>OU342743.1:79977218-80577218 GCA_910589775.1 Avena eriantha
CAGCTAGAGTCATTGGATGTCTATTCTTTTCATGAACCACACCCAGTGTCATTGCATGTCTGTTCTTTTCATGAACCACACCCGGTGTCACTGCATGTCTGTTCTTTTCATGAACCACATAAGGATCTACCAGTGTCATTGGATGTGTGTACTTCTCATGAACCACACGTGGATCCCTTGGTGTCATTGCATGTCTGTTCCTCTAAACAAACCACATAAGGATCTACCAGTGTCATTGCATGTCTATTCTTTTCATGAACCACACCCTGTGTCATTGGATGTGTGTTCTTCTAAACAAACCACATAAGGATCCACAAGTGTCATTGCATGTCTGTTCTTTTCATGAACCACATAAGAATCCACCAGTGTCATTGCATATCTGTTCTTTTCATGAACCACATAAGGATCTACCAGTGTCATTGGATGTGTGCTCTTTTCATGAACCACACCCAGTGTCATTGCATGTGTGTTCTTCTAAACAAACCACATAAGGACCCACAAGTGTCATTGCATGTCTTTTCTTTTCATGAACCACATAAGGATCTACTAGTGTCATTGGATGTATGTTCTTTTCATGAACCACACCTAATCTCATTGGATGTGTGTTCCTCTAAACAAACCACATAAGGATCCACCAGTGTCATTGTATGTCTGTTCTTTTCATGAACCACACCCACTGTCATTGCATGTCTGTTGTTTTCATGAACCACACCCACTGTCATTGCATGTCTGTTCTTTCCATGAACCACATAAGGATCTACCAGTGTCATTGCATGTCTGTTCTTTTCATGAACCACACTCAGTGTCATTGCATGTGTGTTCTTTTCATGAACCATAGCTAGAGTCATTGGATGTCTATTCTTTTCATGAACCACACCTAGTGTCATTGCATGTCTGTTCTTTTCATGAACCACACCCGGTGTCACTGCATGTTTGTTCTTTTCATGAACCACATAAGGATCTACTAGTGTCATTACATGTATGTTCTTTTCATTAACCACACCCAGTGCCATTGCATGTGTGTTCTTCTAAACAAACCACATTAGGATCCACCAGTGTCATTGCATGTCTGTTCTTTTCATCAACCACACATAAGGATCCACCATTGTCACTGCATGTCTGTTCTTTTCATGAACCACACCCAATGTAATTGCATGTATGTTCCTCTAAACAAACCACATAAGGATCTACCAATGTCATTGCATGTCTGTTCTTTTCATGAACCACACCTAGTGTCATTGCATGTGTGTTCTTCTAAACAAACCACATAAGGATCTACCAATGTCATTGCATGTCTGTTCTTTTCACGAACCACACATAAGGATCCACCAGTGTCATTGCATGTCTGTTCTTTTCATGAACCACACCCAATGTCATTGCATGTCTGTTGTTTTCATGAACCACATAAGGATCTACCAGTGTCATTGCATGTCTGTTCTTTTTCATGAACCACACGTGGATCCACCAGTGTCATTGCATGTCTGTTCTTTTCATGAACTCCACATAAGGATCCACTAGTGTTATTGCATGTGTGTTCTTTTCATGAACCACACCCAGTGTCACTGCATGTCAGTTCTTTTCATGAATCACACCTAGAGTAATTGCATGTCTGTTACTTCCGTAAACCACATATGGATCCACCTAGTGTGATTGCATGTCTATTCTTTTCACAAACCACACATGGATACACCGGTGTCATTGCATGGTTAGCCGTTAGACTAAGTCTTCTAGAAGGCACGCCCTAACATAGTTGTTCTCATTGACGATTGTTACATACCGTTCGATTGGGGCGCTTGGACGATTGGGATGGTATTCGTGAGAGCGATCCGCGAGTAGGCTGTTCTGCGGCATGATTGGCCACACTTGATCTAGACAAACTGGCAACACCGGGCGCTCCCTTGTTGCGAGTTTCACATCTCACGAGTTCAGTGGGTGACATCCTAGTGTCATGTCCCTATTACTTCTCTTCCTCCCCGTACTTCTCTTCCTTACCCTCGAAGCCACTTTCCCCACTTCACTCCCATCCTACCGTAGCCGCAAGCCGACGGCGCCTCCATCCCAATCCCCTCTCCGGCAGCCACCCCCTCCCCTCTCACCATGGGTTCAAGGGGAGACGGCAAGGAAACGCGTCGTGACGATAGGGACGGTGATTTCGATGCGAGTCGTCTCATCTCTATTTCTATCATCTGTGGCCAGTTATCTATTTTTTGAGCTAGATCTAATTTGTTTACTCATGCACGTATGATGTGTTAGGCCAACCAGACGATGTATGACTCCGACTATCATGGTTTAGAGGATGAAGACAGTCCTCTGGTATTTAAACATGGATATGTGCCTACTAAATTTGTAGCCTTTGAAGGACGAAACGCATGCAGGAGGTTTCTACGGTGTCAAGGACATCGTGCAATGATGCAAGGCGGAAGTTGCGGTGTTATCAAATGGGTAGATCCAGAGTGGCCCAAATCGATCTAGAAAACGCTGGACAAACTATGGGAAATGACTGTCGAGTTGAAAGAATCCATATTCAGCTCACTTCTTGACAGTGTTGAGACGAAGCTATGGGAACCAGTTGACATGACCAAGCATAAGCGAGATCTCAGGTGGGTGCAAGACAAGGTTATCAAACTCGAGAAGGAGAGGGACGCGACATTGGCCCTGAAGGCTAAAGCAGAGCAAGAACTGACTCAAGGAAGGAATGATCTCCACCAGGACAAAGTCCTACAGTACACAACTATGAGTATTGACAAGTGCATGAGGAGAAATGCAGAGAAACAATTGAAGTTGTGCAAGGAAGATGCTAAAAGGAAGGAGCAGACAATTCGATCCTTGCTCTCGTAGGAAGATGCGCATTGGGCCAAGATTACGAAGATCGAGGAGATGTGTGATAACTAGTTCTATTTCGCTTAAGCTCCGTGCCTTTTTAAGTTGTAATATTTGTACTTGTTGACCTAGCGGTCTGAACTATTGGTCCCGGATTCCAGGGAGGAAAAAAATTGCTCTGACCATGCATTAATTTGTGGAAGAATTTGTGATTTAGATCGATTTCTGCCTCGATTTAGATATCTGTCTCGGATTGGGAACATGACCGTGGACCAAAAACACCTTTTCTACTAGTGTATTCTGACATTGGTGGTTTGTTTTAAACGTAATCTACGTGGATTGTGCCGCATGCAAATGGCACAACCACAATTTATAAAGTGGAAGCACGTACACCCGGTTACTGGAGATCCGGGAGCTTCGCTAGATGCAGGGGATGCAGGAGCAGAGAGGCGGTGAGATAGACGGGCTCAAGATTAGGCCAGAAAGTGGTACCCATTTCCTCCTCATCTGGGCATTATCAGTGAGAACATTGCTGTTTATGTTGCCACGTCATTGTGCAGCATCTGAAATAAGTTGCTGCTTCGTGGAGTGTGGCAGCTTAAATAATTTATTTATGTGCCATTTACATTCCGTCGTATTTGGAGACCTCCTGCCCCTCAGCAATCGTGGAACCGGTGGATCCTTGTTTTCAGATAGCAGTGGCACAATCACAATTTCGGATTCAAGTACTGACTCGGGCGTTTCCAAACCCTAAGTCGCGGTACATTTTACTCAGAGAACGTGGGTAGATTGTTTCGCCCAGCAACATGCCACACACAGAGCGATCAGAATTTAACAGAATTACATATATAGGTTCAAGTTCAACACATTACTATACATCTTCATTGCCAGCAGCCTTCTTCCGCAGCCTGGGTGCCAAGCCTTCACGTCAAATGGCTTCTTCATTTCCTGCCTTCTTCCTCTTCCTCGGTGCCAATTTTCTTAGCTTCACGTACTCTGCATCACCAGGACAATGGGCACCAGAATCGTGTCCAGCATCATCTTTCCACTCGTTCGGGCAGCAAAATGACATCTTTCCACTCGTTTTTAATTTCATCAGGCAGCAAAATGACTGACCCGGCAATCATTAACCTTGCGGCACTTCCTATCAAAGAAACAAGACTATTGCATAACTGCCCAATATCTAGAGAGTAAATAAAACAAAAATTACAATTCAACACAAACATGCGAACCCCAAGAGACCTTTGCTTACTAGGAGCTAATTCGGTTCGAGCAACCACCATGTCCAAGAATAGAAGGGCGACTCCCAGTTGAAGCAGCTTCCACATCCAGTACATCACATTTCAGCTCAAACATGGCAGCCGAAGCATACCTTTTCATCAACCCAATTAGCTGACTGTCACACGTTATAGGAACCATGATACCATGTTCATCCATGAAGCTGAACTTTGCAGTCTGCTTCGGCCATAATTCAACATGATTACGTAGAGCAGCAACCATACCAGATATAGTGCAGATCTACGCAGGCGCTTCTTCCATCGTGAAACAATGGTGTCCATACCTCTTGCCCTTAGAGTCGTACCTATAGAGGACTACCGTAACCAGGTAAGGGGGGTCCGCGCAGATCCCACTTGACAGAAAACTGTGGAAAAAATATGTCTGTCAGCGTTGGGCTAAAAAACAATTTGAGGTTCAGTAGCCAGCTAGCAGTTGTAACTAGTGCGAATAGGAAAGAGAAGGGTAGATCACCTGCTTGTAGATAGAACTTCTTCTTTCTTGATATTAGGATCTGCCATCCTCCGAGCTGCTCAGTCATCGGCGGCGGAGGCAGGCTAGAGCCTCGCAACGGAGGCTACGGCATGCGCCGTTGGAGGCCGGGATCAACGACTGGGCGCAGCAACTGGGCACAACAACTTGGTGCCGGAAGTCAAATGTCCGAAGGGATCGTCCTGCCTGGAGGGTGGATTCCGACGCCGCCGGTGCTAGGGGAAAGCTGGGAATGGATTTGTGAAATTGGTCAACACATCCAATCCACTTAGCTTCTCGATTTGCCTAAGAGGTTGCCGCATTGGCGCCTGCATCACGGACAGATGACCGACATGAGGGTCCCGATTGTCTACTTCATGGGGCGATTTAACGGAATGTTTGAATTTGGCAGGGGTGAGATGAGTTTGCCTCGAAATGGCCCCTCTCAGTAGTTGGCGGCCCAACTTTTTGAAACGCGGTAATTTTAGGCAACTTAGGTACCGCCATGCACTGGCCTGCCAACTTTGGTACCGTAGACGAACAAGCCCCCCGCTGACATAAGATCTATGTCGGCCATGCCTATCTGTTTTGCAGGTAATTGGGTAAGCCAGATTAGCTATATGCTAGCCGGATTATCTTGGCTTCAAAGAGAAGGAATCCCCCGTTGGTCAAAAGGTGGCTTTATTAGCTGAAGCATGTGCAAAGTAAAGTAAAGGAGAGGACCAGCGGGTCAGTGGCGACCAAGGTGACGTGGGCAGAGCCGGATGACGTAGCCCATGACGCCAAAAGACAAGGATGATGCTGCGGGTTACGTACAAAGCCCGGACGAGCCGTTAAAGAAGAATAAAGAAGCATCTGCTTTAGGAAAGGAGCATATTCATAGAATATGCTGCCACCTATGCCCTAGAATTATAACCCGGGCCCTCCTATATAAGGAGCACCGGGGCCTCCATAGAGAGGGACGGAAAATAGAGGAATCACTCTCTGTCTAAAGTAGAACTCTAGGGCTAGTTAGTGGGGGTGTAAGAGACATTGTCTCCTTCTTGCTAAGGGCCTCAAGAGCACTTGTAAGCAACATTGATACAGAGAATACAAGAACTTCCGTGCGTGGAATCACCACGCTCTCCCTCCCTGGATTCCCGTAGTACTCATTGGCCCAATCTTTAGCCTATCCATGGCATTTGCCATGCCAGCACCACGACAGTTGACGCCCACCGTGGGGTTAGCGGTGCTAGCAGGGGTGAAAATCCAGACGGGAAACTTCTCGAGCACCGGCGAGCATATCGTCTCTAGCTTGGTTCAGCGTTTTGGAGCGCTGGACTATGTCAGTGACAACGCAGGAAGCTTTGGAAGGAACCCTCCACCACGCAACGGCGTCTTCATCAAGCTTGGCGCGCACAAGATCTATGTCGGGGTGGATGAGTCATGCGTTCACCCACGACACGTCGTCGAAGGAGGCGAACCATCTCTCAGCGCCGCTCATGGAGTGCGTATCGCTTGCCCCACTAGCAGCGTTGAAGTCCTGATGACCGTGCCAGACGCAGGACCGAGCAAAGATCCGGCACCAAAGCCAGAGGTAACACCCAGACATACCAGGTCTAGGTTTCCTCCGCTAGAGAAGCTAGAGAATGTGCTCCAGCAAGCAATAGATAGCTTAGCAACACCAATAGCACATGTGGTAGATACGGCTCAGGCGCAAGTGGAGTTAGAGGAAACTAGGCGGAAAATGTTAGCCGGAGCGAAGAAGGTAGCAGAACTGCATCAGTCACTGAACATCACCTTGAGAGAGTATGCTAAGGCAAACCGTATTGATGGAGTGAAAATCTGAGGCAGAAACCTCATCACTGAGATTGACAAGAAGTACGAGCCTAGGTCGGGTCAGACAGCTACGATAGTGACAGGAGGGTTGGATCGGTACAATACCTCGGCAAAGAACCTCAGAGCAGCAAATGCGGCCGCATCCGAGTTAGAAGGCTTGACCGGTGAGGCTCGACAGAGGCAGCAAGAGAGAGTGAATCACTTGTTGAGGGTCGCATGCCAACAAAACAAAGAAATAAACAAAGCTAACCCGGCACCACTAGGGGCCTCACAGGTGGTACTTTTGGCCAGAAATAACCCGGCGAGATCCAGAGGAGCTGCATCGTCTCTGGGTCACTACTAGGAAAACGGCTATAGGTAATCCACACATCCGTGGCGCACGTGTTAGTGGTGCCCGATAAAATAGGCGTGGCACACTGCCTACAGGTGCCCTACGGCTAACTGTCGTAAGCGTGGCACACATGGGGGTGGTGCGTCACGGCTACTTGTGGGCCAGGGCACAGGTGGCCGCAGACAACCTAGCCGTAGTGCACCTGCGGGCGGTGCGCTACAGGTGTGAAACTTAGTTATAGCGCACTCTGACATAGTGCGCTACGGGTATGTGGGTTGGGGCTTGCTGTGTAGCTGGGTGAACTAACCCGTAGGGCACCCTAGCCTAGTGCGCCACAGGTAAGTTTCCTGCACCAACACCTCCGCCCCCCCCCCCCCCCCCCCCCCGTGGTTCGCCTTTTTAGACTTGCAAAAAATAGAAGAAAATGATAAACAATTCAAAAAATAAAATCCTTTCACATGTATGTAGGTAATGTGGTCTAGTGTGTAGGAAAATTGACAAACATGAATTTCGACTTTTTATGCAAAAAAAAGATAATGCCACAGTAAAATAGCCGTAACTTTTGCATACGAATTCGAAAAAACGTTTAATATACCAAAATGACGAGAACGAGATTTCGCATCCGCTCGCAACGACCCTTGGTCGTTTGGCCATTTTTTAGATTTTAAAAATTCAAAAAGAGTAAAAAGTTATGATCAAAAGATCGTTTTTTCCTGCAGAAAAAATGGAGGCCACTTACTTGTAGCGCACCACCCCTATTGCACCACGAGTAAGTTGGACGGGATTCGAAATTCGAATTACCACCTGACCACCTAACCCTCCATATATATCTTCCCCACCCACCACTTATCTCCTCCACTTCCACTTCTCCTTCTCCACTTCTCCTCCCTTCTCTACCTTCTCCTTCTCCTCCACCTCTCCTACCTTCTTCTTCTCCTCACTCCTCCACCTCTCCAACCTTCTTCTTCTCCTCACTCCTCCACCCTGCGACCATCCTCCAACGGCGCCCTCTTCCGACCACCTCCGGCTACACCCTTCCCGACCATCCTCTGACGGTGCCCTGCCTCGTGCACCTCCGGATGAAATCTCATCCACCATACTCCGACCGGGCCCTCCTCCGACTGCACCCTCTAACGACGACGGCGGCTGGCGGGTTGATCTAGATCTAGATCTAAATCAAATCCCGCATTTTTTTGAATTTTGAAATCGTACCCGTGGCGCACAACACCTAGTGTGCTACGGCTAACTTTTCATACTCGTGTCCCACCACCTAGTGTGCCATGGCTAACTTTTCATACTCGCGGCGCACCACCTATTGCGCCACGGCTAACTTTTACCCGTAGCGCGCGCCTCGTGGCGCACGCCTAGTGCACCACGGATGATCAAAACAAGTGCGCCACGGATTAGATGTTTTCTAGTAGTGGGTCATGATCCCAGGAGAGAAGAGGTAGTGGACTCCGGGAGAAGAAACAAGCAAATGGTCCCTTATGACCTAGTAAGGGAGGGAAAAGGAAAAGTAGTGCAAGTTGATGTGGATCGCCATAGTACCATCTGGGGTGTGGCTGCCCGGGGTAACCACGACCAAGGCATTGCCGGTCAAAGGAATGTTGTCAACGGCATTGCCGGACAGCGTAACCCTGTGGAGGCGAGGCAAAATGTACCTCAGACGCAACCGCGCAAACCTCGGCAAGGGGGAAGTGCAGGTCAAGTGGCACAACAACGTCATGCACATCCGGATCAAGAAAGATACAATGATGGTTATTCGGCTATGGTTAACGATGGATACCCCAGACCGGATCACCACGTATTTGGATCACGGTTGGGAAGCAGGAACTTGCAGCCAGATGATGCAAGGTTGAAGTTGGACAGGATTTATAGGTCGGAGCAAATCGAGTTACAAGGTCCACCGGGTCCAGCATGTTTCGGTCCCCGGATCATGAATGAGCCAGAGGCAGCCGACCATCCGTGTTGCCGCTGGGACAATGTCAGTGCTGAAATTCTTTACTATCTCAAGCCGAGCGGTGAGACTCGCCAGGAGATCCTCTATGGTATAGGGAATTGGCTCGGCATTAGGGCCAACAGGAATTCCACGCTGCTCACGGGACTGGCGTACGGCAGAGGCGGCAAACGTATCGCTCTCTAGAAATTTGCCTAAGGATAAGAGGAGCAACGTTAAGCGGATGGACCAAATCCGAGTTGTAACAAATCAAGCTAGGGCGCAGAACTTACGCGCTATTTGGAAGAGGAGTCGCTGAAGCTCGGAATCAGTGTTGGCGTTGTGGACCCGTAGTTTTTCATACTCAGTGGTTCCGACGTAAGTTTGACGGCGGCTTCCTCTAGTAAGATCTTGTCCTTGGAGATTTGCGTGATTAAATGCTCCTTCTCTTCGGCAAACTCCTGGTCGGTTTTCTCCAGCACTGACTGATGAGAGCTCTTGAGGCTCTGGATTTCAGCATTCAGCCGAGTAATCTCCGAGTCCTGCTGTTGGAGCCGAGCTATCTCAGCGTCCTTCTTCTTCAGTTCAGCTTCATACTTCCCTGATTGTTCCAGGCACACTACTAGGAAACAACCTATAGATAGACAAGATGTTCAGTGGTGCATAGGCCAATCTGTGCGCCACAGGAAGACATCAGTGGCGCACTGGGAAGCATGCACCACAAAAGTTTGGAAGTTCTGTGGCGCATTTTCCAGAGCATGCGCCACAGAAGATTGGTGGGACCGGCCGGCGGGGGGGGGGGGGGATGATCCAAGTTCTGTGGCGCATTCTGTAATATGCGCCACAGAAGTTTCCTCTTTTGTGGCGCATATTTACTCATGCGCCATAGAATGTGGAGGAGGGCCCCACCACGGAATCTTATTCACCCACTTCTGTGGCGCACATGGTAGAAATGCGCCATAGAAGTTTCAGCATCTGTGGCGCTTTTCCTCCATATGCGCCATAGATGAGGGCGTCCAGATCCATATGTTAAAAAGGTGACATGAGAGCTAGCTTTCTTATCTATCTATCCCACCACCACCCATTTCGCATCTCTACGTCCTCCCAACTTGTCTTCCTCCTCCCTCACACCCCATCTTGCCCATAGTTTCTCCATTTTCTTATATATAAACCTACTTTAATCCATAGATTGGTAAGTAGAAGCTTCGCTCAAACTTCTAGATCTAAAAGTTCCTTACTTTTCTCTCTCACATCTCTCTGTTTGTTTACTAATTTCCTCTCCACCAACTTGCATTGTAGATCTATTTGTCCATACTCTCTCATCGCGCAGTCTCATCTCGCTATTATTGTGTCTACTATAGCTAGGTGAGTACTTGGCCATCATGAACATGTAGGTGAAGCTTGTCGCGCGGGCGGTGTGTGTGTGCGATCCATGGCGAGACGATGCTTGTGTGTGGTGCATGAATGTTTGCAATGGGAGGAAGTTTTTTGTTGTTTGCTTGTTGTTGTCGGGCCCAGCCAGTGTGGTTGCATCGATGTTTGCCGAAATGTTGATTCATTTCCATTTCGGCAAATTTTTGCACTACCCATATGTCCTAATTTTAGGAAAGGTCATGCCAAATTTTTTCCGGCTAGCATTCATGCATGTGTGTGTTCATATGGTGTGGTTCTCACCTATACTCTCTGTTTTGACCGCTCAGGCAACCATGGTCCTCACGATGAGCGAAGGTTGAATTGCTAGGTACAAGAAAGGCACGAAGGAGGACATGATTCTGAACAACAAGGCCATGATAAGATGTCCATGTCGAACATGCAAACTGCAGCACTGGATCGACCCTGAATCTGGACAATTGGAGGGTCACCTGCTTAGGCGCGGTTTCATGCGCGACCTCAATGAGGCGCCGGCAGGACAGGGTGGTGGTCACGAAGAAGTGGGCGGGCGAGAAGACGAAGAGTCTACTGGGCATGATGATCATGACAAAGGAGATGCCAGCGGGCATGATCATCATGACGAAGGAGATGCCGTCGGGCATGATCAGCATGGAGAAGGAGATGATGACGGGCATGATCATGAAGAAGGAGAAGACGCGAACACACATACGCTGCTAACTTCGATCTTGCAGGACCCTCATGTTCAAGAACTGCTCCTCAAGGAGACGAGCAACGACAAAGCTGCAGCCAGAGAGAAAGCCAAGCTGGCCCAAATGGAGGTAGACGGGATGACTCCATTGTATCCCGGGTGTCGCCCCGAGGATACACGTTTGAGTGTAACGCTCAAGGCTCTAGAGATGAAGGCCGAACACAAATGGACCGATGTGAGCTTCAATGCGAACATGGAATACTGGCACGACCGACTTCCTAAGGGGAACACATTGCCAACAAGTATCGAGGAGGCCAAGAAAATCGTGTGCCCTCTCGACCTACCACACATTAAATACCACGCATGCATCAATGATTGTGCACTTTATCGGAACGAGTACGCGGATAGAACCACTTGTCCGGTGTGTAGCCAAGGACGGTACAAGAGAGGGAACAAGAAAGTTCCTCAAAAAGTGGTATGGTACTTTCCTATCACCCCTCGTCTGCAGCGATATTTCGTAGATCCTAAGGAACCAAAGCTAATGCAATGGAACACGGAAAGAGAGAAACCCGAAGATGATCCAGAGAAGGGCAAGATCCTGACAAACCCTTCAGACGCAGCCAGTGGAATGCATTAGACATCGAGTTCGAAGAGTTTGGGGGCGATGCAAGGAACGCCAGGCTGTGTATGAGCACCGATGGACTCAATCCTTTTGGAAACCAGAGTAGCACGCATAGCACCTGGCCCGTGTTTGTATGGCCATACAACCTCCCCCCGTGGCTATGCACGAAGCAAAGGTATGTACACATGAGCATTCTTATTCAGGGGCCAAAACAACTAGGTATCGATATGCATCTGTATCTCGGGCTATTGAGAGAGGAGTTAGCCAGCTTGTGGGAGACGCCGGCCCGTGCGTGGGACGCCTACACTAAAGAATATTTCCATCTGAGAGCCGCGTTGCTCACGACCGTGCAGGACTATCCTGGTTACGCATATGTATCGGCCTAGGTGAACCACAGACACAATGCATGCGTCAAGTGCATGGATGAGACACCGCATCTCCAGCTACCAAGGGATCCTGGGTCTTCGAAAACCGTGTTCCAAGGTACTCGAAAGTGGCTCCGCATTGATCACCCGTGGAGAAAACGTGGTGACCTGTTCAATGGTAAGGACGAGCTCGAAAGAGCCCCGCGTCCGAGGAGCGGAGAAGAAATCGAGGAGCTTTTGAATAATTGGGTAGATTGCCCTGCGCCTGGAAAAAAACGACCGAGGACAAAGCCGCTCCTGGGTGTATGAAAAGCAAGGTCTGTTTTCTGGGACCTGCCGTATTGGAAGGTCCTTCTCACTCCCCATAGCCTCGATGTAATGCACATCACAAAGAACGTTACCGAGAGTCTGCTTGGCACTCTACTGAACATGCCGGAGAGGACCAAGGATGGGCCGAAAGCAAGAAAGGACCTTAAATTGCTTGGCATAAAGAAAGATCTTTAGTACCCTGATAGTGATGATGATGATGATGATGAGGAAGGGACTCAAGGTCACCGGAAAAGAGTTAAGAAGAATGAGGTGGTGCTTCGCGCTGCCTGCTTCACTCTGAGTCTAGAGGAGCTCGAGCAGTTTTTCAGGTGCCTCTTAGGAGTGAAAGTTCCTCACGGTTACTCGGGGAAGATAAGCAGATATCTGGACATGGCGAAGAAGAGGTTCAGCGGTATGAAGTCTCACGACTGTCACGTGCTGATGACGCAGATACTCCCCGTTGTGATCCGTGGGATAATGGACGAGCATGTCCGTGAGACGTTGTTTGGCCTCTGTAACTTTTTCGACGTCATATCTAGGAAGTCGATCGGTGTGAAGCAGCTCGACAGGCTACAGGAAGAGATCGTGATGATACTATGCGAGCTTGAGATACTTCCCGCCCGCATTCTTCGACATCATGGTGCATCTGCTTGTACATGTCGTGGACGACATCATCCAGCTCGGGCCGACATTCCTCCAGAACATGATGCCACTTGAAAGGCTAAACGGTGTCATCAAAGGATTCGTTCGCAACAGTTCTCATCCAGATGGAAGCATAGACAAGGGATTTCTGATCTACAAGTGCATCTCCTTTTGCCAGAATTATCTAACCACCAAAAACGAGGATGTTGGAATACCCACAAAGAAGCACCTCGGCAGGCTCGGTGGATATGGTCACCGCGAGGGCTGCCGCTCACTACATGTCGGCATTGATGGTCGACGCACTGATTTTGAAAGGGCACACCGAGTCGCGCTACAACACATTGAAGTGGTCGGCCCTTGGGTCGAAGAGCACAGAAGCTTAATCGAGCAGGAGTACGTCGACCAGGGCCGGCCGAGGAAGAAGGGAGACGTAACCAGAGAGCACAACTCCAGGTTCACGGGTTGGTTCAAGAAAAGGCAACTGGACAATCGCCCACAGACGCCTTCTACGGAAGATCAAAAACTCATATTCTCCTTGTCGCAGGGCCCAGGGCACAACCTAAGGACCTATCCGTCATACGACATAAACGGTTACAGATTCTACACCGAGGAAAAGGACAAGAATAATGAATATCAAAACTCAGGAGTAACTATGTTATCCTTTGCTGATGACAAGACTACTGTGATGGAAAGATTCTACGGAAGGATCGAGGAGATTGGGAGCTCGACTACTATGGAGAGATCGTACCGATGTTCCGTGTTACATGGGCCAAGAACGTGGAAAAAGAAGGCCGCTATTTCACCATAATGGTTATAACAGATGCCAAATCAACAAAGAACGCCTCCGCAAAAAATGAGCCTTGGGTACTCGCTAGCCAAGTTGATCAATGCTTTTTTATTACCGACCCGTCAAAGACCAACCGTGTTGTAGTTAGGAGGGGCAAGAGGAGCATCGTTCGAATGGAAGGAGCCGCCAACGAGCAAAACTTCGACAAAAACGGCGACCCGAAGATCAAAGAGGAATTCGACAAGTACTTCGACATGCCTACTACTACTAAAGTAAGAAGGAAGACCACACTGCCTACTAAAGGTTGTCCATTCACAAGAAGAAATCTCAAAGTGCACGGGCTAAAGTATTCAACCGCGACGAAAAAGGGCAAGAAGATTGTGAAGAGACATTAGCAATTGTGTGACTTTTTGGTGTATTAATTCGTGTGGGTATTAGTTAGAGACTAAAACATATAATGTGATAATCGTGTGGGTATACAAATTCAAATTTGTGTGTGACAAAGCAAACACACAAATATATATGTATGAATAAATATGCATATGTGTTCTTGCTTTTTTGAATAAATATGCATATATGTATATGTTCTTGCTTTTTTTGAATAAATATGCATATGTGAATAAATATGCATATATGTATATGTTCTTACTTTTTTTTTAATAAATATGCATATGTATGTAATTAAAAATATTTAAAAAAAAAAAGAAAAAAAATGTGTGAGACAGCCAGGATTCGAACCTGGCTGCCCCAGGTGAGAGCAAGCGAGCAAGACCACTAGGACAAGTATCAGATCTTGTCATACTACGAGACGCCACGGGTTTTACTATGTCAAGAAGTTCTATGGCGCATTCCTTCAGAATACGCCATAGATGTTCCAACTTCTGTGGCGCATTCTGTGGGAATGCGCCATAGATGTTCCAACTTCTGTGGTGCATTCTGTTGGAATGCGCCACATAACTTTGACACTTAACAACAGAACGGTTTGGCCTCTCCCCCTAATAATCCCCCCTTTCTCTCTCTTCCACACTTAGCCAATTGATCGCCCACGTGCAAACCCTCGTCTCGCCGGAGCCCTAGCCACCGCGCCGCCGGAGGAGGAGCGGCGCTAGCCCTCGCTGAAGGAGCCGCCACCGCCGCGCTGAAGCCCGTGGAGGAGGAGGCCCGCTGCCGCCGTGCTGAAGCCCGTGGAGGAGGAGGCCCGGCCGCCATCACCGTGCTAGAGCCCGTGGAGGAGGAGGCCCACCGCCGCCCCGCCCGTAGCAGGAGCACCGCCTCCACCCTTGTCGTCGACGACCACCGCAGTGCACACGTACGGTTCGCCCCCTCACTCCCCCACCCTTCCTCTACACTTGGTTACTCTAGGAGTTCATCAGATTTACAGATGTTTTACATACTCAAGTATGGCATGCTTTGGTTTTCTAGTTATTTGCTCTGGTTGATACAGTAGATATAGGTATATATTGAGATAGATTTCCATTGCTTGTCTTGGTACTTCAATTAGTCTGTGTGTTTAGAAAAATCTTTGATGTCCATACCCTAGGGCATTCAGGTTGCAAAATTATGGAAGTATTAGTGTTGCTGAAATTTTGTATAAGAATTTAGGAACCAGTCATCACTCATGACCAAGAACTTGGTTCACATGGATTGTCTGATATTCTGATGACTAGAAAACAATAGAGAAAGAATAAAGCTTTAGAATTCAAGTTGTCCCATAGATCAGTGGACACGCTTCGGATGTGTAGCATTTGTACAGTGGCAAGAAAAGATAGTGCTAGTTTTTGCAATCAGGTCAATTTCAGATATTTAAGCCGTACCACTTCCAGCTGTTCTTGACAGAACAAGGTATAGCACTCTAGTTGCAAGACTGGAAAATCACACTGCTTGTGTGGGAACTTAAGCTGGAATCATTCACCGTGCCAAATATTATTTGCTGCCAGCACAAGGCCATGAAGTTATTTTCAAGACCATTTATTGTTAGTTGTGGACGACCTTTTCCCTTTATTTAGTGCATGATGTTTGTGATTCAAGATCGAAGTGTTTTGAGTTTGTTGTGAATCTAGATCATCTGGGTACTTTTTGTTTCACAAAAGTAGGATATGTAATAACTCTTTTGATAATTTCTGGGAAGCTCGGTTATTTTTGTAGAGCGCATGAAGTTTGCTCTTATTTCTAGAATACGAGAAGCTCAGTTATTGATATAAACTCTTTAGATTCATCGACTAAACTTACATATTGATACTGAACAGCGACAAATAACCTTTCTGGTGACCCAAGAAAGAAATGTGTATAGTACCATAGCTAACTAAGCTTCTTCCTTGCAGTGCATTGTCATTTCAGAAACAACTATGGCACTTCTGGTGCTACAACCTACTAATCCGAGCATAACAGGGCTACCTTCATCATAACCTGTTATGCATGTTGTTCTTTGTTTTTTTATAAAAAAATGGTTATAAAGGAAATGCATGCAGATTGTGTTGTACAGAGGAATCAGAACATGATGGTCTAAAATATCCTTGTCATTGAGTGAAGGGTAATTGCAATTGATTATAAAAATGATGGTTTAAAAGAATCCCTATTTTTGAGTGATTGTATAAGAATAAGAATAAAAATAGGACACCTTGTGTGCTACTAGTGTTGTTGTTCCTGGCTTTGACAGAGTAGTGCCTGGCTTGATCTAGAGAAGGGCAGTGCACAATTACATGCATGGTGCTGCTGTTACATGCATGGTGCTGCTGTTGTATGCTATATGGTGTTGTCATATGGTGCTCCTGTTACATGGTGTTGTTATATGCTATATGGTGCTGCTGTTATATGGGGATGGGGCTGTCAATATGGGGATGGGGTGTTTTGTCTTGCAGGGATTTCATTTGAGTTGCCCATTTCTCCCGAAGTGTCGATTCACTTCCGTTTCGGTTGAGAAATGGGCACTCCTAGGTCAAAAAATTAGCAAAGGTCATGCCGAATTTTTCGGTCGAGATTTGTGCTAACATTTTGCCTCTTTTAAATAGAGTAGTGCAAACATGTCGGGCAACAAGGAGTCTGGCCCTTCTAAGCACATGATCAGCGTCGAAGAACAAGCTAGACAGGCCAACCAGTCATTCTGACAGGGGTCCCAACAGGAGGAGGAGGAGGAGGCGATGAGGATGACACCACCACTGGAGGAGGAGGCGACCGTCGCCAGAGCTGCTGGGGCCAATGAGGGCAGAGATCCTGATTACGAGGGGGACGAAGACGACTACGATGGAACTAGTGAAGGCGGCGGCGAAGAGGATGACACCACCGATGGTGGCGCCCGCCCCGATGGAGGCGAGAGGACGGATGGCGGTAGCGGCAACCCGGCCGTTTCTCAGAAGAAGAAGAAGAAGAAGAAGAAGAAGAAGAAGAAGAAGAAGAAGAAGAAGAAGAAGGAACAGAAGGAGCGGAAGGTGCCAGTGCTCGCCACCGTCTACGATGAGTTCACTGAGGTCAGAGAAAGTGGCCAACCCATTACGCCAGAGGCGATTGCTAAAGGGTACGGCCTACAACTCGGGTGCATCGTCCGGGAAAGCATGTCGATCAACACGAAGTACATCAGACATGCTGACCATGTAGCTTTGGTCGATAACCTCCTTAAGAAGCTTCACAAGCGATACAGATTCCCAGAGCAGTTTAGAAACCTCAAGAGAAATAAGAACCCGGTGAACAGACTAGCCCTCACGAAGATGAGCAACGCCTTGAGCAGCTGGAATACCCGGATGAAGAATAGCATTGACAAAGGTGAAAGCTGGGAGGTTATTAGTAAGAAAAATCCGATGCTCGACGAAGAGGAGTTTAGGATATTCAAGGCGGATATAGCTACCGCTGACGCTATAAAATGGACTCAATGGGGAAGGAGTATGCGGGAACAGAACATAGGTAACCACCACCTTGGAAGCGGCGGTTACAGGGGCAAACAGGCCATTTGGGACAAGGAGGACGCCGAGCTTGAACGCCTTGGTAAAGACAACCCTTGGCTTAAAATCACGGACTTGCAGCTTAGGCAATTTGTTCGGGCCCGCTACTACCTGGACAAGGAAACAGGGGAGTTCATCACCGACGATCCGGAGGTGAAGGAATTCGAGAAGAATCTGGTAAGGAATTTATCACCGATCTCAAGTCTATTGCATTCTAATTAAGATAATGAAGCCAAGAATCTAAATGGGTTCAACTTTCCTTGTCTTTGCAGGAGGAGGACCTGAACGCTACTGCCATAGAGTCGTCCCAGGATTCGACGGAGCCGTGGGACACGGTTTTCAACAGGGCGACCAATGCTTACAAGAAGAGGGACAAGGGGTTGCCGCCGTCGTCAGCTGGTCGTGTGTCCGGCTTCGGTACGAGCATGAAGTTCAAGGAGTTCTACAAAGAGGACGCCAAGAAAAGAAGGGAGAGGAAGAACCAGGATAAAGCCGCTGTTTCAGAGCTGAAGATGAAGGTGCAGACACTGGAGAAGAAGGCGGTGGACCAGAAAACGGTGGACAAGTTAGTGGAAGAGAAGCTCCGCTCGATGATCCCCCCTGGGTTTTTCGAGGGGCTTACTTCTTGGAATGCGGGAGGTCGACAGGGGCCGATACATCTGCCCAGCTTAAGCGGCAGCAACTCGGGCATCAATGTTACCGTGTCGGCAGACCTGGTGACCCCGCCGGCCATCAACATCGGGACGCAGCCCCTTGTTTTGGTCACACCGACGCCCCCTCCCGCCAAAGATACCAATAAGGTGAAGTCGACGGCGGTGGTGCTTTGTGAGGCACCCGAGCGGGAGATTGCAGATGTTGATAGGCCGGCCGCCGGCATCCGCCGTGTCTCTACATTAGCCGAGATCCACGCCATCACCAAGGTAACTAATTAGTTAGTGCACGTCATCTCCTTTATGCCTTTGATGCATATGACTGTTGCCATCTCATGATGCCCAACAACTTGTTTTTGCCTCAGGACACTTCTTGCGTACTCCTGCTTAAAGATGTCGGCGGTGAGTTGAAGGATGTTGCCAAGGGCACTCTTATACAACCGGCGAGCCGCACGATGCACAACAATCCAATGGATGATGACGTGATGAGGGTCAGGTTGGCTCGGGTGTTGCCAGGGTGCGACGACATGGACCCCCCCTTTCAACCTCAGGGAGCCGACGAACACAAGACCCTTAGGGAATGCTACAACTGGCCCTTGACATGGCCGAAGACCCAGATTCGTCTTATGCGGGGGAGCACCGGCGCCACCTCTCGACCGATCATCGCCCGGCCACCACCTCGTAAGCCAGTAGCCGCCGTTGTTGCCACCACCAGCCGTCACCATCAACTCTTGGCAGCGTGTGCACCGCCACATGGCAAAGACATTGTGCCGCAACCGCCGTCGCCCCCGCTACCACCACCACATGATGGCACCCATGAAGATGATGATGAATTGGTCAACGTTGATGACTTCATCAACACCGGCGCCGCCAAAGGATTGTATATGCCTTCTGTGGATGAAGAACCCTTCGCAGCTCGTGACAACCATCAAGCTAATCGGCCCAATACATGCAAACAGCGCCTGGTCTTCCATGGTCTTTCTCAAGAGACGCCTCCGGCCGCCGATCCACCACAAGAGAAACCGATATTGGTTTTCAGCCCCAACACACTCCGAAAGGTGACTGATGAGCAGATGGCAGTGGCTGACACTATTGTGAAGAAGAAGCACTACAGGAAGAGAGGTAATAATAATAATAATAAGGGTGCGAGCCAGCCTCTTCCGAAGAGGATCCGGGGTCAGGACGCCGTCGTCGTACCATCCACACAATTTGGCTTGCCCCGAGTGCATGTAGCTGGTGATCCGATATTGACTCCGGATATGATCCACATTGCGGTTGGAGCCATGTTAACTTTGCACGAGGGTATCAAGACACTAGAGGCCCTCCTTCTTAAAGAGGACGATCCAAATCACCCGGTTTTCATGGCCAAGGTGCCATTGGACATGGGCTTCATCGATGAACCCCCCGCGGATATATTCTTCATAGCGTTCGAGGACATATTCAAGCTGTTTCTCACGAAACGGCTGGAGTATAACTTGGTCCGCCTGTACGCGCTCAATCTGGCGCTCACGATCAAGAGAGAAAGTACCCCGGAAATCGCGATAGTGGATCCCTACTACATGCGGGACATCCAGTTGGTCGAAGGATCAGAGACACGGACCAAGGCGACGGCGTACCTCGAGAAGTTCATGGTGGACAACAAGAGGAAGGGCACACTTCTTTTGCCTTTCTTTCCCGAGTAAGTACACACACTCGCTCATCGTCACCGTAACTTATGCATTTCTTATTGCACACTCATCGTCCTTGCCTCGAGGTATTCGCTAGCCACGTATTTCGACTCGGGGAGTTTGCCGAAGAAGAAAGACTACACTAGAATAAGGGGTGTTCTCAATGAGGCTCTCGAGGGCTACACCAAGAAGGGATGCACCTTCGTAGATAGGGGGGAATGTATCAAGGATGACAAACACGTGTTCAAGCACGTGCTCGACTTCCCCTGTGTCAAGCAGTCGACTGCTGGTGCCAAGGAGGCCTTCTACGTCCTCCATCACCTTAAAGGCTATGTTCGGGATTGCCATAACCTAACACTGCCATCTAGTCTCCGAGGATGGGCCGAAACTTTGGCGAAAATCGATGATGCTGATCTTAGAGAAGACTTCCATCGCATTCAGATGAAGTTGTCACAAATCATCATTGAAGATGTCAACACAAGGGGCGGTGCCCTACAACAAGCCAGAGGGTTGAGTAAGAGGGAGATCGAAGAACGCCTCCGTAAGCAGGGTGACACAAGGACGTGGATGACGAAAGAGGGCTATCTACCGTTCCCGAAGCCGTGCCAGAAGAGGAAGTCTTCATCATGATCGATGCGTGCCTCTAGCATGATCCAATGTGTGTATATTCTTGATGGACGCCTGCTGTATTAGTGTGTGTGTGTCATAAACTTTACTATCTCGTGGTCGAAATGGTCATTGTTGTTAGACTTAAACTACCATGTGGTTGTGCTGTCGTTGAACTTATTGCTTCTATGATGATCTAACTTTTAGGTTTATGGATCCTTTGTTTTATATTCTATGAACATATATATATGGATGTGAACCCTTTATTCATTCTTTTCGTTGTATTTTTACTAATATGCCTTGTCATCTATAGAGATGGCGACGAGGTGGTATGTGGTGTACATTGGTAGGGTTCCAGGAGTCTATGAGGAGTGGGAGGATTGCCACAAACAAGTGAACAAGTTCAGCGGCAACATCTACAAAGGATACGCGACTAGAGAGGAGGCGATAGCCAAGTGGAGGAACCACTTGTGGAAGAAGAACCGGATGAAGATATTGGTCGGGCTAATGCTCTTGCTCACCATACTCACAGTTGTATTCTATTTGATCCTAGTGTAGGCGGCGGTGGCCACTTCATATTTGTAATGTGAGATGATATGAACTTTGTATTCGGCGCTTGTGTAAAAATTTGGCACTTGACACTATATATGTATCTCGATCGGGCTCTAAGTTTTTGTATTATATATATATGTGTCGGTTTTCATGCATCTACTACTTGTGCAATGTATTTTATACTCATCTGGATAAATCCTGTATAAATACCTGATTATACACTAGGAAAGTATTTTACTTTGAATACATGTTACACAATCAGTGGCGCATATAATTATATAGTTAGTGGCGCATGGCATATCTGTGGCGCATACACGTAAATGCACCACAGAAGTTCTTCCTGTGGTGCATATGAAGGAATGCGCCACAGAAGTCTAGAACTTCTGTGGCGCATATCCATATGAGCCACAGGAAGTAGTTATCAGTGGCGAGGTAACAGTGGCGACAAAGATATGCGCCACAGAAGTCCCTTTTTCATGCGCCACAGATAGGCTATTTCCTAGTAGTGGCAATGGGTCATCAATTCAGGCATAGGGACACTGTCCCCAAGAGCAACTGCAACATGATCCGGAGGACCTAAAATATGAGTGTCCACCGGATAAAGCACGGAGGGTAAAATGATCATGTAAAGGGGATGAAGTTACCTTTGATCTCCGCAAGATTCTTCCTCATAATTATATTCTCAGCCTCAACCTCGGCTGCGTAATCCGGACAAAACATTCATATAAGTTCTAAGAAGTTTGAATGAACAAGGAAGGGAGAGAAATGGAAACTAACCCCTCTTCTGGTACTCCTCCAGGAGTTTACCATAACGCCCGCGTATGTCTTTGTAGGAGTCCAACAGGCGCTAGAACTTAGTTGTTCGGCGGTTAGTGGTAATCTGAAACAAGAAAGAGATAAAAGTTCAGAGACAAAGTAGAAATTATTCGAAGTCTACAAGATCCGGGCCAAGGGGAACTCAACCCAGCTCTAGGTGTGTGGATATTCGAAGTCTAGAAGATCCAGGCCAAGTGGAACTTAACCCGGCTCTAGGTGTGTGGATATTCGAAGTCTAGAAGATTCGGGCCAAGTGGAACTTAACCCGGCTCTAGGTGTGTGGATACTCGAAGTCTACAAGATCCGAGCCAAGTGGAACTTAACCTGGCTCTAGGTGTGTGGATATTCAAAGTCTACAAGATCTGGGCCAAGTGGAACTTAACTCGGCTCTAGGTGTGTGGATATTTGAAGTCTACAAGATCCGGGCCAAGTGGAAATTAACCCGTCTCTAGGTGTGTGGATATTTGAAGACTACATGATCCGGGCCAATGGAACTAGACCCAGCCCAAAATTTATTGCAAATTAATGACATTATGAACAAAAACTAGGGAGCATCCGACCGAATAACAAGTTATTCCCTCGGAGGCTCGGGGATTGGGATATACCTACAAATGCTAAGTTATGAAAAACATCAACAACAGAGAAAAAGGATTACCTCCATCATCCGGCCAGCCAGGGAGATAGCCTGAGCAGCGGAGTTCATCTGCGCACTGAACTTGGCAGGGCCGAACCTTTCTAGGAGATCGCCCTGAGGGTCGACGAATTCGGCGTTGTTCTAGTTCTTCACGTAGGCAAGGAGTAGTGGACTGTAACTCTCGCCGCTCGCAGAATGGCTCGTCACTAGGCCCTTCACATGGGCCTCGCGCCTGGTGGATTGAGCCGCAGCGGGGCTGGTGTGCAAAACCAGTTGTTTGATGCCCTATGATCCGGAAGCTGGCCTGGACGAAGCTGACCCGGAAGCCTTCTTAGCTTTGCCGGATGAGGGTTGAGGAGCATGTTGAAAGAAGTCAGTAATTGAAGGGGCAGACCCGGTGGGGGCCGAAGGAGCTTTCCCCTTGGGAGGCTTGGAGGCTCTTGTTGCGGCTGTTGCTGCTGTTATTATTGCTACTGGTGCTGTTGTTTCTGGTGCTGCTAGTGCTGGTGCTGGTGTTGTTGCTGCTGGTGCTGATGGTGCTGGTGCTGCTGTTGCTGCTGGTGTTGCTGGTGTTGTCGCTGGTGCTGTCGCTGGAGCTATTGCTGATACTGGGGGCGGCGCCAAGGAAGCTGGCGCCTCAACATTGGGCATGGAGGCTGAGGAGCTGGAGAGATCCGGCATTGCCGTATCTAGATCCGACCCACTACCCCCCGCACCGACGTTGCCCTCCTCTTGGTGTGGTTGGCTCTGGTCAGGTGCGGTCGCAGAACCCTAATGAATAGGGCTAAGCGGACGATGATCATCGTTGCGGGGGGGGGGGAGGGGGGTAGGCGAACCGCTCCAGAGTGGGGAGGCTATGCCGGAACCGCTCTGGGAGATATCCATAGGAGCTCTAGAAAAAAGGAAGGACAACAAGTCAAAAAGAAAGAACCAACTAGAGACTAAGGCAAGCAATGGAAGAATCTGAAGTAGCAATGCTAAAAGTACTTACTCGTCAACGGTAGGAGGAGCCCGAGGTTTGGGTGCCGTCCGAACTATGCTCTTGGCGGCAGGCTTGGCCGAGGGTTTAAACCTGGACTTCTTTTGCCTCTTCTTGGGAGGCGGCTCCTCTGAAGCTGCGGCCAGGGTAGTTGCGCGCTTCTGGGAAGGGGTCGGGGCCGGGCCACCGGTAGCAAGCGGAGGAACCTCATGGACCTAAGCGTCTGGGTTAGCTGAACATTCGAACATAAGCCATGTGCAAATAAGAGATAATTAACGGATCAAGTACCTCAAAGTCCGAATCATCATCATCTGGCCAATCCCTCAGAGAAGAGGCCTTACCAGCGCTGCGTTTGACGACGTCCAGGGTAGGCAAGAAGGCCTCCGGGTCAGTCTCCACCTCGTCTACCTCAGGGCGGTCCTCCAACCACTTGCTGGCCAAAACCTCGCCATCCTCTAGTGGCTGCTGGAGAAATTTCTGAAAGAATAATCGCCAAGTTACAAAGGGAAATCAACATACGAAGAAAATCTAGAAAATAAAGAGGGGTTAACTTACCTTTGGAGGAGGGTTGGCGCGAGTAAAGGGCTCAAGTCCCCACTCCCAGGCTTCGGAGAACTCCTTCTCCACGTTGAATATGGATTTAACACGCCGGTAAACCGCCGAGTTATCTAGCTCAAAAGAGGAGGTCCGATGAGGGTCAAGAGGACCGCTAAGATAGCGGATCTTGTAGGCCCGCTTCTAGAGGGGGGAGACCCGGCTGCGGAGGAAAGTGATCATGATATCCTCCCGCCAAAGGTGCTCCTTGAGAAGCTCCGTGATCTGGCGAGCCACTTGATTCGCTAGGGCCGTGGCGCGCTTGGGGATACTTTCCCACAACGAGCTGTTTGGAGGACCGAGTCTGAAGGGGAGCAGCCGGATCTGATCCTCCTTGGTGGTATTCCGGACATAGAAG
Organism: Avena eriantha; assembly: GCA_910589775.1. NCBI lineage: Eukaryota > Viridiplantae > Streptophyta > Magnoliopsida > Poales > Poaceae > Avena > Avena eriantha. The sequence continues at coordinate 80,001,463 of OU342743.1, forward strand.
AAGGTCCGAGGCCAACCCTTGCAAGATTCGAGCCAGTGACCCAGGGGAAGAAGGACTGTTTCCAGGGCGAGATGGAAGCGGCGCCACATTGGGTCAAGTGCTTGTCCTCCAGGGCACGCTCCTTATTCGGAACCACATTCCTCCGCAAACCAAAGAACTTGATCCCTGAATGCTGAAGGCAAAGGAGGACAAAGAGGTGATTGCATTTGTGGGAAGATGATGCGGTTGCAATTTGTATGTGGAGCTGAAATCGAAGAAGAAATCAGAGGTGGGAAGGCTGAAGCCGCGTTGGAAATGCGACAAGAAAACCACGTATTCCCCAGATTTGGGGGAGGGAGTAATCTCACCGGCGGGGAGGCGGCAGGCGACGCCGGCGGGGATGCGACGGGAGGCATGGAGCCAAGCCAGGTCCTCCTCACGGGCGATGGAGCCATCCCAGCATCCACGCTTGCGGCCCTCTGTCCCTTCTTCCTGCTGCGCCACCATCGAAGCCTCTGCCTCAGTCATGGTGAGATCGAAGCTTTCAAGAGGGTAATCGGAATAATGGTAGCCCGAAGAAGGGAAACGGAAAGCGCAAGGCCCCATGGTGGAGATTGGCACTGGAAACGGTGGCGCTGGCGTGAAATACCGCCGGAGCACGGTCATAGTGGCGCTCGTGGAGAGGAAAACCGGCGGAGTCGCAGTGAAAGAGAGAGAGCAATGGAGCGCGGTGAGAATGGGGGAACTTCTCCTGGGAGTGCACCGCACCCTCTACTTAACCGTGCCACGCGCGTCGTGGGATCCTTTGTGCGTGGCATGCCGCATGCAGCGAGCGTGTATGCGGCCCAAGCAACCAATTAGAGCAAGGCCACAAGAGGGGCCACGGGATCAAATGATCCCATGACGGGACATGTCGTTACAGTTAATGAGGCGCTGCAGTGATGGGACGTTTACAGCAGTTTTGCCTGACACAGCGACAGTAACCGGCGCGGTAAATGCGCATGGCCCTTAAAATGAGGCAAATGATGATTACCCTCCACGTAGGATGTGGAGAAGCGTATGAGAGAAGGAAAATTAATCCGGATAAGCAAGAAAAAGACCTAGCCAATGAGGAATAACCCGGAAAGAGCGAAAGGATTGCAAGAAAAGAAACTCCGGGCTATGAGATAACTCGGCCCAAGGAAGAAAAGATTCAGATATGGGAACTTCTTGTGGCCTTAACAACTAATAAAGTTGCTAAGACCGCACCAGCTTCGTGGACTAATGTTGGGGGCATACCCCCGGGTACGGCAACGCCGGGGCATAAGGGCCGAGTTAGCCGGGGTACGACGCAGTCAAAGCAAAGTGCTGACCGGGTCACCTCAAGGCAGGCCGAATCACGGTGTGGCCTGGCCCATGGGGCATTTCCTTGACAATGGTACAGCCGGCATAAGATCTATGTCGGCCATGCCTATCTATTTTGCAGGTAATTGGGTAAGTCAGATTAGCTATATGCTAGCCAAATTATCTTGGCTTCAAAGAGAAGGAATCCCTCGTTCGTCAAAAGGTGGCTTTATTAGCTGAAGCATGTGCAAAGTAAAGTAAAGGAGAGGACCAGCGGGTCAGTGGAGACCAAGGTGACGTGGGCAGAGCCGGATGACGTAGCCCGTGACGCCAAAAGACAAGGATGACGCTGCGGGTTACATCCAAAGCCCGGACGAGCCGTTAAAGAAGAATAAAGAAGCATATGCTTTAGGAAAGGAGCATATTCGTAGAATGCTGCCACCTGTACCCTAGAATTGTAACCCGGGCTCCCCTATATAAGGAGCACCGGGGCCTCCATAGAGAGGGACAGCAAATAGAGGAATCACTCTCCGTCTAAAGCAGAACTCTAGGGCTAGTTAGTGGGGGGTAAGAGACATTGTCTCCTTGCTAAGGGCCTCAAGAGCACTTGTAAGCAACATTGATACAGAGAATACAAGAACTTCTGTGCGTGGAATCACCATGCTCTCCCTCCCTGGATTCCCCTAGTACTCATTGGCCCCATCTTTAGCCTATCCATGGCATTTGTCGTGCCACCACCACGACACCACCCCCAACATTTCATACCACAGTAGGTTGTATTTTCAATATGTGTAGATAGTTATTATTAATTCTTATCTTATATTACCACTATATAGTGTAGGAATAACATTGAATATTGACAGTTGGATCAAGACTCGCGAATTCCAATATTTCTAGCTGTTGGATCTTCTTTTGCATTCTAGCATCTAAAGATTCTATTGATAGTCTTCATCACAATGAGTGCTATGCACAAAACTCAAAACACACTTTTCTAACATTCTAGAATCTTCTCCCTCGTTTCTCTAGACCATGTTACTAAAATTTTAAGTTTTAGATAGCTAATAATCATTGACTTCTAAATGATATACTGTACAAAGTACAAGAACCAAATATACACCCAACTTTATAGATGTTGATCAAATTTATATTTTTTCTGCTTTACCTATTACAATCTCTACTACTATAATAGAGCAGTTTTGAATTGGATCCATAACACCAATCCTGACCATTGGGCTGTTAGATCCAATGGTTCAGAGAAGCTGGATTCGTGTTGAGTAGTACGTAGAGCAAACTCCACTATGTATGTTCAAGAACCATCATATCACCACCCAAAAATTTCTTAGCACAGTAGGTTGTATTCTCTCTAGCTACTACTATAATGGAGCAGCTTTGAATCGGATCCATAGCACCAATCTTGACTGTTGGGCTGTTAATTATATCCAATGGTTTAGAGAAGCTAGATTGGTGTTGAATAGTACATACCAAGAGCAAACTCCACCATGTTCTAGAACCATCATATATGTCACCACCCCCAAAATTTCATAACACATTAGTCTGTATCGTCAATATGTGTAGATATATAGTTATTATCAATATACTTAATGTATGCATTTTTAGCTAACAAGACAATTGGTTAATAACAACTTAATGTTTGTTAAATAACATTTCATACATTAGAGAAAAAATGCATAAATTGTGTCTATTAATAATAACTATATACACATATTGAGAATACAGCCTACTGTGCTATGAAATTTTGGGGGTGGTGACATGATGGTTATAGAGAACGTGGTGGAGTCTTCTCTAGTTACTATTCAACAAGAATCCAGCTGCTCTGAACCATTGGATCTAACAGCCCAACGGTCAGGATTGGTGCTATGGATCCAATTCAAAACTGCTCCATTATAGTAGTGGAGATCTAAAACATGAAATTTTTGGTAACATGGTTTAGAGAAATGACGGAGAAGATTCTAGAATGATTGAGAAGTGTGTTTTGAGTTTTGTGCATAGCATTCATTGTGATGAAGACTATCAATAGAATCTTCTAGACCGTTCAAAAAAATAGAATCTTCTAGATGCTAGAATGGAAAAGAAGATCCAACGGCTGGAAATGTTGGAATTCGCGAGTCTTGATCCAACGGTCAATATTCAAAGTTATTCATACACTATATACTGGTAAGATTATCTCTATCTCTACTATTATAATGGAGCAATTTTGAATTGCATCCATAGCACCAATCCCGGCCGTTGGGCTGTTAGATCCAACGGCTCAGAGCAGCTGGATTTATGTTGAATAGTACCTAGAGCAAACTCCACCATGCATGTTCTATAACCATCATATCACCACCCCAAAATTCCATTTCATAGTAGGCTGTATTATCAATATGTGTAGATAGTTATTATTAATAGACTTAATGTATGCATTTTTTCTCGAACAAGACTTAAAGTATGATGGTTCTAGAACATGGTGTAGTTTTATCCCAACATAGACTTAAGGTACTGTTCAACATGAATCCAGCTACTGTTCAACATGGTGGAGTTTTCTCTAACATAGACTTAAGGTACTGTTCAACATGAATCCAGCTACTCTAAACCATTGGATCTTATATCCCAACGGTCAGGAATGGTGTTATGTATCCAATTCAAAACACGCTAGAGAATCTTGTCAAGAAAACAAGGAAAAATAGCCACACACACATAGTGCGGCCGTACCAAGACACACGTGTGCGGCGCCACGCAGTGGGATGAGGGAGAGAGCAACCGGCCGGTGCGCGCGGGGCGCTGCACAGGAGGGGAGAGAGAGGATGGATGGTGAGAGACAACGAAGGACATAGAAAACATAAGAGTACTACTAGTAGCACTGTGCTACGAGTAGTAGGTACCTGTACCTCGTGTAAGAAACCCGTCAAACTAGCTTTACTCTGACATCGCACCACCTTCAACTCCTTCGCTGCTCTCGCGCTGCCTCCCGTTAATAATCTCTTCTCGCTCTTTGATTTTTTCTTTCGTTTTTTTCTTTAGCAGCTTTGGGGTTAATTTTATGGTGCCCCTGGTTCAGTAGAAGTACGGACTACTCAAGTTTTGCACAATAGTACTTTTTTCTGAAAATTGGGTCTGGGCATTCAGATCCAAAATATTCGTGCGCAAAATAATTCTAGGCACTGGGAACTTTTTATTTTTCTTTCTAACGAGGAATCTGCCCCAAAGTACCAAGATACGGTCAAAGTTCAAAGTTATTTGTACACTATATATTAGTAAGATATGATTATATAATAGGTTAAGCTCAAAAAAAATTAAATTTGATGGACATCTATAAAGTATGGGTGTATATTTGGTTCTTATACTTTGTATCATGTTGAAGTCAATGTAGAAGTCAATGTGGCTACACCTAATACTTCAAATTTTGGTAACATGGTCTATAGAAATGTCTAAAACATTCTAGAATGATAGAGGAGTGTTTTAAGGCTTGTGATCATAGCATTAATTGTGCTAAATACTATTAGTAGAACCTTCTTCTAGATGCTAGAATGGATTGAAGATCCAACAGTTTGCAATATTTAGATTTGCTAGTCTTGATCCAACAATCAACATTCAAAATTATTCATCTGTATAATATATAGTTGTAAGATTATATAATATTTGGAGAAGTGTGTTTTGAGCTTTGTGCATATCATTCATTGTGATGAAGACTATCAATAGAATCTTTTAGATGCTAGAACAGAAAATATGATCCAATGGCTGGAAATGTTGGAATTTGCAAGTCGTGATCCAACGGTCAATATTCAAAGTTATTCATACACTATATGGTGGTAAGATAAGATAAGAAATATGTGGACTTGGATGTAATTTTGTTTTTTAGGTCCCTGGTGTAATATGCACTTCAATGGACCATGTTAAGTTGTGAACTAAAGTATATGGCTCCTTCTAGGCCCACCCTACTTGAAAATTCCACCACCCCACATTTTTTACCACTATATAGTGTACGAATAACTTTGAATATTGACCGTTGAACCGAGAATTATAAAAAAAATCACATGGTCCACTGTCCACTCTGTGTGATAATTGGGATGGTGGCATTTTATTTTAACTTTGTTAGAGCATCTCTAGCAGATACCACATATCGCTACATACCGCAAAGTAACCACCCGTTTGCGGTACGAGGCGGTAAAATTGATCATTCGAGATACCCTAAATCGTACTACATCCAAATAAAAATTACGGTTTCCCACAAACCGACGCTTCTGTGCTGCATATATCCGCACTGAGGGTTTGTACCGCATCCTAGCATGTTTGTTGGTGGGAGGGAAGCTTCCCCATCCCCGCTTCCCGCTCACAGCCACCACCATCACCGACTGTCCCCCCCCCCCCCCCCAATATCCCTCTCCTCAGTCCCATCACTCTTTGCCACCGTCGCCACAGCCATGGCCAGACCCAAACTGAATTACTATGAGGTGTTGATGTTCGCCCACCATGGTATCCTCGCACCGCCTCGCGCGATGATTCTGGCAGGCTTCGAGCCCAGCCACTTTGGGGTGTCGGTGGCGCCTGTTCTGTGTGGCGCCGAGTTGTATGGCCGGATCAAAGATCGCCGCCTCGAACTGCCAGACTAGAAGCGAGCAATGCCCTGATACGTGGCTGCGAGCTCCTATTAGCATAGGCTATTCAAGCTGGAGTGCAGGGTGGCGCTTGCCATCTGCCTCGAACACCAGCGCGAGATCCACCCCGACGATCGCAACACCGAAGCTAGGGTGCAATTTTGGGTGGTACCTGGGCGCACAACCAGCACTGCCATCAATGGTGTGCTCTGTGATGATTTCATGAGGGAGGCTAACCGCGCCAAAATCTTCGAGATTTCTGATAGCGGCAGTGATGAGGACGAGGTAGAGGACGACGACACGGAGGACAGTGTAAGAGAGATAGTTGATTCGGCTTCCCATTTAATCATTCGCTATGTCGCTTTGTTCACCTTTACTCGTTTGCTATATCGATTGAAAAACTCGAATCCATGGTGTTTTCTAGTTCATACCCCGATCAATTCAGTGCTTTGCGGTACAAATTACTTTGCAGTACAGGTGACCGGGCCGAACAGATGCTACAAAACTGAACCGTAAAATGGAATATTCTGTTTTGCGGTACGATGTCATAGAAAAGTTGTGATGGGTTCCTGACACGAGGTAAAGAATACGGGGAGTAGTAAAATGCAATGAGATGGGTGGAGTAAATTCTAGAGCCCTAGTTATTGTAGCCCCTAATTTCTGGCATCTACCTTTTCTCTCTGCATGCGGTAGAGCCTGAAGGAAAAAAATAAACCAATGGGGAGAGAATTACGGTGCAGTTAAGAGGCTAGATCTAATAACATTTCCAAGATTTTCTCACCGATTTTCAAGGCCACGTCTTGGTACCAACAAAACAGTCACAAATAGAGGGAGTACAGTACTACTAGTACTAGCTAGTACATGTTTTTTTGAACAGGCACTACTAGTACTCCATGTTAAGGCTAGTCGTAGTGGGAGTAACTTGGGTAGTAGCCTAGTCCTACTTGTATTGCCAACTAAGCATTTAGATGATATGGCATGCAATTAAATGATGAGAGAGAGGCTTGTGGTAACTTGCTATGTTACCATAACATCGCACATTCCAAGACAATGAGTCTACATTGCAATAAATGAGACTGTGCATGATACCACACCTATGGTATTTTCCACTATGGAGGTAGTAACTTACACTAGTAACATATGCCTGTTACTACTCCCTTCGTCTCGGTTTACAGGGCTCAATCTAAAAAATATTTGTCCCACATTAGCTCCTCTCTAAGGCCTGCATGCAGTTAATTAGGAGTAGTAATCTCTCTAATTATGGTGTGCATGCGGGTGGGGTGGAAAAGGAAACCAATAGGCTGGCTTCATGCACACAGTGTAGTCTACTACTTCATAAATGGCAGAAGTTGATTGGAGAGAGGCACAACTTAGGAGAGTTTTTATGGTCCAATGAAAAAATACCTTGGTCCTGTTGCAAAATTAGTTGAGCCCTGTAACCCGGGACAGAGGGAGTACTCTAAGTTACTCTATGACCAGCCTAAGTGGGGATTTGGCTATGCGAAAGGCCGCACAATTACCAAGATAAGCATGCAGGCTTGGTTAGGTAGGCACTTAATACTTGAAGGTCAACTATACCGGTGGTAGTAGCTTTATACCGTTAATTGCTTGTACGAGTACTACTACTAGTAGTATATATGTACTACACTTCCAAAAGAAAGAGTACAAAAGTGTCTAGATTAAGCAGCGGTGGAGTCTGCCGTAGAGCGATATCGAGATATATATATATATATATATATATAGAGAGAGAGAGAGAGAGAGAGAAGGAAAGATGGAGGTTGTGTGGGCGAGCACCATCCGTCTAATAGAGAAATCCAGGGACGCCCACCCCCAGGTCAACTCTCTGTAGCTCCTCCATGTCGATGGCATGTGCCGTGGCACGCACCCATTCTAACACCATCTTCGCAGCATGGCTCAAGAAGACGGTGGACTCTTTCGCATGGTGGACGACCTCACTGCTTGCCTTCAGGCCATGTGCCATGACGCATACCCAACAGGTACGTTTGCCACAATCCATGTTAGCGGCATTGATATCATTTTCTTCTATGGACTTCATTCATCTAGCCTACCTATAACTGACTTTTAGCTCCAATTTTTGGTCGAGGTGTTCTGCCCCAGGTTGTTGCCGCGCTCACCACTTCCCTGGCTGGTCTCTCTAGAGATGATTTGTTTCGCGCAATTATGGCCCTACAGCTTTCCGAGGCTTTGCCCGACGCACTGGCGGACGTCTACATGGAGGTAGCTGTTATCGTGTAGCATCTTGCCCAGCACGACGAGATGGACCTCTTCATCAGCCTCCTTGAGTAGTGTGTATTCCAGGGCATGTCGAGCATGAACAACACCCGCTTGGCCACCATCCTCCATCGCAGGGATATCCTCGATAACTTTGCAAAAAAACATGTCAATCTGGCAGGTACCATTGCTCCTCGTGGCACGGGAAACTGAGGTTGAAGAAGAAGGGCATATCAAGGACTTCAATGTAATTTCAGTTTTTGTTGAGGTGCTTTGTACTGTTTGATGTTTCTTTCAATGCTAGGATCCTTGTCGGAAAAAAAGGAGAAGGGAAGACATATGATGATTCTCCATGGTTACTATCACTGTGTCATTTGTATGGACAGATCACATGTGGGTTTAACAAACATTATGTTTTTATTAACCAATAGTCATCATAGCGAAAAAAGGCATGCATTAAGTCTATTAATAATAACTATATACACATATTGATAATATAGCCTACAGTGCTATGGAATTTTTTTGGGGAGGGGTGTTGTGGAGCCCCCAAATTAATCCTCCGAGAATCCCTCTTAAGCATACAACCACGATCCCATGATCAGTTAGTCGTGGCACATAACCGACAAGCATCATTACAACATCCGAGACATACTGAATTTACAAAACTTACATAAATGCCGTTATGGCTACATGAATAATCATCAGCGGAACTTCGTCAACCGAATTTACAAAACTTACATAAATCCCCTCAACATCGGGATGTTGGATACCTAGGACCAACCAGAGCGCATTTTGCACTTCCCAAGTGTTGCGCTTTCAATGAGGGGCTCATAGTAACGCGTGGAGGCGCGCGGGGCCTTTGTTCCTTCTCTAGGTCGATGTCCCACATGGACCCTTTACGTGAGAAGGCCCACCCTCCAGGGATTTTTGGTTCCCTATAGTTGTTGCGAGGCATCTTATACCATAATAGACAAACATCAAATCCAGCCATGTCCCATACCAGAGTAATGTGGTTGCACAGGTTAATTGTTCTAGAAAAACTACAAAGAACCGGGTGCTTTTTTGTAAACCTTTTTCCTCCATCTTTCCTTCTGCATTTTGTAAAAAAAACCTTCTTCTTTTTCAACATCTCTTGGGAGGTCCCACCTCACCAAGGTTTTATCATAAAACATTTGGTAAAACTTTTTCCGGGGTCTTCCCATCCTTTAGCTATGCTTCGGAATCGGGGTCTCCAAAGGGGTATGGTGTAATACATCATCTATTCTACAAGGGACCAGTAGGTGTCACCAAGGGGGTTGTACTTAGTAGTACGAAAGTGTAATGATTCGGAGGAGCCAAACAACTACCAAGTATACATCAACATATAGTAAAACCATGCAGTTTTAATAAACAGTAGATAAAACATCCATAAGTAAAACAGTAGGACAAGGCTTATGAGCAAGAAGGTGGCTTGCCTGATGATCAGCAATATGGCATAGTTGTCCCTAGACTTCTTCTTTAGATAACCCAGAATACCAATACCAATAATAAATACCACTTCTTCTGCTCTCCGATTACATCGCAACTATCGTCGTCAGGAAGCACACATGCTAACAAGCAATACCAAAATCAAAACAAGGCATACGAGCACCAATACAATACAGCAAGCAAATGAACAATATCAGATTAAGATTCAGGTGGTTTTGAGAGGATTGGATTTACGAGATTGAGATGTCTTTGAAGAAGGAAAAGAACACCCCCTTAGGGTTTATTGTCGAGGAATTACCTAGGAGGTGGTTTTGGGATCAAGGTCATATTATGTATGGTAACATCGTATAGAATTGATACCAACAGATAGGAGTTGATAAAATGAAACCAACAAAAGTGGTTTCACTAATTTATCACCTTTCTTTAATTTCTTATGAATATTCTAGTGATAAAAGCTCTAGTTTTAGGGAATAATTCACCAGAGAAGTTCTGGAGTTCCAAACATTATTCCTTGGGTGGTTAGGTAGGTCTTGATGTACTTGTTCACTGAGAGTTGGAATCACTCCAAAATAATTACCAGAATGCCCTCAAGAAATTCCCAAAGGCAGTTCTGTGGTTTTTTTTGTCTTTTTCACCAAGGTAATTCTACAGAGGATTTTGATATGAGGTAAAAGGGAAATGGATAGGTATTGCAAGACCTCTCAGTACCAACTGGAATCACTCTTTTTGGAGTTGCAGAGCTACAGTAGTGTTTTATCTAGTGAAAACACTAGGGACAGAAATGTTTAATGCATTAAAATTCATCAGAAGCCTAATAAATGGTGAGGTCCTGGGTTTTGGTAGTATTTAGTGTACCACATCACAGAGATTGGGAATGAGGTCAAAAAAAGTTATAATTTGACCTAGGTAAATTTCTAAAGTTAGAATAGGAATGTTCTTGTTATTTTTACTAAAGGAAAACTACTATTCACCTTGGCATGGAGCCAAGGTGCAAAGATAGGTATGCTCACATGCTAACAAGGGCAGTTGGTTTCAATCCAAATGGATATGTGAATCTCACATATGATTTTATTTAGTGAAATGGATAGGTGCTAGCATTTTAATTTCCACGCAAATTGGAAATACTATTAGGCTGGGGTTTTGGTTCTGCATGTTGGGAAAAACATACAGGAACATGTGAAAATTGACTCTGGGCAAAAAGGGGTATTATTCATTTTTATTTCGAATTAAACCATAAGGGTAGTAAACAGATTTATAAATTTGAATAAAGGAAAAAGGGGATAGAGGCTTACTGGGCCTGATCTAAGCGGAAACGGGCTGCAGGGAAACATTTGGCCCACCCGGGCGGGGCACTGCACGGGAGGCCGGGGTTCAAATCGCTGACGGGCGGGGCCCGGTCATCAGCGGAACCGAGCCGACGAAGGGGTACGGGGCACCTCTGGCCGTTCGATTAAGTGGCGATCGACGGTCGGGCGTCGTCTTCCCCAGCGACACAAGAGGGTCGTCGAGGAGGGCTCACCGAGCCACGCCGGCGTCGTAAGGGTGGCGGAGGAGGAGCAGCGTGGCGTAGCTGTCCAAAAGAGGGTCGGCAGCATGGGTTTCGGTGTCTGGAAACGGCTCGCGCTGCAGCATCTACTGCGGACGCCGCAGAAGCTCGTCGGAGTGGTCCAGAGATGCATGCAAGGCAGCGGGGAGATGATGGATCGGATGCGGAGGTTCAGGAGCATCCGGGTGCGATGCATGCAGAGGAGACGGGCTCGAGAGCCCGGAGGTTTGCTGGAGGTGCTCGTCTTGGCCGAGAGCTCAGGTGGCGACCACCGGTGTTCCTCCAACCAAGGAAGGGTGGAGGGAGGTTAGGGTAGATCTAGGGAGCGTAGGGGACGGCAGAGAAGAGGGGAGGTGGGATTCAGCACGGGGAAAACTTGCCTCTCTTGCCCAAACCCGAGGGAGACTCTCCACTTCTTCCTGGCTTGTGCGGAGCTAGGGAGGAGCAGGGGCTCTGGGGTTGGAGGTGGGGAGAAAGGGGGAGTGAATGAGGGGCAGGGGAAGGAGCAGGGTGGCCTCTGGCCTTTAAAACCAAGAGGGAGGGTGTAGGAGGGACCAAGTCCATGTACAAGTTTAGGGAGGGTGCTGGGCAGGCATTGGTGGGCAGAGGTGGTGTGGGGTGAGAGGTGGGGGTGCTCTAGGTCGTGCAGGAGCAGAGAGGGCCAGCTGGGGGCTGCTGCAAGAGGAGTAAAGGTTTGCAAGCCAAGACACCCACATGGGGTTAAGCCCTAGTGTCCAAGCACTAAAGGACAAGTTGCTATAGTGGTTTGCTACAATGATCACGACCAGAGGAGATGGTGGTTGTTGTGGTGAGTGGTGGTGGCACCTGGTGGTGATTGATTCTTGGTTGGCTCTCTAATTCCTTAGTTTGCCCAATTTGATCCACTAGATGGTTATGAAGGGAGTCCAAAAATTTGCATTGGACTAGAGGGGGAAATGGTACTGGGAGATAGATGAGGTCAAGGTAGATATCCAGTAATTATTTAGGATTTTTCAGAGTACTCTAAGTCCACCTAAAAACATTTATTCAAAAATTACAAAAGTAGTTTCTAGAAGCTAATGTGATATTTTTACATTATACAAAGTTGGTTTTTCGTGTAAGATGGTCCTAGATACGATAATACATCTTGGGGAATTTTATTGGGATTTACTGAGGTGGGAAAGTATTTTTAAAGGATTAACTCTTGTTTCTGCCATTTAAGAAGAAGGGCAAAAAGAAATAATAAGACCCTTCAAAAATATTTATTTTTGATGTTCTAAGTTAGGGTATGATATATGGATCTCAATTGAGCAAAAATTTGGGGAAGTGTTTTGGCAAAAACTAAACTTTCCTTTGTGAGAGGAGTTTTGGAGATTTTGACTATCAAGAGATTAAATAGATTTGGAGCCAAAATAATTATGGTTAATATTTGATAAATCTTGATGATCAATGTAGAGGATGTAGACAAGGTGTATCAAGCAGTTGCAACCTTGGGATTGGAGAATCCAAGTTGATTTTGGTGGAATACCCTAGATTAAGGATCTAGGGTGATGTTAATTTCATACCATTAAAACCAGGTTGGATCTTGGAGCTCAGAGCTCCCCTTGGGGCATGGGATATATGGATGGATAAACCAAGTGATGTAGATCACAAGGGTGTAGAGGTTTGAGCTTGATCCTGCTTGAGCTCACCAAGACAGGCTTTTAAACTTGGAATAAAATAAGCCTGCCAAAGCAGATTATCAACTAGCCTCCAAAACCTTGTGGGTTTAAACAGCTCAAGGATCCAATTGGGACAAGTGAAATAGTTAATGATAGACCTCTATGAGTATAACACAACCATGCTAATATTTTGTCCAAAGAAGGTTGGCTGGTGGTGTGAGCTTCTACCAAAGTAGGCATGTTGACTATATTTGCAGGAATTGTTAAATTTCTTTCCTGCAAAACCATCAAGAACAACTGGGTTGGAAAATGATCTAACCAAGGGAAAGAGTGGGCCTTGGTAGTAATTAGAATGTTTAACAAGATGGTTCAAATGCATTTTAAAAAATGCACAAGGGTTGAGAAAGGGAGGCATTCAAAAAGGTGATGTTGCAAATAGATTTCTAGACTTAGCCAAATTTGGCAGATTTAGGGTTTTTGACTAGAATGGGGGTGGTGATGAGTTTGATGGGTTGAAAGGTACCAAATCATCATCAAGTGGATGTTGTTGAAGAGTAGATTGAGTAGAAGGGATCCATGCTTGATATTGGTCCTCATTGACTTGGAAACTTCTAGAAGGGATTTCTTCATAATTGATCTAGTTAAGAGTTTTAGATGATCACTTAGTAGCTAGGGATCAGATCAAGATTGTATTCTTGCTTAGGGTGGGAGGATTTGGAGACATCTTGATCCTAGTGATGAGCTCCTAGAGTAGCTCATACTATCTCCTAAGCAGACATATCAAGCAGCAGATCAAGGCAACTCATGTTACAAACAAATCAACTACCACTAGGGTTACCACCAAGCTTAGCTTGAGGTGAGGATGGGTATTTTGAAATAGGTTGGAGTTTGAACAAGGTAAGGTCCTTGGTATATCTACCAAGAGTATAATTCAAAAGCTTACAAAAAGGTTTTGGAGATCCTAGAGGTAAGAGTAGTTGAAGGTTCTGTCTTGAAAACATAAGGAGATTATATTATATAACTCTCCATAGTTTTGTCAATAAAAATTACAAAAATAGTTTTGGTTACATAAGCATCTTGGCTCATGTTTTGAATTACCAGAACATTTGAGAATATGAAAATTAAGCCAAGACTGTTTTGGGAAGTAGCTTTTGCCAACTGGTGTTTAGGGTAAGGAGTATATCATCTAATACACATGCATATGCATAAGCATACCCAAACAACAAGCAAACACTTCAGCATTAAACAAGAAAAAGTTTTTGTTCCCCCTGATTTTTGCATTCTGGGCAATTAATCAGGGTTGCTGGAATTGGGATGTTACAGACCTTTCCTCCTTAAAAGAATCTCGTCCCGAGATTCAGGGGATTAGAGGTTAGGGAATTTTGAGTCAGGTTGATACTAGGTGTCTTACATATACTATCTTACGAACTCCGTCTTTGAAAGTGGCTACTCTGACGATGAAGTTGCTTCAGTACTTCGGGGTGCATGGATAGTTGAGCAGAGTCTTGTCCCGATTGTGAGGGGTGACCTTCTTTTCCTTCTGGACTCTTTAACTCGAGGGCTTAGACTAGGCAGACGATCTCGATGCTGAACTTCACGGATTACTCATCGGAGGATAGAATCTACCGCTGGGGGTACTTCTGTCTAATGACTCACAGCTCTTCTTTAAGGTTGTAGCTTATCCTATTTAACGATTTTAGGCTCGGGACTCCTGAGGTTGCTCCTGGCAGAGGGTTATTCTATTTTGTGGGAAAGACACAGTATTTCCCCCTTAGGATTAAACTGGGGTAGATCGGAGAGTTGGAGTCTCACGTCCTCTAAGCAATTGGAGCTGAACGGTTGGCGACCTTGGGGTCCTTTAGTTATGTCTTCAGCTAAAGAAGCGAAGGGATTTCATAGAATCTTCAGTTAGTTTATCTTCGGATACCCATGGGTTGTTGCTTGGCGGAAAGACTTCAGATCCAGAGATATTTTCTAAAGTATCTTCTGGTAGACAGTCTTCTAAAGATTTTAGTGGAAAGATGCAGCCTTTCCACCTTAGAGCTTTACTAAGGTGCTTCGGGATTGGTGCAGATCTTATGTCTTGAAATGCTGGCGAGGTGTTGTAGAGGTATGTATCTCCTTGGGTCTTGGGTTGAGCTCTCCGAGAGACGTTCTATTGTGGAAACCAGGTCAGGGTGGTTTTCTAACACAGTCTTAGTGGTTAACTCTAGGTAGGTTAGTTGTTAACGACACTTATTGTTAGCCTTCAGTTAGGTTAGAGACATTCATCTTCGGAGAGGTTATCCTTATTCAGACTCTAGTGGTGAAGTAGACCCATCGCCTTCAGGCAGTCCTGTCTTCAAGATGTTGGAGTAATCTAGTCTTTCGGGGAGGAACTTCCTGTTGATTTGGGTATGGTCGACTAGAATAGCTAGTCTCCTGCGGTAGTTGGAAGGTGGGATATATCGGAGGTCGGCGTAGTTAGATCTTCACTTCTTGTCTTGGTTGACTTATCAGGTGGTTTCTTGTGGGTATTGGGGATCCTTCGGTGATTAACTTCCGGTTTCAACGGGATTCTTGCTGTAGTAGTCTGATCAACAAGGGAGGGTTGAGCTATTGACGAGTCTTGAGAGGTGAGTTCGACGAGGTATGCCGTCCAGCTGAGGTGAAATCTTCGAGTTGACTCGAACTTGACGATGTCGAACTCCTGGTTCTTGCGATGCTTTTCCTCTTATATACTCTCGAGGTTAGTCAAGGTCTCGATACCGACAGCTAACACAGGGGTTTCCTGATTTACTAGGTGGGTTATCGCTTCTCGAGTCACATTTTTAGGGAGGTCAAGCAAACCAGAACACACAAACAAGGCAGACAATCAAGCATCACAGGATGCACTTAGGCATGCAAACACGGTCAACGCTAGGGACCAAGGATTTAACGACTCGCGATGTAGAGGAATCCTATTCTTACGACTATTGACCCTAGATAATCGTCTTTCTTCAGGTCGGAGTCACTATCTTGTAGATGAAGCCTTCATCATATCTTTGGATGCTTCGTGATAGGGGAACCCCGAGGTCTTCTAATTGTGAGGATTCCGCGGGTAGAGCGATATTGTAGTCTCCCTGTGTTTGCTAGTAGTTGCTTGTCTTCATCTTGTTCTCATCGTCTTCACCAGGTTCTAGATCCTTGATGTTTAAAATCCGTAGATTTGGAGTTTGGACAAGATTTAGAGTAAACCATTTTCGAACACATTTACTTAGAGTAAGAGATGAAGTAGAACTTTTTGAAACTCATTGAGAAACTAGTTTTCGGAAGCCGAGGTTTTCAAAATAAGGTTCCTGTCTAGTGACCATGCTAACTAAGGTTCTCCTACACTCAGGATGGCTCTGATACCAAGTCTGTGGGTCCCCCCGATTAATCCTCCGAGAATCCCTATTATGCATACAACCACGATCCCATGATCAGTTAGTCGTGGCACATAACTGACAAGTATAATTACAACATCCGAGACATACCGAATTTACAAAACTTACATAAATGCCATTATGGCTACATCAGTAATCATCAGCGGAACTTCGTCAAGCGTAGAGCCCAATCCATGCCTTAACCTATAGGCAACTGACTGGGAGAACGTCCTAGCTCGCATAGTCGCCAACATCATCTTCTTCTTGCAATCTGAACAAGTTAAATAGCTAGGGACAATGCCAGTGAGTACTTTGAATGTACTCGCAAACCACCTTAAGATAACAATAACAGCAAGAGGATATGCATTATGGCTGTGGTAGTAGGAGGGCTCCAAGGGAGGTTCTTTTCTCAATTAGTTTCTCTTGTAGATATAGAATCTACATATCTTTGTTGAAAACTTTTGTAAACCATTTTGGAAACTGTGTTGAAAAGTTTTGGAAAACCTTAGGACTGGGTCACCCATTTGTTCCTTTCTCCCGGCCGTCCCACGACCAAACTCCTTTCATTCCTTTCTGACCATCCCATGGTCAAAACCTTTCTCCTTTTCGACCATCCCATGGTCAAAATATTTTCAAAGCTTTTGCTTTTCCGAAGTCCTTTTTGAAAACAAAACCAACACAGCTCTACAGCAACCTCCCCAACTGTCCATGACCGCTAACGCGGCTATTCGAATAGATTTACACTCTGCAGAGGTTGTACACTTTACCCACACCATCCGGGTACACTACCCTGATCTTCACCGATCGTGGGTCGAGTAACCGATCAAGACTCTCCGGATTCCCACTCCAATATAAGTGCCTACCCTATGAGTGTTAATCCCCTCAACACCGGGACGTTGGGTACCTAGGACCAACCAGAGCGCATTTTGCACTTCCCAAGTGTTGCGCTTTCCATGAGGGGCTCATAGTAACGCGTGGAGGCGCGCGGGGCCTTTGTTCCTTCTCTAGGTCGATGTCCCACATGGACCCTTTACGTGAGAAGGCCCACCCTCCAGGGATTTTTGGTTCCCTATAGTTGTTGCGAGGCAGCTTATACCATAATAGACAAACATCAAATCCAACCATGTCCCATACGAGAGTAATGTGGTTGCACAGGTTAATTGTTCTAGCAAAACTACAAAGAACCGGGTGCTTTTTCGTAACCCTTTTTCCTCCATCTTTCCTTCAGCATTTTGTAAAAAAAAACCTTCTTCTTTTTCAACATCTCTTGGGAGGTCCCACCTCACCAAGGTTTTATCATAAAACATTTGGTAAAACTTTTTCCGAGGTCTTCCCATCCTTTAACTATGCTTCTGCTAAATCGGGGTCTCCAAAGGGGTATGGTGTAATACATCATCTATTGTACAAGGGACCAGTAGGTGTCACCAAGGGGGTTGTACTTAGTAGTACGAAAGTGTAATGATTCGGAGGAGCCAAACAACTACCAAGTATACATCAACATATAGTAAAACCATGCAGTTTTAATAAATAGTAGATAAAACATGCATAAGTAAAACAGTAGGACAAGGCTTATGAGCAAGAAGGTGGCTTGCCTAATGATCAGCAATATGACATAAATGTCCCTGGACTTCTTCTTTAGATAACCCAGAATACCAATACCAATAATAAATACCACTTCTTCTGCTCTCCGATTACATCACAACTATCGTCGTTAGGAAGCACACATGCAAACAAGCAAGACCAAAATCAAAACAAGGCATACGAGCACCAATACAATACAGCAAGAAAATGAACAATATCATATTAAGATTCAGGTAGTTTTGAGAGCATTGGATTTAGGAGATTGAGATGTCTTTGAAGAAGGAAAAGAACACCCCTTAGGGTTTATTGTCGAGGAATTACCTATGAGGGGGTTTTGGGATCAAGGTCATATTATGTATGGTAACATCGTATATAATTGATACCAACAGATAGGAGTTGATAAAATGAAACCATCAAAAGTGGTTTCACTAATTTATCACTTTTCTTTAATTTCTTATGAATATTCTAGTGATAAAAGCTCTAGTTTTAGGGAATTATTCACCAAAGAAGTTCTAGATATCTAAAACTTATTTCCTTGGGTGGTTAGGTAGGTATTGATGTACTTGTTCACTGAGAGTTGGAATCACTCCAAAATAATTACCAGAATGCCCTTAGAAAATTCCCAAAGGCAGTTTTATGGGGTTTTTGTCTTTTTCACCAAGGGAATTCTACAGAGGATTTTGATATGAGGTAAAGGGAAATGGATACGTATTGTAAATACTTCTCAGTACCAACTGGAATCACTCTTTTTGGAGTTGCAGAGCTACGGTAGTGTTTTATCTAGTGAAAATACTAGGGACATAAATGTTTAATTCATTAAAATTCTTCAGAAGCACAATAAATGGTGAGCTCCTGGGTTTTGGTAGAATTTATTGTACCACATCATAGAGACTGGGAATTAGGTCAAAAGAAGTTATAATTTGACCTAGGGAAATTTCTAAAGTCAGAATAGGACTGTTCTTGTTAGTTTTACTACAGGTAAACTACTGTTCACCTTGGCATGGGACCAAGGTGCAAAGATAGGTATGCTCACAAGCTACCAAGGGCAGTTGGTTTCACTCCAAATGGATATGTGAATCTCACATATGATTTTATTTAGTGAAATGGATAGGTGCCAGCATTTTAATTTCCACACAAATTGGAAATACTATTAGGCTGGGGTTTTGGTTCTGCATGTTGGGAAAAACATACAGGAACATGTCAAAAATTGACTCTGGGCAAAAAGGAGGATTTTCCATTTTTATTTCGAATTAAACCATAAGGGTAGTAAACAGATTTATAAATTTGAATAAAGGAAAAAGGGGATAGAGGCTTACTGGGCCTGATCTAAGCGGAAACGGGCCGCAGGGAAACATTTGGCCCACCCGGGCGGGGCACTGCGCGGGTGGGCGGGGTTCAAATCGCTGACTAGCGGGGCCCGGTTGTCAGCGGAACCAAGCCGGCGAAGGGGTACGGGGCACCTCCAGTCGTTCGATTAAGTGGCGATCGACGGCCGGGCGTCGTCTTCCCCAGCGACACAAAACAGCGGCGGCGGAACCCTAACGGCGGCAGAGGCTCATCGAGGAGGGCTCACCGAGGCACGCCTGCGTCGTAGGGGCGGCGGAGGAGGAGCAGCGTGGCGTGGCGGTCCAGAAGAGGGGCGGCCACATGGGGTTCGGTGTCTGGAGACGACTCGCACTGCAGCGTCTGTGGCAGATGCCGCGGGAGCTCGTCGGAGTGGTCCAGAGACGCATGCAAGGCGACGGGAAGATGATGGATCGGATGCGAAGGTTCGGGAGCATCCGGGTGCGATGCATGCAGAGGAGACGGGCTCGAGAGCCCGTAGTTTTGCGGGATGTGCCCGTCTTGGACGACAGCTCGGGTGGCGACCGCCGGCGTTCCTGCAACCAAGGAAGGGTGGAGGGAGGTTAGGGTAGATCTGGGGAGTGCAGGGGACGTCAGAGAAGACGGGAGGTGGGGTTCAGCACGGGGAAAACATGCCTCTCTTGCCCAAACCCGAGGGAGACTCTCCACTTCTTGCTAGCTTGTGCGGAGCTGGGGAGGAGCAGGGGCTCTGGGGTTGGAGGTGGGGAGAAAGGGGGAGTAAATGAGGGGCAGGGGAAGGAGCGGGGTGGCCTCTGGAGTTTAAAACTGAGAGGGAGGGTGTAGGAGGGACCAAGTCCATGGACAAGTTTAGGCATTGGTGGTTAGAGGTGGTGAGGGGTGAGAGGTGGGGGTTCTCTGGGTCGTGCAGGAGCAGAGAGAGCCAGCTGGTGGCTGCTGCAAGAGGAGTAAAGGTTTGCAAGCCAAGACACCCACATGGGGTTAAGCCCTAGTGGCCAAGCACTAAAGGACAAGCTGCTACAGTGGTTTGCTACAGTGATCACGACCAGAGGAGATGGTGGTTGCTGTGGTGAGTGGTGGTGGGACCTGGTGGTGATTGATTCTTGGCTTGGCTCTCCAATTCCTTAGTTTGCCTAATTTGATCCACTAGATGGTTATGAAGGGAGTCCAAAAATTTGCATTGGACTAGAGGGGGAAATGGTACTGGGAGATAGATGAGGTCAAGGTAGATATCTAGTAATTATTTGGGATTTTTCAGAGTATTCTAAGTCCACCTAAAAACATTTATTGAAAAAGTACAAAAGTAGTTTCTAGAAGCTAATGTGATCTTTTTACATTAGACAAAGTTGGTTTTTGGTGTGAGATGGTCCTAGATACCATATTACATCTTGGGGAATTTTATTGGGATTTATTGAGGTGGGAAAGTATTTTTAAAGGATTAACTCTTATTTATGCCATTTAAGAAGAGGGGCAAAAACAAATAATAAGACCCTTCAAAAATATTTATTTTTGATGTTGGAAGTTAGGGTATGATATATGGATCTCAATTGAGCAAAATTTTGGGGAAGTGTTTTGGCAAAAACTAAACTTTCCTTTGTGAGAGGAGTTTTGGAGATTTTGACTATCAAGAGATTAAATAGATTTGGAGCCAAAATAATAATTATGGTTAATATTTGATAAATCTTGATGATCAATGTAAAGGATGTATACAAGGTGTATCAAGCAGTTGCAACCTTGGGATTGGAGAATCCAAGTTGATTTTAGTGGAATACCCTAGATTAAGGATCTAGGGTGATGTTAATTTCATACCATTAAAACCAGGTTGGATCTTGGAGCTCAGAGCTCCCCTTTGGGCATGGGATATATGTATGGATAGACCAAGTGATGCAGATCACAAGGGTGTAGAGGTTTGAGCTTGATCCTGCTTGAGCTCACCAAGACAGGCTTTCAAACTTGGAATAAGATAAGCCTGCCAAAGCAGATTATCAACTAGCTTTCAAAACCTTGTGGGTTTAAACAGCTCAAGGATCCAATTGGGAAAAGTGAAGTAGGTAATGATAGAACTATATGAGTAGAACACAACCATGCAAATATTTGGTCCAAAGAAGGTTGGATGGTGGTGTGAGCTTCTACCAAAGTAGGCATGTTGACTATATTTGCAGGAATTGTTAAATTTCTTTCCTGCAAAACCATCAAGAACAACTGGGATGGAAAATGATCTAACCAAGGGCAAGAGTGTACCTTGGTAGTACCTAGAATTGTTAACAATATGGTTCAAATGCATTTTCAAAAATGCACAAGGGTTGAGAAAGGGAGGCATTCAAAAAGGTGATGTTGGAAACAAATTTCCAGACTTAGCCAAATTTGGCAGATTTAGGGTTTTTGACTAGAATGGGGGTGGTGATGAGTTTGATGGGTTGCAAGGTACCAAATCATCATCAAGTGAATGTTGTTCAAGAGTAGATTAAGTAGAAGGGATCCATGCTTGATATTGGTCCTCATTGACTTGGAAACTTCTAGAAGGGATTTCTTCATAATTGATCTAGTTAAGAGTTTTAGATGATCACTTAGTAGCTAGGGATCAGATCAAGATTGTATTCTTGCTTAGGGTGGGAGGATTTGGAGACATCTTGATCCTAGTGATGAGCTCCTAGAGTAGCTCATACTATCTCCTAAGCAGACATATCAAGCAGCAGATCAAGGCAACTCATCTTACAAACAAATCAACTACCACTAGGGTTACCACCAAGCTTAGCTTGAGGTGAGGATGGGTATTTTGAAATAGGTTGGAGTTTGAACAAGGTAAGGTCCTTGGTATATCTACCAAGAGTATAATTCAAAAGCTTACAAAAAGGTTTTGGAGATCCTAGAGGTAAGAGTAGTTGAAGGTTCTGTCTTGAAAACATAAGGAGATTATATTATATAACTCTCCATAGTTTTGTCAATAAAAATTACAAAAATAGTTTTGGTTACATAAGCATCTTGGCTCATGTTTTGAATTACCAGAACATTTGAGAATATGAAAATTAAGCCAAGACTGTTTTGGGAAGTAGCTTTTGTCAACTGGTGTTTAGGGTAAGGAGTATATCATCTAATACACATTCATATGCATAAGCATACCCAAACAACAAGCAAACACTTCAGCATTAAAAAAGAAAAAGTTTTTGTTCCCCCTGATTTTTGCATTCTGGGCAATTAATCAGGGTTGCTGGAATTGGGATGTTACAGGTGTGACATGATGGTTCTAAGAATGGTGGAATTCGCTCTAGCTACTGTTCAACACCAACACATGGAGCAGGACATTGTGAAATCTGTGATGTCCTCTTTCTATATATGCACACCAGGGCAGCTGACCAACACGCTAGAGACTCTTGTCAAGAAAAAAGGAAAACTAGGCCACACACACATAGCACGGCCGTACCAAGGCACACGTGTTTGGCGCCACACAGTGGGACGAGGGAGAGATCAGCCGGTGGAGAGACAATGAAGGAGAGAGATGATGGATGGTGAGAGACAATGAGAGACAATGATCAGCCGGCCGGTGCGCGTGGGGCGCTGCGCAGGAGGGGAGAGAGATGATGGATGGTGAGAGACAATGAAGGAGAGAGAAAACATAGTAGTACTATGCTACTAGTAGTAGGTACCTATACCTCATGTCAAAAACCCGTCAAACTAGCTTTACTCTGACATCGCACCGCCTTCAACTCCTTCGCTGCTCTCGCGCTGCCTCCCATTAATAATCTCTTCTCGCTCTTCATTTTTTTCTTCCGTTTTTTTCTTTGGCAACTTTGGGGTTAATTTTCTGGTGCCCTGGTTCAGTAGAAGTACGGACTACTCAAGTTTTGCAAAATATTCTTTTTTTATGAAAATTGGGTCTAGGGCATTCAGATCCAAAATATTCGTGCGCAAAATAATTCTAGTCACTGGGAACTTTTTCTTTTTCTTTCTAACGAGGAATCTGCCCCGAAGTACCAAGAAGGTGCGCGTTAAAATCCAAGGGTGGGCATAAAAATTAAAGTACGGACTACTCATGTTTACCATTTTTTCATGGTAGGTACTAAATTCCTGGTTAGTTTCCAGAACTTTCGGTGGTTATCGATGTACTGAATTCCTAGTTAGTTTCAAAAGATTTTTGGAAACTTTTAAGAGCAATATATTGTGCTTACTTTTAGATTCAAATTTTATACGGATGATGGTGGTAGTACATTTTACATCAATGACCAAAAAGGTAAAATTACACCGAGGTCCATACATTTAGCATGAAGCACCCTAAAATTATGTAAGGAAAGCAGTCGGGTTCGGCTCCTTCTCGATAGAGGATCTGATTGAGCCTTACTCTTCATACTACTCCCTCTTCGTATTTCTTCAAAATATGGGCAAATTTGGCGGCATGCAGAATCTTGGATATGGGATCATAATCAGCATAAAGTATGATGTATATATGGCCATGACCTTGGTCGTTCGTCTTGAAATCCAAGAATTTTCATACTCATTGACAAGTAAGCTTAAATACGTTTAAATTTCACTACTTACTTGTAGGTTTGAATTTTACGAAGATGGTGGGAGTATATTTTACATCAAGGAACTAGAAAAGGGGAAATTACATCTAGGTCCATACATTTAGCATGAAGCACCCTAATTACATCAAGGTACTATTGATATTATTTCTTATCTTACCACTATATAGTGTACAAATAACTTTTAATATTGACCGTTGGATCAAGACTTGCGAATCCCAAAATTGTTAGACGTTGGATCAAGACTTGCGAATCCCAACATTGTTAGACGTTGGATCCTCTTATTTCCATTCTATCATATAGAAGATAATTTTGATAGTCTTTCTTATCTTATCTTATCTTACGACTACATAGTGTATGAATAACTTCAACAACATTCACCATTGGATTGATCAAGGGATCGTGAATCCCAACATTAATTGCATCTTATTTTCCATTCTATAGCATCGTATAGAAGATACTATTGTTTATCTTATCTTAGCACTATATAGTGTACGAATAACTTTGAATATTGACTGTTGGATCGAGACTCATGAGTCCCAACATTGCGAGCCATCGGATATTCTTTTCCATTTTATCATCTTGAAGATACTATTGATAATTCTAGAATCTTCTTAGTCATTTCTCTAGAGCATGTCAAGTATTTGGTAGCTAATAGGTTGGTCTCTACTCCCTCTATTCTAAAATATAAGATGTTTTAGCTTTTGTGAAACGAGTGTATATAGTCACATTTTAATGTGTAGGTTTACTCGGAACCTACACACTAAAATGTGTCTAGATGCATTCCTTTAACAAAAGCTAAAACATCTTATATTTAGAATGGAGGGAGTACATGATACAAATTAGATGAACCAAATATACACCTGATGCTCTGTGGACGTGGCTCAAAATTATAATTATTTCACCTATTATATTTTTATACAAAAAAATAATATGGCATACTTGTATTATCCGATTCTCATATGTGTAAGGCATGTGCTACTTTATACTAGTAAGTTGCACAGGCCATTCACGTGAGAATTAGATAATAGGCATCTAACATATCATCACTATATAAAATTATAATTGGTAAAGAATAAGTTATAAATTTGGTTCTCGTACTTTGTATATCATGTAGAAAGTCAATGTTTATTAGCTATCTAAAACTTGAAAATTTTGGTAACATGGTCCAAAGAAACGAGGGGGAAGATTCTAGAATGATGGAGAAGTGTGTTTTGAGGTTTGTGCATAACATTCATTACGATTAAGACTATCAATAAAATCTTATAGATTCTAAACAAGCTTTGCAAGACGTTTGTTTGTTTCACATAAAGAAAACATAGCATAGTGCTATTCAGCTTGTCCCTCATAATGTAGCAAATCATAATTGCATAGGACACCTTCAAAGTTTATAAGTGTGACTAGATACAAACAGTTTAAGAACAAGCAATATCAAAGTTATGCATCAATCAACAAGTCTTGGGACAATGCACATAGAACTAAGAATGGCCACTATGCTCTCTCAATAGGTGCGTAAAGATAGAAGGTGGAGACTCAACATAAAAGTAAAAGAAAGGCCTTCATAGAAGGAAGCAGGGATTCAAGTTTCATAAGAGCTTCCAAAAATTATGGTACTTATTAGCTTTCAGCTCTCATTGCCCCTATCATAAGCATCTTGAAGTGATTAAGGTTAAAGTGAACAAACTATGGAGTATATGCTTGACAAAGTATAAGTTGGAAATCTCATGTCCCTTGAATACGAGGGCCGCTCCTCATGCTACTCAAGTTTAGTTACCGGTAAGTTCTTGTCATAGTAAGTACATGTGTATCATAGAGAACCGCCAACGGGGTACCCCTTTCCCGATGATACGGAAGAATCCCCATATCAAAATGACAAGGCAAGAAGACAACGAGCATCTCAACAATCTTCTTATTTACCATGGGAAAATGGTGCTTTTTCCTCTCTTTCCTCTTTTCTCATATCCTTTTTTCTTTTTCTCTTTTTCTCAATATTTGTCTCTTTTTTTATAAGAAGAATTCTTCATAGATTGCTCATTATGGTTATGCTGCAGGTTTCCACCATGATTAGGCATGGATTAGACCGGCGGCACAGGTGTTTCTCTAACACACATACATAATACCATGAACTTACAAGCTCCCCTTTCATTTCACACCGACGACATCCATAGAGAAAAGAGCATGATATCAACTAGGTACAAAGTACAAGTGCAATGTTGAAAGCGTTCCCCATGACAGCATGGTTCTGCTAATCCCCAACATATAAGTGCAAGCATATACAACATAGACGACACAATGGTTCAAGTTTATTAGGGGCAAGAAAAGTAAAGTGTGCCATCAAGTTCGTGAGAGCTTTAATCACTAGTTTTCTCATAACAAGTTTAATTCGAAAGGTAGATAAAAACATGAATATACTTGGAATAGCAAATGCTAATAGGTAGGTATGGTGGACTCTTTGGAATAACTTGGTTTTATTTGGAGTTGGATGCATGAGTGGAACTCATACTTGGTTATGGAGGCTAGCAAAAGACTGGGAGCGACCAACTAAGAGAGCAATAATTGCCATAATCATGCAGAGCGATAAAACATCATTAATTAAAGCATAAAGTGATATCTCAAATCGAAAACTAAAGGATCATAAAGGCTATGGTGATTTGGGATATTATTAACATGGTGTGAGCATGCGCCAAGTCAACCCAAATAAAGCATCAAAGGAGAATACCACAATACTATGGTTTAATATGCTAAAACAACGCATGATTTTTCCAGGACACATTAAGCAATCTCAGGCCCAGTTCTTTTGGGGCTTCTAGACAGCTTAGCATTGAAAAGAAGTCTAAGCCCAAAAGAACTGGATTTTAAGCCGTTTTTTCGGGCAGCCGGCTTCAAGGATTCCTTCACGATTGGGGGAAGCTGCACTACCCCAGCTTCCCGCAGCTTCCCGCAGAACCATCGAATCGGTATGTAACCATGCCCCTCATTTTCATGTTATTTATGTGCTATTGCCACCGCATAGCTGAAACTCGAATCGGAGTTTTTTCTGGAACAGAGGACACGTACACACGGGCTTGTCTTCTTTTCTCCTTTCTAGCTAGAGCTAGGGTTCCTCACTCCCGCCGCCCTCGCCGCCACAGCCCAGCCGACGCTGCCGGCCGCCAGCCCCGCCGCGGGAAAAACCATCCCCGCATCGCCCCCGTCAGATTCCATGGGATAGTTGCGCCGGTCGATTCAAGTTCTTGCTTGCTCAACATCTGGTCGGCCTGCTGTCTACACACCAAGGTACGTAGCCGTTTGTGTCTAGTACACATCGATTCTAGTAAGCTCGATTCTTTTGATTGATAGAGCTAGCTCACTTTTCTAGTACTTGTCTAATACGTGCACAGCATAGCGATCTGCTACTAGGATTTTTCAGTACCTAGGATTTCTGTGGCCAACACCACATACTGTACCTAGATTTCAGTACATAGATTTCAGTGGCAAATGAGTTCCTATGTTTTTATACGTGGCCAGCACCTTATTGTATATTATTGTTACATACATAAACACTAGATGGATAAAGAGAAAGGAAAATCTGCAAAGTCCAGGAAGGCTGTATGGGATGCATTTGCAGCTGAAGTTTTTCTGGATGTTTGTATCGAGCAAGTACTAGCTCGAAATCGTCATGAAGGTTATCTAAACCAAACTGGGTACCAGAATTTGATAAAGCATTTCAATGAACGTACCAAGAGAAATTATGTGCGCAAGCAATTTAAAAATAGATGGGAGACACTGAAAAAAGAGTACAGCACATGGAAGACACTAAATCAAAGTGCATCAGGCCTTGGAAGAGATCCTATCACGAAGACCATTGATGCGAGTGATGAGTGGTGGGAACTTGAGATAAAGGTAAATGACAATTTTTATTACATTTGAATGCATTAGTTTCTAACTCATATTGTGTACTGAAATTGAATTGACATGTTGTACTGAAGTGGAGGTATTTGTTTTGTAGAGATGCCCGGATGCGGCTAAGTTTCGACATGCTCCACTAGCTAATGAGGAGAAAATGTGCCAGATTTTTGATAAGCATTGTGTTACCAATGAGCATGCGAGGGTACCATTACCAACATCATTAGCTGGTCCCTCTCAAGGTTTTCCCTCGTCTGTGAATATTGAAGATGATGAACTTTCAGGGACAGAGATTGACATACAAGTTACACCTGGTGCATTGGGACGCGGAAAAAAAGAGCATGTCCATACTCACCTAGTCCTGCTGTAGTTGAAAAGATGGAGAGAGACAGTGCTGAAAAGAATTTTTTGCGCCGTATATGTGACATATTTGAGAAGAGGGAAGAAAGTAGAAACTCCGTGACTTCACAGAACTCGCAGCCCGCGGTTGATCCTGTGAGGAAAGAGTTTCTGGATATGATGGCCAAGGTTGTTGCTGATGGATGCGGACCTGGTACCCGTGAGCATTTCTATGCTTCCCAATTGTTTATGAAGGCTGAATACCGTATTGCCTTCAGTTGTTACATGGAGGCTGAAAGTGACGTGAGACTTGAATGGATTAGGATGGCTTGGGAGGAGAGGAAAAATAAGTAGACGTTTGCTTCAGTTCTGTTATTAGCTTTGAACTATGAATTTGTAACTTGCTTTGAACCTATCAATTTGTAATGTCCGTTGTTGAACCTATCAATTTATAATTTGCTTTGAACCTATCGATTGTATTGGGCTGTTGAACCTACCACTTGTGTTGAGATTATTGTAGTGGTTTTAAATTGTATTTTGTGGCTCATTTATTGAGTTGTGTATGTGACAGATGGATATCCCAAGTGACGAAGGTGATGAGGAATATGATATGTTCATGGTTGCAGTCGCTGCATATGCAAAACAATGTACTGAGAAGTTGCCGTATGCACCGCGAAGAATTCCAATGATAACAGGCCTTCAATGGGTGGAACAAAAAGAGACAAATGCACAAGTATTCTATTCTTTGTTCAGGATGAATGAGAAGGTCAGTTTTCTACCCATTGCTTGATCTACTGGTTGAAAGGTACGGTCTTACATCAACTCGCAACATCTCCTCAAAAGAAGCATTAGCACTCTTTTTATGGATCGTGGGGACACGTCAAACAACTGATAATGTTGCTGATCGATTTGAACATAGTCGGTCTACAATTAGCAAAAAGTTTTATGAGGTTCTTGACTGTATAGACCGCATGGCTGGTGATTATATTAGGCCAAAGGACAGAAATTTCACTGAAGTGCATCCCCAACTTCAAACTATAAGATTTTGGCCGCATTTCAAGGATGCCATTGGGGCTATAGATGGAACACACATTAAAGTGATTGTGCCAAAACGTCTCGAGATACAACACATGAACAGGCACGGTTATACTAGTCAAAATGTGATGGCAATTTGTGATTTTGATTTGAGGTTCACTTTTGTTGTTGCTGGATGGCCCGGATCAGTTCATGACACACGTGTATGGTCTGATGCTCAAGTGTCATATCCCCACTATCCCCACCCACCGGCAGGTAATCCTTTGTGTACACTTTTCTAACTGAATGTTTCCTCACATCTAGTATGAGCTAACTTTTTCATATCACCGCAGGAAAATACTACCTTGTGGATTCAGGATACCCGAACATAAATGGCTATCTAGCGCCATACAAAACTACTCGGTACCATGTTCCTGACTTCCAAAATCATCCTCCAAGGGGTAGAGAAGAGAATTTTAACCATCGTCATTCAGCAGCACGAAACTCTATCGAACGATGCTTTGGTATTCTCAAAACGAAATGGCTGATGCTTCAGGGCATACCGCGTAGACCAACTGATCGCCAAAAGATGATAATTACTGCTTGCATGTGTCTGCACAACTATATTCGTGAGAGCAACCTAAGTGATCAACATTTCGACATGTTTGATAGTGGATCGTATGTTCTAGAGGAGAGTGCTTCATATCCTAGTGCGCCACCTGAAGATGATGGTAATTATATGAAAGGGATCCGCGATGCTATCGCTATGAGTGTCTTTCCTTAAAATTATTAGAATCTATTTGTATATATTTTTGGGAAGAATATGTTGCAAGATCCGTCCTTAAATTTGAGTTGAAATGAACTACCAATGACCTCCTATTTTAATTGTAAATATTTATCACTTCATCATGTTCGAAAAATTAATTACTTTGTGATAACATATGCGGAAAACAGTATAAAATGTCTTCAAACAGTTAATCAGAATACAGACTCATCCCAATGGTATTATGGGCTTTTCATGATATAACTCACGCAATAAGCTAGGACAGGAGAAGCCGAAAAGAACCGGACTACAGTTTCTGGACAGCTTATTTTCACTGCGGTTTCTCTGGACAGCTCTTGACAGAGTGGCTTATGCATAACCTGGAGCCCAAAAGAACTGGGCCTCAATTGTTTATAACATGTCATGCTACAGCAAAGATCACTAAGCATAAAGTCAAAACAATATCAAGCATGGCATGACAAAGCATAGGCCACAGTCAAAAACAAGCTCCTTTACCACTTAAGCATGAACTTTTCATACTCTTTTTCAAACCAAACCAAACTATTTGAAAACTAATATATGAACGAGGGGGGTCCAACCAATTTATTCAAGCAAACTAAGAAAACCAAGCAAACGAAAACCAAAAACAAAAATAAAGACGCTCAAAGAACAACACAACTGTGCATGCAACAATAAAAATGAAGTGTTTGGAAGAAACTTGGGATTTTTATTGATGAAGAAGGGGATGCCTTGGGCATCCCCAAGCTTTGACACTTGTACTTCTTGGATATTTCTTGGGGTGACACGTGTGGCATCCCCAAGCTTGAGCTTTAGTCCATTCTTCATCTCATTACATCATTCTCTCCATACAACTGAAATTTTTCCTTCATACAAAACATCACACAATCTTTATTAGCAACATTAGTGCACTCAAGATAATAAGTCTTTGGGTTCAGTTTCAACACCAATAAAACTTCCATTAAAACACAAGCTACGGTAGCATTTCCCTCAAAAAGTTCAATTCCCCAAAGAGAACTCAAGAAGGAACCAACAAAAAGCAAATGTGAATAATGGTAGAAATCTGTCAAAACAGACCAGCAGGTAAAAACCAATTTTTTCGAAGACCTTATGTTGCTCAAATAGAAAAGTGTTGAACTAACTAAAGTTAGATAACAACCTGGGGCAGGAGCACAAAAAATCACGCCTCAAAAACACGTACAGAGATTTCACATGAATTTTTACAGTGAAGCACAAAAATCTGTTTCGAGACAGCAACTTTCCCAAGCATTACTTCTCTCTCATTAGAGGTTACTCTTGGCACCAAAAGCAAATAAAAAGGATAAGGAGCGGTCATTACTGAGGTAATAACTTCCAATACTCATCTAAAACTTTTGGGTTATCTCCCAATAAGTACTTTTGGGTTATCTCCCAATAAGTACTTTTCTTTAACCAAGGGAAAAACTGAGTAGTATAAAAATGGAAAGTGTCTTGTACAATGAAATACATCGTAGAATTCATCAAATTATGCCAAGATAGATCCACTAGAGTTCATTGGATGGGTGTTCTTCTCATAAACCACACATGGATCCACTAGTGTCACTGCATGTGTGTTCTTTTCATGAACCACACCTAGTGTCACTGCATGTCTGTTCTTTCATGAACCACATAAGGATCTACCAGTGTCATTGGATGTGTGTTCTTCTCATGAACCATAGGTGGATCAACCGGGGTCATTGCATGTTTGTTCCTTTAAACAAACCACATAAGGATCCACCAGTGTCATTGCATGTCTGTTATTTTCATGAACCACACCCAGTGCCGTTGCATGTGTGTTCTTATAAACAAACCACATAAGGATCCAGCAGTGTCATTGCATGTCTGTTCTTTTCATGAACCACATAAGGATCCACCAGTGTCATTGCATGTCTGTTCTTTTCATGAACCACATAAGGATCTACTAGTGTCATTGCATGTCTGCTCTTTTCCTGAACCACACCCAGTGTCATTGCACGAGTGTTCTTCTAAACAAACCACATAAGGATCCACCAGTGTCATTGCATGTCTGTTCTTTTCATTAACTACACATAAGGATCCACCAGTGTCATTGCATGTCTGTTCTTTTCATGAACCACACCTAATGTCATTGCATGTGTGTTCCTCTCAACAAACCACATAAGGATCCACCAGTGTCATTGCATGTCTGTTATTTTCATGAACCACACCCACTGTCATGGCATGTCTGTTCTTTTCATGAACCACATAAGGATCTACCAGTGTCATTGCATCTCTGTTCTTTTCATGAACCACACCTAGTGTCATTGCATGTGTGTTCTTTTCATGAACCACAGCTAGAGTCATTGGATGTCTATTCTTTTCATGAACCACACCTAGTGTCATTGCATGTCTGTTCTTTTCATGAACCACACCAGGTGACACTTCACATGTCTGTTCTTTTCATGAACCACATAAGGATCTACCAGTGTCATTGCATGTGTGTTCTTCTAAACAAACCACATAAGGATCCACCAGTGTCATTGCATGTCTGTTCTTTTCATGAACCACACATAAGGATCCACCAGTGTCATTGCATGTCTGTTCTTTTCATGAACCACACCAAATGTCATTGCATGTGTGTTCCTCTAAACAAACCACATAAGGATCTACTAGTGTCATTGCATGTCTTTTCTTTTCATGAACCACACCCGGTGTCATTGCATGTGTGTTCTTCTAAACAAACCACATAGGGATCTACAATTGTCATTGCATGTCTGTTCTTTTCATGAACCACACCAAGTGTCATTGCATGTGTGTTCTTCTAAATAAACCACATAAGGATCCACCAGTGTCATTGCATGTCTGTTCTTTTCATGAACCACACCTAGTGTCATTGCATGTCTGTTCTTTTTCATGAACCACACCAAGTGTCATTGCATGTGTGTTCTTCTAAATAAACCACATAAGGATCCACCAGTGTCATTGCATGTCTGTTCTTTTCATGAACCACACCTAGTGTCATTGCATGTCTGTTCTTTTCATGGAACACACCCGGTGTCACTACATGTCTATTCTTTTCATGAACCACATAAGGATCTACCAGTGTCATTGGATGTGTGTTCTTCCCATGAACTACACGTGGATCCACTAGTGTCATTGCATGTGTGTTCTTCTAAACAAACCACATAAGGATCCACCAGTGTCATTGCATGTCTGTTCTTTTCATGAACCACACCCAGTGCCATTGCATGTGTGTTCTTCTAAACAAACCACATAAGGATCCACCAGTGTCATTGCATATCTGTTCTTTTCATGAACCACATAAGGATCCACCAGTGTCATTGCATGTTTGTTCTTTCCATGAACCACATAAGGATCAACTAGTGTCATTGCATGTCTGCTCTTTTCATGAACCACACCCAGTGTCATTGCATGTGGGTTCTTCTAAAAAAACCACATCAGGATCCACCAGTGTGATTACATGTCTGTTCTTTTCATGAACCACACCCAGTGCGATTGCATGTGTGTTCTTCTAAACAAACCACATCAGGATCCACCAGTGTCATTGCATGTCTGTTCTTTTCATGAACCACATAAGGATCCACCAGTGTCATTGCATGTCTGTTCTTTCCATGAACCACATAAGGATCAACTAGTGTCATTGCATGTCTGCTCTTTTCATGAACCACACCCAGTGTCATTGCATGTGTGTTCTTCTAAACAAACCACATAAGGATCCACCAGTGTGATTGCATGTCTGTTCTTTTCATGAACCACACATAAGGATCCACAAGTGTCATTGCATGTCTGTTCTTTTCATGAACCACACCTAATGTCATTGCCTGTGTGTTCCTCTCAACAAACCACATAAGGATCCACTTGTGTCATTGCATGTCTATTATTTTCATGAACCACACCCACTGTCATGGCATGTCTGTTCTTTTCATGAACCACATAAAGATCTACCAGTGTCATTGCATCTCTGTTCTTTTCATGAACCACACCTAGTGTCATTGCATGTGTGTTCTTTTCATGAACCACAGCTAGAGTCATTGGATGTCTATTCTTTTCATGAACCACACCTAGTGTCATTGCATGTCTGCTCTTTTCATGAACAACACCCGGTGACACTGCACATGTCTGTTCTTTTCATGAACCACATAAGGATCTACCAGTGTCATTGCATCTGTGTTCTTCTAAACAAACCACATAAGGATCCACCAGTGTCATTGCATGTCTGTTCTTTTCATGAACCACACATAAGGATCCACCAGTGTCATTGCATGTCTGTTCTTTTCATGAACCACACCAAATGTCATTGCATGTGTGTTCCTCTAAACAAACCACATAAGGATCTACTAGTGTCATTGCATGTCTGTTCTTTTCATGAACCACACCTAGTGTCATTGCATGTGTGTTCTTCTAAACAAACCACATAGGGATCTACAATTGTCATTGCATGTCTGTTCTTTTCATGAACCACACATAAGGATCCACCAGTGTCATTGCATGTCTGTTCTTTTCATGAACCACACCCAATGTCATTGCATGTCTGTTCTTTTCATGAACCACATAAGGATCTACCAGTGTCATCGCATGTCTGTTCTTTTTCATGAACCACACCAAGTGTCATTGCATGTGTGTTCTTCTAAATAAACCACACAAGGATCCACCAGTGTCATTGCATGTCTGTTCTTTTCATGAACCACACCTAGTGTCATTGCATGTCTGTTCTTTTCATGGAACACACCCGGTGTCACTGCATGTCTGTTCTTTTCATGAACCACATAAGGATCTACCAGTGTCATTGGATCCGTGTTCTTCTCATGAACTACACGTGGATCCACTAGTGTCATTGCATGTGTGTTCTTCTAAACAAACCACATAAAGATCCACCAGTGTCATTGCATGTCTGTTCTTTTCATGAACCACACCCAGTGTCATTGCATGTGTGTTCTTATAAACAAACCACATAAGGATCCACCAGTGTCATTGCATGTCTGTTCTTTTCATGAACCACACATAAGGATCCACCGGTGCCATTGCATGTCTGTTCTTTTCATGAACCACACCGAATGCCATTGCATGTGTGTTCCTCTCAACAAACCACATAAGGATCCACCAGTGTCATTGCATGTCTGTTCTTTTCATGAACCACACCTAATGTCATTGCATGTGTGTTCCTCTCAACAAACCACATAAGGATCCACCAGTGTCATTGCATGTCTGTTATTTTCATGAACCACACCCACTGTCATGGCATGTCTGTTCTTTTCATGAACCACATAAGGATCTACCAGTGTCATTGCATCTCTGTTCTTTTCGTGAACCACACCTAGTGTCATTGCATGTGTGTTCTTTTCATGAACCACAGCTAGAGTCATTGGATGTCTATTCTTTTCATGAACCACACCTAGTGTCATTGCATGTCTGTTATTTTCATGAACCACACCCGGTGACACTGCACATGTCTGTTCGTTTCATGAACCACATAAGGATCTACCAGTGTCATTGCATGTGTGTTCTTCTAAACAAACCACATAAGGATCCACCACTGTCATTGCATGTTTGTTCCTTTCATGAACCACACATAAGGATCCACCTGTGTCATTGCATGTCTGTTCTTTTCATGAACCACACCAAATGTCATTGCATGTCTGTTCCTCTAAACAAACCACATAAGGATCTACTAGTGTCATTGCATGTCTTTTCTTTTCATGAACCACACCCGGTGTCATTGCATGTGTGTTCTTCTAAACAAACCACATAGGGATCTACAATTGTCATTGCATGTCTGTTCTTTTCATGAACCACACCAAGTGTCATTGCATGTGTGTTCTTCTAAATAAACCACATAAGGATCCACCAGTGTCATTGCATGTCTGTTCTTTTCATGAACCACACCTAGTGTCATTGCATGTCTGTTCTTTTTCATGAACCACACCAAGTGTCATTGCATGTGTGTTCTTCTCAATAAACCACATAAGGATCCACCAGTGTCATTGCATGTCTGTTCTTTTCATGAACCACACCTAGTGTCATTGCATGTCTGTTCTTTTCATTGAACACACCCGGTGTCACTACATGTTTGTTCTTTTCATGAACCACATAAGGATCTACCAGTGTCATTGGATGTGTGTTCTTCTCATGAACTACACGTGGATCCACTAGTGTCATTGCATGTGTGTTCTTCTAAACAAACCACATAAGGATCCACCAGTGTCATTGCATGTCTGTTCTTTTCATGAACCACACCCAGTGCCATTGCATGTGTGTTCTTCTAAACAAACCACATAAGGATCCACCAGTGTCATTGCATGTCTGTTCTTTTCATGAACCACATAAGGATCCACCAGTGTCATTGCATGTCTGTTCTTTCCATGAACCACATAAGGATCAACTAGTGTCATTGCATGTCTGCTCTTTTCATGAACCACACCTAGTGTCATTGCATGTGTGTTCTTCTAAACAAACCACATAAGGATCCACCAGTGTGATTGCATGTCTGTTCTTTTCATGAACCACACCTAGTGCCATTGCATGTGTGTTCTTCTAAACAAACCACATAAGGATCCACCAGTGTCATTGCATGTCTGTTCTTTTCATGAACCACATAAGGATCCACCAGTGTCATTGCATCTTTGTTCTTTCCATGAACCACATAAGGATCAACTAGTGTCATTGCATGTCTGCTCTTTTTATGAACCACACTCAGTGTCATTGCATGTGTGTTCTTCTAAACAAACCACATAAGGATCCACCAGTGTGATTGCATGTCTGTTCTTTTCATGAACCACACATAAGGATCCACAAGTGTCATTGCATGTCTGTTCTTTTCATGAACCACACCTAATGTCATTGCCTGTGTGTTCCTCTCAACAAACCACATAAGGATCCACTAGTGTCATTGCATGTCTGTTATTTTCATGAACCACACCCACTGTCATGGCATGTCTGTTCTTTTCATGAACCACATAAGGATCTACCAGTGTCATTGCATCTCTGTTCTTTTCATGAACCACACCTAGTGTCATTGCATGTGTGTTCTTTTCATGAACCACAGCTAGAGTCATTGGATGTCTATTCTTTTCATGAACCACACCTAGTGTCATTGCATGTCTGTTCTTTTCATGAACCACACCCGGTGACACTGCACATGTCTGTTCTTTTCATGAACCACATAAGGATCTACCAGTGTCATTGCATGTGTGTTCTTCTAAACAAACCACATAAGGATCCACCAGTGTCATTGCATGTCTGTTCTTTTCATGAACCACACATAAGGATCCACCAGTGTCATTGCATGTCTGTTCTTTTCATGAACCACACCAAATGTCATTGCATGTGTGTTCCTCTAAACAAACCACATAAGGATCTACTAGTGTCATTGCATGTCTGTTCTTTTCATGAACCACACCTAGTGTCATTGCATGTGTGTTCTTCTAAACAAACCACATAGGGATCTACAATTGTCATTGCATGTCTGTTCTTTTCATGAACCACACATAAGGATCCACCAGTGTCATTGCATGTCTGTTCTTTTAATGAACCACACCCAATGTCATTGCATGTCTGTTCTTTTCATGAACCACATAAGGATCTACCAGTGTCATTGCATGTCTGTTCTTTTTCATGAACCACACCAAGTGTCATTGCATGTGTGTTCTTCTAAATAAACCACATAAGGATCCACCAGTGTCATTGCATGTCTGTTCTTTTCATGAACCACACCTAGTGTCATTGCATGTCTGTTCTTTTCATGGAACACACCGGTGTCACTGCATGTCTGTTCTTTTCATGAACCACATAAGGATCTACCAGTGTCATTGGATCGGTGTTCTTCTCATGAACTACACGTGGATCCACTAGTGTCATTGCATGTGTGTTCTTCTAAACAAACCACATAAAGATCCACCAGTGTCATTGCATGTCCGTTCTTTTCATGAACCACACCCAGTGTCATTGCATGTGTGTTCTTCTAAACAAACCACATAAGGATCCACCAGTGTCATTGCATGTCTGTTCTTTTCATGAACCACACCCACTGTCATTGCATGTCTGTTCTTTTCATCAACCACATCTAGATTCATTGGATGTCTATTCTTTTCATGAACCACACCTAGTGTCATTGCATGTCTGTTGCATGTCTATTCTTTTCATGAACCACATAAGGATCTACCAGTGTCATTGCATGTCTGTTCTTTTCATGAACCACACCCAATGTCATTGCATGTCTGTTCTTTTCATGAACCACATAAGGATCTACCAGTGTCATTGCATGTCTGTTCTTTTTCATGAACCACACCAAGTGTCATTGCATGTGTGGTCTTCTAAATAAACCACATAAGGATCCACCAGTGTCATTGCATGTCTGTTCTTTTCATGAACCACATGTCGTCGGATTGAGGACAAGTACGCCATGAGGGGGTCCTCGAGGTGTGCGGAAGAGAGGGGTGTGAGACGTACGGTATTCCGGGACGGTGAGCACACAAGTTTACCCAGGTTTGAATCCGCCGGCTTTGGACGAATCCTACTCCTGCTAGCAATCAAGTAATATTGCAAAGCCGGAATATGGGTTACACGGGTATCGCCTGTGTAAGTTGAGATTGTAGACTATTGTGTTGTTCTAAAGGCTCTCCCTAGGCCGACTTATATAGATATCTGGCCTAGGGTTTACAGGAGAGATCAATCCGGCTACGAGTAAGAGTTGGTTACAGAGTACATCTTGAACTACAAGTAACATTATGGGCCTAAGTCGGTAAGTCTTCTAGGCCTTCCCGTAGCCGGATTGGACTCCGTCTTCTCTCCCTGACTGGGCCGCCTGTGAAGCAAAGCTCTAACCCGAAGTGGGCCACCCTGGTCAGTGAGGAACTGTGAGGATACCCGGAAAGTATATCCCCAACAGCAGCCCTCAGAGGCCTCCAAGATCCAAAGTCGGATTTTATCATCGTCTAGCTTGATCTTCAGCTTGCAGAATCTTGAAGGGTTCCTGAAACTTCACAACAAAATACGATCCGGGTCTTAAAAGTAAGTCGGACCTATCAGCAGGTTACTCGGATTTCCCAGCTCGATTTTAAACTAAGCCTGAACTGGGTCTCCAACGCCACCTGACACAAGCATGGTCAAGTCACGTCATCTGACAGGCGTGCCGTCAGCTCGACCGTTGGTGGGCCCGCGGTTCGCGGAACCGAGGCGCCGTTTCAATGCATGTGTGGAGATCGAGGAGATGCAATCATCGCGTGGGTCCTTCCCAGTTCTTTCCGCGACACGTGGCGGTTACACTGTAGCATTTGCACGAATCTTGGCGCAGGTAGGTGGATATAAGGGGTTTGGATTTCTCCTTTCCACCAGCCCTTTGCCATTTCTTTCTCTCCCAATCCTCCTGCGCGCACAGAGCTCCCTCGTCCTTCCCCCACAGAACTCCTAATGCCGCCCCTTTCAGGTCATCCTCCCGCCAGAGAAATGGCTTCATCATCTTCTTCCTCTGGTTTGGCGGCGGCAGTGGCGGTGGTGTCGACAGAAGTTGCAGCGGAGAAGGAGAGCTCCGGGGAATCTAGATCCCCTGCGCCCTCGACGAGGACAGCCTCAAGAACGTGGAGAAGGAGGGGCTTCTCGCCGCCGGCGACTGGCGGACCGGCTCCAGCGAAACCGTTCCCAACCCGCGCGACGGCGAGCGGGTCCACTTCGGCACCCATCTCGACCGATGTCGTTGTATTGGGAACGATAGTACCTGAAGATGTTAGATAGAGGTGTGGGGACTAGCAGGGAAGCTATCGACGGCGTCCGCAGGCGGGATTGGATACAAGCGAGCATAGCTGGACGCAGGAAGTTCCCATGTTCGGGGCCCTCGTGATGAGGTAAAACCCCTACTCCTGCCGGATCTGACTATGTGGAGTACACGAACTACAAGTGCTCCTCGAGCTGTATGTGCTAGCTACTGCCTTAAATGCTATATCACCAACCCTTTCTACTGAGGCCTTGCCTCCCCTTATATAGGCAGAGAGGCAACAGTCTCCCTGGCCAATCCGACTGGCGGGCCCCACATGTGGGCCCCAGCCGGCTGGTCATCCATAGTGTCCGGTATGGTATGTCTTATCGGAGTACGAGCGGTATGGATGTCGTAGGCACAGTGGACACCGTGCGAGCCCGTCGTCAGCACAGGGCACTGTTCCTGCGTCATCCTCGCAAAGTCTTCGGTATGGCCGGGTGGTTGCCAGTCTTGTCATCGTACAGGGGCGTACCATGCACTGATGCACACGTCGTCCTGTCTCACTGATTGGTTCCGGCTACGTCGCTGTATCCGGCTGTCTCCTGCTAATCCGGCTACCCTGTGATAGCCGGCCTGTTTTGCCCCGTCCGGCTGCATCTGGTCAGCCGGACGCGATCCGACTGCTTGGTTTCTTGTCCGGTTTGGGTACCTGGGGATCATCCCCCTGACACTAGCCCCCGAGCGCGTGTGGATTCCGCCTTTAGGCGAAATGTGCGCGTGCTCCTTCTTGTTTTTGAATTTGTGTCCAGCTGTGCTTGGCGGTTGTGCTACTCGTGACGTCAGTGCTGACGCTGGCCACGCGCGCACGCGCCATCATTGGACTGCGGCGGGCAGCATAACGTCATGTCGCACGTCGCCTCGGGAAGCTGCTGCCCGGCGCTTCGGTTCTCGCTCCGGGATCTTCTGCGCATCCTGCCCTGGCACAGGGGATCTAGGAGGCAGTTGGGGTGTGGGTTGCCTAGATGCACGCCACGTGGCTCCGTCGACGGTTGCCCTTCCGGCCCTTTAAAGGGACGCCGCGGGGGAGGTAGTTCTTTTCCTTCGCTCCCCCGCTGCAGTCTCCTTCTCCCCCGTGTGCTCCTGCTTCTGCGCTCTTACCTTCTGCACCATAGCCCGCTGCACCGCCCGCCCGCCGTCGTTGACGCTACGGGCCACCGCCACTCTTCCGTCGCCGCTCCTCTCCACCAGCCGGAGATGGCCGCCGACCGCGGGGCTTGGTGCGGCTCCTCCGTCACCGAAGACCAGATTCAGAAGTACCGCGCCACCCGTGTTCTCCCGTCGGAGGAGGAGGTGGCGGTGCGGTTGGCGCCGGCGGGAGAGGTGTCGCCGCACCCGGTGGAGGGGGAGCCCATCATCTTCCTCTCCCATCTGGCGCGCGGGTTCGCCCTTCCGGTGTATCCCTTCCTCTTGACGTTTCTCGCCTTCTTCGACCTCCGTCTTCACCACCTCGGCGCCAACGCCATCGAGACGTTGGCGCACTTCATGGCGTTCTGCGAGAGCTATCTCAGGATCCAGCTGGATCTCGGGCTCTTCTGCCGGCTCTTCCGAGTCTGGTCGTAGGTGCAGTACACGAAGGGGCTGCTAGTCGTCTGCGGCGGCACCTCCATCTACTCCTGCTCCCAATCTGGCTACCCCAAGTTCTTGCTTCAGGACACGGTACGGCTGTGGCAGCAATCGTACTTCGACGTCAAGAACGTCACCAACGTCACCGGATAAATCTTCTGGCCTTCCAGGATGTCGAGTCCAGCCGGCAGAACTAGGACTTGAAGTTCAACGGCGACAAGGCGGAGACGGACGCGATGCTGCAGCGCATGCGCTCCCTCGTCACCTGCCGGCTAACCGGCCTGGACATCACTCTTAGCTGGATGTCCCGGCTGATGATGCCGATGCAGCAGCGGGCGCACAAGATGTGCTATTACTCCGGCCGGCTGGACCCGACCCGGCTGTTGCGCCGCGATCCTCGGTACCACAACTTGAAGGAGTGGTTGTGGACGATCAGCAAGGAGTGGCTGCCGGAGAACTGGAAGTTCAGTCTGGTGCCCTACAGCCGGGAGAACCGCGCACCTCGGGTAAATTGCTGTAGCCGGAAACTTTATTTGCTCTTTCTATGTTGTTTCCCTATTATGTCTGACTAACTTCTTGTATTCGGCAGATCTTCGCTTGCATCCTTCGTGAGGAGGGCGAGGCTCCCCTCGAGGTATTCACGCCTGACTTGCCCGAGCCGCGCGCTCGGCAGTCCGGCGAGGAATCGGACTTGGACGGCGATGCCTTCCCCAGCCGGAATGACGAGTTGGCTGCCGACCCGCACGCGGAGGTGCATGAGGAGGAAGAGGCCGCGCCGACCGTGGACCCGGCGACGCGCTCTACGACGGACGATGAGGCAGGTGGGAGCGGCTCTAGTCGTTCCGGCTCCCGCCGACCTGCGATGGAGGAGCCGACTCCCAAGAGGAGTCGGTCCGGCGCCCTGCCGCCCAGCCGTCTTGGCTGGAAGAAGGGGCTCCCCCCAGTTGTGCTGGGGTACGTTCCTTCTCCCCCCCTTTTCTCCTTTGCCTTCTCCTCCTTCTCTTTAGCACGCTGGTCTCTTTCGGAGCCGCGAGCCCGGCACAAGCGTCGGCTGGGTCGCCGCCCCGTGCCCCGGCTGCGCCAACCGGCGCCCCTCCTTCTTCTGAGGCACAGCCCTCGCCTCCCCCTCGAGCTGAGCCGACCGCCCCCGCCTAGCCGGAAGCGGAGCCCTCCTAGTCGGAAGGGTCCTCCACAGGCGCGCGGGGGGCTGCCGGCAAGGAGCTCGTCGTTGTTGGCGATGACAACTCCGACGAGGATCCTGGGGAGGAATGGCGAATGACGGTGGTCGCAGCGAAGGAGTCCTTGGTCGTCAACGCCGTGGACGACGACGCTTCCTCTGCCGCCTCGCTGTCGGACCTTGCTGCCATGCTCGAGCTGGCGGTGAAGGAGATCCGGCTGCTAGAGGCCGCAGCCGGCGGGAACCGGACATTGGAGCAGAAGCTTGCTGCCGCCAACGGGACTTCCCAGAGTAAGTTTGCTTCTCTTGGCTTGCTTTTTTTTTGATAGCCAGAATTTCCGCAACCATCCTCATGTGCACTCAGCACGAGATCGATTGCTTGAAGAAAGCGAACGACCGGCTGAGCAAGTCCAATTCCACTCTGCGGCTGCAGAACAAGGATTGGCACGCGAGGGTAGACGGTCTAGAGGCCACCATCAAGGAGTGCGACGCCTTGCTCGCCAGCCGGACTGAAGCCTTCACCCTTCTCGAGGCCTAGAACAAGGACCAAGAGAATGAGATCAAACGGCTGGCGACCAAGGAGAAGGCCCTGGTGGAGGGGCTGATGCAGGCCGCGGGACGTCTTCTCCTTTATGTGGCCGGAAGCTCCGGTTCCGGAGATGATGGCGCAGTTGGCCGCGAAGGTGGGAGAAGTGCCGGCTGCGATGGACCGGCTGCGGGACTTGGCGGCACGGGCCAGAGCAGAGATGGCTCTGGCCCTCATGCTCTCCTGGTATAAGGATGCCCGTGTCGAGAAGATCGACGGTGGCTTCCGTGCCGGAGCCGATCTTGCCACCATCCGCCAAGCCCATCCGGAGCTCCGCGGATCCGCCATCAAGATTGCCGACTACATGGATCCCGACGAGGCGCTCACCGACTCGGAGTCCGTCGGTACTCCTGACGTGGAGGGCCCGATGCCGCCGCCCGCAGGCGTTGGAACCGGATCAAGCTCCGTGCCTCCTCCTCCGCCCGAAGCTTCCGTCGGCCAAGATCTTCCTCATGGCAAGGGTCCTGTCGTCTAGTTATTGCCCTGGGATGCCGGGTGTATTTGTCTTGTCTTAGATATTCATGAACCTTGTCTGTCTGTACCGGCTATCTTTGACACCGGGTAACTTATGGGAGCTTCGTCTCCCTTTTGTTTGTTAACGTTGAAATTCTTGAGTCTCCCTTAACTTGTGCGTCTAGTTTCTTCTGATATTTTGCTGGTTTGCTCCGCCCGGCTAACCTCGTCTGGCTACACACTCTTAGCCGGACGAACTACACCTCCAGTGGGGGCGCGCTAGCGCACCCACTGGGTGTAGCCCCCGAGATTCGGAGTAGCTACCATAGCCAGGTGCTTCGAATGTTCCTTATTTCTCCCAAGTCCTCTAACTTTATCCGACTGGCCTCGTCCCAGTCGGCTGATTTCGTTGGCTGAACGCCTTCAGCCAGGGGAACTAACATTCCAGTGGGGGCGCGCGAGCGCACCCACTGGGTGTAGCCCCTGAGATTCGGAGTAGCTGGCATAGCCAGGTGCTTCGAATCTTCCTTATTTTTCCTTGCTCCTTCCCTTGCCCTCACCTGGGCTCCAAATTGGCCGGCTAAACGCCCTTAGCCGGTCAGAGACTACCAGACTCCAGTGGGGGCGCGCGAGTGCACCTAGTGGGTGTAGCCCCCGAGATTCGGAGTGCTTGATGAAGGCAAGGACTTCGAATTTTCTTTCCTTCTCCTGAATTCCGACTCGAGGTAGTCGGACAAGAATGTACATACGCATACACACATGTCCACATAGGTTAGTAGGTTAGTCTGTCAAATTGTAGCCAGAAAACGGCTTGTTTTTTTGAAAACTGGCTTGTCCCTTTCTAGACACTTAGTCGCTTTCCCATGTGCTCTGCTGTTTTCGCTGCGTCCTTGCCGGGCAGCCGGGTTGCGGTCTGCAGCCGGAATCGAAGGGAGCTGACAGTACATTGCACACGGTACTAATGGCTTAGCAGCTGGATTGGTTTGAATCAGTCGCGAGGCCAGGACGCCCGGTCTGCTGCGTCTCCTCCCTGTTTTTCGTGTGGGATGCCTTGGGCTTTTGCTCTTGCTAGCCAGACAGCCGGGTTGCGGTATGTGGCTGAGATGAAGAGTGGGCCTCTGACATCGTCACACACTACTCAGCTGGTTTGTTGACTTAGCAGGCCGGGCCAGCCGGCGAGCCCCCGGGTAGGGGTTGCCGGAGCCAGAAAATATGAACCGGAAAACAGGTGCACACACATTTCTAGCAAGGAGCCCCCGAGATTCTCATGGGGGTCCGCATTTTCATTCATAGGGTTTTCGGGATACATACACTGCCTGGCGACTAGGTGTAAAATGGGCGCAGCAGGGCCGCGTTCCAGGGATGCTCGGTCTCCTCGTCTGATTTGTCCATCTTGTTCTTGCGCGGCTGCTGCGCGTCGATGAGGTAGTAGGAGTCGTTGGGAAGCGCCCGGCTGATGATGAAGGGGCCCTCCCAGGGTGGTGATAGCTTGTGCATGCCCTTCGTGTCTTGCACCAGCCGGAGAACCAGGTCACCCTCGCGGAATGCGACTGGGCGGATCCGGCTTGAATGGTAGCGACGTAGTCGCTACTGGTACAGGGC
Organism: Avena eriantha; assembly: GCA_910589775.1. Taxonomy (NCBI): domain Eukaryota; kingdom Viridiplantae; phylum Streptophyta; class Magnoliopsida; order Poales; family Poaceae; genus Avena; species Avena eriantha. The sequence continues at coordinate 80,046,194 of OU342743.1, forward strand.
TGATCTGGACAGGGCCAGCTCGCGGGCCTCCTCCAGGAGGTCCACTCTGTCCTCCCGTACCTCCCTGTTGGCTTTTTCGTCGTACAGGAACTTACGAGGGGAGTCGAACTCGATGTCGGCGGAGAGGACGGCTTCCGATCCTTAGACCAGGAAGAATGGCGTGTAGCCAGTTGACCTATTCGGCGTGGTGTGGAGGCTCCACAGCACAACCGGAAGTTCTTCGATCCAACATCCGGGTGACCGCTCTAATGGCTCGATGAGGCGTGGCTTCATGCCGGCTAGCACCAAGCCATTTGCTCTTTCGACTTGCCCGTTGGATTGCGGGTGCGCGACGGAGGCAAGGTCCAGTCAGATGCCCTTGTTGCTGCAAAACCGGGCGAAGGCCCCCTTGGCGAAGTTCGTACCGTTGTCGGTGATGATGCTGTTGGGGTAGCCGAAGCGGTTGATGATGTAGGTGAAGATGGTAACAACCGTCGCTCCATCCAGCTTCCGGATAGGCTTGGCCTCGATCCACTTTGTGAACTTGTCCACCGCTACTAGTAGGTGGGTCATGCCCGTGCGTGCTCTCTTGAAAGGACCGACAATGTCGAGGCCCCAAACCGCGAAGGGCCAGGTGATCAGTATGGTCTTTAGTACCGAAGTTGGCATGTGCCTGGGCTGCCCGAAGCGTTGGCACCCATTGCATGCGCGGACCAGCTGCTCAGCGTCCTCGACGGTGGTGGGCCAATAGAAACCATGGCGGAATGCCTTGGCGACTATCACCCTTGACGAAGCATGGTGCCCGCACTCGCCCTGGTGGATATCCTTGAGTAACCGGTAGCCCGTGTCCACATCAACACATCTTTGGAAGATACCGGATACGCTGTGCTTGTACAGTTCGCCGTTTATGATGGTGTACGTGTGGGCGCGGCGCCGGATTTGCCTGGCCTCCACCTCGTCGCCCGGGAGTTCTCCATTGGCGATGTAGCTCATGAAGGGCTGTGCCCGGGATTGCACTTCCCGAATGACGAGGACGCTCCTATCCTCCGGCTGACGGATGTCGGGGAGTCGTCCGGGTGGCGTACCCGGGATGGCAGCCCCGGAGCCATTAGGCGAGCCGGCAGCCTCCGGCTCTTGCGAGTCGGAAGGCACTGCCTGGCCGGAATTGGTGCGGGTCTTCTTCTTCGGTGGTTCTGCCGGCTCTGCTTCTGCCGTTCCGTCAGCCGGAACGCTTCCTGCCCAGAGGATGGAGTCTGATTCTGGTGACGGGTTGATGGATGGCTTGCGCGGGTGCTCCAAGGAGACCCCTGGTGGGATGGCCTGCCTGGTGGATCTGATCTTGGAGAGCGCATCGGCTGCCTCGTTGTTGACGCGAGGGATGTGGTGAAATTCGCACCTGTCGAAGGAGGTGCTGAGCTTCTGGATGTGGAATCGGTAGAGAGCCATGTTTGTATCTCTGGCGTCCCATTCTCCGGACACCTGCTGCACCACCATGTCCGAATCACCGAAGCACAGGATCCGGTTGAAACTGATCTCCTTGGCCAGCCGGAGCCTGCGCGCCAGTGCCTCGTATTCGGCTACGTTGTTGGAGGCCTTGAAGTGGATCTGCAGCACGTACTCTAGCCGGTCTCCTTTGGGCGAGGTGAGCACGATGCCGGCTCCAAAGCCCCCGAGCATCTTTGACCCGTCGAAGTGCATCCGCCAGTGCTCCGAATCCGGAACCGGTGGGAGATACTACGTCTCGGCCTAGTCAACCAGGAAGTCCGCCAATGCATGCGACTTGATCGTGAGCCGGGGCTCGTACTGGAGGGAGTAGGCGGCGAGCTCGATGGCCCACTTGGCGACTCGGCCGGTGGCGTCCTTGTTGCCGATGATTTCCGAAAGGGGTGCAGTGCACACGACCTTAATCGGGTTCTCCTGGAAGTAGTGCTTGAGCTTCTTGCATGCCAGGTACACACCGTAGCACATCTTTTGGTAGTGGGGGTAGTTCTGCTTGGAGAGGGAGAGAACCTCGCTGAGGTAGTAGAAGGTTCTCTGAACCGGCTGAGCCTTGCCTTCCTCGGGGCGCTCCACCACCAGGACGACGCTGACGACCCGGCTGATGGCTGCTATATAGAGCAACATCGGCTCCTTCCTAGCCGGCGTGGCTAGAACCGGTGCTGTGGATAGCATGCGCTTGAGGTCGTGAAACGCGGTGTCGTCTTGCGAAGTCCAGGAGAACTTGTCCGTCTTCTGCATCAGCTGGTACAACGGGAGTGCCTTCTCCCCCAGCCGGCTGACGAAGCGACTAAGGGAAGCTAGACATCCGGTGAACTTCTGGACCCCAAGCAGGTTCCTGGGCGGTTGCATCCTCTCGATGGCCGTGATCTTCTCTAGATTCGCTTCGATACCTCGTTGTGATAAGAGGAAACCGAGTAGCTGGCCGGACGGTACACTGAAGACGCACTTCTCTGGGTTCAGCTTCATCTGGTACTGGCGGAGGTTGCCGAATGTTTCTCCCAGATCCTCGAGGAGGGTGCGCTTCTCCTCGGTCTTGATGACCACGTCATCCACGTAAGTGTGTACGTTTCGGCCTATTTGCGAGTGCAAGCATTTCTGCATACTTCGCTGATAGGTGGCGCCTGCGTTCTTTAGGCCGAAAGGCATGGTTACATAGCAGAAAGCCCCGTAGGGGGTGATAAATGATGTCTTAATCTGATCAGGCGGGTTTAGCCGAATCTGATTGTACCCGGAATAGCAATCTAGAAAAGACAACAAATCACAGTTGGCCGTGGAATCGATGACTTGATCGATACGGGGCAAGCCGAATGGGTCTTTCGGGCACGCCTTGTTCAGGCTGGTGTAGTCGATACACATGCACCAGGTCTTGTTCTTCTTCAGCATCAAGACTGGGTTCGCCAACCAGTCCGGGTGGTACACTTCCCTGATGAACCCGTCTGCAAGGAGCCGGGTGATCTCGTCACCGATTATCTTTCTCTTCTCCTCTGCGAACCGGCGCAGAGGTTGCTTGACCGGCTTGGCATCCGGACGCACATGAAGTGAGTGCTCAGCGAACTCCCTCGGCACACCCGGCATGTCCTTGGGGCACCATGCGAAGATGTCCTGATTCTCATGGAGGAAGTCGACGAGCGTGCCTTCCTATTTGCTGTCCAAGCCGGCACCAATGGTGACGAACTTAGTCAGATCGGAGGGGTCGAGCAGGATTCTCTTTGTCTCCTTTGTCGGCTGGAAAGCTCCTTCTCCAGCCGATTTGCTGCTAGCCGGAATGTCCTGCTGGGCCATGGCCACATTGCGCATGATCACGCGTTTTTCTTCAGCTATGATGAGGGCCTCTGCCAGTTTGGAACCGGCTGAGGCGCACTCCATCAACCGCCTGAAGCAGCCGGCGACGGTGATCACGCCGTGTGGTCGTGGCATCTTCGTCTTGAGGTATGCGTAGTGGGGGATGGCCATGAACTTGGCGAGGGCGGGGCGCCCGAGGAGAGCATGGTAGGAGCTCGTCAGATTTACCACCTCGAACCAGATTGGTTCGCGGCGGAAGTTCTCCTCGGTCCCGAAGATGACGTCTAGCTGGATTTTCCCCAGCGAGGCGCAGGCTGGCCCCGGCAGTACGTCGTGGAACGTCGTGGTAGTCGGGCGCAGGTCGCTTTCGCGAATGCCCAGCTTCTCCAGCGAGGACTGGTAGAGGAGGTTGAGGCTGCTGCCTCCGTCGATGAGGACGCGCGAGAATCGGCAGGTGCGCGCGTTGGAGACGATGAGAGGGTCGAGCACCATGGCGTAGCCCACGGGAGTCGGCAGATGCTCAGACTGATCCTCCCGGCTCAAGGTGATGCGGGTTTACGACCAGTTTAGGTACTAGGGGACCGGAGAGACGATGGCATTGACCTCCTTGGAGCATCGCCTGCAACTGTGCTTGTCGTCCTGCTCCATCTCGAAGATGTGGTAGGCGGCGTGCGGCTGGGGGTAGCCGTTGTTGCTGTTGCTGCCGCCGTTGCCACCGTTACCATCATTACCGGCTCCCCTAGCCGGTGGTGGAGGTCCACCCGGTGGGGGAGGCGGGAGACGAGGCTGGTTGCCCTGGTCCTTTAGCTGGCGGGTCCAGCTGCAGTTCCGGGTGGTGTGCGTAGCCGGTTCAAAGGGACCGCTATGCCACTTGCACGGGCCGTCAAACATCTAGTTGAAGGTGAGCCGTGGCTTCTACCTTCTTGCCTCATTAGCCGGTGCGTCGAGCGCGCCCTCCACAACATTGACCTGCCGCGCGTGGTAGCGAGGCTTCTGCTGTCCAGCCTGGCGGTCCCCATGGAACCGGTTGTCGTTGCCATGGCGTCGGGAGGATCCGGTTTCTCCAGCCGGATTGCTTGGTCAGTCGCGAGCCGGCTCCGTGGGAGTCGGACGGTCGTCCGTGTTTACTCGGAGGGGCTTCTTCATGGCGGCATCTGCCGTGGCGTACTGGTCCGCAACCGTCATGAGCTCCGCCATGGATTTCAGCTCGTCACACAGTAGCTGGTGGCGAAGCATGGTGCCCTCTCGGCAACCTTTGATGAAGAAACTGATGGCTTGGCTCTCCAGGATGCCCTCGCAAGTGTTGCGCAGCTCCGTCCACTTGGCGAGGTACTCGCGGTCGGTCTCGCGGTCGCCCCGGACGCACAAGGCCAGGTCGCGCGGGCGCCCTGGACATTTGTACGTGCCGTTGAAGTTGAGGACGAACACCTTCTCGAAGTCAGGCCAGGCGTTGATGCTGTTGGGCGCAAGGCTATTGAGCCATGTCCTTGCCGACCCGGTTAGCATGAGGGGGACGTAGCACACGGCTGTGCGCTTGTTCCCGTGGGCGATGCCGACTGCCGTAGCGTAATCGGTCAACCAGTCTTCCGGAGGTGGCGGGTTGTTGTTCACCGTCTACTCCTGGCGCGGCTGGCCCCTATTGCCAGAGCTGCGACACCTACTGTGGGCCCTGGGCGGCTGAGGGGAGGACGCCTGCTGGGTGTCGTGTGGCGCGCCCCTACTGTTGGCAGGTATCTTGCTCCCCCTGGAGTAGCTAAGGTCTTCCTGCATCTGCCGGTTGGCGCCGGCCTACTCGTCTGCGACGGGAGGAGCTCCTACACGCGAGCGTGCTGGCGGGCCCGCTCCTCACCCTCCAGGCTGGGTAGTTCCTCTGCCGCGGCTCGCGCCGCGCGCAAGTTCTTGATGGGTGTGCTGTAGGTGGGCCGTGTGAGGGCAGGCGTGGGATCTGGTTCCCCGTCCTTTTCCATTCTACCGCCCAGCTCACCGCCCCGACGCCGTACCTGGCCACGCCGGCTCGGCTCCGCGGTAGCCGGAGTAAGGCCGTGCACACGGTCGTACTCGCGCCGGGTGATCTCGAGTTGCTTGCGGGCTGCCGCCAGCTCCATGGCCTCCTGGAGGAGGATCTGTCTCTCCATGGTGAAGTTGGCCTCCGCTTCCTCCGGGTTATCCCCGAGGTTAACCGGCGTCAGGAGCCGATCAATGGCATCCTCCACCGGGTTCCGAGGCTGTGGGGGAGCGGAAGTTCCGAACTCGTCTGCGCCTCGCTCCCGCGGCTGGCGGGGATGGGAGCTGGAACCGGCCATCATGACCTCCACGCCGCGGGATGCGGCGGAGGCGCTGCCGCCTGAGTGCGGCAGCTCCACGACAGAGATGATTTCCCTAGGGACACGCTCCAGGACGGTGGCGACGTAGACGGGGAGAGCGCCGAAAGCAGGACGGTGCCGTTCACCGGGAAGGAGGTTCCGGCGAAGAAGGAGGCATTGTCGATGACGCAGTCGAACTTGCCAAGCGTGAGGACCAGCCCGGAGGCTACACGCTCACCGGCTGAAGTGTGGGGTCCTGTGCGGAACGTGACTCCGGTCGAAGCCATCTAGCCCCACGGTGGGCGCCAACTGTCATTGTATTGGGAACGGCAGTACCTGAAGAGGTTAGATAGAGGTGTGGGGACTAGCAGGGAAGCTATCGACGGCGTCCACAGGCGGGATTGGATACAAGTGAGCGTAGCTGGACGCAGGAAGTATCCAGATTTGAGGCCCTCGTGATGAGGTAAGACCCCTACTCATGCCGGATCTGACTATGTGGAATACACGAACTACAAGTGCTCCTCGAGCTGTATGTGCTAGCTACTGCCTTAAATGCTATATCACCAACCCTTTCTACTGAGGCCTTGCCTCCCCTTATATAGGGAGAGAGGCAACGGTCTCCCTGGCCAATCCGACTGGCAGGCCCCACATGCGGGCCCCAGCCGGCTGGTCATCCATAGTATCTGGTATGGTATGTCTTATCGGAGTACGAGCAGTATGGATGTCGTAGGCACAGTGGACACCGTGCGAGCCCGTCGTCAGCACAGGCCACTGTTCCTGCGTCATCCTCACAAAGTCTTCGGTATGGCCGGGTGGTTGCCAGTCTTGTCATCGTACAGGGCGTACCATGCACTGATGCGCACGTCGTCCTGTCTCACTGATTTGGTCCGGCTATGTCGCCGTATCCGTCTGTCTCCTGCTGATCCGGCTACCCTGTGATAGCCGGCTTGTTTTGCCCCGTCCGGCTACATCTGGTCAGCCGGACGCGATCCGATTGCTTGGTTTCTTCTCCGGTTTGGGTACCTGGGGATCATCCCCCTAACAACCGAGGTCTGTCTTTTCCTCCCTCGGAGTTCTACTCCGAGGTGATAGATCATTACAGAGTTCAACTCCACAATCTTCCTCCCAACTCTCTCTTAGAGCTGAGTGTGTATGCATCGCTTTGCGAGGGCTTTCTCAGCATTCGGCCGAGTTTGCTTCTCTTCCGGTATTATTTTCATGTCCGGAGAAATTCCATCACTGCTGGTGTTCCTTACATCACCGGCACTATTAATTTTTCACTTAGACGTGACCGGGCATATCCCAAAATTTCTGCCAGTGACTTGGTCAAACAATGGCCAGCCACATTTTTCTACCATAGGGAAATTCCGGCTCCCGGCAAAGCTACTGCTTTGCCGGCTTTTGTCGACGGAGCCGCCACGGCCCAGCCTTCCTGGGACGAGGCTTCTCCGGCTTTCACCGACGATCTGATCCTCGCGAAGAGGCAGATCGAATATTTGATCAAGTACAAGGGTCTGGAGGGATCCGACTTGGTCTAGTGCTGGGTCTCACGTCAGATCCAGCCCTTTCAGTACCACGGGGATAGACTGATGCACTCCATCACGTCTTCCAAAAAACTCCCTCCGCATTAGCCCCAAATCCTACACCACTCAAGGCTACATCAGCCAAATCAAGTGGCTGATCAAGGAGCGGATCGAGAGGAGAATTCCGGAGGTTTCTATGGATATGCACACGGCGGACAACCCCGTGGTGCTGGTAAGCTTCCATTAGTACATCTTTTATGTGTTTCAATCTTCGAGTTAAGTTGCAATACTGATCTGTTTTCTTGTTTTCAGCTTGCTGACCTCCCCGACTTGGAACTTGCTCCGCTCGAAGGATATCCTCCTGAGTTTTCTCAGGAGACAGAACTTGTCCCATTGCCGGACCTTGCGCTCAAGAAGCACAAACTTCCAACAGTGGTTGTTGGCACAAAGGAGGTGCCTATTGTGAAGAGGTAATCTTTCAGTCACAATTTCCGCCTTCGTACCTTTCTCGAATTTCTTTTCGAGATGTAATGTTTCCAACTTTACCCCATTTATCAGAGCAAAGCCGATCGTCAAGGGCAAGGGGAAAGGGATTCCTTCGAAGCCCCTTCGACAGACGAAGCTTACCATAGCTTCTCCTGCCGTGGCTCCTCCGACTCCTGCCCCTCAACCTTCTGCAACGCCGGCGATCACTCCTTCTCCGGTTGTTGCAGAAGATTCGGCTCCTCCAACGGCGCATGTGATCCTTGGGTCACAAACTGACGTCACCGTGGGTGCGTCAGGTCAAGATAAGGGTGAACCCTCTTCGGGTAATGATCCCTCGGCTGAAGTCTTCGCCGACAACCTCATCAGCAATCCGGGACTTGCCAAGTTTGTCCTGTCCCAGAAATCTGCAGAGGAAATCCAGCGGCTGGCCAGGCAAGTCCTAGACAAAAGCCATTTATCCCCCGAAGAGGAAGCGCAAGAAGCAGAGGACGTCAAGTTCTCCGACCTTCTCGCTCAAGTCCGCCTTCGCGACGAGAGGATTAGGACTGGCGAGCTTCCAACAGCCCCAGTAATCCCTCTTACTCTCGCCGAGAAGGTGGCAACTGAAGTGGACGCGGGTGTATATAAACTCACCCGCGAGCAATATGTAAGTCGGAATTCCAACTCTTGTTTTTAAATTATGTTATATCATATCCTCTAGCCCCCAAGCATGAAGTAGGATATAGAATCCGGGTTTATGCTTTCATTAGGATGCCAAAGAATGAACTAGTGTAGCCCCCAAGGCTCGTGCTGATATTTAGCAAAAAATATTAGCCTGAGTCTTAAGTAGCTTTCTGACATTGGGTATTCTGACTTACAGAAAGTATGTTCCTATAACCAGGAATTATTGACCAATGTCTGTGTTAAGCGGAGAGAGATCAAAGCTCTCCGGCTTAAAAATGCTGAGCTCAAAGTAGCCAACGATGAAGCCGAAGGTAAATATTCCGAGATTCAAACCTTGTTTTTTGCTTTTTTCAATGTCGAATTTTTCCTGAACTGTTGTTCTTTTTTGACTTATAGCGCTGGTGAAACAATCCATCGCTATGATTGAAGAGGCCGAGAACCTCAAAACCCTGGTGGTGGAGAACAAGGGACTTCGCCAAGAGCTGGATAAGCTCAAGGCGGATCATGAAACGAGCATAGCTCAAGTCCTTGAATCCTCCTCCATGGCCACTGAAGAGCGCGATTGCAAGATTGCTGCTCAAGATAAAGTTATCTTGGACCTCAAGAATGAGCTTGGCAGAGAGAAGGACATCTCCCAGGCGCTCCGGGCTGAACTCCAGAGTCTCTGGGAGGAGAAGACCAAGATTGACGACATCATTCTCGGTATGTTTCCTCTCTCTGACTCATCTTTTTCTTCAACTTCTATCAATGTTGGTTTTTTCTTAACTTTATTTTGTGTATAGGTCCTCTGAACATGACCGACTCTTCTTCGTCTGAGCCCCGCACCCACCGGCTTTCCCAAGTCGGTGATCTTCTTCATGACTTTCGCCAGTCCCTAGAGGACATTGGCGAGTCTCTCAGGATTCCGGACATGCCAAGCATGTCGGATTTTCAGGTGCGGGACAAGGCCAAGGAGATGTCGTAGCTTGTTCGGGACTGGAACATGTCCTACGCGCGGACTGCTGCGTAGAACGCTCTCACCATGGTGATGAGCCACCATGGAAACATGGAAATATGGCAAGTGACCAGAGGGTATTGCAAGGTAGACGAAGACGGCCAGGAGCAGGACCTTCAAGCCATCATGCACTCCTGCACCGGATATGGGTGCCACGTAGCTGATCTGACCAGCTACGAGATCCCCTTCTTCACCCATGTAGCTACTCCGCCACCTCCTCCAGAAGAAGCCGAAGAAGTTTCCGACGATGAACGGACCACCTCAGATCCGGACATCTTGGAACGATATCAAAGCGGAGTAACTAGCGATCCGGCAGCTCCTTCATCTCCTCCTGCATCGTAGACCAAAACAATATTTTTATTCTGAAAAGAACATGATGCGTTTGTAAATATTAAGTACTATTGATTTTGCTAGTGCTAAGCTTTTTATCTATTCAGCACTTTTGGCTTTGTTTTTTTGTGTGCCTAAAATGTTTACATAAGCACTTGAAATTTTCCGTCTCTACTTATCGTTTATCTGGCTTTCCGCCTCGTCCCTTTCGTGAGCCGGCTAAACCTTCAGCCGGAAACGTTGCCGAGCAACGGAGCTCAATTGCTAAACCAGTTTAAACTCGGAAACAAAGCCGGCTTCTAGTACCAACAATTCACTACTCGGAAAATACCCGCATCCAGCAATCAGACAAATAACCCAAGTAAAGACTAGAAATTTTAAAGTTATACCCGAAGGTAGCAGTTTTAGAATCGGAAATCTAAACCAGAACAAACATGAGCATAAAGTACTTTCAAGCATTCTGGGATTTTCGACTATGACATGATCATTTGGAAATAAGATGGTAAAAACTTCTCAGAAAAACTTGAGGCAACCAAAACTTTTATTTCTCAAAGTACATGTACATATGTATGATTACAAAGAAGGATAAACTAAGAATAAAAAGGAAGTAGCTGAGCAATGTTCCATGGTCTGTCTAATTCATCCAGATTTGTACTGCCTCCAGCTCTCTTTCTCTTCTTAGTAGCAGGTCTTTCTTTTACTGGACTTATGTCAGTTAAGTAGTACGATCCATTGTGCAATACTTGACCAACTAAAAAGGGCCCTTCCCATACTGGGGAAAGTTTGTGCTTTCTTTGTTGCACAAGTCGGAGAACCAAATCACCTTTATTGAAAGATCTAGTTCAGACTCTCTGGCTATGATACTTGCGTAACTTCTGCTGATAGGCTGTAGATCTCATTTCAGCAACAACGCGAACTTCTTCGACTAAGTCGAGATCATTTTGTCGAGAAATCTTGGCATCCTCTTCGATATACGCGGCCATTCTAGGAGAAGTATGAATTAAATCGCTAGGAAGAACTGCTTCTGCGCCATAGACCAAGAAGAAAGGTGTGTATCCTGTTGACCTGTTCAGAGTTGTTCGTAAACTCCAAATTACAAAAGGTAATTCCTCTGCCCAAGCCCCCGCAGCACGTCATAGTGGTGCCTCGAGTCTTGGTTTCAGGCCTTGTAGAATTAAACCATTTTCTCTTTCGACTTGTCCGTCATAGTGGTGCCTCGAGTCTTGGTTTCAGGCCTTGCAACTGCCGCAATGTCAAGCCGGATATTTTGCTCGTCGTAGAATTCAGCCAATTCACCCATGGAAAAGTTACTCCCATTGTCCGTGATAATGCTATGCAGATAACCATACCGTATTATAACATCCTCGACAAATCTTTTGGTCGTTGTTCCATCACAACTAGTGACAGGTTTAGCCTCGATCCATTTTGTGAATTTATCCACCATCACTAAGAGGTGAGTGAATCCACTTGGAGCTTGTTTAAAAGGTCCTACCATATCAAGCCCCCAGACCGCAAAAGGCCATGTTATACGTATTGTTCGCAGCTGATCAGCCAGAACATGAGCTTGGTTGGCGTACTTTTGGCAGCCTTTGCTTGTCTTGACTAATCGTTCGGCATCTTCCTGAGCTGTAAGCCAGAAAAATCCATGTCGAAAAGCTTTTGCCACTAAAGATTTGGCTGCAGCATGGTGACCACACTCTCCTTACGCTTTTCATCGCCAAACCGTCGTAAGGACTGTTTGACGGGTTTAGCATTCGGGTTTACATTTAGAGAGTGCTTGGCAAGTTCCCTAGGTACTCCAGTCATGTCAAATGGCTGCCATGCGAAGATATCTTGATTTGCTTGGAGGAACTTGACGAGCGCGCTTTCCTATGCACTACTTAGGCCTACACCTATCTGGGTCACCTTGGAGGGGTCATCATCCTTCAACGGCGTCGTCTTCGTCTCTTCTGATGCCTTGAACTCCGGATTTGTCTTTGTCACCTCCTTCTTCATTGCGGGTATCTCGGACGGATCTATGCTCTTCTTGATCTCCTGGTACTCCTGGGCGTGTAGCACGGCTTCGGCAAAGGCAGCATTTCCATCCTCGCATTCTCGCGCTTTCTTCGGGTCTCCCCTGATGGTGATCACGCCGTTGGGACCTGGAATTTTCATCATATTGTAAATGTAACACGGACGAGCCATAAAAGCCCAGTAAGCCGGACGTCCGAATATAGCGTGGTATGCGCTCTTGAACGGGACCACTTCGAAGGAAAGTGCCTCCGTCTGATAATTCTTTGGTGTTCCAAAAGTAACATCCAAATTGATTTCTCCCAGGGAATTAGCTTGTCTTCCTGGGACAACTCCGTGAAAGATCACAGAGCTATGGTTCAGCTGTGTGTCCGAGATCTTCATTCGGCGTAGCGTTTTGACGTAGAGAATATTGATGCTGCTACCACCGTCCATGAGGGTCTTGGAGAAACCATAACCATCAATAAGTGGATTGACGATTAAGGCGTATTTTCCTCGCCAGTGTAGCTTAGGCGGATGATCAGCATGGTCAAACGTGATTGCCACTTCCGACCAGTCCAGATACTGAGGGACAGCCGGAACTGTTGCATTGAGCTCGTGGAGAACTGCTTTCTTGACCTTTGCTGGTTGAGATCCGAGGACGGTGACGTAAGTCTCCTTCTTGGTGGGAAAAGTCTTTTTCCCTTCCGACTTGGGATTTGAAGCATCAGCTTCCTCCATGTTGGAATCTTCCTTGGTCTCCTTGTCTTTGTCGGGATTATTCTTTCCCTTCTTCCGCTTAGCTTTGTAGCCTGCGGTATCGTCTCTCTTGATGTCATCATTAAAACGACACTTAGTGTTGGTGTGGGACGAGCCCCCATTCGCGTCCAAGTGATGCACACATGGGTTATTGGCAAAGTCGGCCCAAGTGTAGGTTTTGCCTGGTTGTTGCTCTCCTCTACCTTGGACCCTTGATGTCCCACGGCCACGCCTGCGGCCTCCGCCACGTCCTCCTCGTCCTCCAGACTTGGAAACAGTAGTGACCACTGCTGTCTCCGCGTTGGGTTTTTCTTCCGAGGTATTTTTGCGTTTCTGAGCTTGTTTCTTTGGTTGTTTTGCCGACTGAGGCACAACCAGGATATTGAGTAATCCCTCTGCATCGTCGTCAGCATCTGCATACTTGCTCGATGTTCCTATCATCTCTCCCAGATTAGTAACCTTGTCACACTTCAAGCGATGGCGCAGTAAACCAATTGGGAGACCTACGATGAAAGCTTCAATCGCAGTTTGATCATTTACTCCTTCGCAGGAGTCCTTGGTGTCGATCCATCGTCCGAGGTAATCCCGGCAAGTTTCTCTGGCTTTCTGGGTGCAACGTTGTAGGTCTCCAACCATACAGGGCCTCCGATATGTGCGTTCGAAATTCCGAAAGAACGCACTTTGCAAGTCATACCAGTTATGGATGGTGTTCGCCGGAAGTTCATTGAGCCATGATCGTGCCGTCTTCCACAACATAAGTGGGAGATATCGGGTTGAGACCAGGCTGTTTCCGCCTTTGGCGATGTAGCAAGCTTGGAAGAAATCATGTAACCAGGTGTCTGGCCGAGCAATGTCGTCGTAGGCTTGGATATGTCTTGAGATAGCAAATCCTTCCAGGAATTTTGTAGCTCTGATGCGTGGTTCGAAGCACTTTGGGCCCACGTACACGTCATCGTTTTCATAGCGCTGAGCCTCTATGTTGGAGTTCATCCTGTGTCTTGCGTCATTTAGGGATAGAGATCGTCCCGAATGTCGGATGTGGCTGCGGTGCCTTGGAGCCGGACTTCGGCTTCTGCCACCACCTCCTCCGCCATGTCGTCCTCCTTGACCTCCTTGGGGGCTGTTGTGATAACTATGTGGTGGAGAGGGTGGTGCAGCTGGATTGTTTCTGGCTGATCGCCGGCCTCCACCCGGAGCATCATTATTCCGGTTCTAGGGAGGTTCTTGACTACGACGAGCCCCCTGCCGGCTTGTTCCAGCATGGTTTCCGTCGTTCCTTCGTCCGTCGTTCCCACCATGGTGAGGCTCAGTCGGACGGCTCTCATGTCTAGGAGGTGGCATTCTCTGATGATCCTCCTCTCGACGTTTCTCCTTATCTTCTCCCTTTCGATCGTTGAATTCTCATTGGGGAGGATTCCTCGGATTCAGTTCAGCGATCGCATCTTTCTCGTCCGCTGGAGCGACATTGCTCCAGTTATGGGTAGCTCTGCGATGCTGTCCCAATGATCCAGTTCTTGAATAATTGTCTTCCCTGTGTTCGGGGTGATGGTACTGCGCCCGAACGTAATGGGATCTTACGTCAGCCCATGCCGGATCTATGCGACATTGGTCAGAATCCGAGACCAGTTTTTGACTTCCGGACTGGGCGACCTTTTTCTGCTCCAGTCCCTTGTTGAGTAGCTTGATACCCAAACGGATCTCCTCTGGTCCTGGATTAGCCGATAGAATTTCTTGGGCTGCCACGGTATTCTGTACTGGGGTTGGGTATACCCAATCTCCGTTGCTGTCTTTCCGTGGCTTCCCCGTCTCATCCCCAAAAAGGATGGCACGGACACGTGGGAATTGGTCATCGTTGGTGTGACGCTTCTGTGTCTTTTGATGCAACTGAGACATGTATTCCTTGGTTGACATGCGTTTCTTCTACACCTCGATGTTTTTGGCTTCATCGAGGAGTTGTTGATGACGCGCTTCTAGGGCCTGCACACTTTCGTCCAGCCCATCTGCAGTGAGTTCTGCAGCTGTAGGGATAGGTGTGGTTAATGCGGCATCGATGAGTTTACGCGCTGTGATCACGTGTCCATCCACCGAAGCTTCTTTTTTCGGCTCGCCTGGGGTAAGTGCTCCATCCGAGTCTTCCTCGTATTCCTCAGCAATCACCTCCTCTGTCAGAGGGTCTTTTGCCGGGGTCTTGTTTTTCTTGTTCTACTTCTTTGCCTTCTTGGCAGCGCCGGTAGCAAAGACGGCTTTGGGTCCGTTTCCCGGAGTCAAGCTCTGATCGGTACTTTCGGACATCTGGACTTCGGGATTATCTCTAACGTCCATGTCATCGTGCCTTTGGAGAGTGTTCCCCGGATCCTTCATCCATGGCTTCTCCTTCTTCTGCAGCTTTGGAGTTGTACTCCTCTTCATATTCCACGGAGAACTTTTGGAAATCTTCCGACGTCATAGATTCATCCGAGGATGCGGGAACGTCGGCGTTTGTTCCAATCGCCTCCAGCACCGAATCGGTGTTTTCTCCAGCATCGGCAGAGCCAGATCTGGATCCAACATATCCGACGAAGTGCAACGCGTGCTTCCTGAGGTACCTGTGGCTTTCGCGATCAGCCATGTCGCAACTTTTAATGGTTTCGAGGATTACATCTGCGCTTGTTCCTTGCAGTATCATACGTTTTAGTGTGTACCTGAGGAAAGGCCTGTCTGTCCCGGCATCGTCAGAGCCAGAATCAGTGTGGTTGATATGCTCTTCCTGGATTTCGACCTCCATGGGTGGGTCGATCTAGGATCCGGCTTCTCCAGGGAGATCCACTCCAGATTCGACTTGGACCGCGAGGTCTTCTTCAGGCTCAGATTTCTCCACTATCTCCGCAACTGGTGCGAGCTAGGTGGGATTAGGGTTTTCTAGGATCCGGAACTCTGCCGCCTCCGCGGACAAAGGGGACCTAGAAGATTCTTCTGCCTCTATCATCACCGCTGGTGTGGGTTGGGCAGGTTCAGCGAAACTGATGTAAATATTGATCTCGCCAAAAGACATGATTGTATAGGCAGTCACGGCCTCCCTAGCCGGGATCCAAGTCTCGTCGTGAACGATGAGAGGGACGTCGCTGGCGTAGAGGATGCGACCGATGGCGATGGTCTCGCCGATTCCGATTCTTCCAGATTCCGCTCGGAACGTAGATCCGAAGCTCACTTGCCCCACGGTGGGCGCCAACTATCGTCGGATTGAGGACAAGTACGCCATGAGGGGGTCCTCGAGGCGTGCGGAAGAGAGGGGTGTGAGACGTACGGTATTCCGGGACGGTGAGCACACAAGTTTACCCAGGTTCAAATCCGCCGGCTTTGGACGAATCCTACTCCTGCTAGCAATCTAGTAATACGGCAGAGCCGGAATATGGGTTACAAGGGTATCGCCTGTGTAAGTTGAGATTGTAGACCTTGTGTTGTTCTAAAGGCTCTCCCTCGGCCGGCTTATATAGATATCCGGCCTAGGGTTTACAGGAGAGATCAATCTGGCTACGACTAAGAGTTGGTTACAGAGTACATCTTGAACTACAAGTAACATTATGGTCCTAAGTCGGTAAGTCTTCTGGGCCTTCCCGTAGCCAGATTGGACTCCGTCTTCTCTCCCTAACTGGGCCGCCCATGAAGCAAAGCTCTAACCCGAAGTGGGCCACCCTGGTCAGTGAGGAACTATGAGGATACTTGGAAAGTATATCCCCAACACCACACCCAGTGTCATTGCATGTGTGTTCTTCTAAACAAACCACATAAGGATCTACCAATGTCATTGCATGTCTGTTCTTTTCATGAACCACACATAAGGATCCACCAGTGTCATTGCATGTCTATTCTTTTCATGAACCACACCCAATGTCATTGCATGTCTGTTCTTTTCATGAACCACATAAGGATCTACCAGTGTCATTGCATGTCTGTTCTTTTTCATGAATCACACCTAGTGTCACTGCATGTGTGTTCTTCTAAACAAACCACATAAGGATCAACCAGTGTCATTGCATGTCTGTTCTTTTCATGAACCGCACCTAGTGTCATTGCATGTCTGTTCTTTTCATGGAACACACCCGGTGTCAGTGCATGTCTGCTCTTTTCATGAAGGACATAAGGATCTACCAGTGTCATTGGATGTGTGTTCTTCCCATGAACCACACATGGATCCACTGGTGTCATTGCATGTCTGTTCCTCTAAACAAACCACATAAGGATGTACCAGTGTCATTGGATGTCTGTTCTTTTCATGAACCACACCTAGTGTCATTGCATGTGTGTTCTTCTAAATAAACCACATAAGGATCCACCAGTGTCATTGCATGTATGTTCTTTTCATGAACCACACATAAGGATCTAGCAGTGTCATTGCATGTCTGCTCTTTTCATGAACTGCATCCATTTCATTGCATGTTTTGTTCCTCTAAACAAACCACATAAGGATCCTCCAGTGTCATTGCATGTCTGTTCTTTTCATGAACCACACCCAGTGTCATTGCATGTGTGTTCTCCTAAAAAAACCAAATAAGGATCCACCAATGTCATTCCATATCTATTCTTTTCATGAACCACATAAGGATCCACCGGTGTCATTGCATGTCTGTTCTTTTCATGAACCACATAAGGATCTACCAGTGTCATTGGATGTGTGCTCTTTTCATGAACCACACCCAGTGTCATTGCATGTGTGTTCTTCTAAACAAACAGCATAAGGATCCACCAGTGTCATTGCATGTCTGTTTTTTTCATGAACCACACATAAGGATCCACGACTGTCATTGCATGTCTGTTCTTTTCATGAGCCACACCTAATTTCATTGCATGTGTGTTCCTCTAAACAAACCACATAAGGATCCACCAGTGTCATTGCATGTGTGTTCTTTTCATGAACCACACCCACTGTCATTTCATGTCTGTTCTTTTCATGAACCACATAAGGATCTACCAGTGTTATTGCATGTCTGTTCATTTCATGAACCACACCCAGTGTTATTGCATGTGTGTTCTTTTCATTAACCACAGCTAGAGTCATTGGATGTCTATTCTTTTCATGAACCACACCCAGTGTCATTGCATGTCTGTTCTTTTCATGAACCACACACGGTGTCACTCCATGTCTGTTCTTTTCATGAACCACATAAGGTGCTACTAGTGTCATTGCATGTCTGTTCATTTCATGAACCACACCCATTGTCATTGCATGTGTGTTCTTCTAAACAAACCACATAAGGATCTACCAGTGTCATTGGATGTCTGTTCTTTTCATGAACCACACCTAGTTTCATTGCATGTGTGTTCTTCTAAACAAACCACATAAGGATCCACTACAGTCATTGCATGTTTGTTCTTTTCATGAACCACACCTAGTGTCATTACATGTGTGTTCTTTTAAAACAAACCACATAAGGATCCACCAGTGTCATTGCATGTCTGTTCTTTTCATGAACCACACCCAGTGTCATTGCATTTGTGTTCTTCTAAACAAGCCACATAAGGATCTACCAGTGTCATTGCATGTCTATTCTTTTCATGAACCACACCCTGTATCATTGCATGTGTGTTCTTCTAAACAAACCATATAAGGATCTACCAGTGTTATTGCATGTCTGTTCTTTTCATGAACCACACATAAGGAACCACTAGTGTCATTGCGTATATGTTCTTTTCATGAACCACACCCAATGTCATTGCATGTCTGTTCTTTTCATGAACCACATAAGGATCTACCAGTGTCATTGCATGTATGTTCTTTTTCATGAACCACACATAGTATCATTGCATGTGTGTTCTTCTAAACAAACCACATAAGGATCCACCAATGTCATTGCATGTCTGTTATTTTCATGAACCACACATAAGGATCCACTAGTGTCATTGCATGTCTGTTCTTTTCATGAACCACACCCAATGTCATTGCATGTGTGTTCTTCTAAATAAACCACATAAGGATCCACTAGTGTCATTGCATGTCTGTTGTTTTCATGAACCACACATAAGGATCAACCAGTGTCATTGCATGTCTGTTCTTTTCATGAAGCACATAAGGATCTACTAGTGTCATTGGATGTGTGTTCTTCTCATGAACCACACGTGGATCCACCAGTGTCATTGCATGTCTGTTCCTCTAAACAAACCACAGAAGGATCCACCAGTGTCATTGCATGTATGTTCTTTTCATGAACCACACCCAGTGTCATTGCATGTGTGTTCTTCTAAACAAACCACATAAGGATCCACCAGTGTCATTGCGTGTCTATTCTTTTCATGAACCACCTAAGGATCCACCAGTGTCATTGCATGTCTATCCTTTTCATGAACCACATAAGGATCTACCAGTGTCATTGCATGTATGCTCTTTTCATGAACCACACCCAGTGTCATTGCATGTGTGTTCTTCTAAACAGACCACATAAGGATCCACCAGTGTCATTACATGTCTGTTCTTTTCATGAACCACACATAAGGATCCACCAGTGTCATTGCATGTCTGTTCTTTTCATGAACCACAACCTAATGTCATTGCATGTGTGTTCCTCTAAACAAACCACATAAGGATCCACCAGTGTCATTGCATCTCTGTTCTTTTCATGAACCACACCCACTGTCAATGCATGTTTGTTCTTTTCATGAACCACATAAGGATATACCAGTGTCATTGCATGTATGTTCTTTTCATGAACCGCACCCAGTGTCATTGCATGAGTGTTTCTTTTCATGAACCACAACTAGAGTCATTGGATGTCTATTCTTGTCATGAACCACACCCAGCGTCATTGCATGTCTATTCTTTTCATGAACCACACCCGGTGTCACTGCATGTCTGTTCTTTTCATGAACCACATAAGGCTCTACCAGTGTTGTTGGATGTGTGTACTTCTCATGAACCACACGTGGATCCCTTGGTGTCATTTCATGTCCGTTCCTCTAAACAAACCACATAAGGATCTACCAGTGTCATTGCATGTCTGTTCTTTTCATGAACCATACCCAGTGTCATTGCATGTATGTTCTTCTAAACAAACCACATAAGGATCCACCAGTGTCATTGCATGTATGTTCTTTTCATGAACCACATAAGGATCCACCAATGTCATTGCATGTGTGTTCTTTTCAAGAACCACATAAGGATCCACCAGTGTCATTGCATGTCTGTTCTTTTCATGAACCACATAAGGATATACTAGTGTCATTGGATGTGTGCTCTTTTCATGAACCACACCCAGTGTCATTGCATGTGTGTTATTCTAAACAAACCACATAAGGACCCACCAGTGTCATTGCATGTCTATTCTTTTCATGAACCACACATAAGGATTCACTAGTGTCATTGCATGTCTGTTCTTTTGATGAACCACACCTAATGTCATTGGATGTGTGTTCCTCTAAACAAACCACATAAGGATCCACCAGTGTCATTGCATGTCTATTCTTTTCATGAACCACACCCACTGTCATTGCATGTCTGTTATTTTCATGAACCACATAAGGATCTACCATTTTCATTGCATGTCTGTTCTTTTCATGAACCACACCCAGTGTCATTGCATGTGTGTTGTTTTCATGAACCACAGCTAGAGTCATTGGATGTCTATTCTTTTCATGACCCACACCTAGTGTCATTGCATGTGTGTTCTTTTAAACAAACCACATAAGGATCTACCAGTGTCATTGTATGTCTGTTCTTTGCATGAACCACACACAATGTCATTGCATGTCTATTCCTCTAAACAAAACACATAAGGATCTACCAGTGTCATTGCATGTCTATTCTTTTCAAGAACCACACCATGTGTCATTGCATGTGTGTTCTTCTAAACAAACCATATAAGGATCTACCAGTGTCATTGCATGTCTGTTCTTTTCATGAACCACACCCAATGTCATTGCATGTGTGCTCTTCTAAATAAACCACATAACGATCCACTAGTGTCATTGCATGTCTGTTGTTTTCATGAACCACACATAAGGATCAACCAGTGTCATTGCATGTCTGTTCTTTTCATGAACCACATAAGGATCTACCAGTGTCATTCAATGTGTGTTCTTCTCATGAACCACACGTGGATCCACCAGTGTCATTGCATGTCTTTTCCTCTAAACAAACCACATAAGGATCCACCAGTGTGATTGCATGTATTTTCATTTCATGAACCACACCCAGTGTCATTGCATGTGTGTTCTTCTAAACAAACCACATAAGGATCCACCATTGTCATTGCATGTCTATTCTTTTCATGAACCACACCTAATGTCATTGCATGTCTGTTCCTCTAAACAAACCACATAAGGATCTACCAGTGTCATTGCATGTTTGTTCTTTTCATGAACCACACCCAGTGTCATTGCATGTGTGTTCTTTTCATGGACCACAGCTAGAGTCATTGGATGTCTATTCTTTTCATGAACCACACCCAGTGTCATTGCATGTCTGTTCTTTTCATGAACCACACCCGGTGTCACTGCATGTCTGTTCTTTTTATGAACCACATAAGGGTCTACCAGTGTCATTGGATGTGTGTACTTCTTATGAACTACACGTGGATCCCTTGGTGTCATTGCATGTTTGTTCCTCTAAACAAACCACATAAGGATCTACCAGTGTCAATGCATGTCTGTTCTTTTCATGAACCACACCCACTGTCATTGCGTGTGTGTTATTCTAAACAAACCACATAAGGATCCACCAGTGTCATTGCATGTCTGTTCTTTTCATGAACCACATAAGGATCCACCAGTGTCATTGCATGTCTGTTCTTTTCATGAACCACATAAGGATATACTAGTGTCATTGGATGTGTGCTCTTTTCATGAACCACACCCAGTGTCATTGCATGTGTGTTCTTCTAAACAAACCACATAAGGACCCACCAGTGTCATTGCATGTCTATTCTTTTCATGAACCACACATAAGGATTCATCAGTGTTATTGCATGTCTGTTCTTTTCATGAACCACACCTAATGTCATTGGATGTGTGTTCCTCTAAACAAACCACATAAGGATCCACCAGTGTCATTGCATGTCTGTTCTTTTCATGAACCACACCCACTGTCATTGCATGTATGTTCTTTTCATGAACCACATAAGGATCTACCAGTGTCATTGCATGTCTGTTCTTTTCATGAACCACACCCAGTGTCCTTGCATGTGTGTTCTTTTCATGAACCACAGCTAGAGTCATTGGATGTCTATTCTTTTCATGAACCACACCTAGTGTCATTGCATGTCTATTCTTTTCATGAACCACACCCGGTGTCACTGCATGTCTGTTCTTTTCATGAACCATATAAGGATCTACTAGTGTCATTGCATGTATGTTCTTTTCATGAACCACACCCAGTGTGATTGCATGTGTGTTCTTCTAAACAAACCTCATAAGGATCCACCAGTGTCATTGCATGTCTGTTTTTTTCATCAACCACACATAAGGATCCACCAGTGTCACTGCATGTCTGTTCTTTTCATGAACCTCACGCAATGTCATTGCATGTCTGTTACTCTAAACAAACCACATAAGGATCTACTAGTGTCATTGCATGTCTGTTCTTTTCATGAACCACACCTAGTGTCATTGCATGTGTGTTCTTCTAAACAATCCACATAAGAAACTACCAGTGTCATTGCATGTATGTTATTTTCATGAACCACACATAAGGATCCACCAGTGTCATTGCATGTCTGTTCTTTTCATGAACCACACCCAATGTCATTGCATGTCTGTTCTTTTTCATGAACCACACCCAGTGTCATTGCTTGTGTGTTCTTCTAAAAAAACCACATAAGGATCCACCAGTGTCATTGAATGTATCTTCTGTTCATGAACCACACATAAGGATCCAGGAGTGTTATTGCAAGTCTGTTCTTTTCAAGAACCACACCCAATGTTATTGCATGTCTGTTCTTTTCATGAACCACATAAGGATCTACCAGTGTCATTGAATGTCTGTTCTTTTCATGAACCACACCCAGTGTCATTGCATGTGTGTTCCTCTAAACAAACTACATAAGGATCCACCAGTATCATTGCATGTCTGTTCTTTTCATGAACCACACATAAGGGTCCACCAGTGTCATTGCATGTCTGTTCTTTTCATGAACCACAACCAGTGTCATTGCATGTGTGTTCTTCTAAACAAACCATATAAGGATCCACCAGTGTCATTGCATGTCTGTTCTTTTCATGAACCACACCCAGTGTCATTGCATGTGTGTTCTTCTAAAAAAACCACATGAGGATCCACCAGTGTCATTGCATGTCTATTCTTTTTATGAACCACACCTAGTGTCATTGCATGTGTGTTCTTCTAAACAAACCACATAAGGATCCACCCGTGTCATTGCATGTCTGTTCTTTTCATGAACCACACATAAGGATCCACTCGTGCCATTGCATGTCTGTTCTTTTCATGAACGACACCCAATGTCATTGCATGTGTGTTCCTCTAAACAAACCACATAATGATTCACCGGTGTCATTGCATGTCTTTTCTTTTCATGAACCACATAAGGATCCACCAGTGTCATTGCATGTATGTTCTTTCCATGAACCACATCAGGACCATCAGTGTCATTGCATGTCTGTTCTTTTCATGAACCACACCCAGTGTCATTGCATTTGTGTTCTTCTAAACAAGCCACATAAGGATCCACCAGTGTCATTGCATGTCTATTCTTTTCATGAACCACACATAAGGATCCACCAATGTCATTGAATGTCTGTTCTTTTCATCAACCACACCCATTTCATTGCATGTATGTTCCTCTAAACAAACCACATAAGGATCCACCAGTGTCATTGCATATCTGTTCTTTTCATGAACCACACCCGGTGTCATTGCATGTTTGTTCTTCTAAACAAACCACATAAGGATCCACCAGTGTCATTGCCTGTCTATTCTTTTCACGAACCACATAAGGATCCACTAGTGTCATTGCATGTCTATCCTTTTCATGAACCACATAAGGATCTACTAGTGTCATTGGATGTATGCTCTTTTCATGAACCACACCCAGTGTCATTGCATGTGTGTTCTTCTAAACAAACCACATAAGGATCCACCAGTGTCATTGCATGTCTGTTCTTTTCATGAACCACACATAATGATCCACCAGTGTCATTGCATGTCTGTTCTTTTCATGAACCACACCAAATGGCATTGCATGTGTGTTCCTCTAAACAAACCACATAAGGATCCACAAGTGTCATTGCATGTCTGTTCTTTTCATGAACAACACCCACTATCAATGCATGTTTGTTCTTTTCATGAACCACATAAGGATCTACTAGTGTCATTGCATGTCTGTTCTTTTCATGAACCACACCCAGTGTCATTGCATGTGTGTTCTTTTCATGAACCACAGCTAGAGTCAATGGATGTCTATTCTTTTCATGAACCACACCCAGTGTCATTGCATGTCTGTTCTTTTCATGAACCACACCCGGTGTCACTTCATGTCTGTTCTATTCATGAACCACATAAGGGTCTACCAGTGTCATTGGATGTGTGTACTTCTCATGAACCACACGTGGATCCCTTGGTGTCATTGCATGTCTGTTCCTCTAAACAAACCACATAAGGATTTACCAGTGTCATTGCGTGTCTGTTTTTTTCATGAACCACACCTAGTGTCATTGCATGTGTCTTCTTCTAAACAATCCACATAAGGATCCACTAGTGTCATGGCATGTGTGTTCTTTTCATGAACCACATAAGGATCCACCAGTGTCATTGCATGTCTTTTCTTTTCATGAACCACATAAGGATCTACCAGTGTCATTGGATGTGTGCTCTTTTCATGAACCACACCCAGTGTCATTGCATGTGGGTTCTTCTAAACAAACCACATAAGGACCCACCAGTGTCATTGCATGTCTATTCTTTTCATGAACCACACATAAGGATCCACCAGTGTCATTGCATGTTTGTTCTTTTCATGAACCACACCTAATGTCATTGGATGTGTGTTCCTCTAAAAAAACCACATAAGGATCCACCAGTGTCATTCCATGTCTATTCTTTTCATGAACGACACCCACTGTCATTGCATGTATGTTCTTTTCATGAACCACATAAGGACCAGTGTCATTGCATGTCTGTTCTTTTCATGAACCACACCCAGTGTCATTGCATGTGTGTTCTTTTCATGAACCACGGCTAGAGTCATTGGATGTCTATTCTTTTCATGAACCACACCTAGTGTCATTGCATGTCTATTCTTATCATGAACCACAACCGGTGTCACTGCATGTCTGTTCTTTTCATGAACCACATAAGGATCTACTAGTGTCATTGCATGTATGTTCTTTTCATGAATCACACCCAGTGTCATTGCATGTGTGTTCTTCTAAACAAACCACATAAGGATCCACCAGTGTCATTGCATGTCTGTTCTTTTCATCAACCACACATAAGGATCCACCAGTGTCACTGCATGTCTGTTCTTTTCATGAACCACACCCAATGTCATTGCATGTCTGTTGCTCTAAACAAACCACATAAGGATCTACGAGTGTCATTGCATGTCTGTTCTTTTCATGAACCACACCTAGTGTCATTGCATGTATGTTCTTCTAAACAAACCACATAAGGATCTACCAGTGTCATTGCATGTCTGTTCTTCTCACGAACCACACATAAGGATCCACAAGTGTCATTGCATGTCTGTTCTTTTCATGAACCACACCCAATGTCATTGCATGTCTGTTCTTTTCATGAACCACACCCAATGTCATTGCATGTCTGTTCTTTTCATGAACCACATAAGGATCTACCAGTGTCATTGCATGTCTGTTCTTTTTCATGAACCACACCCAGTGTCATTGCATGTGTGTTCTTCTAAACAAACCACATAAGGATCCACAAGTGTCATTGCATGTCTGTCTTTTCATGAACCACACCTAAGGATCCACCAGTGCCATTGCATGTCTGTTCTTTTCATGGAACACACCCAATTTCATTGCATGTGTGTTCCTCTAAACAAACCACATAAGGATCCACCAGTGTCATTGCATGTCTGTTCTTTTCATGAACCACATAAGGATCCACCAGTGTCATTGCATGTCTGTTCTTTTCATGAACCACATAAGGATCCACGAGTCTCATTGCATGTCTGTTCTTTTCATGAACCCCATAAGGATCTACCAGTGTCATTCCATGTTTCTTCTTTTCATGAACCACACCCAGTGTCATTGCATGTGTGTTCTTCTAAACAAACCACATAAGGATCCACCAGTGTCATTGCATGTCTGTTCTTTTCATGAACCACACATAAGGATCCACCGGTGCCATTGCATGTCTGTTCTTTTCATGAACCACACCCAATGCCATTGCATGTGTGTTCCTCTAAACAAACCACATAAGGATCCACCATTGTCATTGCATGTCTGTTATTTTCATGAACCACACCTAGTGTCATTGCATGGGTGTTCTTCTGAAGAAACCACATAAGAATCCACCTGTGTCATTGCTTGTCTGTTCTTTTCATGAACCATAGATAAGGATCCACCAGTGTCATTGCTTGTGTGTTCTTTTCATGAACCACACCCAATGTCATTGCATGTCTGTTCTTTTCATAAACCACATAAGGATCTACAAGTGTCATTGGATGTGTGTTCTTCTCATGAACGACAAGTGGATCCACCAGTGTCATTGCATGTCTGTTCTTTTTATGAACCCCACATAAGGATCCACTAGTGTTATTGAATGTGTGTTCTTTTCATGAACCACACCCAGTGTCACTGCATGTCAGTTCTTTTCATGAATCACAGCTAGAGTAATTGCATGTCTGTTACTTCCATAAACCACATATGGATCCACGTGGTGTGATTGCATGTCTGTTCTTTTCACAAACCACACATGGATACACCAGTGTCATTACATGGGTAGCCGTTTGAATGAGTCTTCTAGAAGGCACGCCCTAACATAGTTGTTCTACTTGACGATTGTTACATACCGTTCGATTGGGGCGCTTGGACGGTTGGGTTGGTCTTCGTGAGAGCGATCCGCGAGTAGGCTGTTCTGCGGCATGATTGGCCACGCTTTCTCTAGACAAACTAGCAACACCGGGCGCTCCCTGTTGCGAGTGTCACGTCTCAGTGGGCGACATCCCAGTGTCACGTCCCCATTACTTCTCTTCCTCCCCATACTTCTCTTCCTTACCCTCGAAGCCACTTTCCCCACTTCACTCCCATCCTACCGTAGCCGCAAGCCGACGGCGCCTCCATCCCAATCCCCTCTCCGGCAGCCACCCCATCCCCTCTCACCATGGGTTCAAGGGGAGACGGTAAGGAAACGCGTCGTGACGATAGGGACGGTGATTTCGATGTGAGTCGTCTCATCTCTATTTCTATCATCTGTGGTCAGTTATCTATTTTTTGAGCTAGATCTAATCTGTTTACTCATGCACGTATGATGTGTTAGGCCAACCAGACGATGTATGACTCCGACTATCATGGTTTAGAGGATGAAGACAATCCTCTGGTATGTAAACATGGATATGTGCCTGCTAAATTTGTAGCCTTCGAAGGACGAAACGCAGGCAGGAGGTTTCTACGGTGTCAAGGACATCGTGCAATGATGTAGTGTTGTCAAATGGGTAGATCCAGAGTGGCCCAAATCGATGCATAAAACGCTGGACAAACTATGGGAAATGACTGTCAAGTTGAAAGAATCTGTATTCAGCTCACTTCTTGACAGTCTTGAGACGAAGCTATGGGAACCAGTTGACATGACCAAGCATAAGCGAGATCTTAGGTGGGTGCAAGACAAGGTTGTCAAAGTCAAGAAGGAGAGGGACGCGGCATTTGCCCTGAAGGCTAAAACAGAGCAAGAACTGACTCAAGCAAGGAATGATATCCACCAGGACAAAGTCCTATAGTACACAACTACGAGTATTGACAAGTGCATGAGGAAAAATGCAGAGAAACAATTGAAGTTGTGCAAGGAAGATGCTAAAAGGAAGGAGCAGACAATTCGATCCTTGCTCTTGCAGGAAGATGCGCATCGGGCCAAGATTAGGAAGATCAAGGAGATGTGTGATAACTAGTTCTATTTAGCTTAAGCTCCGTGCCTTTTTAAGTTGTAATATTTGTACTTGTTGACCTAGCGGTCTGAACTATTGGTCCCGGATTCCAGGGAGGAAAAAAATTGCTCTGACCACGCATTAATTTGTGGAAGAATTTGTGATTTAGATCGATTTCTGCCTCGATTTAGATCTCTGTCTCGGATTGGGAATGTGACCGTGGACCAAAGACACCTTTTCTACTAGTGTATTCTGACATTGGTGGTTTGTTTGAACGTAATCTACATGGATTGTGCCGCATGCAAATGGCACAACCACAATTTATAAAGTGGAAGCATGTACACTCGGTTACTGGAGATCTGGGAGCTTCGCCAGATGTAGGGGATGGAGGAGCAGAGAGGCGGTGAGATAGACGGGCTCAAGATTAGGCCAGAAAGTGGTACCCATTTCCTCTTCATCTGGGCATTATCGGTGAGAACATTGTTGTTTATGTTGCCACGTCGTTGTGCAGCATCTGAAATAAGTTGCTGCTTCATGGAGTGTGGCAACTTAAATAATTTATTTATGTGCCACTTACATTCCGTCGTATTTGGAGACCTCCTGCCCCTCAGCAATCGTGGAACCGGTGGATCCTTGTTTTCATATAGCAGTGGCACAATCACAATTTCGGATTCAACTACTGACTCGGGCGTTTCCAAACCCTAAGTCGTGGTACATTTTACTCAGAGAACGTGGGTAGATTGTTTCGCCCAGCAACGTGCCACACATAGAGAGATCAGAATTTAACAGAATTACATATATAGGTTCAAGTTCAACACATTACTATGCATCTTCATTGCCACCAGCCTTCTTCCGCAGCCTGGGTACCAAGCCTTCACGTCCAATGGCTTCTTCATTTCCTGCCTTCTTCCTCTTCCTCGGTGCCAATTTTCTTAGCTTCACGTACTCTACATCGCCAGGACAATGGGCACCAGAATCGTGTCCAGCATCATCTTTCCACTCGTTCGGGCAGCAAAATGACATCTTTCCACTCGTTTTTAATTTCTTCGGGCAGCAAAATGACTGACCCGGCAGTCATGTTTCTAACCTTGCGGCGCTTCTTGTCAAAGAAACAAGACTGTTGCATAACTGCCCAATATCTACAGAGTAAATAAAACAAAAAGTTACAATTCAACACAAACATGCGAACCCCAAGAGACCTTTGCTTACCAGGAGCTAATTGGGTTCGAGAAACCACCCTGTCCAAGAATAGAAGGGCGACTCCCAGTTTCAGCAGCTTCCACATCCAGTACATCACATTTCAGCTCAAACATGACAGCCGAAGCATACCTTTTCATCAACCCAATTAGCTGAGTGTCACACGTTATAGGAACCATGTCTGCTTCGGCCATAATTCAACATGATTACGCAGAGCAGCAACCATACCAGATATAGTGCAGATCTGCGCAGGCGCTTCTTCCATCGTGAAACAATGGTGTCCATACCTCTTTCCCTTATAGTCGTACTATAGAGGACTACCGTAACCAGGTAAGGGGGGTCCGCGTAGATCCCACTTGACAGAAAACTGTGGACAAAATATGTTTGTCAACGTTGGGCTAACAAACAATTTGAGGTTCAGTAGCCAGCTAGCAGTTGTAACTAGTGCGAATAGCAAAGAGAAGGGTAGATCACCCGCTTGTAGATATAACTTCTTCTTTCTTGATAGTAGGATCTACATTCCTCCGAATTGCTCGGCTCATCGGCGGTAGAGGCGGGCTAGAGCCTCACAACGGCGGCTACGGCATGCGCCATTGGAGCTCGGGATCAGCGACTGGGCGCAGCAACTTGGCGCTAGAAGTCAAATGTCCGAAGGGATCGTCCTGCCTGGAGGGTGGATTCCGACGCCGCCGGTGCTAGGGGAAAGCTGGGAATGGATTTGTGAAATTGGTCAACGCATCCAATCCACTTAGCTTCTCGATTTGCCTAAGAGGTTTCCGCGTTGGCGCCCGCATCATGGACAGATGACCGACATGAGGGTCCTGATTGTCTACTTCACGGGGCGGTTTAACGGAATGTTTGAATTTGGCAGGGGTGAGATGAGTTTGCCTCGAAATGGCCCCCCCCAACTTTTTGAAACGCGGTAATTTCAAGCAACTTAGGTACCGCCATGCACTGGCCTGCCAACTTTGGTGCCGTAGGCGAACAAGCCCCCCGCCGACATAAATCTATGCCGGCCATGCCTATCTGTTTTGCAGGTAATTGGGTAAGCTGGATTAGCTATATGCTAGCCAGATTATCTTGGCTTCAAAGAGAAGGAATCCCCCATTGGTCAAAAGGTGGCTTTATTAGCTGAAGCATGTGCAAAGTAAAGTAAAGGAGAGGACCAGCGGGTCAGTGGCGACCAATGTGACGCGGGCAGAGCCGGATGACGTAGCCCGTGACGCCAAAAGACAAGGATGACGCTGCGGGTTACCTACAAAGCCCGGACGAGCCGTTAAAGAAGAATTAAGAAGCATTTGCTTTAGGAAAGGAGCATATTCGTAGAATATGCTGCCACCTGTTCCCTAGAATTGTAGCCCGGGCTCCCCTATATAAGGAGCACCGGGGCCTCCATAGAGAGGGACGGCAAATAGAGGAATCACTCTCTGTCTAAAGTAGAACTCTAGGGCTAGTTAGTGTGGGGTAAGAGACATTGTCTCCTTCTTGATAAGGGCCTCAAGAGCACTTGTAAGCAACATTGATACAGAGAATACAAGAACTTCCGTGCGTGGAATCACCACGCTCTCCCTCCCTGGATTCCCCTAGTACTCATTGGCCCAATCTTTAGCCTATCCATGGCATCTGCCGTGCCACCACCACGACAGTTGACGCCCACCATGGGGCTAGTGGTGCTAGCAGGGGTGAAAATCCGGACGGGAAACTTCTCGAGCACCGGCGAGCATATCGTCTCTAGCTTGGTTCAGCATTTTGGAGCGCTGGACTACGTTAGTGACAACACAGGAAGCTTCGGCAGGAACCCTCCACCGCGCAATGGTGTCTTCATCAAGCTTGGCGCACACAAGATCAACGTCGGGGTGGATGAGTCATGCGTTCACCCGCGACACGTCGTCGAAGGAGGCGAATCATCTCTCAGCGCCGCTCGTGGAGTGCGTATCGCTCGCCCCACTAGTAGCGTTGAAGTCCTGATGACCGTGCCAGACGCGGGACCAAGCAAAGATCCGGCGTGAGAGCCAGAGGTAACACCCAGACATACCAGGTCTAGGTTTCCTCCGCTAGAGAAGCCAGAGAATGTGCTCCAGCAATAAATAGATAGCTTAGCAACACCAATAGCATATGTGGTAGATCCAGCTCAAGCGCAAGTGGAGTTAGAGGAAACTAGGCGGAAAATGTTAGCCGGAGCGAAGAAGGTAGCAGAACTGCATCAGTCGCTGAACATCACCTTGAGAGAGTATGCTAAGGAAAACCATATTGATGGAGTGAAAATCCGAGGCAGAAATCTGATCACTGAGATTGACAAGAAGTACGAGCCTAGGCCGGGTCAGACAGCTACGATAGTGACAGGAGGGTTGGATCGGTACAATACCCCGGCAAAGAACCTCAGAGAAGCAAATGCGGCCGCATCCGAGTTAGAAGGCTTGACTGGTGAGGCTCGACAGAGGCAGCAAGAGAGAGTGAATCACTTGTTGAGGGTCGCATGCCAACAAAATGAAGAAATAAGCAAAGCTAACCCGGCACCACCAGGGGCCTCACAGGTGGTACATTCGGCCAGAAATAACCCGGCGAGATCCAGAGGAGCCGCATCGTCTCTGGGTCACTACTAGGAAAACGGCTATAGGTAATCCACACATCCGTGGCACACGTGTTAGTGGTGCCCCACGGATAAAATAGGTGTGGCGCACTGCCTACAGGTGCCCTTTGGCTAACTGCCGTAAGCGTGGCGCACATGGGGGTGGTGCGTCATGGCTACTTGTGGGCCAGGGCACAGGTGGCCGCAGACAACCTAGTCGTAGCGCACCTGCGCGCGGTGCGCTACAGGTGTGAAACTTAGTTATAGCGCACTCTGACATAGTGCGCTACGTGTATGTGGGTTGCGGCCTGATGTGTAGCTGGGTGAACTTACCCGTAGGGCACCCTAGCCTACTGCGCCACAGGGTCGTTTGGCGATTTTGCATTCGCTCACAACGAGAACGAGATTTCGCATTCGCTCGCAACGACCCAAGGTCGTTTGGCGATTTTTTAGATTTTAAAAATTCAAAAAGAGTAAAAAGTTATGATCAAAAGATCATTTTTTCCTGCAGAAAAAATGGAGGCCACTTACTTGTAGTGCACCACCCCTAGTGCGCCACGAGTATGTTGGGCGGGATTCGAAATTCGGATCACCACCTAACCACCTAACCCTCCATATATATCTTCCCCACCCACCCCTTATCTCTCCACTTCCACTTATCCTTCTCCACTTCTCCTCCCTTCTCTACCTTCTCCTTCTCCTCCACCTCTCCTACCTTCTTCTTCTTCTCACTCCTCCACCTCTCCTACCTTCTTCTTCTCCTCACTCCTCCACCCTCCGACCATCCTCCAATGGCGCCCTCCTCCGACCACCTCCGGCTACACCTCCGCCCTGCCCCGTGCACCTCTGGATGCAATCTCCTCCACCATACTCCGACCAGGCCCTCCTCTAACTGCACCCTCCGAGGACGACGGTGGCTGGCGGGTTGATCTAGATCTAGATCTAGATCAAATCCCGCATTTTTTTTGAAATTTGAAATCGTACCCGTGGCGCACAGCACCTAGTGCGCTACAGCTAACTTTTCATACTCGTGGCGCACCACCTAGTGCACCACGGCTAACTTGTCATACTTGTGGCGCACCACCTAGTACGCCACGGCTAACTTTTACCCGTAGCGCGCGCCTCGTGGCGCACCCCTAGTGCGCCACCGATGATCAAAACAAGTGCGCCACAGATTAGTTGTTTTCTAGTAGTGGGTCATGATCCCCGGAGAGAAGACGTAGTGGACTCCGGGAGAAGAAACAAGCAAATGGTCCCTTATGACCTGGTAAGGGCTGGAAAAGCAAAAGCAGTGCAAGTTGATGAGGATCACCATAGTACCATCTGGGGTGTGGCCTCCCGGGGTAACCACGACCAAGGCATTGCCAGTCAAAGGAATGTTGTCAATGGCAATGCCGGACAGCGTAACCCTGTGGGGGCGGGGCAAAATGTACCTCAGACGCAACAGCGCAAACCTCGGCAAGGGGGAAGTGCAGGACAAGTGGCACAACAGCGTCATGCACATCCGGATCAAGAAAGATACAATGGTGGTTATTCGGCTATGGTTAACGATGGATACCCCAGACCGGATCACCACGTAATTGGATCACAGTTGGGAAGCAGGAACTTGCAGCCAGATGATGCAAGGTTGAAGTTGGACAGGATTTATAGGTCGGAGCAAATCGAGTTACAAGGTCCACCGGGTCTAGCATGTTTCGGGCCCCGGATCATGAATGAGCCACCAGTGCCGAACTTCTAGCTTGCCAGGGGAACCCGAACTTATGACGGAAGTACCGGGCTAGAGGATTTGTTGATTGATTATTCCACAGCCGTCAAGATCGCGACAAGAAATTTGAGATGGGAAGTGAGATATGTACCACAGATGCTAGAAGGACCAGCACGAGTTTGGCTGAACAATTTGCCACCAGGGAGTGTCAGCTGTTGGTTGGATTTCCAGGAACTGTTTGTTAGTAACTTTTCAAGCAGTTACAAGAGACCCAACAGACCATAGACCCTTGCATTATGCCGGCAGAGACCGAATGAGCCAGATAGAGATTTCCTGACCCGGTGGTGCAATGTGCGAAACTCGTGCGAAGGGGTGCTTGAATCACAGGCAATTGCGTGGTTCGCTCAGGGATGCAGATATGGAAGTATGTTGTGGCAAAGGTTACAGCGAGTTGTGCCAACTACCTTGTCAGAGACGATCTAGATTGCAGATTCATATGCCTTGGGAGATCCAACTCAACCCCGGCTAATGTCTAGCAAAGAAAATGAGGAATATTACAACCGAGATATCTCCGGGTCATCAAGGAGGAATGATTTCCGAGGAAAAAGAAGGGACGAGCGTCCAGATTATTGGTATAACTCGCAGCAGGTTGCAGCAGTGGACCAGGATCAGCCCAGTGCTAGAGCAAGCCAATGCCAGAAAACTGGAGGGCAAAACTGGCAGCAGAAAAGCGAAGGGAGAAAGCCTTGGACCCCGGAATAGAAAAAGCAATGACAGGAACGAAAGGATAGGCCAAGGTATACGTTCGAGTCTATGGTAGATCAACCTTGCAAATTTCATACGCCAAGTCCGAATAGTCCAGCGAATCACATGACCCAGCAGTGTGAATGGATGAGGAAATTGGAACAGGTGGGTTCAAGGAATGCTCAGGCACCTTGGAATGAAGCACCTAGAAATGAAACACCCCGGCCACCATTACTAACAGGGGGAAATGGACAGCAATTGATGCTGCCACTACCTCCACCAAGGTACGAGAATCCGGAAAGAAGGGATGCAGTACATTAGGTGGGAAACAACCAACAACAAGGCCAAGGTTACAATGAGAATGAGGGACGAAATGAGTACATGGAACATCATAAAAGCTACTGTGTGTTCACCACGGAAGAGAATGACCAGAAAAGCTTACAGCACCGGCATATGGAGGTGAACGCAGTAATGCCGGCTGTGCCGAGATATATGGCTTGTGCAGATCAAGAGATCACATGGAGTGTCAAGGATCACCCAAAGATCATGCCAAGCCCAGGAACCTACGCTCTAGTCTTGGATCCGACGTTCATCCGACCGAATCTCAACGTGAGGTTTTCTAAGGTATTGATTGACAATGGCAGCAGTATCAACATTATGTACAAGGATACTATGCACAAGTTGGGGATAACAGAGAATATGCTGCAAGCAACAAGGGCCACTTTTCACGGTATTGTGCCGGGAATCTCTTGTGAACCAATTGGTAAGGTCCGGGTTGACGTGTTATTCGACACAAGAGACAATTGCCGCACTGAGAACTTGGAATTCGAAGTAGTGAATCTAGAGTGTGCTTATCACGCGTTACTCGGTAGGCCATCATGGAGCAAATTCATGGCAACAACCCACATCAACTACCTTAAGATGAAGTTGCCCGGACCAAGGGGCATGATAACTATATCAGGGGACTTCCGGCGTTCGATCGAATGCGCATCAGCCGGATCTAATTTAGCCGAGTCAGTAGTGATAGCTCAAGAGAAAGGGAAGATACTAGAGGTGGCAGCATTGGCTGAATTCGCGCAACAACATATGTCAGCCCTGACCAACCCGCACGGAAGCGTATCGTTCCAAGCGACTAAGGATATGAAGAAAATGCCAATTGATGATCTGTTCCCAGAGCGCACCGTCACCATAGGCTCCGGGTTAAGCAGCAAATAGGAAAGTGAGCTCGTCAACTTCCTCCGTGAGAATCAGGATATCTTTTCTTGGTCTACGCAAGATCTGCAAGGTGTACCGAGGGAGTTGGCTGAGCACTCATTGAATGTAAGACCTAGGGCTAAGCCAGTAAAGCAGCCTCTCAGGCATTTTGCAGAAGATAGAAGAAAAGTAATTGGAGATGAAATAGCAAGATTACTAGCGGCCGGATTTATCATGGAGGTACACTATCCAGATTGTCTCTCTAATCTGATGCTGGTGGAGAAAAAGAAAGATTATCCGAATGTGGCAGTGGTATGGCGCATGTGTATTGACTACATGAACCTGAATAAGGCGTGTCCAAAAGATCTATTTCCACTCCCTAGAATAGATCAAGTCATAGACTCAACTACCGGATGTGAGCTACTATCATTCATTGGTGCGTATTCTGGTTTCCATCAGATACCCCTGAACCCGGATGATCAAATAAAGACTGCGTTTATTACCCCGTACGGGGCTTATTGCTATCGAACTATGTCGTTTGGATTACGTAATGCAGGAGCAACGTACCAACGATGTATGCAAAAATGCTTGCATGACCAAATAGGTCAAAATGTGCAGGTGTATGTGGATGATGTGGTGATAAAAACCAAGGAAAGCAATACGCTCCTTGAGGATATCCGACAGACATTCGCGAACCTAAGAAGGTTCCGAATGAAACTAAACCCGGAGAAATGCACCTTCGGCGTACCAGCCGGAAAGTTACTCGGTTTCTTGGTATCTAGCCACGGCATTGAAGATAATCCAATGAAAATCCGAGCCATAGAAAGAATGGAGTTGCTAAAGTGTCTTAACGATGTCTAGAAGTTCACTGGTTGCCTGGCATCGTTAAGTCGGTTCGTATGTTGGCTAGGAGAGAAGGCCTTGCCCCTCTACCAGCTAATGAAAAAGGAAGACAAGTTCACATGGACACCACAGGCGGATCTTGCATTTCAAGAATTGAAAAAGATGCTACCTACCGCGCCAATCCTAGCTGCACCACTACCTAAGGAACCAATGTTGCTTTACATAGTCGCGACCAACCGAGTCGTAAGTGCAGTGATCGTAGTGGAGCGCGAAGAGGAAGGAAAGTCGGTGCAAAGGCTGGTGTATTATCTGAGCAAAGTATTTTCAGCATCAAAACAGAACTATCATCATTATCGGAAGATGGCATATGGAGTATATATGTCGGCCAAGAAGCTCAAGCACTATTTTGAGGAACACCCCATCAAGGTGATATGTGAGGCACCTATTTCAGAAATTATGAGTAACAAGGAGGCAAGCTGCAGAATAGCAAAATGGGCTATCGAGTTAGCTCCGTACGCGCCACAGTTCGACAGAAGGGATGCTATCAAGTCACAAGCTGTGGCAGATTTGTTTGTGGACTGGGCTGAAATGCAATATGAGCCACCCCTGCCGAACTCCAATTATTGGCAAATGCACTTCGGCGGATCAAAACTGAAAGATGGATTAGGTGCTGGAGTAGTGCTTACCTCACCCAAGAAGGATCAACAGAAGTACGTCCTTCAAATCCATTTCAGTGCCTCGAATAATGTGGCAGAATACGAAGCACTGGTACACGGTCTCAAAGTGGCAAAGGAAGTGGGGATACGACGGATACAGTGCTTTGGAGATTCAGATTTGGTGGTGCAGCAAGTGTCTGGAAACTGGGATGCCCTGGATGCTAACATGGCCCTGTAAGGGTTCCATGTTCAAAAATAAGCGGGTTCTTCGAGGGATGTGACTTCCATCACATACCTCGGATTGAAAACGAGGCAGCGGATACACTATCCAAGCTAGGCTCATCCCGGCAACCAATCCCGCCAACTGTTGCCTTGGAGCACCTGAGAAAACCATCAATCACACCATCGCCCGAATCAGATTCCATTTACATCCCGGCACTCCCCGAATCAGGAGCTGCACTGATGGATATAGAATGGGGAAGCACCTCAGCAAACCCGGGGCAGCTTCAGCAAACCCGGGGACTGTGCAGCTTGATCCGGCGGGAGTTATGTCGGTGGATGCAATGGAGGTGGACGAGGAACCATTTCCCTTCGACCTATACCATCTTGGGCCAAGCCAATTTTTGACTTCCTGAAAGAGGGAATCTTGCCGGATGATGAAATAAGTTCGAGCTAAATTCAGAGAAGGGCAAAGTCCTATACCATTATCAACGCCGAATTATACAAAAGGAGTGTGACAGCGGTACTACAATGGTGTGTTGATCCGGAGGAAGGACTCGACATACTCCGAGATATTCACCAAGGGGAATGTGGCCACCATGCCTCCTCAAGGGCCTTAGTAGCAAAAGCTTTCCGGCATGGATTTTATTGGCCTAGTGCTTTGGAGCAAGCTGAGGACTTGGTGAGAAAATGTAACGGTTGTCAAAGATACGCCACGAAAACTCACCTGCCAATGTCAGAGCTGAAAACTATCCCCCTTACGTGGCCATTTGATGTATGGTGCCTAGACATGGTAGGACCATTTAAGCCGGCCAAAGAAGGAATGACCCACATGATGGTCATGGTTGACAAGTTCACCAAATGGATTGAAGTAAAGCCGATTCGGAAATGTGATGGGGAAACAACAGTAAGATTCCTCAAGGATATAAACCTAAGGTATGGCTACCCCCATAGCATCATAACTGATAACGGGACAAATTTCGCTGAAGGAACGTTTGCGAGATTCTGCCAGGAAAAGAAGATCCAGTTAGATGTCGCCTCAGTCGCCCACCCCGTGTCGAATGGGCAAGTCGAAAGATCCAACAGACTGGTGTTGTCCGGGATAAAACCCCGGCTCATAGCGCCGCTGCAAAGATCAGCGGGGTGCTGGATAGAAGAACTACCAGCGGTACTATGGAGTTTAAGAACAACTCCGATTCGATCAATAGGCTATACGCCGTTCTTTCTGGTATATGGGGCAGAAGTTGTATTACCAGCCAACGTAGAGCATGATTCCCCTAGGGTCACCCAATACAAAGAAGCCGAAGTGCGTGAAGCCCGGAAGAATGATGTTGATCTACTGGAAGAAGCGAGAAAACTAGCCTTGTCCAGATCCGCCATATACCAGCAAAATTTCCGACGCTATCATAGCTAGAAAGTAAACCCCCGAGTTTTTTGGGAAGGTGATTTGGTGCTAAGGTTAATACAGCGCACCACTGGCATGCATAAGTTATCCCCCCCATGGGAAGGGCCCTTCATTGTGAGCAAAGCTTTGCGCAATGATTCCTACTATCTTAATGATGCACAGCCCCAGCAAAAGAACAAGGCGGACAGGTCTGGAGAGGAATCCAAAAGACCATGGAACGTAGCACTGCTGCGTCCTTTCTACACCTAAGAGGTGAATGTATCCGAACTACTCATATGTCGGTATGTATGTCGGAAGTGAGCTTATCAATAAAATCTTTGCTACCCTGAGCAGATACTCGAGGACTGCTATAACACTTGTCTTATTTTCGTATTTTTTGTGTCGGCTAGGTTAAGTCGCTTATGTTTTACTTGGTTTAGTAATGTGTTAGCACCAAAAACCTAACTCTTCGACTTTGCTTCTGTCCAACAAGAATTGGCTTCATGGCAAGCAAGATAACAAGTTTGGAATGGCGAAGCACATGAAAAACAACTAGGGAAACAGAGCTTAAGCGGGCCGACATTGGTTTTTTGGCTAACACTTAGTTTATTTTCTTCACTAAAATGCCGAATCATTTTGAGCTAATCTCAAGGTTTCAAGTATTGTTAAGTCAATTTTTTGAACCTCGGACTCGCAAGTCGAAAAACCGAATCAAGGTAGACGCGAGCTGAGTCAAAAATTGGAGGAACAAGAAAATGAAACTCGGGGACTTTGCCGACGATAATCCGGCAATAAAAACTTAGTTCCAAACATAAAATTTTAGCACAAACAAACCAAAGTGTTAAAGTACATCTGCGCCCGGCATTCTAGGGATTTGATAAATATGATGAGTGTTTTTCAAGGGGCAGGAGCAGCAGAAGAATCATCTGTGGAGGAGGGAGGTACTCCGGAGTGTGCAGGAGGAGCGCTAGCCTCGGCTTCATCCTCCGGGTAAACTTTGTTGTCCTCCGGGTCTTCAGCCTCATCGCCTAGCTCGGAGCCCTCGCTCTCATCTCCTTCCTCTTTAGCTCCAGAGACAATCTCGTCATCAGCAACATCAAGGAAGCTCGGCCCCTCATTCCAGGCATGGCAGAAGGAGTACTGAATGAGATTGTTCGCACAGGCCTGGCGGCACGCATATGCCTGAGCAATGCCAAGTCAATCCCTTCATACCATGAAAGCATAAACTTCAGAGCAATGTCGGCTCCAGCCCGTGCCGCAGATTCGCGCCACAGGTGCAGTTGCGTGTCACATTCCATGAGCTTGGACATGAAGTCTGAGGTTTTCTTGGGAATGGTCTCACTGGGCCAGAGGCAGCCGACCATCCGTGTTGCCGCTGGGACAATGTCCGTGCTGAAATTCTTTACTATCTCAAGACGAGTGGTGAGACTCGCCAGGAGATCCTCTGTGGTATAGGGAATTGGCTCGGCATTAGGGCCAACAGGAATTCCACGCTGCTCACGGGATTGGCGTACGGCAGAGGCGGCAAACATATCGCTCTCTAGAAATTTGGCTAAGGATAAGAGGAGCAACATTAAGCGGATGGACCAAATCCGAGTTGTAACAAATCAAGCTAGGGTCAGAACTTACGCGCAATTTGGAAGAGGAGTCGCTGAAGCTCGGAATCAGTGTTGGCATTGTGGACCCGGAGTTTTTCATACTCAGTGGTTGCCGACATAAGTTTGACGGCGGCTTCCTCCAGTAAGCTCTTGTCCTTGGAGATTTGCGTGATTAAACGCTCCTTCTCTTCGGCAAACTCCTGGTCGGTTTTCTCTAGCGCTGACTGATGAGAGCTCTTGAGCCTCTGGATTTCGGCATTCAGCCGAGTAATCTCCGAGTCCTGCTGCTGGAGCCGAGCTATCTCAGCGTCCTTCTTCTTCAGTTCAGCTTCATACTTCCCTGTTTGTTCCAGGCAGTGGGTCATCAATTCAGGCATAGGGACACTGTCCTCAAGAGCAACTGCAACATGATCCGGACGACCCAAAATATGAGTGTCCACCGGATAAAGCACGAAGGGTAAAATGATCATGTAAAGGGGATGAAGTTACTTTTGATCTCCGCAAGATTCTTCCTCATAATTATATTCTCAGCCTCAACCTCGGCTACGTAATTCGGACAAAACATTCATATAAGTTCTAAGAAGTTTGAATGAACAAGGAAGGGAGAGAAATGGAAACTAATCCCTCTTCTGGTACTCCTCCAGGAGTTTACCATAATGCCCGCATATGTCTTTGTAGGAGTCCAACAGGCGCTAGAACTCAGCTGTTCGGCGGTTAGTGGTAATCTGAAACAAGAAAGAGACAAAAGTTCAGAGACAAAGTAGAAATTATTCAAAGTCTACAAGATCCAGGCCAAGGGGAACTTAACCCGGCTCTAGGTGTGTGGATATTCGATGTCTACAAGATCCGGGCCATGTGGAACCTAACCCGTCTCTAGGTGTGTGGATATTCGAAGTCTACAAGATCCGGGCCAAGTGGAACTTAACCCGGCTCTAGGTGTGTGGATATTCGAAGTCTACAAGATCCGGGCCAAGTGGAACTTAACCTGGCTCTAGGTGTGTGGATACTCGAAGTCTACAAGATCTGGGCAAGTGGAACTTAACCCGGCTCTAGGTGTGTGGATATTTGAAGTCTACAAGATCCGGGCCAAGTGGAACTTAACTCGGCTCTAGGTGTGTGGATATTTGAAGACTACATGATCCAGGCCAATGGAACTAGACCCAGCCCAAAATTTATTGCAAATTAATGACATTATGAACAAAAACTAGGGAGCATCCGACCGAATAACAAGTTATTCCCTCGGAGGCTCGGGGATTGGGATATACCTACAAATGCTAAGTTATGAAAAACATCAACAACAGAGAAAAAGGATTACCTCCATCATCCGGCCAGCCAGGGAGATAGCCTGAGCAGCGGAGTTCATCTGCGCACTGAACTTGGCAGGGCCAAACCTTTCTAGCAGATCGCCCTGAGGGTCAACGAATTCGGAGTTGTTCTAGTTCTTCACGTACTCAAGGAGTAGTGGACTGTAACTCTCGCCGCTCGTAGAATGGCTCGTCACTAGGCCCTTCACATGGGCCTTACGCCTGGTGGATTGAGCCGCAGCGGGGCTGGTGTGCAAAACCAGCTGTTTGATGCCCTCTGATCCGGAAGCTGGCCCAGACGAAGCTGACTCAGAAGCCTTCTTAGCTTTGGCGGATGAGGGTTGAGGAGCATGTTGAAAGAAGTCAGTAATTGAAGGGGCAGACCCGGTGGGGGCCGAAGGAGCTTTCCCCTTGGGAGGCTTGGAGGCTCTTGTTGTGGATGTTGCTACTGTTGTTGTTGCTGCTGGTGCTGTTGTTGCTGGTGCTGCTGGTGCTGGTGCTAGTGTTGTTGCTGCTGGTATTGATGGTGCTGGTGCTGCTGTTGTTGCTGGTGTTGCTGGTGCTGTCGCTGGTGCTGTTGCTGATACTGGGGGCGGCGCCGAGGAAGCTGGCGCCTCAACATTGGGCATGGAGGCTGAGGAGCTAGAGAGATCCGGCATTGCCGTATCCAGATCCGACCCACTACCCCCCGCACCGACGTTGCCCTCCTCTTGCCGAGGTGGGCTCTGGTCAGGTGCGACCCCAGAACCCTCATGAATAGGGCTAAGCGGACGATGATCATCGTTGCGGGGAGGGGAGGGACCGCTCCGGAGTGGGGAGGCTATGCCGGAACCACTCTGGGAGATATCCACAGGAGCTCTAGAAAAAAGGAAGGACAGCAAGTCAAAAATAAAGAACCAACTAGAGACTAAGGCAAGCAATGGAAGAATCTGAAGTAGCAATGCTAAAAGGACTTACTCGTCAACGGTAGGAGGCGCCTCCGAAGCTGCGGCCAGGGTAGTTGCGCGCTTCTAGGAAGGGGTCGGGGCCGGGCCACCGGTAGCAAGCGGAGGAACCTCATGGACCTAAGCGTCTGGATTAGCTGAACATTCGAACATAAGCCAGGTGCAAATAAGAGATAAGAATCGGATCAAGTACCTCAAAGACCTCAATGTCCGAATCATCATCATCGGACCAATCCCTTAGAGAAGAGGCCTTACCAGCACTGCGTTTGACGACGTCCAGGGCAGGCAAGAAGGCCTCCGGGTCAGTCTCCACCTCGTCTCCCTCAGGGCGGAACTCCAACCACTTGCTGTCCAGAACCTCGCCATCCTCTAGTGGCTGCTGGAGAAATTTCTAAAAGAATAATCGCCAAGTTACAAAGGGAAATCAACATACAAAGAAAATCTGGAAAACAAAGAGGGGTTAACTTACGTTTGGAGGAGGGTTGGCGCGAGTAAAGGGCTCAAGGCCCGACTCCCAGGCTTCGGAGAACTCCTTCTCCACGTTGAATATGGATTTAACCCAGCGGTAAACCGCCAAGTTATCCAGCTCAAAAGAGGAGGTCCGGTGAGGGTCAAGAGGACCGCTAAGATAGCAGATCTTGTAGGCCCGCTTCTGGAGGGGGGAGACCCGGCTGCGGAGGAAAGTGATCATGATATCCTCCCCCCAAAGGTGCTCCTTAAGCAGCTCCGTGATCTGGCGAGCCACTTGATTCGCTAGGGCCGTGGCGCGCTTGGGGATACTTTCCCACAGCGAGCTGTCTGGAGGACCGAGTCTAAAGGGGAGCAGCCGGATCTGATCCTCCTTGGTGGTGTTCTGAACATAGAAGAAGGTCCGGGCCCAACCCTTGCAAGATTCGAGCCCACCCCGGGGAAGACGGACTATTTCCGGGGCGAGATGGAAGCGGCGCCACATTGGGTCAACTGCTTGTCCTCCGGGGCACACTCCTTATTCGGAACCACATTCCTCCGCAAACCAAAGAACTTGATCCAAAGTTCTTTGGTT
Source organism: Avena eriantha (assembly GCA_910589775.1). Taxonomy (NCBI): domain Eukaryota; kingdom Viridiplantae; phylum Streptophyta; class Magnoliopsida; order Poales; family Poaceae; genus Avena; species Avena eriantha. The sequence continues at coordinate 80,088,924 of OU342743.1, forward strand.
GGCCAGAGGCTGATATATCCCTCAATTCTGAAGGCAAAGGAGGACAAAGAGGTGGTAGCATTTGCGAGAAGATGATGCGGTTGCAATTTGTAGGTGGAGATGAAATCGAAGAAGAAATCAGAGGTGGGAAGGCTGAAGCCACGTTGGAAATGCGACAAGAAAACCACGTATTCCCCAGATTTGGAGGAGGGAGTAATCTCACCGGCTGGGAAGCCCGAAGAAGGGTAACGGGAAGCGCAAGGCCCCATGGTGGAGATTGGCACTGGAAACAGTGGCGCTGGCGTGAAATACCGCCGGAGCACGGTCGCAGTGGCGCTCGTGGAGAGGAAAACCGGCGGCGGCGGAGTCACAGTGAAAGAGAGAGAGCAATGGAGCGCGGTGCGAATGGGGGAACTTCTCCTAGGAGTGCACCGACCCTCTACTTAACCGTGCCACACGCGTCGTGGGATCCTTTGTGGGTGGCATGCCGCACGCAGAGAGCGTGTATGCGGCCCAAGCAACCAATTAGAGCAAGGCCACAAGAGGGGCCACGGGAGCAAATTATCCCATGACGGGACATGTCGTTACAGTTAATGAGGCGCTTTAGTGATGGGACGTTTACAGCAGTTTTTCCTGGCACATCGACAGTAACCAGCGCGGTAAATGCGCATGGCCCTTAAAATGAGGCAAATGATGATTACCCTCCACGTAGGATGTGGAGAAGCGTATGAGAGAAGGAAAATTAACCCGGATAAGCAAGCAAAAGACCTAGCCAATGAGGAATAACCCGGAAAGAGCGAAAGGATTGCAAGAAAAGAAACTCCGGGCTACGAGATAACTCGGCCCAAGGAATAAAAGATTCGGATATGGGAACTTGTTGTGGCCTTAACAACTAAAAAAGTTTCTAAGACCGCACCAGCTTCAGGGACTAATGTTGGTGGGATACCCCCGGGTAGGGCAACGCCGGGGCATAAGGGCCGAGTTAGCCGGGGTACGACATGGTCATAGCAAAGTGCTGACCGGGTCACCTCAAGGTAGGCCAAATCACGGTGTGGCCTGGCCCATGGGGCATTTCCTTGACAATGGTCCAGCCGGCATAAGATCTATGTCGGCCATGCCTATCTATTTTGCAGGTAATTGGATAGGCCAGATTAGCTATATGCTAGTCGGATTATCTTGGCTTCAAAGAGAAGGAGTCCCTCGTTGGTCAAAAGGTGGCTTTATTAGCTGAAGCATGTGCAAAGTAAAGTAAAGGAGAGGACCAGCGGGTCAGTGGCGACCAAGGTGATGCGGGCAGAGCCGGGTGACGTAGCCCGTGACGCCAAAAGACAAGGATGATGTTGCGGGTTACGTCCAAAGCCCGGACTAGCCGTTAAAGAAGAATAAAGAAACATCTGCTTTAGGAAAGGAGCATATTCGTAGAATGCTGCCACCTATAACATAGAATTGTAACCCAGGCTCCCCTATATAAGGAGCACTAGGGCCTCCATAGAGAGGGATGGCAAATAGAGGAATCACTCTCCGTCTAAAGTAGAACTCTAGGGCTAGTTAGTGGGGGGTAAGAGACATTGTCTCCTTGCTAAGGGCCTCAAGAGCACTTGTAAGCAACATTGATACAGAGAATACAAGAACTTCCGTGCGTGGAATCACCATGCTCTCCTCCCTGGAATCCCCTAGTACACATTGGCCCCATCTTTAGCCTATCCATGGCATCTGTTGTGCCACCACCACGACACCACCCCCAACATTTCATACCATAGTAGGTTGTATTTTCAATATGTGTAGATAGTTATTATTAATTCTTATCTTATGTTACCACTATATAGTGTACGAATAACTTTGAATATTGACAGTTGGATCAAGACTCGCGGATTCCAATATTTCTAGCTATTGGATCTTCTTTTCCATTCTAGCATCTAAAGATTCTATTGATAGTCTTCATCACAATGAGTGCTATGCACAAAACTCAAAACACACTTCTCTAACATTCTAGAATCTTCTCCCTTGTTTCTCTAGACCATGTTACTAAAATTTAAAGTTTTAGATAGCTAATAATCATTGACTTCTAAATGATATACTATACAAAGTACAAGAACCAAATATACACCCATACTTTATAGATGTTGATCAAATTTATATTTTTTCTGCTTTACCTATTACAATATCTAATACTATAATAGAGCAGTTTTGAATTGGATCCATAACACCAATCCTGACCATTGGGTTGTTAGATCCAATGGTTCAGAGAAGCTGGATTCGTGTTGAATAGTACGTAGAGCAAACTCCACCATGCATGTTCAAGAACCATCATGTCACCACCCAAAAATTTGTTAGCACAGTAGGTTGTATTCTTTCTAGCTACTACTATAATGGAGCAGATTTGAATCGGATCCATAGCACCAATCTTGACCGTTGGGCTATTAACTAGATCCAATGCTTTAGAGCAGCTAGATTGGTGTTGAATAGTACATACCAAGAGCAAACTCCACCATGTTCTAGAACCATCATATATGTCACCACCCCCAAAATTTCATAGCACATTAGTCTGTATCCTCAATATGTGTAGATATATAGTTATTATTAATATACTTAATGTATGCATTTTTATCTAACAAGACTATTGGTTAATAACAACTTAATGTTTGTTAAATAACATTTCATACATTAGAGAAAAAATGCATAAATTGTGTCTATTAATAATAACTGTATACACATATTGAGAATACAGCCTACTATGCTATGAAATTTTGGGGGTGGTGACATGATGGTTATAGAGAACATGGTGGAGTTTTCTCTAGTTACTATTCAACACGAATCCAACTGCTCTGAACCATTGGATCTAACAGCCCAACGGTCAGGATTGGTGCTATGGATCCAATTCAAAACTGCTCCATTATAGTAGTGGAGATCTAAAACATGAAACTTTTGGTAACATGGTTTAGAGAAATGACGGAGAAGATTCTAGAATTATTGAGAAGTGTGTTTTGAGTTTTGTGCATAGCATTCATTGTGATGAAGACTATCAATAGAATCTTCTAGACCGTTCAAAAAAATAGAATCTTCTAGATGCTAGAATGGAAAAGAAGATCCAACGGCTGGAAATGTTGGAATTCGCGAGTCTTGATCCAATGGTCAATATTCAACGTTATTCATACACTATATACTGGTAAGATTATCTCTATATCTACTATTATAATGGAGCAATTTTGAATTGGATCCATAGCACCAATCCCGACCGTTGGGCTGTTAGATCCAATGGTTCAGAGCAGCTGGATTTATGTTGAATAGTACCTAGAGCAAACTCCACCATGCATGTTCTATAACCATCATATCACCACCCCAAAATTCCATAGCATAGTAGGCTGTATTCTCAATATGTGTAGATAGTTATTATTAATAGACTTAATGTATGCATAGTTTCTCTAACAAGACTTAAAGTATGATGGTTCTAGAACCTGGTGGAGTTTTCTCTAGGTACTATTCAACATGAATCCAGCTGCTCTGAACCATTGGATCTTATATCCCAACGGTTAGGAATGGTGTTATGTATCCAATTCAAAACACGCTAGAGAATCTTGTCAAGAAAACAAGGAAAAACAAGCCACACACACACATAGTGCGGCCGTACCAAGGCACACGTGTGCGGCGCCACGCAGTGGGATGATGGAGAGAGCAACCGGCCGGTGCGCGCGGGGCGCTGCACAGGAGGGGAGAGAGAGGATGGATGGTGAGAGACAGCGAAGGAGATAGAAAACATAATAGTACTACTAGTAGTACTGTGCTACGAGTAGTAGGTACCTGTACCTCGTGTAAGAAACCCGTCAAACCAGCTTTACTCTGACATCGCACCACCTTCAACTCCTTCGCTGCTCTCGCGCTGCCTCCCGTTAATAATCTCTTCTCGCTCTTCGATTTTTTCTTTTGTTTTTTCTTTAGCAGCTTTGGGGTTAATTTTATGGTGTCCCTGGTTCAGTAGAAGTACGGACTACTCAAGTTTTGCACAATAGTACTTTTTTCTGAAAATTGGGTCTGGGCATCCAGATCCAAAATATTCGTGCGCAAAATAATTCTGGGCACTGGGAACTTTTTATTTTTTCTTTCTAACGAGGAATCTGCCCCAGAGTACCAAGATACGGTCAAAGTTCAAAGTTATTTGTACACTATATATTAGTAAGATATGATTATATAATAGGTTAAGCTCAAAACAAAATTAAATTTGATGGACATCTATAAAGTATGGGTGTATATTTGGTTCTTGTACTTTGTATCATGTTGAAGTCAATGTAGAAGTCAATGTGGCTACACCTAATACTTCAAATTTTGGTAACATGGTCTATAGAAATGTCTAAAACATTCTAGAATGGTAGAGGAGTGTTTTAAGGCTTGTAAGCATAGCATTAATTGTTCTAACTACTATTAGTAGAATCTTCTTCTAGATGCTAGAATGGATTGAAGATCCAACGGTTTGCAATATTTGGATTTGCTAGTCTTGATCCAACAATCAAAGTTCAAAGTTATTCATCCGTATAATATATAGTTGTAAGATTATATAATATTTGGAGAAGTGTGTTTTGAGCTTTGTGCATATCATTCATTATGATGAAGACTATCAATAGAATCTTTTAGATGCTAGAATGGAAAATATGATCCAATGGCTAGAAACATTGGGATTCACAAGTCGTGATCCAACGGTCAATATTCAAAGTTATTCATACACTATATGGTGGTAAGATAAGATAAGAAATATGTGGACTTGGATGTAATTTTGTTTTTTTAGGTCCCTGGTGTAACATGCACTTCAACGGACCATGTTAAGTTGTGAACTAAAGTATATGGCTCCTTCTAGGCCCACCCTACTTGAAACAATTCCACCACCCCACATTTTTTAGCACTATATAGTGTACGAATAACTTTGAATATTGATTGTTGAACCGAGAATTATAAAAAAAATCACATGGTCCACTGTCCACTCTGTGTGATAATTGGGATGGTGGCATTTTATTTTAACTTTGTTAGAGCATCTCTAGCAGATACCACATATCGCTACATACCGCAAAATAACCACCCGTTTGCGGTACGAGGCGGTAAAATTGATTATTCGAGATACCCTAAATCGTACTACACCCAAATAAAAATTATGGTTTCCCACAAACCGACGCTTCTGTGCTGCATATATCCGCACTGAGGGTTTGTACCGCATCCTAGCGTGTTTGTTGGCGGGAGGGAAGTCTCCCCATCCCCGCTTCCCGCTCACAACCACCACCATCACCGACTATCCCCCCCCCCCCCCCAATATCCCTCTCCTCAGTCCCATCACTCTTCGCCACCGTTGCCACAACCATGGCCAGACTCAAACTGAATTACTATGAGGCGTTGATGTTTGCCCACCGCGGTTTCCTCGCACCCCCTCGTGCAATGATTCTGGCAGGCTTCGAGCCCAGCCACTTTGGGGTGTCGGTGGCGCCCGTTCTGTGTGGTGCCGAGTTGTATCGCCGGATCAAAGATCGCCGCCTCGAACTGCCAGACTAGAAGCGAGTAATGCCCCGATACGTGGCTGCGAGCTCCTATTAGCATAGGCTATTCAAGCTGGAGTGCAGGGCGGCGCTTGCCATCTACCTCGAACACCAGCGCGAGATCCACCCCGACGACCGCAACACCGAAGCTAGGGTGCAATTTTGGGTTGTACCTGGGCGCACAACCAGCACTGCCATCAATGGTGTGCTCCATGATGATTTCATGAGGGAGGCGAACCGCGCCAAAATCATCGAGATTTCTGATAGCGGCAGTGATGAGGACGAGGCAGAGGACGGCGACACAGAGGACAGTGTAAGAGAGATAGTTGATTCGACTTCCCATTTAATCATTTGCTATGTCGCTTTGTTCACCTTTACTCATTTGCTATGTCGATTGAAAAACTCGAATCCATGGTGTTTTATAGTTCATACCCCGATCAATTTAGTGCTTTGCGGTACAAATTACTTTGCAGTTCAGGTAACGGGGCGGAACAGATGCTACAAAACTGAACCGTAAAATGGAATATTTTGTTTTGCGGTACGATGTCATAGCAAAGTTGTGATGGGTTCCTGACACGAGGTAAAGAATACAGGGAGTAGTAAAATGTAATGAGATGGGTGGAGTAATTTCTAGAGCCCTAGTTATTGCAGCCCCTAATTTCTGGCATCTACCTTTTCTCTCTGCATGCGGTAGAGCGTGAAGGAAAAAAATAAACCAATGGGGAGAGAATTACGGTGCAGTTAAGAGGCTAGATATAATAACATTTCCAAGATTTTCTCACCGATTTTCAAGGCCACGTCTTGGTACCAACAAAACAGTCACAAATAGAGGGAGTACAGTACTAGCTAGTACATGTTTTTTTGAACAGGCACTACTAGTACTCCATGTTAAGGCTAGTCATAGTGGGAGTAACTTGGGTAGTAGCCTAGTCCTACTTGTATTGCGAACTAAGCATTTAGATGATATGGCATGCAATTAAATGATGAGAGAGAGGCTTGTGGTAACTAGCTATGTTACCATAACATCACACATTCCAAGACAATGAGTCTACATTGCAATAAATGAGACTGTGCGTGATACCACACCTATGGTATTTTACACTATGGAGGTAGTAACTTACACTAGTAACATATGCCTGTTACTACTCCCTCCGTCTCGGTTTATAGGGCTCAATCTGAAAAAATATTTGTCCCACATTAGCTCCTCTCTAAGGCCTGCATGCAGTTAATTAGGAGTAGTAATCTCTCTAATTATGGTGTGCATGCGGGTGGGGTGGAAAAGGAAAACAATAGGCTGGCTTCATGCACACAGTGTAGTCTACTAATTCACAAATGGCAGAAGTTGATTGGAGAGAGGCACAACTTAGGAGAGTTTTATGGTCCAATGAAAAAATACCTTGGTCCTGTTGCAAAATTAGTTGATCCCTGTAACCCGAGATAGAGGGAGTACTCTAACTAACTCTATGACCAGCCTAAGTGGGGATTTGGCTATGCAAAAGGCCGCACAATTACCAAGATAAGCATGCAGGCTTGGTTAGGTGGGCACTTAATACTTGAAGGTCAACTATACCGGTGGCAGTAGATTTATACCGTTAATTGCTTATACGAGTACTACTACTAGTAGTATATATGTACTACACTTCCAAAAGCAAGAGTACAAAAGTGCCTAGATTAAGCAGCGGTGGAGTCTGCCGCAGAGCGATACCACAAGAGAGAGAGAGGGAGAGAGAGAGAAGGAAAGATGGAGGTTGTGTGGGCGAGCACCATCTGTCTAATAGAGAAATCCAGGGACGCCCACCCCCAGGTCAACTCTTTGTAGCTCCTCCATGTCGTGTTGGCACGTGCCGTGGCACGCACCCATTCTAACACCATCTTCGCAGCATGGCTCAAGAAGACGGTGGACTCTTTCCTCACCAGCTTCGGCGTCATCACAGGCATGGTGGACGACCTCACTACTTGCCTTCAGGCCATGTGCCATGACGCATACCCAACAGGTATGTTTGCCACAATCCATGCTACCGGCATCGATATCATTTTCTTCTATGGACTTCATTCATCTAGCCAATCTATAACTGACTTTTAGCTCCAATTTTTGGTCGAGGTGTTCTGCCCCAGGTTGTTGCCGCGCTCACCACTTCCCTGGCTAGTCTCTCTGGAGATGATTTGTTTCGCGCACTTATGGCCCTGTAGCTTTCCGAGGCTTTGCTCGACGCACTGGCGGACATCTACATGGAGGTAGCTATTATCGCGTAGCATCTTACCCAGCACGACGAGATGGACCTCGTCATCAGCCTCCTTGAGTAGTGTGTATTCTAGGCAATGTCGAGCATGAACAACACCCGCTTGGCCACCATCCTCCATCGCAGGGATATCCTCGATAACTTTGCAAAAAAACATGTCAACCTGGCAGGTACCATTGCTCCTCGTGGCACGGGAAACTGGGGTTGAAGACGAAGGGCATATCAAGGACTTCAATGTAGTTTCAGTTTTTGTTGAGGTGCTTTGTACTGTTTGATGTTTCTTTTAATGCTAGGATCCTTTTCGCAAAAAAAGGAGAAGGGAAGACATATGATGATTCTCCATGGTTACTGTCACTGTGTCATTCGTATGGACAGATCACATGTGGGTTTAACAAACATTATGTTTTTATTAACCAATAGTCATCATAGAGAAAAAAGGCATGCATTAAGTCTATTAATAATAACTATATACACATATTGAGAATATAGCCTACGGTGCTATGGAATTATTTTGGGGAGGGGTGTTGTGGGGCCCCCGGATTAATCCTCCAAGAATCCTTGTTATGCATACAACCACGATCCCATGATCAGTTAGTCGTGGCACATAACCGACAAGTATCATTACTACATCCGAGACATACCGAATTTACAAAACTTACATAAATGCCGTTATGGCTACATGAATAATCATCAGCGGAACTTCGTCAAGCGTAGAGCCCAATCCATGCCTTAACCTATAGGCAACTGACTCGGAGAACGTCCTAGCTCGCATAGTCGCCAACATCATCTTCTTCTTGCAATCTGACCAAGTTAAATAGCCAGGGACAATGCCAGTGAGTACTTTGAATGTACTCGCAAACCACCTTAAGATAACAATAACAACAAGAGGATATGCATTATGGCTGTGGCAGTAGGAGGGCTCCAAGGGAGATTCTTTTCTCAATTAGTTTCTCTTGTAGATATAGCATCTACATATCTTTGTTGAAAACTTTTGTAAACCATTTTGGAAACCGTTTTGAAAAGTCCTGGAAAACCTTAGGACTGGGTCACCCATTTGTTCCTTTCCCCTGGTCGTCCCACGACAAAACTCCTTTCATTCCAATCTGACCATCCCCTAGTCAAAACCTTTCTCCTTTTCGACCATCCCATGGTCAAAATATTTTCAAAGCTTTTGCTTTTCCGAAGTCCTTTTTGAAAAAAAAACCAGCACCGCTCTACAGCAACCTTCCCAACCGTACATGACCGCGGACGCGGCTATTCGAATAGATTTACACTCTACAGAGGTTGTACACTTTACCCACATCATCCGGGTACACTACCCTGATTTTCACCGATCGTGGGTCGAGTAACCGATCAAGACTCTCCGGATGCCCACTCCAATATAAGTGCCTACCCTATGAGTGTTAATCCCCTCAACACCGGGACGTCGGGTACCTAGGACCAACCGGAGCGCATTTTGCACTTCCCAAGTGTTGCGCTTTCAATGGGGGGCTCATAGTAACGCGTGGAGGAGCGTAGGCCCTTTGTTCCTTCTCCAGGTCGATGTCCCACATGGACCCTTTACGTGAGAAGGCCCACCCTCCAGGGATTTTTGGTCCCCTGTATTTGTTGTGAGGCAGCTTATACCAGAATAGACAAACATCAAATCCAGCCATGTCCCGTACCAGAGTAATGTGGTTGCACGGGTGAATTGTTCTAGCAAAACTACAAAGAACCGGGTGCATTTTCGTAAACCCTTTTCCTCCATCTTTCCTTCAGCATTTTGTAAAACAAAACCTTCTTCTTTTTCAACATCTCTTGGGAGGTCCCACCTCACCAAAGTTTTATCATAAAACATTCGGTAAAACTTTTTCCGGGGTCTTCCCATCCTTTAGCTATGCTTCGGCTAAATCGGGGTCTCCAAAGGGGTATGGTGTAATACACCATCTATTCTACTAGGGACCAGTAGGTCTCACCAAGGGGGTTGTACTTAGTAGTACGAAAGTGTAATGATTCAGAGGAGCCAAACCACTACCAAGTATACATCAACATATAGTAACACCATGCAGTTTTAATAAAAAGTAGATAAAACATGCATAAGTAAAACAGTAGGACAAGGCTTATGAGAAAGAAGGTGGCTTGCCTGATGATCAGCAATATGGCATAGATGTCCCACGACTTCTTCTTTAGATAACCCAGAATACCAATACCAATAATAAATACCACTTCTTCTGCTCTCCGATTACATCGCAACTATCATCGTCAGGAAGCACACATGCAAACAAGCAAGACCAAAATCAAAACAAGGCATACCAGCACCAATACAATACAATACAATACAATACAGCAAGCAAATGAACAATATCAGATTAAGATTCAGGTGGTTTTGAGAGGATTGGATTTAGGAGATTGAGATGTCTTTGAAGAAGGAAAAGAACACCCCTTAGGGTTTATTGTCGAGGAATTACCTAGGAGGTGGTTTTGGGATCAAGGTCATATTATGTGTGGTAACATAGTATAGAATTGATACCAACAGATAGGAGTTGACAAAATGAAACCAACAAAAGTGGTTTCACTAATTTATCACTTTTCTTTAATTTCTTATGAATATTCTAGTGATAAAAGCTCTAGTTTTAGGGAATAATTCACCAGAGAAGTTCTGGAGCTCCAAACATTATTTCCTTGGGTGGTTAGGTAGGTCTTGATGTACTTGTTCACTGAGAGTTGGAATCACTCCAAAATAATTACCAGAATGCCCTCAGGAAATTCCCAAAGGCAGTTTTGTTGGGTTTTTTGTCTTTTTCACCAAGGTAATTCTACAGAGGATTTTGATATGAGGTAAAGGGAAATGGATAGGTATTGCAAAACCTCTTAGTACCAACTAGAATCACTCTTTTTGGAGTTGCAGAGCTACGCTAGTGTTTTATCTAGTGAAAACACTGGGGACAGAAATGTTTAATTCATTAAAATTCATCAGAAGCCCAATAAATGGTGAGCTCCTGGGTTTTGGTAGTATTTAGTGTACCACATCACAGAGATTGGGAATGAGGTCAAAAAACTTATAATTTGACCTAGGTAAATTTCTAAAGACAGAATAGGAATGTTCTTGTTATTTTTACTAAAGGTAAACTACTATTCACCTTGGCATGGGACCAAGGTGCAAAGATAGGTATGCTCACATGCTACCAAGGAAAGTTGGTTTCACTCCAAATGGATATGTGAATCTCACATATGATTTTATTTAGTGAAATGGATAGGTGCTAGCATTTTAATTTCCACACAAATTGGAAATACTATTAGGCTGGGGTTTTTCTTCTGCATGTTGGGAAAAACATACAGGAACATGTGAAAATTGACTCGGGGCAAAAATGGGTATTTTTCATTTTTATTTCGATTTAAACCATAAGGGTAGTAAACAGATTTATAAATTTGAATAAAGGAAAAAGGGGATAGAGGCTTACTGGGCCTGATCTAAGCGGAAACGGGCCACAGGGAAACATTTGGCCCACCCGGGCGGGGCACTACGCGGGAGGCCGGGGTTCAAATCGCTGACGGGCGGGGCCCGGTCGTCAGCGGAACCGAGCCGGCGAAGGGGTACGGGGCACCTCCGGCCGTTCGATTAAGTGGCGATCGACGGTCGGGCGTCGTCTTCCCCAGCGACACAAAACAGCAGCGGTGGAACCCTAATGGCAGCAGAGGCTCATCGAGGAGGGCTCACCGAGGCACGCCGGCGTCGTAAAGGTGGCGGAGGAGGAGCGGCGTGGCGTGGCTATCCAGAAGAGGGGCGGCAGCATGGGGTTCGGCGTCTGGAAACGGCTCGCGCTGCAGCGTCTACTGTGGACGCCACGGGAGCTCGTCGGAGTGGTCCAGAGATGCATGCAAGGCGACGAGGAGATGATGGATCGGATGCAGAGGTTCGGGAGCATCCGGGCGTGATGCATGCAGAGGAGATGGGCTCGAGAGCCCAGAGGTTTGCGGGAGGTGCTCGTCTTGGACGAGAGCTCGGGTGGCGACCGCCGACATTCCTGCAACCAAGGAAGGGTGGAGGGAGGTTAGGTTAGATCTAGGGAGCGCAGGGGATGGTAGAGAAGAGGGGAGGTGGGGTTCAGCATGGGGAAAACTTGCCTCTCTTGTCCAAACCCGAGGGAGACTCTCCACTTCTTCCTATCTTGTGCGGAGCTGGGGAGGAGCAGGGGCTCTGGGGTTGGAGGTGGGGAGAAAGGGGGAGTGAATGAGGGGCAGGGGAAGGAGCGGGGTGGCCTCTGGCCTTTAAAACCGAGAGGGAGGGTGTAGGAGGGACCAAGTCCATGGACAAGTTTAGGGAGGGTGCTAGGCAGACATTGGTGGTTAGAGGTGGTGAGGGGTGAGAGCTGGGGGTTCTCTGGGTCGTGTAGGAGCAGAGAGGGCCAGCTGGTGGCTGCTGCAAGAGGAGTAAAGGTTTGCAAGCCAAGACACCCACATGGGGTTAATCCCTAGTGTCCAAGCACTAAAGGACAAGCTGCTACAGTGGTTTGATACAGTGATCACGACCAGAGGAGATGGTGGTTGCTATGGTGAGTGGTGGTGAGACCTGGTGGTGATTGATTCTTGGTTTGGCTCTCTAATTCCTTAGTTTGCCCAATTTGATCCACTAGATGGTTATGAAGGGAGTCCAAAATTTTGCATTGGACTAGAGGGGGAAATGGTACTGGGAGACAGATGAGGTCAAGGTAGATATCCAGTAATTATTTGGGATTTTTCAGCGTATCCTAAGTCCACCTAAAAACATTTATTCAAAAAGTACAGAAGTAGTTTCTAGAAGCTAATGTGATATTTTTACATTATACAAAGTTGGTTTTTGGTGTGAGATGGTCCTAGATACCATATTACATCTTGGGGAATTTTATTGGGATTTATTGAGGTGGGAAAGTATTTTTAAAGGATTATCTCTTGTTTCTGCCATTTAAGAAGAGGGGAAAAAGAAATAATAAGACCCTTCAAATATATTTATTTTTGATGTTGGAAGTTAGGGTATGATATATTGATCTCAATTGAGCAAAAATTTGGGGCAGTGTTTTGGCAAAAACTAAACTTTCCTTTGTGAGAGGAGTTTTGGAGATTTTGACTATCAAGAGATTAAATAGATTTGGAGCCAAAATAATAATTATGGTTAATATTTGATAAATCTTGATGATCAATTTAAAGGATGTAGACAAGGTGTATCAAGCAGTTGCAACCTTGGGATTGGAGAATCCAAGTTGATTTTGGTGGAATACCCTAGATTAAGGATATAGGGTGATGTTAATTTCATACCATTAAAACCAGGTTGGATCTTGGAGCTTAGAGCTCCCCTTGGGGCATGGGATATATGGATGGATAGACCAAGTGATTTAGATCACATGGGTGTAGAGGTTTGAGCTTGATCCTGCTTGAGCTCACCAAGACAGGCTTTCAAACATGGAATAAAATAAGCCTGCCAGAGCAGATTATCAACTAGCCTTCAAAACCTTGTGGGTTTAAACAGCTCAAGGATCCAATTGGGACAAGTGAAGTAGGTAATGATAGACCTATATGAGTAGAACACAATCATGCAAAGATTTGGTCCAAAGAAGGTTGGATGGTGGTGTGAGCTTCTACCAAAGTAGGCATGTTGACTATATTTGCAGGAATTGTTAAATTTCTTTCCTGCAAAACCATCAAGAACAACTGGGATGGAAAATGATCTAACGAAGGGCAAGAGTGGTCCTTGGTAGTACCTAGAATTCTTAACAAGATGGTTCAAATGCATTTTCAAAAATGCACAAGGGTTGAGAAAGGAAGGCATTCAAAAAGGTGATGTTGGAAACAGATTTCCAGACTTCGCCAAATTTGGAAGATTTAGGGTTTTTGACTAGAATGGGGGTGGTGATGAGTTTGATGGGTTGCAAGGTACCAAATCATCATCAAGTGGATGTGGTTTAAGAGTAGATTGAGTAGAAGGGATCCATGCTTGATATTGGTCCTCATTGATTGGAAACTTCTAGAAGGGATTTCTTCATAATTGATCTAGTTAAGAGTTTTAGATGATCGCTTAGTAGCTAGGGATCAGATCAAGATTGTATTCTTTCTTAGTGTGGGAGGATTTGGAGACATCTTGATCCTAGTGATGAGCTCCTAGAGTAGCTCATACTATCTCCTAAGCAGACAGATCCAGCAGCAGATCAAGGCAACTCATCTTACAAACAAATCAACTACCACTGGGGTTACCACCAAGCTTAGCTTGAGGCGAGGATGGGTATTTTGAAATAGGTTGGAGTTTGAACAAGGTAAGGTCCTTGGTATCTCTACCAAGATTATAATTCAAAAGCTTACAAAAAGGTTTTGGAGATCCTAGAGGTAAGAGTAGTTGAAGGTTCTGTCTTGAAAACATAAGGAGATTATATTATATAAATCTCCATAGTTTTGTCAATAGAAGTTAAAAAAATAGTTTTGGTTACATGAGCATCTTGGCTCATGTTTTGAATTATCAGAACATTTGAGAATATGAAAATTAAGCCAAGACTGTTTTGGGAAGTAGCTTTTGTCAACTGGTGTTTAGGGTAAGGAGTATATCATCTAATACACATTCATATGCATAAGCATATCCAAACAACAAGCAAACACTTTAGCATTAAACAAGAAAAAGTTTGTGTTCCCCCTGATTTTTGCATTTTGGGCAATGAATCAGGGTTGCTGGAATTGGGATGTTACAGACCTTTCCTCCTTAAAAGAATCTCGTGCCGAGATTCAGGGGATTAGGGTTAGGGAATTTTGAGTCGGGTTGATACTTGGTGTCTTACACATACTATCTTACAAACTCCATCTTTGAAAGTGGCTACTCTAACGATGAAGTTGCTTCAGTTCTTCGGGATGCATGGAGAGTTGAGCAGAGTCTTGTCCCGATTGTGAGGGGTGACCTTCTTTTCCTTCTGGACTCTATATCTCGAGGGCTTAGACTAGGCAGACGATCTCGATGCTGAACTTAACGGATTACTCGTCGGAGGATAGAATCTACTGCTGGGGGTACTTCTGTCTAATGACTCACAGCTCTTCTTTAAGGTCGTAGCGTATCCTATTTAACGATTTTAGGCTCGGGACTCCTGAGGTTGCTCCTGGCAGAGGGTTATTCTATTTTGTGGGAAAGACACAGTCTTTCCCCCTTAGCATTAAACTGGGGTAGATCGGAGAGTTGGAGTCTCACGTCCTCTAAGCGATTGGAGCTGAACGGTTGGTGACCTTGGGGTCCTTCAGTTATGTCTTCAGCTGAAGAAGCGAAGGGATTTGGTAGAATCTTTAGTTAGTTTCTCTTCGGATACCCATGGGTTGTTGCTTGGCGGAAAGACTTCAGATCCAGAGATATTTTCTAAAGTATCTTCTGGTAGACAGTCTTCTAAAGATTTTAGTGGAAAGACGCAGTCTTTCCACCTTAGAGCTTTACTAAGGTGCTTCGGGATTGGTGCAGATCTTATGTCTTGAAATGCTGGCGAGGTGTTGCAGAGGTATGTATCTCCTTGGGTCTTGGGTTGAGCTCTCCGAGAGACGTTCTATTGTGGAAACCAGGTCAGGGTGGTTTTCTAACGCAGTCTTAGTGGTTAACTCTAGGTAGGTTAGTTGTTAACGACACTTATTGTTAGCCTTCAGTTAGGTTAGAGACATTCATCTTCGAAGAGTTTATCCTTATTCATACTCTAGTGGTGAATTAGACCCATCGCCTTCAGGCAGTCCTGTCTTCAGGATGTTGGAGTAATCTAGTCTTTCGGGGAGGAACTTCCTGTTGATTTGGGTATAGTCTCTTGCGGTAGTTGGAAGGTGGGATATACCGGAGGTTGGCGTAGTTAGGTCTTCACTTCTTTTCTTGGTTGACTTATCAGGTGGTTTCTTGAGGGTATTGGGGATCCTTCGGTGATTAACTTCCGGTTTCAATGGGATTCTTGCTGTAGTAGTATGATCAACAAGGGAGGGTTGAGCTATTGACGAGTCTTGAGAGCTGAGTTCGACGAGGTATGTCGTCCTGCTGAGGTGAAATCTTCGAGTTGACTCGAACTTGACAATGTCGAACTCCTGGTTCTTGCGATGCTTTTCCTCTTATATACTCTCGAGGTTAGTCAAGGTCTCAATACCGACAGCTAACACAGGGGTTTCCTCAGTTACTAGGTGGGTTATCGCTTCTCGAGTCACATTTTTAGGGAGGTCAAGCAAACCAGAACACCCAAACAAGGCAGACAATCAAGCATCACAGGATGCACTTAGGCATGCAAACACGGTCAACGCTAGGGACCTAGGATTTAATGACTCGCGATGTAGGGGAATCCTATTCTTACGACTATTAACCCTAGATAATCGTCTTTCTTCAAGTCGGAGTCACTATCTTGCAAATGAAGCCTTCATCATATCTTTGGACGCTTCGTGATAGGGCAACCTTGAGGTCTTCTGATTGTGAAGATTCCGTGGGTAGAGCGATATTGTAGTCTCCCTGTGTTTGCTGGTAGTTGCTTGTATTCATCTTGTTCTCATCGTCTTCACCGGGTTCTAGATCCTTGATGTTTAAATCCGTAGATTTGGAGTTTGGACGAGATTTAGAGTAAACCATTTTCGAACATATTTACTTAGAGTAAGAGAAGAAGTAGAACTTTTTGAAACTCATTGAGAAACTAGTTTTCGAAAGCCGGGGTTTTCAAAATAAGGTTCATGTCTAGCAACCATGCTAACTAAGGTTCTCCTACAGTCAGGATGGCTCTAATACCAAGTCTGTGGGGCCCCCGGATTAATCCTCCGAGAATCCCTATTATGCATACAACCACGATCCCATGATCAGTTAGTCGTGGCACATAACCGACAAGTATCATTACAACATCCGAGACATACCGAATTTACAAAACTTACATAAATGCCATTATGGCTACATCAATAATCATCAGCGGAACTTTGTCAAGCGTAGAGCCCAATCCATGCCTTAACCTATGGGCAACTGACTGGGAGAACATCCTAGCTCGCATAGTCGCCAACATCATCTTCTTCTTGCAATCTGACCAAGTTAAATAGCCAGGGACAATGCCAGTGAGTACTTTGAATGTACTCGCAAACCACCTTAAGATAACAATAACAACAAGAGGATATGCATTATGGCTGTGGCAGTAGGAGGGCTCCAAGGGAGGTTCTTTTCTCAATTAGTTTCTCTTGTAGATATAGCATCTACATATCTTTGTTGAAAACTTTTGTAAACCATTTTGGAAACCGTTTTGAAAAGTTTTGGAAAACCTTAGGACTGGGTCACCCATTTGTTCCTTTCTCCCGGTCGTCCCACGACCAAACTCCTTTCATTCCTTTCTAACCATCCCATGGTCAAAACCTTTCTCCTTTTCGACCATCCCATGGTCAAAATATTTTCAAAGCTTTTGCTTTTCCGAAGTCCTTTTTGAAAACAAAACCAACACCGCTCTACAGCAACCTTCCCAACCGTCCATGACCGCGGACGCGGCTATTCGAATAGATTTACACTCTGAAGAGGTTGTACACTTTACCCACAGCATCCGGGTACACTACCCTGATCTTCACCGATCGTGGGTCGAGTAACCAATCAAGACTCTCCGGATGCCCACTCCAATATAAGTGCCTACCCTATGAGTGTTAATCCCCTCAACACCAGAACGTCGGGTACCTAGGACCAACCACAGCGCATTTTGCACTTCCCAAGTGTTGCGCTTTCAATGAGGGGCTCATAATAACGTGTGGAGGCGCGCAGGACCTTTGTTCCTTCTCTAAGTCGATGTCCCACATGGACCCTTTACGTGAGAAGGCCCACCCTCCAGGGATTTTTGGTCCCCTGTAGTTGTTGCGAGGCAGCTTATACCAGAATAGACAAACATCAAATCCAGCCATGTCCCATACCAGAGTAATGTGGTTGCACGGGTGAATTGTTCTAGCAAAACTACAAAGAACCGGGTGCATTTTTTAAACCCTTTTCCTCCATCTTTCCTTCAGCATTTTGTAAAACAAAACCTTCTTCTTTTTCAACATCTCTTGGGAGGTCCCACCTCACCAAGGTTTTATCATAAAACATTTGGTAAAACTTTTTCTGGGGCCTTCCCATCCTTTAGCTATGCTTCGGCTAAATCGTGGTCTCCAAAGGGGTATGGTGTAATACACCATCTATTCTACAAGGGACCAGTAGGTGTTACCAAGGGGTTGTACTTAGTAGTACGAAAGTGTAATGATTCGAAGGAGCCAAACCACTACCAAGTATACATGTACATATAGTAAAACCATGCAGTTTTAATAAACAGTAGATAAAACATGCATAAGTAAAACAGTAGGACAAGGCTTATGAGCAAGAAGGTGGCTTGCCTGATGATCAGAAATATGACATAAATGTCCCTAGACTTCTTCTTTAGATAACCCAGAATACCAATACAAATAATAAATACCACTTCTTCTGGGTGTAGGAGGGACCAAGTCCATGGACAAGTTTAGGGAGGGTGCTGGGCAGAAATTGGTGGTTAGAGGTGGTGAGGGGTGAGAGTTGGGGGTTCTCTGGGTCGTGCAGGAGCAGAGAGGGCGAGCTGGTGGCTGCTACAAGAGGAGTAAAGGTTTGCAAGCCAAGACACCCACATGGGGTTAAGCCCTAGTGTCCAAGCACTAAAGGACAAGCTGCTACAATGGTTTGATATAGTGATCACGACCAGAGGAGATGGTGGTTGCTATGGTGAGTGGTGGTGAGACCTGGTGGTGATTCATTCTTGGTTTGGCTCTCTAATTCCTTAGTTTGCCCAATTTGATCCACTAGATGGTTATGAAGGGAGTCCAAAAATTTGCATTGGACTAGAGGGGGAAATGGTACTGGGATATAGATGAGGTCAAGGTAGATATCCAGTAATTATTTGGGATTTTTCAGCGTATTCTAAGTCCACCTAAAAACATTTATTCAAAAAGTACAGAAGTAGTTTCTAGAAGCTAATGTGATATTTTTACATGATACAAAGTTGGTTTTTGGTGTGAGATGGTCCTAGATACCATATTACATCTTGGGGAATTTTATTGGGATTTATTGAGGTGGGAAAGTATTTTTAAAGGATTATCTCTTATTTCTGCCATTTAAGAAGAGGGGCAAAAAGAAATAATAAGACCCTTCAAAAATATTTATTTTTGATGTTGGAAGTGAGGGTATGATATATTGATCTCAATTGAGCAAAAATTTGGGGCAGTGTTTTGGCAAAAACTAAACTTTCCTTTGTGAGAGGAGTTTTGGAGATTTTGACTATCAAGAGATTAAATAGATTTGGAGCCAAAATAATAATTATGGTTAATATTTGATAAATCTTGATGATCAATGTAAAGGATGTAGACAAGGTGTATCAAGCAGTTGCAACCTAGGGATTGGAGAATCCAAGTTGATTTTGGTGGAATACCCTAGATTAAGGATCTAGGGTGATGTTAATTTCATACCATTAAAACCAGGTTGGATCTTGGAGCTTAGAGCTCCCCTTGGGGCATGGGATATATGGATGGATAGACCAAGTGATTTAGATCACAAGGGTGTAGAGGTTTGAGCTTGATCCTGCTTGAGCTCACCAAGACAGGCTTTCAAACATGGAATAAAATAAGCCTGCCAAAGCAGATTATCAACTAGCCTTCAAAACCTTGTGGGTTTAAACAGCTCAAGGATCCAATTGGGACAAGTGAAGTAGGTAATGATAGACCTATATGAGTAGAACACAACCATGCAAATATTTGGTCCAAAGAAGGTTGGATGGTGGTGTCTGCTTCTACCAAAGTAGGCATGTTGACTATATTTGCAGGAATTGTTAAATTTCTTTCCTGCAAAACCATCAAGAACAACTAGGATGGAAAATGATCTAACGAAGGGAAAGAGTGGTCCTTGGTAGTCCCTAGAATTCTTTACAAGATGGTTCAAATGCATTTTCAAAAATGCACAAGGGTTGAGAAAGGGAGGCATTCAAAAAGGTGATGTTGGAAACAGATTTCCAGACTTAGCCAAATTTGGAAGATTTAGGGTTTTTGACTAGAATGGGGGTGGTGATGAGTTTGATGGGTTGCAAGGTACCAAATCATCATCAAGTGGATGTGGTTTAAGAGTAGATTGAGTAGAAGTGATCCATGCTTGATATTGGTCCTCATTGATTGGAAACGTCTAGAAGGGATTTCTTCATAATTGATCTAGTTAAGAGTTTTAGATGATCACTTTGTAGCTAGGGATCAGATCAAGATTGTATTCTTGCTTAGGGTGGGAGGATTTGGAGACATCTTGATCCTACTGATGAGCTCCTATAGTAGCTCATACTATCTCCTAAGCAGACAGATCAAGCAGCAGATCAGGGCAACTCATCTTATAAACAAATCAACTACCACTGTGGTTACCACCAAGCTTAGCTTGAGGTGAGGATGGGTATTTTGAAATAGGTTGGAGTTTGAACAAGGTAAGTTACTTGGTATCTCTACCAAGACTATAATTCAAAAGCTTACAAAAATGTTTTGGAGATCCTAGAGGTAGTTGAAGGTTCTGTCTTGACAACATAAGGAGATTATATTATATAACTCTCCATAGTTTTGTCAATAGAAGTTACAAAAATAGTTTTGGTTACATAAGCATCTTGGCTCATGTTTTGAATTGCCAGAACATATGAGAATATGGAAATTAAGCCAAGACTGTTTTGGGAAGTAGCTTTTGTCAATTGGTGTTTAGGGTAAGTAGTATATCATCTAATACACATTCATATGCATAAGCATATCCAAACAACAAGCAAACACTTCAACATTAAACAAAAAAAGTTTTTGTTCCCCCTGATTTTTGTATTCTAGGCAATTAATCAGGGTTGCTGAAATTGGGATGTTACAGGTGTGATATGATGGTTCTAAGAATGGTGGAATTCGCTCTAGCTACTGTTCAACACCAACTCATGGAGCAGGACATTGTGAAATCTGCGATGTCCTCTTTCTATATATGCACACCAAGGCAGCTGACCAACACACTAGAGACTCTTGTCAAGCAAAAAAGGAAAAACTAGGCCACACACACATAGCACGGCCGTACCAAGGCACACGTGTGTGGCGCCACACAGTGGGACGAGGGAGAGATCAGCCGGCCGATGCGCGTGGGGCGCTGCGCAGGAGGGGAGAGAGATGATGGATGGTGAGAGACAATGAAGGAGAGAGAAAACATAGTTGTACTACTAGTAGTACTATGCTACTAGTAGTAGGTACCTATACCTCGTGTCAAAAACCTGTCAAACTAGCTTTACTCTGACATCGCACCGCCTTCAACTCCTTCGCTGCTCTCGTGCTGCCTCCCATTAATAATCTCTTCTCGCTCTTCATTTTTTTCTTCCGTTTTTTTCTTTGGCAACTTTGGGGTTAATTTTCGGGTGCCCTAGTTCAGTACAAGTACGGACTACTCAAGTTTTGCACAATAGTCTTTTTTTATGAAAATTGGGTCTAGGGCATTCAGATCCAAAATATTCATGCGCAAAATAATTCTAGTCACTGGGAACTTTTTCTTTTTCTTTCTAACGAGGAATCTGCCCCGAAGTACCAAGAAGGTGCGCGTTAAAATCCAAGGGTGGGCATAAAAATTAAAGTACAGACTACTCATGCTTACCATTTTTTCATGGTAGGTACTAAATTCCTGGTTAGTTTCCATAACTTTCGGTGGGATGTACTGAATTCCTAGTTAGTTTCAAAAGATTTTTGGAAACTTTTAAGAGCAATATATTGTGCTTACTTTTTGGTTCAAATTTTATACGGATGATGGTGGTAGTACATTTTACATAAATGACCAAAAAGGTAAAATTACACCGAGTTCCATACATTTAGCATGAAGCACCCTAAAATTAAGTAAGGAAAGCAGTCGGGTTCGGCTCCTTCTCGATAGAGGATCTCATTGAGCCTTACTCTTCATACTACTCCCTCTTCGTATTTCTTAAAAATATGGGCAAATTTGGCGGCATGCATAATCTTGGATATGGGATCATAATCAGCATAAAGTATGATGTATATATGGCCATGACCTTGGTCGTTCATCTTGAAATCCAAGAATTTTCATACTCATTGACAACTAAGCTTAAATAGGTTTAAATTTCACTACTTACTTGTAGGTTTGAATTTTACAAAGATGGTGGGAGTACATTTTACATCAAGGAACTATAAAAGGGGAAATTACATCTAGGTCCATACATTTAGCATGAAGCACCCTAATTACATCAAGGTACTATTGATATTATTTCTTATCTTACCACTATATAGCATACAAATAACTTTTAATATTGACCGTTGGATCAAGACTTGTGAATCCCAACATTGTTAGACGTTGGATCAAGACATGCGAATCCCAACATTGTTAGATGTTGGATCCTCTTATTTCCATTCTATCATATAGAAGACAATTTTGATAGTCTTTCTTATCTTATCTTACGACTACATAGTGTATGAATAACTTCAACAACATTCACCGTTGGATTGATCAAGGGATTGTGAATCCCAACATTAATTGCATCTTATTTTCCATTCTATAGCATCGTATAGAAGATACTATTGTTTATCTTATCTTAGCACTATATAGTGTACGAATAACTTTGAATATTGACTGTTGGATCAAGACTCATGAGTCCCAACATTGCGAGCCATCAGATATTCTTTTCCATTTTATCATCTTGAAGATACTATTGTTAATTCTAGAATCTTCTTAGTCATTTCTCTAGAGCATGTCGGGTATTTGGTAGCTAATAGGTTGGTCTCTACTCCCTCTGCTCTAAAATATAAGATGTTTTAGCTTTTGTGAAACGAGTGTATATACTCACCTTTTAATGTGTAGGTTTACTCGGAACCTACACACTAAAATGTGTCTAGATGCATTCCTTTCACAAAAGCTAAAACATCTTATATTTAGAATGGAGGGAGTATATGATACAAATTAGATGAACCAAATATAAACCTGATGCTTTGTGGACGTGGCTCAAAATTATAATTATTTCACCTATTATATTTTTATACAAAAAAATGATATGGCATACGTGTATTATCCGATTCTCATGTGTGTAAGGCATGTGCAACTTTATACTAGTAAGCTGCACATGCCATGCACGTGAGAATAAAATAATAGGCATCTGACATATCGTCACTATATAAAATTATAATTGGTAAAGAAGAAGAAATTATAAATTTGATCAAAATCGATAAAGTATGGGTGTATATTTGGTTCTCGTACTTTGTATATCATGTAGAAGTCAATGTTTATTAGCTATCTAAAACTTGAAAAATTTGGTAACATGGTCCAAAGAAACGAGGGGGGAAGATTCTAGAATGATGGAGAAGTGTGTTTTGAGGTTTGTGCATAACATTCATTATGATAAAGACTATCAATAGAATCTTCTAGATTCTAGAATGAAAAAGAAGATACAACGGCTGGAAATGTTGGGATCAGTGATTTTTGATCCAATGGTCAATATTCAAAGTTATTCGTATACTATATAGTGGTAAGATAAAATAAGATACATTATGGATGGCCTAAGTCTACAAGGCTTAAAGACATGTTTATTTTCTCCACAAGTATAAGGTGAACCTTAGGAAATGCCACATAGGCCTTAAGGTGTTATTTTTTGCACATTGTATATGCTCTTAGCCATGAGAGCACCTCCAACATCATTGCTAGTTTGGACTGCTAAAACTAGCTATAGGAAGAGGAAAGAGAAGGTTCAGCAATCCCAAAAAATCCTGCTTTCCCAGCCTTCGTATAATACTAGTAAGTTGCACGTGCCCTGCATGTGAGACTCGGATAATAGATGTCTGATATATCATCACTATAAAAAATTATAATAGGTAAAATAGAAAAAATATAAATTTGATCAACATCGATAAAGAATGAGTGTATATTTGGTTCTTGTACATTCTATACTAGTAAGTTGCACGTGCCCTATTGTTATTGGCTCAACACGTCGAGCTCGTTGGGGAACCACAAGAGGAAGGTATGATGAGCACAGCAACAAGTTTTCTCTCAGTTATGAAACCAAGGTTATCGAACCAGTAGGAGCAAGGAAACACCTCCAAGGTGTTGTTTCCAACTTGGAATCCTGTACAACACAACTACAGAACTTTGCCCCCAACTTACAGTGAGGTTGTCAATCTCACCGGTTTTGCTGAAAACAAAGGATTAAACATATTGTGTGGAAGAAAGTAAAAGCTTGCAAAAAGTAAACAGAAAACAGTAAATAGTTGTAGACTAATGGTAAAAGAAAGGACCGGGGTCCATAGTTCACTAGTGGTGGTTCTCGTTAAGATAGATGACATGTTGGGTGAACAAATTATAGCGGGGCAATTTACAAACATCGAGAAAGCTTACATGCATATACTAATCATCTTGACTCCTATGAGATTTGATTGGGCATTACAACATTATACATAGACCGTAATCCAACTACATCTATGACTAATAATCCACCTTTAGGTTATCAATCCGAACCCCCTCCAGTATTAAGTTGCAAGCAATAGATAATTGCATTAAGTATTGTGTGTAAAGTAAACAATACGATTGTTCTATGAACAAAGGATTGTTGTTTTCTCCCTAGTAGCAACAGCACATCTAGTACCTTAGAGATTTATGTCACTTTCCCAGATTACTAGAGGCATGAACCCACTATCGAGCATAAATACTCCCTCTTGGAGTTGCTAGCATCTACTCCACCAAGATATCTACTAACAACAGATAGCATGCAAGATCACAAATAACAAAGACATGATAGAATCAATAATCAATCTGAAATAGCATCTCAATATCCATCGGATCCCCGCAAACACAACATGTATGATTACAAATAGATGATCTTGATCATGAACGGAGCTCACAAGATCTAAACATGGTAGCACAAAGGAGAAGAATCAACCATCCAGCTACTACATGGACCCGCAGTCCAAGGATGAACTACTCACGCATCACACCGCACGCTTGCATGGTGATGAAGAAGGCCTCCAGGGTGAATTCTCCCCTGCGGCAGGGTGCCGGGAAGAGCTTCATATCCCTCATGATCTAGGGATGGAGATGATGGCGGCTACAGACTCTTTCGTGGAATTTTTATTGGGTACTTAG
Source organism: Avena eriantha (assembly GCA_910589775.1). Classification (NCBI taxonomy): domain Eukaryota; kingdom Viridiplantae; phylum Streptophyta; class Magnoliopsida; order Poales; family Poaceae; genus Avena; species Avena eriantha. The sequence goes on from OU342743.1 coordinate 80,113,724, forward strand.
GGTTTCTGTATCAGAGGCATCTTATAGGTGAAAGGGGAGGCCGAGGGGGTGCCCTGGGCGGCCACACCACCCCCTAGCGCGGCCCAGGCCCGGCCGCACGGCCAGGTGGTGTGGGCGGCCCATGGCCCCACTCCGTCTTGTATTCTGGCTCCGTGTCCCCTCGGTGAAATACTGACTTTGGATTTTGTCCCGTCCAATTCCGAGAATATTCATTTTCTGACTTTCCTGGAACCAAAAACAGCAGAAAACAGGCAGCTGGCACTATGGCATCTTGTTAATAGGTTAGTCCAAGAAAGTGTATAAAAAGTACTCCAAACTGTGGATAAAACATAAGAAAGTAGATATAAACCAAGCTTGGAACATCAAAAATTATAGATACGTTTGAAATGTATCACCCTACACGTGAGACTAAGATAATAGACGTCTGACATATGATCACTATATAAAATTATAATAGGTAAAGTAGAAAAAATATAAATTTGATCAACATCTATAAAGTATGGGTGTACATTTTGTTATTGTACTTTGTATATCATGTATATGTCAATGATTATTTGCTATCTAAAACTTTTAAATTTTGGTAACATGGTCTAGAGAAACGAGGCAGAATATTCTAGATTGATGGAGAAGTGTGTTTTGAGTTTTGTGCATAACATTCATTGTGATGAAGACTATCAATAGAATCTTCTAGATGCTAGAATGAAAAAGAAGATCGAACGACTAGAAATGTTGGGATTCACGAGTCTTGATCCAACGGTCAATATTCAAAGTTGTTCGTACACTATATAGTGGTAAGATAAGATCATGTAGAAGTCAATGATTATTAGCTATCTAAAACTTGAAATTTTTGGTAACATGGTCTAGAGAAACGAGGGAGAAGATTCTAGAATGATGGAGAAGTGTGTTTTTAGTTTTGTGCATAGCATTCATTGTGATGAAGACTATAAATAGAATCTTCTAGACCATTCAAAAAATAGAATATTCTAGATGCTAGAATGGAAAAGAAGATCAAACGGCTGAAATGTAGGGATTCGTGAGTCTTGATCCTACGGTCAATACTCAAAGTTATTCATACACTATATAATGGTAAGATAACATAAGATAAGATAACATAAGATAAGATAAGATAAGATAAGATAAGATAAGATAAGATAAGATAAGATAAGATAAGATAAGATAAGATAAGATAAGATATAGCAATCGTAATGTTTTTTTTGTGTGTGTTAACGGGTGGGGCGGGTATGTCATACATACAACACAATAGCACATATATATGTACTCCCTCCGATCCATATTAGTTGACTTATGTTTGTCTAGACTCTAGATACAGATGTATGTAGCACTAAAACTTGACTAGATACATTCGTATCTAGATGAATCTAAACCAACAAATATAGGTCAGAGGGATTATATGTTTGTAGCATAGCTCGCTCTCATACATATACTCATACTAAAACATGTCATGTATATGTACACGCTGCAGATATTTGGCCACTCACACGTCACACACGCGCAAACAGCTACACGTATACATGTACATGGCCGCACACCACCCACACACGTACACAGACATGTACAAATACATGTACACATGTCCACACATGTACACATGGCAAGACACATGTACAAAAATATAAGCCTTAATTAAGCTCTAGGACGGAGGTAGTACAAATTAATTTTACGACATTTAGGCCTTAATATTGTATTGTTTGGAAGAAGGAAAGTTAGGGTCCTACGAGTTCTCTAGCTTTTCTTCTACAATATAAGTTAGAGCATCTATATAACTTGTTTCTTACCAAAGATCATGGTAAATATAGTTTTAGTCCTACTTCTTGCACCCGGGGTACAAATTAGTCCCATATCTTGCAGAGTGGACAAAATCAATCTCAAAACATGCATCCCTAGTGCAAATCAGTCCATTTCAAACAAATTAGAGTGTATTTGATGAAATCCGTACATGTTTAGCTGTCCTGAATACGCCTTTTTGTGATTGAGACGGTAAAATAGTACTGGCCTACAAGTGGTATCCTTCCACGACTTCTATTGCTTTTGAAAGGTCATGTAGAATTTTTGCGTAGATTGATGTCGTCGATGTTCAACGCAGGGTCATACCAATCAGGAGTGGTAGAAATCCTCATAGATCTGCAAGGTTCAGCAGCAACTTCGTTCAAAGTTTCATGATCATCATCATTAGCTTCCTCTCTTATTGGTGCAGGTAGCATATAAACATCTTCCGGTGTTGTGCTACTCTCAAATCTGAGAGAAGGTTCAAAAATCTCATCGAGTTCTACTTTCCTTCTAGTCACTTCTTTCGAGAGAAACTCCTTCTCAAAAAGGATCCATTCTTAGCAACGAAAACTTTGCCTTCAGATCTATGATAGAAGGTATACCAATTGTTTCTTTAGGGTACCTATGAAGACGCATTTTTGCGCTTTGGTTTCAAGCTTGTCAGGTTGTAACTTCTTTACATATGCTTCACAACCCTAAACTTTAAGGAATGACAACTTAGGTTTCTTACCAAACCACAATTCATACGGTGTCGTTTCAACGGATTTAGATGGTGCCCTAATTAAAGTGAATGTGGCTCTCTCTAATGCATAACCCCAATATGATAACGGTAAATCTATAAGAGACATCATGGACCAAACCATATCTAACAGAGTTCGATACGACGTTCGGACACACCATTATGCTGTGGTGTTCCCGGTGGTGTCAACTGCGAAAGTATTCCGTATTTCTTTAAATGCATGCCAAACTCGTAACTTAGATATTCACCTCCGCGGTCAGAATGCAGAAACTTAATCTTCCTATTACGATGATTTTCTACTTCACTTTGAAATTCCTTAAACTTCTCGAAAGTTTCGGACTTATGTTTCATAAAATATACATACCCATATCTACCCAAATCATCCGTGAAAGTAAGAACATAACGATATCCACCGTGCAATGCTACACCCATTGGGCCACACACATCGGTATGTATTATTTCTAACAAGTCCGTAGCTCGCTCCATTGTCCCAGAGAATGGAGTCTTAGTCATTTTTCCCATTAGACATGCTTCGCATCTTTCAAGTGATTCAAGAAGTCCATCAGTATGGATTTTCTTCATGCATTTCACTCCAATGTGACCAAGACGACAGTGCCACATGTATGTGGTATTATCATTCATTTTTATTTGTTTAGCATCTATGTTGTGAACATGTGTATCACTACTATCGAGATTCAATAATAATAAACCATTCATCTTAGGTGCATTACCATAAAAGATATTACTCATATAAATCGAACAACCATTATTCTCAGACTTAAACGAGTAACCATCTCGCAATAAACAAGATCCAGAAATAATGTTCATAACTTAACGCAGGCACCAAATAACAATTATTCAAGTTCAAAACTAATCCCGAAGGTAGATGAAGAGGGAGCGCGCTGACGGCGATCACATCAACCTTGGAGCCATTTCCAATGCGCATCGTCACCTTGTCTCTCGCCAGTCTTCATTTATTCCATAGCTCCTATTTCGAGTTACAAATATGGGCAACCAAACCACTATCAAATACCCAGGCACTACTATGATTACTAGTAAGATACACATCAATAACATGTATATCAAATATACCTTTCTTCTTGATGTTGTTGTTCTTCAGATCTGCCAGGTACTTGGGGCAGTTGTGCTTCTAGTGACCTTCACCCTTGCAGTAGAAGCACTCAGTATCCGGCGAAGGACCATCCTTGGACTTCTTAGCAGGTGTGGTAGCTTTCTTGCTGTCCTTCTTGAAGTTGCCCTTCTTCATAGGCTTGCCCTGTTTCTTGAAATTGGTGGTCTTATTGACCATTGATGGCCCAAAATATATCGAGCTGGTTGGGGAACGCCAAGAGGAAGGTATGATGATGCATCCACCTCCTTTAAACCAAAACCCATGCCATTTGTGTCCACCATACCTACCTAGTAGCATTATTGCTATTCCAAGTAAATTCCTGTTTTATCTACCTCCCAAATTAAACTTGTTATGTGAAAATTAGTGATTAAAGCTCTCACGAACTTGATGGAACACTTTACTTTCTTGCATTTAATAAACTTGAACCATTGGGTCCTTCTTTGTTGCGTATATGCTTGCGCTTTATGAGTTGAAGTTAGTCGAACCATGTATCATGGGGACCGCTTTCAACACTTCATTTGGTACTTTGTACCTAGTTGATATCATGTTCTTTTGCTTATGGATCCCGACGGTGTGAAATAAAAGTGGAACTTGTAAGATCATGGAGTTTACATGTGTGTTAGAGAAACGCCTGGGCCGCTAGCCTAAGCCATGCCTAATCATGGTGGAAACTTGCAGCATAACTATAGTGAGCATTCTATGAAGCATCCTCAATAAAAACCTATACAAATAGCAAATAAAAAGATCGCTGAGATACTCACTGTCTTCTTGCCTTGTCATTTTGATTATGGGATAGCTCCTGTGTCATGTGCAAGGGGTACCCCGTTGGCGGTTCTCAATGATACGCATGTATTTACAATGACAAGAGCTTGCTCGTGACTGAAGTTGAGTAGCATGAGGATCGGTACTCATAAGTAAGGGGCATGAGATTTCAATTTACAACTTGTCAAGCATATCCTCTTAGTTGTGTCACTTTAACCTTAATCACCTAAAGATGCCTATGATAGGGGCAATGAGAGCTGAAAGCTAGTAAGTATCATAATTTTTGGGAGCTCTTTATGAGACTTGCAATCCCTGCTTCCCTCTTTGAAGGGCATTTCTTTTACTTTGTAGTTGAGTCAGTAAACCTATTCCCTTCTATCTCAGCAAGTATTTTGAGTTGATGTGTTTCATTCATTCATATGATGATTTATTCAATCATGTCTCTTATGTACCTTGTTTTGCACATTGCTCTTATCTTGATGTTTACTACTTTGAAAGCTATCGTTGAAAAACCAGTTATTTGTGAACTCCAGCAAATTATCAACTATTCTTCGACCAAGAGCGAAGTTTGCCATTACCAATTCTGATTCACTTTATGTATCTTTATTGTGTTTCCTTTACTCATTGCAAGTTAAGTTATATAATAGTGAGTTGTCTTCTATTATGATATATGTATTTGATGAATGTGATGCTTCTTGTCCGTATTCTTTTATCGACTCTTCACTCCATAAACTTGAGTCCATGTTTATTGAGCTCAGTTTCTCTTGGGGACAAGCGAAGTCTAAGCTTGGGGGAGTTGATACGTCCATTTTTCATCACCATTCTATGTCTTAATTCACTATTATTCATTGATATATTTCATATTGAGAGGTCATACTTATGTTATTCCATCTATTTTTGCATGGTTGATGACTTTTGGAGCATGGACCGCGGCAGTCAGGATTCTGATGGAAAAGGTGCTGTTTTGAGGCAAAATTCGTGAAGATCAAAAAATCTGGGAAAATATACAGAAAATCCTATTTTTCTAGAAGACTAAGGATGCCAGAAGATGGAGTGGAGGTGGGCCACAGGGGGCCCACACCACCCCATGGCGCAGGCAGGCCTAGGCCGCGCGTAGAGGTGGTGTGGCCGCCCTGGCCCAGTCCAGCCTCTCCCCTCTGGCGTATATCATCCTCCCAAAACCCTAAGACTCGGGGAGCAACCACAAAAAGATTCCGCCGCCTCTGTGGGGCGGAAAACACCGAGAGAGAAAGATCTCTCTGGAAGACAGATTTCTGCCGGGGGAATTCCTTCCCGAAGAGGGGAGATCGTCGCCATCAACACCACCATCAAGCTGGACTTCATCGGGATCATCATCACCATCATCACCACCATCAGCACCCTCATCACCATCTCCATATTGCTGTAACAATTGAGTTGAATCTTGCATAGTTCATAGGGGAAACTTTCCCGGTGTTGATTACTCTTTGTAGTTTATGTTCAGATTGTTATACATCATTATTCCATCTCTGATCATGATCCATATGATGTCTTGTGAGTAGTTCGTTTTGTTCTTGAGTACATGGGAGAAGTCTTGTTGTTAGTAGTGGAGTTGCGTTGAGAAAGATTCAATAGATTGTTATTTAAGTTGTGGTGTACTTCTTCTAGTGGTGTCATGTGAACGTCGACTACATGACACTTCACCTATATGGGCCTAGGGGAATGCATTGTGTATTTGGCTACTAATCGTAGGTGTTGCCGGAGTGACAGAAACCTGAACCCCCGTTAGGAAACCATTGCACAAGGGACGTAAGGGTCTTAGAGTTTAAAGCTGTGGTTAGGTTTCTACCTTAATTACTTTCTTGTACTTACGGATGTTTGCACGGGGTATCATCACAAGTATGTATTAGTCTTGGATGGGGCGGTACATTAGCACAGGTTCACCCACACAACACTTAGCAAGCTAAAGAAGATTAATCGACTATAAGAAGCGAAAGCACTTGACAGTCTTCCCATGTGTCCTCGAGAATGTTTGGTCATCTTAAGAAATACAACCGGCTTGTCCTTTGCTGCATAAAGGATTGGACCACTCACTGCATTTATTCCTACTGTCTTTTATTTACTCGTATTTTGTTTACTTGCTTTATCAAAAACCCCTAAAAATCTGTTTGCTAAGTATTTGCAGAGAATTCCTGATCCATACCACTAGCCAGCACCTTCTGCTCCTCGTTGGGTTCGACACTCTTACTTATCAAAAATACTGTGATACACCCCCTATACTTGTGGGTCGTCACTCTGTTCACCTTGTTTGTATGTCTGGTTTGTTTTGACCTCCTTAAATTGTGACTAGAGGAGTATAACCCACCTAGTAACTCAGGAAACCCCTGTGTAGATGTCGGTAATGAGACCCAGACTAACCTCGAGAGCATATGAGAGGAAGAGCACCACAAGAACCAGGAGTTCGACATCGTCAAGCCAGAACCAACTCGAAAATTTCACCTCAGCCAGATGGCATACCTCGTCAAACTCACCTCACAAGACCCGTCAATAGCAAAACACTCCCTTGATTATCAGTATACTACAGCAAGAATTCTGTTGGAGCCGGAAGTCGAGCACTGAAAGGTCCTCAATATCCACAAGAAACCACCCGATAAGTCAACAAAGACAAAAAGTGAAGACCTAACCACACTAACCTTTAGTGCATTCGAGCTTCTGACCGCCTCAGAGGACTAACCAAATCTAGTCGACCCTATCCAAACCAAAGGAAACTTCCTCCCCGGAAGGTCAGAAATACCCCTAAAAGCCAGATGATAAGGAAGCGTGAAGACAACGAGTCTACCCCGCCCTCGAGCAGAAACAACACCACGTGTTCAAGAGATGACAACTCCTCTGAAGCTAGATGCCACTACTCCGACGGAACACTCTCAAGAGGTGTTGCAAACCGCTAACTGGTGCTGAGCTGACTCATTAAAGCTTCGTTAGGAGACCACCCCCACCAAGGTTTGCAAGAATAGGGCGTCCCTCGAAGATGTCAGCTCAAGATTCAGGTAAGATATATCCTTCCGCTAATAGCAAGTCAGCTGTCCAAGAGAGAAGATCCAAACCCTTCCCAATGAACCTTAGTGAAGCTCTAAGGTGGAAAGACTACGTCTTTCCACTCAATCTCCCGGAGACTATCTACCAGAAGATACTTTAGAAGATATCCCCGGATCCGAAGTCTTCCCGCCTAGCAACAACCCGTGAGTTACCCGATGAGAAACTAGTTGATAATGCTACGAAGTCTCTTCGCTACTTCAGCTGAAGACCTACCTGAAGGACCCCAAGACCGCCAACCATTCAGTTCCAACCGCTTAGAGGACGTGACACTCCAACAGCTCCAGCAGACTAAGTACGAATAATCGTAGAATATAGACCCAGTAGGACCTACCTTCGCGGACGCCATCGAAAGAATTCCACCTCTATGAGAAAGAGTGACGACAGTCTTCAAAACAGCAATCCACGACTCCAAGAAGAAAGGACTAGGTCAACTCTCCGATCTACCCCAGCCAAATCCTAAGGGGGAAAGACTGTGTCTTTCCCACCAAAATAGAATAACCCTATGCCAGGAACAACCTCAGGAGTCCCGACCCTAAAATCGTAAATAGGATACGCCACGACCCTAAGGAAAAGCGGTGAATCCCTAGACAAAGGTACACCAGGCTATAGATTCTATCCTCCAACGAGTACTCTGTGAAGTTCAAAATCGAGGCAGTATGCCTAGTCTAAACCCCCGAGATATGGAGTCCAGAAGGAAAAGAAAGTCCTCCCTCGCAATTGGGACTAGGCTCTCCTCAACTCTCCATGCATACCGGAAGACTGAAGCTCAACTTTATCGACAGTGTAGTCACTTTCAAAGACGGAGTCCGTAAGATAGTATGCGTAAGACACCTAGTATCAACCCGACTCAAAATCCCCTAACCCTACTCTCCTGAATCTCGGGACGAGATTCTTTTAAGGGGGAAAGATCTGTAACATCCCAATTTCTGCAACCCTGATTAGTGGTCCAGAATGCAAAAATCAGGGGGAAAAAAAACTTTTTCTTGTTAAGTGTTGCAGTGTTTGCATGTTGATTGTCTATGCTTATGCTTCTGATTGTATAGTTTCCGATATAATCCTTACCTCAACATCAGTTGTCAAAAAGCTATTTAACTAAACTATCCTGGCTCATTTTACATATTCTCAAATGTTCTGGCATTTCAAAACATGAGCCAAGATGCTTATGTAACCAAAACTATTTTAGTAGCTTCTATTGACAAAACTATGGAGAGATATATAATATAGTCTCCTTATGTTTTCAAGACAAAACCTTCCCTACTCCTGCCTCTAGGATTCTCAAAACCCTGTATAAAACTTTTGAATTCTACTCTTGGTAGGGATACCAAGGACTCTTACCTTATTCAAACTCCAACCTTTCAAAATTACCCATCCTTACCTCAAGCTAAGTTTGATGGTAACCCTAGTAGTAGTTGATTTGTTTGTAAGATGAGTTGTCTTGATCTGTTGTTTAACTTGATTGCTCAGAAGTAGTATGAGCTACTCTAGGAGCTTATCCTCTAGGATCCAGATACCTTAAGATCACCAAATCCTAAGAAGGAATACCATCTGGACCTAATCCCTAGCCACCAGGTGATCATCTAAAACCCTTAACCAGATCAATTCTGAAGATATCCCTTCTACAAGTTTCCAAGTCAATGAAGACCAATATCAAGAATGGATCCCTTATACTCAATCTAATCTTCAACCACATCCACTTGATGATTCTTTGGTACCCTGCAACCAATCAAAATCATCACAACCCACATTCTAGTCAAAAACCCTAAATCTGCCAAATTTGGCTAAGTCTGGAAATCTGTTTCCAACATCACCTTTTTGAATGTCCCCCTTTCTCAACCCTTGTGCATTTTTGATAATGCACTTGAACCATATTGTTAACCATCCTAAGGACTACCAAGGCCCACTCTTTAACTTGGTTAGATCATGCTTCAACCCACTTGTTCTTTATGGTTTTGCAGGCAAGAAAATAATGTTTCCTGCAAATCTAGTCAGCATGCCTACTTTGGTAGAAGCTCACACCACCATCCAACCTTCCTTGGACCAAATATTTGCATGGCTCTGTTCTACTCATATAGGTAGATCATTACCTACTTCACTTGTTCCAATTGGATCCTTGAGTTGTTCAAACCCACAAGGTTTTGAAGGCTAGTTGATAATCTTCTTTGGCAGCTTATTTTATTCAAAGTTTGAAATCAATTCTTGGTGAACTCAAGCAAGATCAAGCTGAAACCTTTGTACCATGTTGATGTGCATCACTTTCTCTATCCATCCATCTACCCCATGCCCCAAGGGGAGATCTGAACTCCAAGATACAACCATGTTTTGGTGGTATAAAAATAGCATTACCCTAGATCCTCAATTCCTTGTTTTTCCATCTAGTTCAAGTTGGGTTTCCATTTCCAAGGTTTAACATGCTTGCCACACCTTGTCTACATCATCTACCCTGATCACCAAGATTTATCAATAATTATCCATAATTATTATGGCTCCAAATCTAATAAATCTCCTTATTAGTCAAAATCTCCAAAAACTCCTTCCATAAAGGAAAGTTTGGTGTTTGCCAAAGCACTTCCCCAACTTTTGGCTCAATTGAGATCCATATATTACACCCCATCTTCCCACCCCAAAAATATTTTTTTTGAGATTCTTTATTATTTCTTTTTGCCCTTTTTCTTAAATGGCAGAAACAAGAAATAATCCTTTAAAAATACTTTCCCACCTCAATAAATACCAATAAAATTCCCCAAGGTGTAATATGGTATCTAGGAATATTTCACACCAAAATCTCACCTGGTCTAATGTAAAATTTTCAAATGATCTTCTAGAAACTACTTCTGTACTTTTTGAATAAATGATTTTAAGTGAACTAAAAATCTTCAGAAAAATCCCAAATAATTCATGGATATCTACCTTGACCTCATCTATCTACCAGTACCATATCCCCACCTTGTCCTGTGCAAAATTTTGAAATTCCTTCACAAGCACCTATTTACTCAATCTAGTAAACCTAGCTAGTATTGAGTTAAATCAAGATCAAATCACCACCAATCTTGCAAAGCAATGCACCACAGCACCCACCCCTCCTCTGGTCGACCATCACTATAGCTAAGCTACTGTAGCAACCCCTCTCCCTTGTCCTATGTGCTTGGAAGTGAGAAGAAGAGAGAGAGACACAAGCATGTGAGGCCATTTAACTTGCAGCAGCCACCAACTGGCCCTCTCTGCTGCTGCACGACCTCGGATAACACCTCCACCCTCTCTCCACCACCCCTGCTACCCAATGGAAGGCTAGCCCCTCCCCATTCTCTTCTTGAACCTTGTCCACCATGAACCAATCCATCTCGGGTTAAATAGGCTAGAGGCCACCCCGTGCCTCCCCCTGCCTCTCATTTTCCTCCTCTCCCTTACCCTCACCACCCTAGAACACCCCATCCCCTCCTCTGTCCTGCCACAACTAGGAAGAGAGGAAGAACACCTCCTCGGCCATTTCTCGAAAAACTTGGGTAGCTCCCCTTCCCCTTCTCTCCTCTTACTACATGTGTGCCAATCGTGTTCCTCATGATCTGATACATCTTCCCCTACCTCCTTTTCGTTACAGGGACACTGGAGCAGCCCACTGAGTGAGGTCATCGGGAATGAACTCCCTCGGTGAAGCCAACTCTCCCGAGCCCCTGCCACGATGATCCCCATCCCTGCAGCTCCCTGGACCCTATTCCACTCTCTGACCCCCCGCTCATGTTACATGCAGACGCCCCGGAGCACCCTCCGGCGAGCTCTCGAAGCCCACCACGCAGCGGATGTGCACGACCTCATCTCTACTCGCAAACCGCCGCTCCTGCCCGTCGCCGGGACCGCCGTCGAGCACCGCGTCGCCTCCGACCATCCTCGCCTCCTCCCGGCGCCCCAGGTGAGCGCCCCCCGCCGCCCGAGCCTCCCTAGGGTTTTGCCTCGTCGCCCTTGGAACAGAGGAGGAAGACAATGCCCTGTCGTTGATTCCGTTTAGATCCAACGATGGAGAGCCCCCTGATACCCCTTCGTCCCTCCACCCGCTGACGCCTAGGCCCTGTTGCCAGGGATTTGAATCCCGCCCCGCCCGCGTCAGCAGCAGATGGGCTGGCCCGGCACTGTACTCCCGCGGTCCAGTCAGATCCGGCCTAGTATCTCTGTCCTTTTCTTTTTATTAAATCCAAATCCAGCTTCTGCAAAATACCCCTTGGATTAAATAGTTTTGAAATGGAAAATGGGGTATTTTGTCCAAATAGAATTTTTATCATGTTCATGTGTGTTTTGTACAACATGCAGAACTTTTCTTTTGCTAAAACTATTTTTCATTATTTACTGGCAATTAATCTACAAAAAGTTATCCTTATCACTAAAATTAATTCCTCAGGGAGTTGTACATGTCCATTTCGGATGAATCAAAGTTCTCCTGGAAGGTAATTGCTATACCTAGCAACTAGCATATGCCTTATGCCAAGGTGAACAGTAGTTTGCCTTTAGCAAAAATAACCAAAACCAAGCCTTATCTGTCTTTAGAAAATTCCCTAGGCCAAACCAAAGTTTGTATTGACCTGATTCCAACTCCCTATACACCTGATTGCCAATACCTATCAAATCCCAGGAGCCCATAATTTTCTAAGCCTCTGTGGTTTTATGATGAACTAAACTGTTCTGGGCTTAGTTATTTCACTAATAAAATCACCTCAGTAGTTCTGCCACTCCAAAAATATTGATTCCAATTTCTGCAGAAAGGTATTATAAATACCTACCCTATGCCATTAGAATAAAATCAATATCTTCCGTAGATTTCATCTGGTGAAAAAGACAAGTTGTCTACAGAACTGCCTTTGGAAATTTCCTAAGGGCATTCTGGTAATTATTTTGACATGATTCCAACTCTCAGTGAACAAGTACATCAGGCCCTACCTTACCACCCAAGGAAATAATTTGTGGACACACAGAACATTCTTGGTGAATTATTTCCTAAAACTAGAGCTTTTATCACTAGAATATTCATAAGAAATTAAAGAAAAGTGATAAATTAGTGAAACCAGTTTTGTTGGCTTCATTTTACCAACACCTATCTGTTGGTATCATTGGTGCACAGTGGAATCATACTGAATAGGTCTTTGGTCCAAAACCCCCTCTTAGGTAGTTCCTCGACAATAAACCCTAAAGGGTGTTCATTCCCTTCTCCAAGGCCATCTCAACCTCCTAAATCCAATCCTCTCAAAACCTACTGATTTGAGTAATGTGTGGTATGTTCTTATTGCTGTATGGTTTTGATGCTTGAATGCCTGGTTCGATTGTGGACTTGTTTGTTTGCATGTATACTCGATGACGACGATAGTTGTGCTTGCATTGACGCCGAGAAGAAGTGATCTTAGTATTTGTATTGGTATTCTTGTTTTTATAAAGAAGAAGTCCAGGGAAATTATGCCATATTGCTGATCTCAAGCAAGCCACCTTATTGCTCATACGCCTTGTCCTACTATTTTACTTATGCATGTTTTTTCTACTATTTGTGAAACTGCATTGTTTTATTATATATTGATGTATTTATGGTAGTGGTTTAGCTCCTCCGAATCATTATACTTTTGTACTATTAAGTACCCCCCCCCCCCCTTGGTGACACCTACTTGTCCCAAGCAGAATAGATGGTGTATTACACCATAACCATTTGGAGACACCGATTTAGCCGAAGCAAAACTAGAGGATGGGAAGACCCCGAAAAAGTTTTATCAAATGTTTTGTGTTAAAACCTTAGTGAGGTGGGACCTCCCAAGAGATGTTGATAAAGAAAAAGGTTTTCATTTTATGAAAATGTTGAAGAAGATATGGAGGAAAAAGGTTTACGAAAACGCACCCGGTTCTCTGCAGTTTTGCGAGAACAATTAACCTGTGCAACCACATTACTCTGATATGGGACGGGGCTGGATTTGATGTTTCTTTACGCTGGTATAAGCGGCCTCACAACAACTACAGGGGATTGGCGATCCCTGGAGGGTGGGCCTTCTCCGATAAAGGTCCATGTGGGACATCGACTTGGAGAAGGAACGAAGGGTTTGCTGGCCTCCACGCGTTACTATGATCCCCTCATTGAAAGCGCACACTCGAGAAGTTGAAAAGGCGCTCCAGTTAGTCCCAGTTTTGAGGGGATTAACACTCATAGCGTAGGAACTTATATTGGAGTGGGCATCCAGAGAGTCTTGATCGGTTACTCGACCCACGATCGGTGAAGATCGGGGTAGTGTACCCGGATGGTGTCGGTAAAGTGTACAACCTATGCAGAGTGTAAATCTATTCGAATAGCCTTGTCCGCGGTCATGGACAGTTGGGAAGGTTGCTGTAGAGCGGTGCTGGTTTTGTTTTCAAAAAGGATTTCGGAAAAGAAATGGCTTTGGAAATGTTTTGACCATGGGATGGTCTAAAAGGAGAAAGGTTTTGACCATGGGATGGTCGGAAGGAAAAAGGAAGGAGTTTGGTCGTGGGACGACCGGAAGATAGGGACAAATGGGTGACCCAGTCCTAATGTTTTCCAAAACTTTTCAAAAGGGTTTCTAAAATGGTTTACACAAGTTTTCAACAAAGATATGTAGATGCCATATCTACAAGAGAAACTAATTGAGAAAAGAACCCCTCTTGGAGCCCTCCTACTACCACAGCCATACTGCATATCCTCTTGTTATTCTTGTTATTTTAAGGTGGTTTGCGAGTACATTCAAAGTACTCACTGGCATTGTCCCTGGCTATTAACATGGTCAGATATCAAGAAGGAGGTGAAGTGGACGAATATGCGAGCTAGGACGTTCTCTCAGTCAGTTGCCTGTAGGTTAAGGCATGGCTCGGGCTCTACTCTTGATGAAGTTCCGTTGATGATTATTGATGTATCCATAACGGCATTTATGTAAGTCTTGTAATTCGTTATATTCTCGGATGTAGTAATGATACTTGTCGGTTATGTGCCACGACTAACTGATCATGGGATCGTGGTTGTATGCATAACAGGGATTCTCGGAGGATTAATCCCGGGGCCCCACACAATGGTTCAAGTTTATTAGATGCAAAAAAGGAAAGTGTGCCATCAAGTTCGTGAGAGCTTTAGTCACTAGTTTTCTCATAACAAGTATAATTTGGAAGGTAAATAAAACCATGAATATACTTGGAATAGCATAAGCTAGTAGTTAGGTATGGTGGACTCTTTGGAATAACTTGGTTTAGGGAGTTGGATGCATGAGTGGAACTCATACTTGGTTGTGGAGGCTAGCAAAAGGCTGGGAGCGACAAACTAAGAGAGCAATAATGGCCATAATCATGCAGAGCGACAAAACATCATTGATCAAAGCATAAAGTGATACTAGAAGTTGAAAACTAAAGGATCATAAAGGCTATGGTTACTTGAGATAGTCATAACATGGTATGAGCATGTTCCAAGTAAACCCAAATAAAGCATCAAAGGAGAATACCACAATACTATGCTTTAATATGCTAAAACAACGCATGATTCATCCAAGGCACATTAACCAATCTCAATTGTTTATAACAAGTCATGCTACAGAAAAGAATACTAAGCATAAATCCAAAACAATATCAAGCATGGCATGACAAAGCATAGGCCACAGTCAAAAACGACCTCTTTTTACCACATAAGCATGAACTTTCCTACTCTTTTCCAATCCAACCCAAACTATTTGCAAACCAATGTATGAAAGAGGGGGTCCAACCAATTTATTCAGAAAACTAAGAAAACAAAAGCAAACGAAAAACCAAAACGAAAACGAAAAGAAGACGCTCCAAGAACAACACAACTGTGCATGAAACAATAAAAATGAAGCGTTTGGAAGAAACCTGGGATTTTTATTGATGAAGAAGGGGATGCCTTGGGCATCCCCAAGATTTGACGCTTTTACTTCTTGTATATTTCTTGGGGTGACATGCGTGGCATCCCCAAGCTTGAGCTTTAGTCCATCCTTCATCTCATTACTCATTCCTTCCATACACCTGAATTTTTTCCTTCATACAAAACTTCACACGATCTTTATTAGCAACATTAGTGCACTCAAGATAATAGGTCTTAAGGTTCAGTTCCAACACCAATAAACTTCAATTAGAACACTAGCTACTATAGCACTTCCCTCAAAAAGCTCAATTCCCCAAAATAACTCAAAACGGAACCAACAAGAAGCAAATGCAGAAAATGGCAGAAATCTGTCAAAACAGACCAGTAGGTAAAGACGAATTTTTTCAAAGACCTTCTGTTGCTCAAATCAAAAAGTGTTTAACTAACGAAAATTAGATAACAATCTGGGGCAGAAGCACAAAAATTCACGCCTCAAAAAGACGTGCAAAGAATTTACACGAATTTTTACGGTGAAGCACAGAAATCTATTTTGGGACAGCAACTTTCCCAATCATTACTTCTCTCTCATTAGAGGTTACTCTTGGCACAAAAAGCAAATAAAAAGGATAAGGAGCGGTTGTTACTGAAGTAATAACTTCGAAGACTCATCTAAAACTTTTGGGTTATCTCCCAATAAGTACTTTTCTTTAACGCCTTTAAGTTAGGCATAAGAAGCAAGAAAAAGAATCAAGTGTTCTCAAATGAAGAAGCATTAAGACAAAATTTTGTTTTCATAGGAGAAGCAAAAGAAATCTTCTCTCTCTTCTTAGCGAAGTGTTCTATACCTTTCTTGAGTGGGATTTTATATTTAATGGTGCCTTCTTTCATATCAATAATGGCACCAATAGTTCTAAGAAAAGGTCTTCCCAAAGAAAAAGGACAAGAAGCATTGCATTCAACATCCCAAACATAGAAATCGACGGGGAGATAAGCATATTTAACCATAATAAGAACATCATTAAGACTCCCAATGAGTTTCTTTTTAGCATTATCATCAAGTCGTACATTCAAATAACAATCTTCAAGTGGAGGCAAATCAAGCATATCATAAATCTTTCTAGGCATAATAGAAACACTACTATCAAGATCACATAAAGCTTTGAAATCAAAGTCATTCACTTTCATATTAATGATGGGTTCCCAACCATCTTCTTGTTTTATAGGAATAGAAGCTTTATGTTTCATCTTTTCTTCTTTAATATTTATGAGAGCATGAGTAATGTGTTTTGTAAAGGCCATGTTCATAGCACTAGCATTAGGACTTTTAGCAAGCTTTTGTAGGAACTTAATAACTTTAGAGATATTGCAACCATCAAGATCAAAATCAAATTTATCATCTAAAGTAGTAGAACTGTTACTAGCCTCAACACTAGTGGCGGTAATAGTAGAAACACTAATGTTTCTAGCAATTTCATCTTCTCTTTCCCACTTAGCATGTAATTCAGCTAATAGTCTAACATTTTCATCAATTCTTACTTGTATGGCATTAGTGGCTGCAAAGGGATTATCATTACTTTCAGGTTTAGCAGCCATTTTATTCAAAGAAGATTGAGCTTCAGCCAAATATGCTATATTTCTTTCAGCATTAGAGAGTTTTTCCTCAATAGTTTTATTAAAAGCAGTTTGTTTACTAATAAAGTCTTTAAGCATAACTTCAAGTTCAAAGGGTGCACTCCTATTATTGTTGTAGGAACTTCCATAAGCATTACCATTGTTGGGACGATATGGCTTATAACTGTTGTTACCAAAATCATTCCTATAAGCATTATTGCCAAAATTGTTATCTTATGAATTTCACATCAACTTGCTCTTCTTGAGCAACCAAAGAGGCTAAAGGAACATTATTTGGATCAATATGGGCCTTCCCATTCACAAGCATAGACATAATAATATCAATCTTATCACTCAAGGAGGAAGTTTCCTCAACAGAATTTACCTTCCTACCTTGTGGAGCTCTCTCAGTATGCCATTCAGAATAATTAACCATCATATTGTCTAGAAGTTTTGTTGCAGCACCCAAAGTGATGGTCATAAAGATACCTCCATCTGCAGAATCCAATAGGCTCCTTGAACAATAGTTCAATCCTGCATAAAAAGTTTGGATGATC
This sequence comes from Avena eriantha, assembly GCA_910589775.1. NCBI lineage: Eukaryota > Viridiplantae > Streptophyta > Magnoliopsida > Poales > Poaceae > Avena > Avena eriantha. The sequence goes on from OU342743.1 coordinate 80,131,225, forward strand.
ATCCACGAAGTCAGTCCATGAGTGGGACAATTCTTTACCAAAGATTTCATTCTTTCCCAAGCTTGAGCAACATGTTCATTATCAGATTGTTTAAACTTCATTATTTCACTTCTCATAGATATAATCTTAGCAGGAGGATAGTATTTTCCAATGAAAGCATATTTGCACTTAGTCCAAGAATCAATACTATTCTTAGTTAAGGAATTCAACCATTCTTTAGCTTTTCCTCTCAAAGAGAAAGGAAACAATTTCAGCTTAATAATATCATCATCTACATCCCTATGCTTTTGCATCTCATAAAGTTCAACAACGTTATTTAGAAGGGCAGCAGCATTTTCATTACCAATACCAGGAAATTGTTCTCTCATAACAAGATTGAGCAAAGCAGGTTTTATCTCAAAGAAAGTATCTTCAGGCACAGGTGGACCAATAGGTGTGCTCATAAAATCATTGTTGTTGGTGCTAGTGAAGTCACACAACTTAGTTTTTTCCAGAGTAGTCATTTTTTTGTGTTTTTGAATAAGAAAGCAGACTAATAAAACTAAATTTTTTTGTGTTTTTGATACCAAAACAAGCAAACAAAGCAAAAAAAAATACCAAAGTAAAGAGATTGGTTATGAGGGACTCCCCTTGTGAAGATGTCCTTCACTCCCCGGCAATGGCGCCAGAAAATATGCTTGATGGCCCAAAATATATCGAGCTCGTTGGGGAACCCCAAGAGGAAGGTATGATGAGCACAGCAGCAAGTTTTCCCTCAGTATGAAACCAAGGTTATCAATCTAGTACGACCAAGGAAACACCCCAAAGGTGTAGCTAGCTGAACGTTGGAAGGGCGCACTACCGGTGCCAGCAGCAACGTGGAGACCTGCACAACACAACCACAGAACTCTGTCCCCAATTTGCGATGAGGTTGTCAATCTCACCGGTTTTGCTGAAAACAATGGATTAAACGTATCGAATGGAAGGAAGTAATAGTTTGCAGAAAGTAAACAAAAAGCAGTAAACGGTTTATAGATTGTATGTAAAAGAAAGGACCGGGATCCATAGTTCACTAGAGATGGCTCTCCTTAAGATAGATAACATGCTGGGTGAACAAATTACAGCGGGGCAATTGACAAACATGGAGAAATAAATACATGCATATACTAATCATCTTGACTCCTTTGGAACTTGATTAGGATTTACAACATTATACATAGACCGCCATACAACTGCATCTATGAACAATAATCCACCTTCAGGTTATCATCCGAACCCCCTCCAGTATTAAGTTGCAAGCAACAGATTATTGCTTTACGAATTGCGTGTAATGTAAACAATACGATTGTTCTATGAACAAAGGATTGTTGTTTTCTCCCTAGTAGCAACAGCACATCTTGTACCTTAGAGATTTCTGTCACTTCCCCAGATTACCAGAGGCATGAACCCACTATCAAGCATAAATACTAAATCTTGGAGTTGCTACTTGGCCAAGATAGCTACTAACAACAGAAAGCATGCAAGATCACAAATAACAAAGACATGATAGAATCAATAATCAATCTGAAATAGCATCTCAATATCCATCGGATCCCTGCAAACACAACATGCAGAATTACAAATAGATGATCTTGATCATGAACGAAGCTCACAAGATCTAGACATGAAAGCACAAAGGAGGAGAACCAGCCATCTAGCTACTACATGGACCCGTAGTCTAGAGATGAACTACTCACGCATCACACCGAAGGCTTGCATGGTGATGAAGAAGGCCTCCAGGGTGAATTCCCCTCTCCGGAAGGGTGCCAGGAAGAGTTTCAGATCCCTCCATATCTAGGGATGGAGATGACGGCGGCTACCGACTCTTTCGTGGATTTTTGATCGGGTACTTAGGGTTTTTGTCCCGAGGGCATCTTATAGACGGAAGGAGAGGACGAGGGGATGTTGGGGTCGGCCAGACCACCCCCTAGTGCGGGCCAGGCCTGGCTGCGCGGCCAGGTGGTGTGGTCGGCCCCCAGCCCTTCTCCGTCTCGTATTCTGGCATCTAATGACTTCTGGAAAAATAGGCACTTTGGCTTTTGTCCCGTCCAATTCCGAGAATATTCATCTGCCGACTTTCCTGGAACCAAAAACAACAGAAAATAGGCAACTGGCACTATGGCTCTTGTTAATAGGTTAGTCCAAGAAATCATATGAAAATTACTCCAAAGTGTGGACAAAACACAAGAAAGTATATAAAACCAAGCATGGAACATCAAAAATTATAGATACATTTGCAATGCATCAACATCCCCAAGCTTAACTCCTGCTTGTCCTCGAGTAGGTAAGTGATAAAAAGAAAGAATAATTTTTTAGGTGACATGCACCATCATAAACTTGATCAAAGTATTTGTAAAACATTCAAAGCTGGGATCATAGTACTTCAATCATAACATGAAAGATAAATTTCTAGCAATAAGACAAAGAAACTATGTTGCAACATGAAAAGGCACAAACAAAAGATTCATGAATAACAATGTTTTGCAAGACATTTGTTTGTTTCACATAAAGAAAACATAGCATAATAGCATTCAGCTTGTCCCTCATAGGATAGCAAATATAAATGCATAGGACACCTTCAAAGTTCATAAGAGTGACTATATACAAATAGTTTAAAACAAGCACAATCAACTAGTCTTGGGACAATGCACATAGAACTAAGAATGGCCACTATGCTCTCAAAGTAGGTGCATAAAGGTAGAAGGTGGAGACTCAATATATAAGTGGAAGAAAGGCCTTAGCCTCGAGGAAGAACTACTCCCTCATCATCATGGGAATCAGCAACGGTGATGGAGATGGTGGTGGAGATCAATGGAGATGGGTGATACATTGCAAATGTATATACAATTTTTGATGTTCCATGCTTGGTTTTATCTACTTTCTTATGTTTTGTCCACACTTTGGAGTACATTTCATATGATTTCTTGGACTAACCTATTAACAAGAGCCACAGTGCCAGCTGCCTGTTTTCTGCTGTTTTTGGTTCCAGGAAAGTCAGAAAATGAATATTCTCGGAATTGGATGGGACAAAAGCCAAAAATCCTATTTCACCAGAAGACTCCCGGAGTGGGGCTGGGGCCCAGCCACACCACCTGGCCGCGCGGGCTGGGCCTGGCCATGCCAGGGGGTGGTCTGGCCGCCCCAGGCACCTCCTCGGTCTCCCTCTTCGCCTATAAGTTGCCTTCTAACCTAAAAACTCAGGGGGGGGTCGACGTTTTTCAAGTACTTCCGCTCCACCGCCACCACCAGATTCCACGAAATAGCACCAGAAACTCCATTTTGGCACCCTGCCAGGACGGGGAATTGGAGGAGGTCATCGCCATCATCATCACCATCGCTTCTCCATCTACCATCCATGTTTCACCCATCTATGAGTGAGTAATCTCGCATTGTAGGCTATGGGGATGGTAGGGATTGGATGAGATCGTTCATGTAATGGCATCGGATTGTTAGGGCATGGTGCCTAGTATATTTTATTAGTGCTTTATGACTTTGTTGCAACTTGTTATGGTTAATGCTTGTCACTAGGGCCCGAGTGCCATGATTTCAGATCTGAACATGTTATTGATTCATTATGATAGTATTGTTTATGGTCTTATCTGCAAGTTGTATGCACATGTTGTTTTCCGGAACCAATGGCCCCGAAGTGACAGAAATTAGGATAACCGAAGGGAATGGCTTTGATGTGAGGATCACATGTGTTCACGGAGTGTTAATGCTTTGTTCCGGTGCTCTATTAAAAGGAGCACCTTAATTGCCAGTAGTTCCCTTGAGGCCCCGCTGCAAACGGGCTAGCAGGACAAAAGATGTTGTGCAAGTTCTCATTGCGAGCACGTATGACTATATATGGAACACATGCCTAGGATTATCTAGTACTTGGATGCTTTATCTTATTTATCTGCAATTGCCCTATGTTCTGATTGCTATGTGAATTGTCTTGTCCATGCAACGCCTGTCCATCCATCCCTATGCCTACCGCACTCGAATCCTACTGTTTACTGCTATTGTTACTTCTGTCTTTACTTTACTGCTGCTGCTACTTTGCTATTCCTACTACAAAACTGTTGCTACTGATAAACTATTGTGAGCAAGATTGTTTCCAGGTGCAGTTAAATGGACAACTCAGTTGTTAAGGCTTATAAATATTCTTTGGCTCCCCTTGTGTCGAATCAGTAAATTGGGTTTCACTTCCCTCGAAAATACTACGATACACCCCCTATACTTGTGGGTCATCAATGGCTCTAGGGGCACTTTCCCGTCACGGCAGGGTGCCGGAACAGAGATTTTCTGTCCCTCGAATCTCCCCTTCGGTGGTGGTGGCGCTGCGGAAATTTTCGTGGCTTTCTGATTGACGATTCAGGGTTTTGCATCGGGAAGATTTTATAGGCGAAGGGGAAAGGTCGGCGGCCGGACAGGGGGCCCACACCATGCCCTAGCGTGGCTAGGGGGACCCACGCCTAGGGGTGGTGTGGCCACCCTGTGGCCCCTCTCCGTCTCGTCTTCTGGCTCCGTGAGTCTTCCGGTAAAATATCGACTTTGGCTTTTGTCCGGTCCAATTCCGAGAATATTGATTTTCTCACTTTCATGGAACCAAAAACAGCAGAAAACAGGCAACTAGCACTGTGGCATCTTGTTAATAGGTTAGTCCAAGAAAGCATATAGAAATACTCCAAAGTATGGACAAAACATAAGAAAGTAGATATAAAACAAGCATGGAACATCAAAAATTATAGACACGTTTACAACGTATCAGGTATCAGGTATGGATTCCAAGTGATTTAGACCAACTTGATGTAAGATCTTGTATCTCAGTATTTTTGCTGTCACCTTACTATCAATTTTCTCATGAAGGTTGTCCCTTGTGTTGCTCTCCCCATTATAAAGAACATGTTTAGCAATGACAAGTTTCTCACACTGTAGAGCGAGGGCCCTAAAGGCATGCGGCAACTATATGATGTGGATGTCTCCCAGACAATGGCCACCACCTATTTGGGTGGCCGAGGTTGGTCCAAGTATGTCTGTGAGAATTGTCTGAAGCAGGGGGACGAGGTAACATTTGATTTTAGCAAGCCTAGGCAGAGACTTGCACGCCATCGTACACCTGTTGACCGAAGGACCAAGAATAGAGGTAGTACTAATTAATTTGATTATGTACTCATCACAACCTCTAATGATTTTCTTGTGACTAATTATTCTGCACCATTGTCTTTACTCATCATATGACCCTGACAACTTCTGCAGTCCGCTTACCCTTATCTACCACCTAGAATGGTGCCATCATCAAGCTGCTGGCACCGACACCAGCACCGGCCCCAGTTCCTGAAACGACACATGTTAACCTCAGTAGGAGAAATAATAGAGGTAGTAACTTAATTCTCTTGTATCTCTCATCTCTGTCTAGGAGTTACTATTGTATAAGAAACCATTTTGCTTGTCCACATCTCATATGCCTCTCTGACCACTCCTGCAGTCCCCTTACCTACCCCTCAGAAGGTAACCAGCACCAAGCTGCTAGCACCCTCAACGGCACTGGCCCTAGTTCCTGCTCCGGCACTGTTGACCTAAGTAGAAAGAATGGAGGTAGTAACTTAATTTGCTTGTATACTCATCATATCCTCTGATCACTCTCTTGTGAGTAATTGTTGTATAAGAGACCATTTTGCTTGTACACTTCTCATCTGCCTCTACCGTCCCTGCAGTCAGCTTAGCTACCCCTCAGGAGGAATCTAGCATCACGCTGTTGGCGCCGGCATCGGTTTTGGGCCTTCTGGATCCTGCACCAGCCCCTCTACAATTAGTGGCACCATCTCATGCACCAGCACCAGCCCTAGCACAGGCACCGGCACAAGCTCCTTCATCACCCCGGGCAGCACCTTGTCTGACCATATCCTACACATGTGTCATCACAAGGTCGCACCGGATTATGTCCGTGAGTATATGGCGGCAGATATACTGTTATGAATGTCTTCTCAAGTTTCACATGATTCAGTGCATTGCTCTTAGTAATTATGCGTCTATCTCTTGCTATGACTTAGAAATTTCCTAAGAGTACCACAAAGCAACTCTAGGCTAGACGAAAGGGCACAATAGTCTTCACGATGCAAAGCGAAGGATTGCTTATCGAGGGACGCTACGCCATTAACTCAACGGATGGGCGCTTGGCAGCTACTTCTAGGTGGATCAAGTTCCGGAAAGCAGCCGAACTTACTATTGGAAGAACGGTCAAGGTCGATGTATCTCACTGCCCTGAATGCGGCATGTTGTTCATGAACTTCCTAGCTGTCTAGCTCTTTGGCCACATGCTATCGTAATTAATTATGTGGTTGTATTATCTCCATTAATCATATATGGGTGGTAAAACTATGATAACCTTTCGTTGGATTGGAGCTATGACTAATACGTACTGGTATGGTATATCTGTATCTATATGACGGTTCCCTATATGAGAAATTATTATGACAATGATTGTGTTCCAGTGATTGAGTGTGTTTGGAGAAAAGGGCAAACTGATCGCGTGCCATGGTTTTTAGAGCTGAAACAAGAACTATCTCTCTCTGTAGTGATATTGAATTTTAGTGTTTGTATTGCTGAATCAGTCACTTTGAAATGCTTCTGAATTGGTCAAGTGCTTCTGAATATGAACTAGGAATCTCTTGATTTTTTATGTCTTATTATTATGTACTCCTTAATCTTTCAAATAGTATTGAATTTGTCAAAAGTTATGTCGTTGTTGTTGGCTTCTTGCTCTAGAGCTTTTTCCTTTGTGTCATCGGAACCGTTGGATGCATTTTGGACAGAAGTGAGAGGGTAAGGATATACATCGTGATTTCACCAAGTGAAGGCATTGGATACCAGCCCTGTTTTGGCGCATGTGGTGTGTTCATTAGATATTTTTACATGAATATATGTCAAAGGAATTATCGCTTTTTTCCTCCCTCGAAGAGGTCTGTGTTTGAATCTGGCGAGACACAGCCCAGTGAAATTTGAGATCGGAGCCCATTGACCATAGCCCAAAAACTTTTTAATTTGGCCTTTTTGGCAGTGCCCCCCACCTCTAAAAGAACTCTGCCTACCAATGTTTTTAAGAAACTAATCCATTATGCGGGTTTTTTATAAATCGAGGTTCTAGTAGCACTGCTCTTTTATTTTAAGAGAGATAACATGGAAACACAACAATATTTTTTAGAAGACTAATACATAAGTTGTAGTACTATTACATGTTTAATGATTCCATTTCTATTAGTATCTTTGGTATTGTGGCAAAACACTTAGTTTATGTCTATTTGATTTGATTTGAAGGTCTTTAGTTCGAATCCACTATGTGTACATATTTATATATATCTTGGGTTTACTTTTTTTAGAAAGGGTTTACTTTTTAATATCGCATTACAGAGCGGATGACATCATGGACCCACCAACCTGCAGCATCCCTCGAGTTTATTGGTCGGGTTTGAAAAAAAGTTAAATACTTGTACAAAGAGGCTGGCATCAGGGACCCACCGGCCAGAACATACCATAGAGGGTGACATGGGGGCCTTAGCAGCAAGACCATACACGGCTGCCACATCGAGCAATGTTGCCAAGGTCCAAATAGCGGACGCGTCTGAAAAAAAGTCCATCATACGCAGGTTTGATATACAGAGAGATCGGCATGTGGGACCTAGTAGCACGGCCTTATATAGGTTCTGCCTTGAGCGACGTTGCCAAGTTCGAAACAGGGAGGCCCGAGCGAGAAAAAAGTCCATCATGCACACCTTTCTTCTAATGAGAGGCTCACATGGGGGCCTCAGCAGCCTGGAAAAACGGTTAATGCATCGAGCAATGCTATCAAATTCGAAACACGGAGGCGCGACCGAGAGCAAAAAATCCATCATACACACGTTTCTTCTAATGAGTGGATGGCATGTGGGGGTGGGGCCCTGCATCATGATTAAACTGTGGGGACCCCGGATTAATCACCTGAGAATCCATGTTATGCATACAACCACGATCCCATGATGAGTTAGTCGTGGCATACAACATACAAGTACAAAAGTAAACATCCAATACCTAATGAATACTTGTCATACCTTATTTTCCATTATGGCTACATCGATCAATCATCAGCGGAACTTCATTAAGCGTAGAGCCCGAGCCATGCCTTAACCTACAGGCAACTGACTGAGAGAACGTCCTAGCTCGCATAGTCGCCACCTCACCTTCTTCTCAATATCTAACCAAGTTAATAGCCAGGTATAATGCCAGTGTGTACTTTGCATTTACTCGCAAACCACCTTAAGATAAAAATAATAACAAGAGGATATGCATTATTGTTGTGGTAGTAGGAGGGCTCCAAGAGAGGTTATTTTCTCAATTAGTTTCTCTTGTAGATATAGCATCTACATATCTTTGTTGAAAACTTCTGTAAAACATTTTGGAGACGTTCTTGAAAAGTTTTGGAAACACTAGGATTGGGGTACCCATGTGTTCCTGTCTCCAGGTCGTCCCACGACTAAACTCCTTTCTCCCTTCCGACAATCCCATGGTCAAAACCTTTCTCCTCTACGACCATCCCATGGTCAAACATTTCCAAAGTCATTTCTTTTCCGAAATCCTTTTTGAAAAGAAAACCAGCACCACTCTATAGAAGTTTGTCCAACCCGTCCATAACCGTGGACACAGCTATTCAAATTGATTTACACTCTGCAAAGGTTGCACAATTTCCCCACACCATCCGGGTACACTACCCTGATCTACACCGATCGTGGGTCGAGTAACTGATCAAGACTCTCCGGATGCCCACTCCAATATAAGTGCCTACCCTATGAGTGTTACTCCCCTCAAAACTGGGACGTCGGGTATCGAGGACCAACCGGAACGCATTTTACACTTTACACAGTGGGCGCTTCAATGAGGGGCTCATAGTATTGCCTGGCTGCCAGCAGACAGTTTGTTCCTTCTCTAGGTCCATGTCCCACATGGAAATTTAAGGGAGAAGGCCCAGCCTATGGGGATCACGATCCCCTGTAGTAGTTGCGAGGCAGCTTATACCAGAATAGACAAACATCAAATCCAGTCATGTCCCATTCCAGAGTAATGTGGTTGCACGGGTTAAGTTGTTATAGCTAAACTACAAAGAACCGGGTGCGTTTTTGTAAACCTTTTTCCTCCAGCTTTCCTTCAGCATTTTGTAAAACAAAACCTTTTTCTTTCTCAACATCTCTTGGGAGGTCCCACCTCACCAAGATTTTATCATAAAACATTTGGTAACACTTTTTCCGGGTCTTCCCATCCTATAGCTTTGCTCAAAAGGAGTATGGTGTGTTACACCATCTACCATACTAGGTACAAATAGGTATCCTCAAGAGGGTTGTACTTAGTAGTACCATTGAGTAATGGTTTGGAGGAGCCAAACCAGTACCAGATATACAACATCATATAGTGAAACAATGCAGTTATCATAAAACACTAAGTAAAACATGCATAAGTAAAATAGTAGGGAGAGGCTTATAAGCAAGAAGGTGGCTTACCTGAGATCAGTAATATGGCATAATTGTCCCTGGACTTCTGCTTAAAATACCCAATAATATACAATAATAACCATCTTCTTCTGATCTCCGAGATAATCGCAACTATCGTCGTCAGGGAGCACACATGCAAACAAGCAAGAGCACAATCAACTCAAGGCATACAAGCAACAATACATACAGCAAGCAATGAAAAATACAAGTTTATAAATCAGTAGGTCTTAGGAAGAATGGATTTAATAAGATTGGCCTTGTCTTGGAAACATGGAAGAAAATCCCTTGGGATTTATAGCCGAGGAACTACCTAAGAGGGGTTTTGGACCAAGGACATATTATTTATGACACCATTGTGTAAAAATTATACCAAAATATAAGAGTTGATAAAATGAAACCAACAAAGGTGGTTTCACTATTTTATCACTTTTCTTTAATTTCTTATGAATATTCTAGTGATAAAAGCTCTAGTTTTAGGAAATAATTCACCAGAAAAGTTTTGGAGCTCCAAAAATTATTTCCTTGAATGGTCAGGTAGAGTTTGATGTACTTATTCACTGAGAGTTCGAATCATGTCAAAGTATTTACAAGAATGCCCTTAAGAAATTCCCAAAGGCAGTTATGTAGTTGTTTTGTCTTTTTCACCAGATTTTATCTACAGAGGATTTTGATTTGATTCCAAGGACAGATAGTAGGTATTTAGAATAACTTTCTATAGAAATTGGAATCAACCTTTTTGGAGTTGTGTACTTACTGTGATGATTTATCTAGTGATAACATTATGGACTGAATGTTTAATTCATTAGAAATCCTCGGAATCTCAATAATTCTTGATCTCCTGGATTTAGATATAACTGGATGTAACACATCATAGAGAGTTGGAATGAGGTCCATACCATCTAAGGTTTGGCCTAGAGAAATTTCTAATGGCAGAAACTAATAGTTTTAGTTATTTTCACTATAGACAAACTATTGTTCACCTTGGTATAAGGCATATGCTAAATTATTGGTATAGCAATTACCTTCTAGAAGAACTTTGATTCATCCCAAATGGATATGTACAACTCCCTTAGGAATTTATTTAGTGCAAAAGACAACTTTTTGTGGATTAATTGCCAATAAATAATAGAAATTATTTTTGGCAAAAGACCAGTTCTGCATGTTGCACAAAACATTCAGGAACATGGTGGATTTTAGATCTCGTAATTTGAAGTGATTAGCATTTTTTAAATGATTTAATCTAAGGCCAAACTTCTAGATTTTTACAGAACTATTAAAAAGAAAAAGAAAAGGGGAGCGACAGGCCCGGATCTACGCCGAGTTGGGCCGGCCAGGGCGAAATCGGCCCACCCGGGCGAGGCCAACATGCGGGAGCGTGGGTTCGAATCCGCCAGGCGGGGCCCGCTAGTCAGCGGCCCTAGCGGTCGAAGGGGTACGGGGCGCCGAGGACCGTCAGATTAGAAGCGGATCTGACGGCAGAGGGTCATCTTCCTCGCCGTCATGTGGAGGCAGGCACAAACCCTAGCGAGGGGTACGGGGAGGAGCGAGGAGGCTCACCGGGGGCTTGGGAGGCGTTGGCAGGGTCTCGGGAGGATGCGGCGCACCGCGACGAGCCCGAAGAGGGGCGGCATGGTGGGTTTCCGAGCCGGGATCTAGCTCGCGCAAGGACACCCGAGAGCAACCTCATCGGAGCTCGACGGCAGCGATGGTAGGGGCAGCCCTTGGCCACCAAAACAACGGTATCAGAGAGAGGGGAAGGAGGGAATCACCCTACCGTGACATGCAGAGGGAGATGAGGTGAGGAGAGGGAGCTTAGCTTGTTTTGGAGGAGGAGCCCGAGGCTCTTTTCTCTCTCTCTCGAGCAGCACAAGGTAGTGGAGAGCGAGAGGGGGTGCTAGGGTGGTAAAAGGAGGGAGAGGAAGCAAATGAGGGGTAGGGGAGGAACGGGGTGGCCTCTAGACCTTATAAACCGAAGGGAGAGGGTCTATGGTGGACCAAGTCCAAGAGAGGACATAGGAGGGGCTCCTGGCTACTGATTTGGCAGAGGGGCGGTGGAGAGGTTAGTGGGGAGAAAAGGAGACAGAGGGTGGTCGTGGCTCTGTGTTTAATAGGCCATAGAGCTCTCTTTCTTCACCTCGGCTGAAAAGAAAAGAGGGGAGGGTGAGGGGGCTAGGGAGAGCTAGGGTAGCTTTTAGTGGTGCAGAGGGAAAGGAGGTGGGGTCCAGGATTGGCAAGAGAGAGGAAGGGGGCGTGTTGTAGCTGTTGTGAAGATTTTACAAGATATGGCATTCATTTGTTCTCTCTCTCACACTTGCTCCAATAGCTAAAGAACAAAAGTGTGCAATGCTATAGTATCCTCGACTAGGGAGGAGTGCTGGTTTCTGTGGAGTAGTTATTGACAAGTTTGAGAAGGTTTTGATTTAACTTTGGATCATGGTTTTGAATATCTCCATTTTTGGCCATCTTGATGATCATGAAGAACCTCAGGATTTTTGATATTGGAAAGGAGAGGTGAGGATGCTGGTAAGTGGATATGGTCCAGGTACATATCCATGAATTATTTGGGAATTATTTGATGAAGTTTGCATTGGTCCACTTTATATCACCTATTCAAATAGGGCAGAAATGGTTTCCAAAAGCTCATTTGATATTTTTACATTGGACCAGGTTGGATTTTGATGTGAGATGGTCATAAATATGAATTCACACTATGATGATTTTTCCCAAGATTTATTGGGGATGAGAAGTATTTAAAACAATTATTATTCTCTTTCTGCCATTTGAGAAAACGGGCAAAAAGGAAATAAAGGATCTGAAAAATATTTATTTTTGAGATGGGAATGTAGGGTATGATATATTGACCTCAGTTGAGCAAAAGGTTGGGGAAGTGTTTTGGCAAAAACCAAACTTTCCATTGGGAAAAGAGTTTTGGAGATTTTGTCTATTAAATGAATTAAATAGATTTGGTCCATAATAAATATGGATAAAATTTGATAAATCTTGATGATCAAGGTAGATGATGTAGACAAGGTGTAACAAGCATTTGCAACCTTGGGATTGGAGAATCCAAGTTGATTTTGGTGAAAACTAGAGATTTAAGGATCTTGGGTAAGATTGTTTTCATGCCACCAAAACCTTGCTGGATCTTGGAGCTCAAAGCTCCCCTTGGGTAATGGGATATATGGATGGATAGAACAAGTGAGGTACATCAACATTTGTACAGATATTTTAGTTTGATCCTGCTTGAGCTCACCAAGAATTGATTTCAAACTTTAAATAAAATAAGTCTGCCAAGGCAGATTATCAACTAGCCTTCAAAACCTTGTGGGTTTAAGAAGAACAAAGATCCACTTGGAACAAGTGAAGTATAAATTGATAGACCTATATAAGTAGAACACAACCATGCAAAGAGTTGTTCCATAGAAGGTTGGATGATGGTGTGAGCTTCTGACAAAGTAGGCATGTTGATAAGATTTGCAGGAAAAGTTATTTTCTTTCCTACAAAACCATCAAGAACAAGTGGGTTGGAGGATGATATAACCAAGGGAAATAGTGGTCCTTGGTATTCCATAGGATGGTTAACAAGATGGTTCAAATGCATTTTAAAAAATGCACAAGGGTTGAGAAAAGGAGACATTCAAAAAGGTGATGTTGAAACAGATTCTATACTTAACCAAATTTGGCAAATTTGGGGTTTTTGACTAGAATGTGGGTGGTGATGATTTTGATGGGATGCAATGTACCAAAGCATCATCAAGTGGATGATGTTGAAGTATATAGGGAGTAGGAAGGATCCTTTCTTGATATTGGTCTTCATTGACTTAGAAGCTTCTAGAAGGGATCACTTCAGAAGGGGTCTGGTTAAGGGTTTTAGATGATCACCTAGTATCTAGAGATTAGATCTTGCTTTGTATTCTTGCTTAGGGTGTGGTGATTTGGAAACCTCTTGATCCTAGTGATGATCTCCTAGAGTAGCTCATACTATCTCCTAAGCAGACAAATCAAGCAGCAGATCAAGGCAATTCATCTTATAAACTAAGCAAACCTACTAATAGGGTTACCATAAAGCCTAGCTCAAGGTAAGGATGGGTATTTTGAAAAGGTTGCAGTTTGGATAAGAGGAGAGTCCTTGGTATCTCTACCAAGAGTAGAATTCAAAAGCTTTAAAACGAGGTTTTGGGAAACCTAGAGATAAGATTAGTTGAAGGTCTGTCTTGAAAACATAGGTTGCTCTCCATAGTTTGGGGAAATATAAGCTACTAAAATAGTTGGTTTGCAAAGGCTTCTTGGCTCAGGTTTTGAAATGCCAAAACATTTGAGAATATGTAAAATGAGCCAGGACAGTTTTGTTAAATAGCTTTTGTCCACTGAAATTGAGGTAAGGAGTATATCTTCTAATAGACATTCATATGCATAAGCATATCCAAACAACAAGCAAACTCTTCAGCATTAAACAAGAAAAAGTTATTGTTCCCCCTGATTTTTGCATTCTAGACAACTAATCAGGGTTGCTGGAATTGCGATGTTACATAAACGATAGATGCAGTGAGCAACGCTATCAAGTTCGGAACACGGAGGCGCGACCGCGGGAAAAAATTCTATCATACACACGTTTCTTCTAATGAGAGGATGACATGTGGGGTCTAGGAATTTGATTAAACGGCTGATGCAGCGAGAAACGCTATCAAGTTCGGAACACGAAGGCGCGACAGAGGGTAAAAAATCCATCATACACACGTTTCTTCTAATGAGAGGATGACATATGGGGCCCAGCATCGTGATTAAATGGTAGATGCATCGAACAGCGCTATCAAGTTTGGAACAGGGTAGCGTGGGCGAAGGAAAAAAATCCATCATACACACGTTTCTTCCAATGAGAGGATGACATGTGGGGCTCAGGATGTTGGTTAAACGGTTGATGCGTCAAGCAGCGCTATCAACCCGAAATGGGGTAGCGCCAGCGAAGGAAAAAAATCCATCATACACACATTTCTTCTAATGAGAGGATGACATGTGGGTCCCAGGAGGTTGATTAGACGGTAGATGCATCGAGCAGCGCTATCAACTTCAGAACAGGGTAGCGCGAGCGAAGGAAAAAAATTCCATCATACACATGATCCTTCTAATGAGAGGCTGACATGTGGGACCTTGCAGCCTGCCTAAACGGCAGACACCTCAAGCAAGGTTATCGAGTTCAAATCAGCGAGGCGCGACCAAAAAATATGGTTTGCTAGAGACACTAACGTCCGGGACCCACACGCCTCAAAAGACTTTGGCGAGTCAACATCGCGTGAGGAAACAAAAATCTTGCTTCTGCTACGCGCCAGCCGAGCTTCCTCCATGTTCTTAGCAGATCTGTCGTAGTAGAGGGCCGTGAAACCATAAAAAAAAGTTTTCCATCGGCCACGGCCGAGCCGAGAATTTCGTCGCGAAAGACGCGCCTTCTACGACGACCGTCGGGCCAAGTCGTTGCAGAAGGAAACGTTTCTTGTACTGTATGTAACTCGGCCCAGATCAGTTTTATTTCTTTTTCTTTATCTCTTTTCTTCTTTACTCATACTAAATATCTTTTCCCTTCATATACCTGTCATATAAATGTCTATAACATTAATCCTTCACATGATTCACCGACTCTGGGTACCTGGGGTTACATCCCCAACATTAGTCCCCGAGGCTATGTGGGATTCGTAGAGTCGCGCATAGGCTTCACCAAAAGTATCTCCAGAGTTGTTACCGACGTATAGTCCTTTTTCTCTGGTCATATAACCGTCTTGGGTAAGTTTATGACTTCTGGCCTTCTCTGGCTTCATTCTTAACCCTTATAGATAAATTTTGTGGCTTCTAGCCTGTTTTGGCTCTGGCCTTAACCTATTTGGGTAAGTCTCTTGGCTTCTGGCCTGATTTGGCTCTGGCCTTAACCCATTTGGGTAAGTTTTTTTGCTTCTGGCCTGATTTGGCTCTGGCTTAACCCATTTGGGTTAGTCTTTTGGCTTCTGGACTTAACCCATTTGGGTAAGTCATTTGGCTTCTGGCCTGATTTGGCTCTGGCCTTATGAATTGTAATCCGAGTTATCTCATCTGAGATATAATTGCTGAGTTATATGACTCAAAATTGACATGAGTCTCTGTTTTGAGTTACCTAACTCAAAATCCGAGTTACTTGACTCGAAACTGAGTTACCTAACTCAAATCGGAGCTACTTGACTCAAATCCGAGTTACAAATGCTGAGATATGATATGGCCTTATGATATGCTGGCAAACTGCCGTAAACCTGGATCCAAGATATGATTTGAGTTATGATATGACTTCATGATATGGTGACATACTTCCATAGATATGGATCCGAGATACAGATCCGAGATTGAACATGATGAGTTATTGATATATTGGGGTATAAGATAACTTGGAGAGCTGAGTTAGAATCTGAGTCATCATGTTACTTGGCAAGATGAAATAAAATCCGAGTTATCCTGTAACTAGGAAATTGAAGCAAGTCCGAATTACCCTGTAAATTAGGCAAACTGAAGTAAATCTGAGTTACCATGTAACTAGGAAATTTAAGCAAATCCGAATTACCCCTGTAATTAGGCAAAATGAAGTAAAATCCGAGTTACCATGTAACTAGGAATCTGAAGCAAATACCAATCCGAATTAAGGATGACCTGGCAAGCTGAAAACACCAATCCGAGTTAAATCTGAGTTACCAGATAACCCGGCTGACTGAGTCAAATCCGAGTTACAAGGTGACTAGGCAAGCTAAAGTACAATCCTAGTTACAAGGTAACTAGGTGAGCTGAGTTAAATCCGAGTTATAATGAGCCTCAAAGACTTGGTGAGTTATCTTATCATCCAAGGTAGCCTAAAGAAACAAAGCAGTTGATACATACGAGATCATGGCACATCTTAAGTCTTCTATGGGTTATTGTTCTATGCACGGAGATGCCGAGTCCCTGGGATACTTTTTCTATCCTTAGGTGATTCAAATGACAGGTTTGCTAGTCCCTGAGTTGAGTTATCTCATCCTCGGGGTGAACAGCTAGGTGATTGACGGTGATAGCCCCCGAGTGACATTCAGGGGTATCTCGTGTGCATGTTGGTTGAGCTACTCGTTACTCACTACATCTTTGGTGAGGAGGTTGAGTTATCTAGTTGAGTCACTCCCATTGAGTTAGTTAACACTTACAGTATTGTTGGTGAAGAGGTTGAGGAAGAGGTTGAATCACCTCAACAAGGGAGGCTTGTATGCTAACTCCACTGCTCTCTGTATGTTGAGGAAGAGGATGCAGAGACTTTTGATCGATGGTGAAGTATATCTTGATGAATATGTTCCCGTCCGGATGGTAACCCAACCAGCGCCTCTGATCAGCCCCACGGTGGGCGCCAAATGTAGTGGTGGTCTCACGGCATATGCCTGGTATAGGCTCAAGTTGGGGCCGATGGACAATGGAGGAATTCGGGGAGGGATGATGAAGTGAATACCTCATTCAGAAGAACTTAGAGAGAAACGATATACCCAGGTTCGAGGCTCTCCTAGTGAGATAACACCTCTACCCCTGCATCTAATTTCATATATCTTGCCATGCTTGTGGCTACAATGGTTCTCCTTGAGCTGTACTCCTATGCCTCTCATGGAGAGAGCAGAGGAACAAGAAACCATGCTCCTAGTGAGCAGATGGAGAAGAGCCCTTCGGGGGCCTCTCGTGTAACGATACCCCTGGTGCTCCTTATAAAGGGGAGCCCATGGGACATGGTATGTCATCACAAGTACTCCTATGAGTTGTCTAGTGGGGGCTTGCCCAGTCATCTTGTCCTTTAATGAGTCACTGGTCTTATCCCTTCGGCATATTCCTTAGCATCTTAGGAGATGCTCGGCATATTCCCTAGGATCTCCCAAGATGCCTAGCATATTCCTTAGCATCTTTGACCAAAGGGGCCAGTCTGAGCCTAGGGCATCCCAAGACTAGCACCTAATGTAGGCTTGACTTGAATTGGAGGCATGTCAATGGAGGTCGATGCAACATCCAAATATGAGCAAAGTGGCCTTCGGGACGAAGTAATTCGGCCCGGGAAAGTGAAATTCGGCCATGGGTGGAAATAATTCGGCCTGGGGGTAAAATGGGGCCCAACAGGGCAATGAATAGTGCCCCTATCGATTAACTCTCATTAAGTCGAATCACAGCTTGATTCGGCCCGAGGGAGGAAAATACGGCCCAACCATATCCTCCCTGACTCGGTCTCGGCAGGAAAGGAGCCCGTTTGGTGCAACAAATAGCCTAGTCGGGATTCCCTGCAATCCGGCCAAGCTGGGTTCTTGCTAAGATGGCGGGGCGAAGCAGTCCGGGGTGGGCCATGCTCACCATATGTCGGCCCACCTGGGGTAAAACATGGTGAGGCAGTGGAGCGAAGGGGCTGGCGCCGGGGTGAGAAAGACCCAGGGTGAGCCGAGCCTCATCCGTCGGCCCACCCGGGAGTAATTGGCGAAGCGGGGCAGAACCGAGGTGAAGAAGACCAGAGGTGGGCTAAGCCTCCTTCATCGGCCCACCCAAGAGTAATTGGCGAAGTGGGGCGGAACCAAGGTGAAGAAGACCCGAGGTGGGCCGAATCTCCTGTGTCGGCCCACCCAGGAGAAGGGGCGTGTCGAGGTGGTGACCCGGTGATGCTGGAGACGAGGCAGTGTTGATAGAGGTGGGGATCGAAGCTAGCGAGGAATTCGGCGGGAGGAGTTGGCATTGAGGTGGAGACGTCGGCGGGCCGGATGGGGTGTTTCGGCCCAGCCGGGGTAAGGGGTAATCCGGCGCTCACAGGGCAGAATCTGCCTGGAATTGTTTTAACTAGGCCGGGTTATATGTAACTCGGTCTAAATCAGTTTTATTCCTTTTTCTTTATCTCTTTTCTTCTTCACTAATACTAAATATCGTTTCCCTTCATATACCTTTCATAGAAACGTCTATAACATTAATCCTTCACATGATTCACCAACTCTGGGGTACCTGGGGTTACATCCCCAACATTTTGGTATTCTGTGTTCCGAGACCATGTATGTACATGCTAGGCTCGTCAATTTTAACCTTAGTATCCGCATGTGCAAATCTAGATTGCGCCCGTTGTATGCACACGTAGAATCTATAACACCCGATCATCGCGAGATGCTTCGAGTCGACGAGTCTTAGCAATGGTGCCTACTAAGGACGAACACTTTATTACTTGATATTTTAGTGAGAGGGATCATCTTATAATGCTACCATTGTGATATAAGAAATACAAGATGCAAAAAGGATTAACATCACATGCAATTCATAATATGTGACATGATATGGCCTTTCTTCTTATTCCTTTGATCTCCATCTCCAAAGCACGGACATGATCTCCATCATCACCAGCGTGGCATGAAGGTCAGTGGCGCCGCTTCATGGTTGTCCATCACTTAACAACAACAATTACAACTACTTGGAAGAAAGCTATTACATGATGAATAGACACGCAGGTATTAATAAGAATAAAGACAACTATTAGGCTCCTGTCGGTTGCCATATTACAACAAGGATCATTGCATACATCAAATATATTCACAATCACATCGTGGCCATATCACATCACCTGCCTGTTGGGGATGTGACCCTAGGTACCCTAGAGTTGGTGTATCAAGTACTCATTGGAGCATAAAGTGATTAAATTGAGGGTGTGAAATATAAGATGGATAAAGAAAAGGAGGAGAACTAAAGCTCTATGCCGAATTAGATTAAATTCGGCCTAGTACGGTCCCTACCAGGCCGAACTAAAGCTCTGTGGTCCAGCAGGCCTTCTAGTTGACCGAATCAGGTCCAAACCCGGCTAGCCCGGATTGCCAAGCCGGCCCACCGTGCGCCATAGCGCTCTCCATCGCCAGCGCCAGGTCGAAGCTCCCCCGATCCCCTCCGCGACACCACTTCGCCCGCCTCATCCCCCGGGTGGGCCGGTAGGGAGCGGTCTGGCCCACCACGGGGCCATGCCTCGACGCCTGCCCGCTTCCTCACCTCGGCGCGCAAACCCCGGGTGGGCCGACTCGGCGGACACCTCGGCCCACCCTGGGCCACCTCCTAGCCTCGCCAGATCCCGCCAGATGGGCTGCCCCGGATTACCTCCCTTGGGCCAAGACGAGAAAGCCCCGGCTGGGCCACCCCACGCCGGGTTCAGGCAAGCCTTGGCTGGGCCGCCCCAGGCCGAATTCTCTTCAACCCCGGCCAGGCCCTCAGAATTACCTCCACCTGGGCCGAATTACCTCATAATCCGGATGGGAGGAAAGTAATCCGGATGGGGCACTGTTCACCGCCTAGATGGGCCCCATTTCACCCCCGGGCCGAGTTATTTTCCTCCTTGGCCGAATTTCACTTCCCCGGGCCGAATTACTTCGTCCCAGACATCACTTTGCTCATACCTGGACCCGTCAGCAACTTCTACATCGACATGCTTCCAGGTGAAGTCAAGCCTACGTCAGGTACCAGTCTTGGGACGCCCCTGGCTCAGACTGGTCCCTTTGGTCCAAGATGCTAAGGAATATGCTAGGCATCTTCGGAGATGCTAGGGAATATGCCGAGCATCTCCTAAAGATTCTAAGGAATATGCCGAAGGGATAAGACCGGTGACTCAATAAAGGACAAGGTGACTGGGCAAGGCCCCACAAGACAGCTCATAGGAGTAATTTAGATGACATACCTTGTCCCCTGGGCTCCCCTTTATAAGGAGCACCAGGGGTAACGTTAAAGGCGAGGCTCCCAGGAGGGCTCCTCTCCCTCACTAGGAGCATGGCTTCTTCTTCCTCTACTCTCTCCATGAGAGGCATAAGATTACAGCTCAAGGAGAACCATTGTAGCCACAAGCATGGCAAGATATATGAGATTAGATGCAGGAGTAGAGGTGTTATCTCACTAGGAGAGCCTTGAACCTAGGTATATCGTGTCTCACTAAGTTCTTCCGTGTGAGGTCTTCACTTCATCATCCCTTCCCGGATTCCTCCATCGTCCATTGGCCCCAACTTTAGCCTATACCTGGCATCTGCCGTGACACCACCACGACAGTTGGCGCCCACCGTGGGGCGAATAAGAGGCGTTGGTTGGGTTACTATCTGGACGGGAACGCCTTCATCAAGCTCTGCTTCACCATCGATCAAACGTCTATGCATCCTCTTCCTCAACGTACAGAGAGCAGGGGAGTTGGCATACAAGCCTCCCTTGTTGAGGTGACTCAACCTCTTCCTCAACCTCTTCAGCAACAGTACAGTAAGTGTTGGTTGACCCATTGGGTGTGACTCAACTAGATAACTCAACCAACATGCACATGAGATACTCCCGAATGTCACTCCGGGACTATCACCCTCAATCACTTAGTTGTTCACCCCTAGGATGAGATAACTCAACCCGAGGACTAGCATACATGCCATTTGAGTAACCTATGGGTAGAAAAGGTATTTCGGGGAATCGGTATCTCCGTGCATAGGAAAAACAACTCAGAAAAGACTTAAGATATGCCATGATCTCGTATGTATCCACTGCTTTGTGTCTTTAAGCTGCCTTGGATGAAAAAGTAGCTCACCAAGTCATTGAGGCTCATTATAACTCGGATTTAACTCAACTCACCAAGTTACCTAGTGAAAAGGGTTATACTTCAGCTTGCCTAGTTGCCTTGTAACTCGGATTTAACTCAGTCAGCCGGATTACCTAGTAACTAAGATTTAACTCGGATTGCTGTTTTCAGCTTACCAGGTCATCCATAACTCGGATTGTGTGTGCATCACCATGCCAGGTTACCTGATAACCCGGATTTTACTTCAGTTTGCCTAATTACAGGTTTCCAGGTTACATGGTAACTCGGATTTTACCTCGGTTTTCCTAGTTACATGGTAACCCGGATTTTACTTCAGTTTGCCTAATTACAGGTTTCCAGGTTACATAGTAACTTGGATTTTACCTCGGTTTTCCTAGTTACATGGTAACTCGGATTTTACTTTAGTGTGCCTAAATTACAGGTTTCTAGGTTACATGGTAACTCAGATTTTACTTCAGTTTGCCTAACTACAGGTTTCCTAATTACATGGTATCTCGGATTTTACTTCAGTTTGCCTAATTACAGGGGTAATTCGGATTTGCTTCAGTTTACTAGTTACAGGGTAACTCGGATTTTAACTCAGCTTACCAGGTTATCTTATACCTCAAATTAATTTGTTCCATTTCTTGGATGGCGATGGGCCAGCATATTAATAACTCATCATACTCAATCTCGGATCAGTATCTCGGATCTATCATATCATAAAGTCATGTCATAACTCAAAATCATATCTCGGATCAATGTCTCGAGTCAAAATCTAGGGCAGTTTGCCAGCATATCATAAGACCATATCTCAACCAAATGACTCGGATCTAAGACTTATGTCAGATTCGAGTCAAGCAACTCAAACTCCCATCAGGTAACTCCGATTTGAGTCATGTAACTCGGATTTGAGTCATGTAACTCGGATTTGAGTCAAGTAACTCGGATTCTGAGTCAAGTAACTCAAAACAGAGACTCATGTCAATTTTGAGTCATGAAACTCAGCAATTATATCACGAATGGGATAACTCGGATTACAATTCATAAGGCCAGAGCCGAATTAGGCCAGAAGCCAAAAGAGTTAATCCAAATGGGTTAAGGCGAGAGCCAAATTCGGCCAGAAGCCAAAAGACTTACCCAAATGGGTTAAGGCCAGAGCCGAATCAAGCCAGAAGCCAAAAGAGTTACCCAAATGGGTTAAGGCTAGAGCCAAATCAGGCCAGAAGCCAAAAGAGTTACCCAAATGGGTTAAGGCCAGAGCCGAATCAGGCCAGAAGCCAAAAGAGTTACCCAAATGGGTTAAGGCCAGAGCCGAATCAGGCCAGAAGCCAAATGACCTACCCAAATGAGTTACAGTCAGAGCCAAATCATGCCAGAAGCCAAAAGACTTACCCAAATGGGTTAAGGCCAGAGCCGAATCAGGCTAGAAGCCAAAAGAGTTACCCAAATGGGTTAAGGCTAGAGCCGAATCAGGCTAGAAGCCAAATGACTTACCCAAATGGGTTAAGGCCAGAGCCAAATCAGGCCAGAAGCTAAATTTGAGAAAAGAGTCCATAGAGCACATCTCAGAACATCATATTTCGGCATTTTCAGGGTCAGGGTACTGCTGAGCACAGCCTAGTGAAATTTGGTAAAGGAGCCCATGGAGTATAGCACATGTGGAATAGTAAAAATATTTTTAATTCGGTCTTTTGGACATTACCCCACCTCTAAAAAACTCCGTCTATCCATGTTTTTAAGAAACTACTTCATTATGTGGCATTTTATAATTAGAAATGCCAGGAGCGCTGCCTTTTTATATTTTAAAAGGGATAAACATGGACACACAAAATATTTTTAAAAAGACTAATACATAAATTGTGGTACTAATAAACATTTAATGCTATCTTTTCTATAAATATCTTTCGTGTAGTGGGAACGCACTCAATTTAGTCTATTTAATTTGAAGACCTGTAGTTCAAATCCCTTGCGTATACATATATATATATAGAGAGAGAGAGAGTGACGCTATTTGAACCCAGGGTGTAGAACAGTTATTCTTCACCCACCCTCTATTTTTCAAACCGTATATAATTTTTACGTCACGTAAATTTTCTCTTATATCGGAAGTCAAGAAAAACATAAGAAAATTTAGACATATCGTTAAAAGATTCGTTTACATACCGTATAAAAATACGACGTAAAATGCATAGTTTTTATGTTTTTTACACTATAATGACTCATAAATCGTACTTTTATGTCCTTTTTTTACGTTTATGATGAATATGAACATAATTACTAGTATACGAAACATAAGTTTCTGAATATGAGAACATAAAAATATGTGGATGCAAAATAACTATTCTGCATCTTCAGTGCTGAATAGGGTTTCTATATATATATATATCTTGGTTTTGCATTTTTTCTTTCTTCTAGCAATATTGCATTACGGAGAGACTGACATCGCGAACCCACCAGCCTACAGCTTCCTTCGAGTTTAATTGGTGGATTTGAAAAAAGTTAAATACTTGTCCAGAGAGACTAGCATCAAGAACCCACCAGCTAGAATATAGAAGGATGCATCAGGGACCCACAGTTCAGAACATAGAGAGGCTGACATGGGGCCCCAGCAGCAAGACCATACACGGCTGCCTCATCGAGCAACGTTGCCAAGGTCAAAACAGCGGACGCGGACAAAAAAAAAGTCCATCATACACATGTTTCATTTATAGAGAGACTGATATGTGAGACCCACCAACGAGACTTATACATATGCTGCATCGAGCAACGTTGCTAAGTTGGAAACAGGGAGACGCGAGCGAGAAAAAATCTAGCATGCACACATTTTTCTAATGAGAGACTGACATGGTGGACCCAGCAGCCTGAATAAACAGTTAATGCAGCAAGCAACTTTATCAATTTGAAACACGGAGCCACAAGCGAAGAAAAAATTCAATCATACAGCTGATCCTTCTAATAATAGGCTAACGTGTGGACCCATCAGCGTGACCAAATGGCAGAATCATCGAGCAACGCTATCTAGTTTGGAACATGGTAGCGCTAGAGAAGAAAAAATACATACACACGATTCCTTTAATGAGAGGCTGACATAGGGGATCCACCAGCCTGAATAAACGGCTGATGCAGCGAGCAACACTATCAAGCTCGAAACACAGAGGCACGACTGAGAAAAAAATTCAATCATACAACCAATTCTTCTAACGAGGGATGACATGTAGGACCCAACGGCGTGACCAAACATCAGATGCATCGAGCAGCGCTATCAAAATTCAGAACACGGAAGCGCGCGAGAAGAAAAAATTCCACCATACACATAATTCTTCTAATAAGAGGCTGACATGGCGAAACCTAGCAGCGTGACTAAATGACAGATAGATCGAGCTATTCATATAATTTCGGGCGATATTAACAAATACGTTCAGCTTGGAGGCTGGTATGAAAGAGGAGGACAGCAAGGGTGATGAACACTTCTACAAGTCTTCCCATGGTCGATATCTTCTCATATCGGAGAAACGCTTCCAGGTTGTTTATGTTGTGAACTCGTAGAGGTATGGCGAAGTCGGCATATCGGGAATATAAGCAATTATTAATCGGGTATGTCTTTTATGTTGCAATACATTATGTAACTAATTATCCTATTCCTAATTTTGGGCGCGGTGACAAAGGCACAAATTTGAGCATATCCATAGGTGCAACACTGACTTGTGACGTAATTAACTGAGTTTAACACTTTTGGGTTGTTTAGAGCAGCTCCAAGTCTCCAACAGCCACGTTAAAATCCGGCGCTGTAAAAATAACCATCGATATAGCGCGCGCGGCGATTTTCTCCCCTCCAACAGTCGCGCGGAAATCCGGCGCGCATTAAACAAAATTCGGCGCGCGTCAAATTGCCCATGCGGCGCGCGCTATCACTCTCTCTCGCGCGCGTGAACGCCAACCGCCACTGAAAAGTCACCCGCGCGTTCACTACCACCATTCCCCTTTCGCGATTCCGCCGGCGCCGCCGCTTTGATTCGACGCCGACGATGTCGCCGCCGCTCGTCCGCGTGCGGAAGCTGCACATCCGCCGCCGTTGTGCCTCCCCGCACCTCCTTGGAGCTCGCCACGGTGGGAATCGACTCGAGTGGCCGGCGCCGCGCGTCCTTTCGCGCCGCCAAGCGATCGTCGCCGCACCTCGGCGACCGCGGTGCCGCGCTGCCCTCGGGCGCCATGTCCTCCTCAAGTCAATAAGCTACTTGGCGCACGCTTTTTCGCCGCCGCAAGGTACGTTTCGCCGCCGCCGCGCCTCCAAATTTTATTTTACTTTCGGTAGACGAAGTGAGCGTATATTCGTGCTTGTAGAGGATCTTGTATGATTCATCCGACGAGGAACTGGAGCTCGAGAAATATGAGAACATATCGATGTTATTAGCTTGGCGCGAGACGAAAGAACTGAAGCGCGGTGGCTCGGTTTTTGGTAGACGCAAGTTGTGGAGGGAAAAGATGGAAGGGCACGAGAGGTTGAGGAGGATGTATTTCAACGACAATGTCACCTTCCCGGAAGAGTATTTTCGTCGGTGTTTTAGGATGAGTATCGATTTCTTCAAGCGCATTTGTGAAGAGGTGACCAAGTTTGATCGGTTCTTCAAGCGAAGAAGGAATGTTGCCGGAGAGCTTGGGCATAGCACCTACCAGAAGGTGACAGTCGCCTTGTGTATGATGGCATACGGTATTCCGGCGGACCTTGTTGATGACCATTTGGCAATGAGTGAGAGTCAAGTCATTGAGTGTGTCAAGCGCTTTACCGTCGCAATTGTATGCGTGTTTGGCACCATCTACTTGAGATCTCCCAATGTCGAAGACACGGGGGTTCCCTGGAATGCTTGGCTCTATTGACTGTATGCATTGGAGTTGCAAGAATTGTCCTGCGGCATGACGTGGATAATTCAAAGGTCACAAGAACGATTGCACTATCATCCTTGAAGCCGTGGCATATTATGAGACTTGGATTTGGCATGCTTTTTTTTAAATGCCCGGGGTCATAAAATGACATCAATGTTGTTCAACGGTCTCCTCTTATGTCAAGGATTGCATTGCGTGAAGGTCCACAAGTGGAGTTTGAAGCAAATGGCTGCACATACAACTATGGCTATTATCTTGCAGATGGCATCTATCCAAGGTGGCAAACTTTTGTGAAGCCGGTTCACAAACCCAAAGATAAGAAAGAAAAGGATTTCCACGCCGCACAAGCGGCGGCTAGGAAAGATGTGGAGAGATTTTTTGAGATTTTGCAAGCCCAATTTGCTATTGTGCGAAGACTGGCGAGATTTTTTGATCAAGAATGTCTTTGGTACATCATGACTGCTTGTGTGATCATGCATAACATGATCATAGAGGATGATCGTGGCAAATATGTAGATCGCAGCCACCGCTATGACTTGATGGGGATTCCCATGCAAGTGCATAGGAGAGAGCATAGGGTGGCGCATTTCATTGCCTCATATCATGCCATTCGCGACAATGAGATCCATGATAATCTTCAAAAAGATCTTATCGAGGAGTGGTGGAAATGGTTTAGAGCACAATGTTGAGCCCTCCTTTTATTTGTTGTTTGTTGTATTGTTGGAAAACAATTTGTTATAGTGTTGATGAAAAACTTGTTGTATTTGTTGACGAAAAATTTCTATATTTGTTGTACTATTCATGTACCATTTGGTTTTGTTGTAATAATAACTAGAAAAAAATTTGTTGAATTTATTTGGGTTTGTTTGATCTTCTTGATTATTGTGAAACTTGTTTGCGCCGGCGCCCGCGCATTCTTTTTTTGCTCTATTTTCGCGCGCCGAATTTAGCGTGTCCGTTGGAGGAGAAATGCCGCCCTCGCACTAAAACTGGATCGCACGCGCTGCATAGCAATTTTACAGCTCCGGGTTTTAGCGCAGCTGTTGGATTTGCTCTTAGGTTGGCACACTAAGCCTGAAGACAAGAGGAAGCAAAATTCCAAAGCAACTGCACATGTTCAGTATAGCAGCCTCTGAAGTGTCAAGTTTGTACTCAGTTCTTACAGTCACTTCTTATGTCAGTTGCGTCCTTGCACTCGGTTATCTGACTATCCCTTTCCTTCATACGAAAATTAAACTCCAGAAATACTTTTCATGGTCGTGGTGTCCTTATGCCAACTGTCACTTTTCCAAACAAATGTGTATTTCGGCATTGCAACATTAGTAAGAAACCAGAACATGGATAATTCCAGGAAGTTCGATCATTTTATTGCAATTCCAAACAACAGAGCTGTTGCATGTAGTAGATCATACTATAGAGCACTGCACACCATACTAGCGAAGGCACTCACAACATACATTAGCAAAGGTCTTCTTTTCTACAGAATTACCATAGCATTCTAGTTCCTTCTCTGAAACAGAAGACTGAATACTGGTGGGTTTGCATCTCGTCTGAAGAGATATTCAAATCCATGAAATGAGAGTCCACAAGACTCCATCTTCCATCTTCCACAAGCCTCCATCTTCCATCTGCAGTCTGACGAAATAAAATGGACCAAGAAAAACAGTGAGTGGCGAGGGTCAACGCTGAACAGGTTAGGGTTCGATTTGTACTTCGGCCAAAGTTAAGGGGCTAAATATGGACTTTTTACTTGAGCATACGATAAAAGCAAAATAATTATCAGTTTCGTCGTGTTAGAACTGAGTAATACGCAAATAATGAACCTTGCATAATCTTCTTCAGTGAAGCTCAATCCCGTCCTCTTCTTCTCTCCATCTGACTAGCTGCTGAAGAAACTCCACAACCTGAGTACAGGTCATAGCATCAGTAACCAAAACAACCAACAAGCTTACATACATATAAGCAAGAGATAGAATGCATTACCTTAGAAGGGTCTTCTAGTGAGTAAACGGCTTGGGTGGGCTTGGGCTCTGTCGTGACCAGAATGCCAAAGCCATAGCCTTTCTCACGTAGCACCTAATTTATAGCAACATGTAGGAAAAATTGTTATTGTCGAAACTATAAGAAGAGAGAAATTTGGATGATTTTCTTAGGATTCTCACCTTGAAAGCATCCTCATCGGTCTTATCATCACCGATGTGGATGGCGAGCACCTGTGACCTATCCGTTTGCAGATGTTGAAGAAGATAGTGGAATAAATGATCTAGAGCATCCCCTTTCGTAAAATCTACCTTGGAACGAAGCTCCCAAACCTATAGAATTACAACAGAGAAAATGAGATGAATTCAACCTGCCACTTTACAATTCATATTGGGTCAAAGTGATTGTTGGAGTTAGTGTAGTAGTAGGATAATACTATTAATCCACTATACTTACACTCTCCAACACTCTGAAATAATCTAGACTCTGCCAAAGTAGTACTACTACACTAACTCCAACACTCCCCCTCAAGATGGGCGATAGAAATCTATCATTCCCATCTTGTTACATGCCAACTAACATTTATTACTACCTAATCCCTTAGTTAAACAATCTGCTATTTGTTCTCGAGAGGTTACATGACTTAACATCAAGGTGCGTTCATCGAGCCGCTCTTTGATGAAGAATCGATCTATTTCCACATGCTTTGTTCGGTCGGATTGTTAGCTATGTTGATTGTTGACTTGTTTCGCACCAAAGGGTCAATGGCTCTCTCCGTAGTAGCTTCAATTCTAATAGGAGGCCCTTCATCCATAGCATCTCACTCAAACACACAGACATTGCTCTGTACTCTGATTCTGCAGTTGATCTGGAGACCATAGAATCAGAGTACAGAGCAATGTCTATGTGTTTGAGTGAGATGCTATGGATGAAGGGCCTCCTATTAGAACTGAAGCTACTACGGAGAGGGCCATTGAACGTTTGGTGCGACAGCAAGTCAGCAATCAACATAGCTAACAATCCAGTTCAACATGACTGAAAAAAGCATGTGGAAATAGATCGATTCTTCGTCAAAGAGCAGCTCGATGAAGGCACCTTGATGTTAAGTCATGTAACCTCTCGAGAACAAATAGCAGATTGTTTAACCAGGGGATTAGTTAGTAAGGAATGTTGTTGGCATGTAACAAGATGGGAATGATAAATATTTATCGCCCATCTTGAGGGGGGAGTGTTGGAGTTAGTGTAGTAGTACTACTCTGGTAGAGTCTAGATTATTTCAGAGGAGTGTAAGTATAGTGGATTAGTAATATTGTCCTACTAGAGTCTAGACTCTTCTAGTGTATGGGCGAAGATGTAAGCCTAAGTTGAGCTATATATATGAGGGTGTGGTGGTCCAAGGGACCAGCCCAGCCAGAAATTTCCCCAAAGTCAATAGTGATACTTACCATTTTACCAGAGGCTAGCTTGAGATCAGGAAAGCCACTCAAGACGTTGTTGACGGTATCTTCAACAAATCCCCAATCCTACAAACAAAGACACGTAAAAATGTTAGGCAAAGTTTTTGAAATAGCAAGGGCACAAGAACAGTGAAACTTGAGGTACCTACTCGTCAACATTTCTGAAATGGACTGATACGCAGAATTTATTGTTTTCAACAGAAGCACCATCGACCCCTTGTAGGGCCTTCTCCAGACACTTTGTAGCCTGTTGTAGAAAAAAGTGCATTAGTATTTTCATATTATATGTAACTAGTTATACTAGAAAATTCTCCACACAATTGCGTGAGCCGAAGTACATCGCTACATGTTGTGCATTTATTTAGGAACTGTTGCACATCTTATACTCTGGTAAAAAAATAATCCAAGTAGTTCAAAACATTTCACTGTTATATGCCATGCTATCTTATAAATATGCTAGCATCAACATGTCCTGTGTATAGATACAGAGTTTGATAGTTTTCTGTTAGAGGAGATAGGTTTGCTTAATGACCAAATCAAACATGTTGTCTAGTTTGGCCCAAATAAATGGAAACGCGCATGTCTTCTATGACCGGTGATTTGTTCTAACATAAGCAATGCATATTTGCAATTTTCGTTTTTTATAAGTGTAACACTATATGACATTGTTCCTAACAATTTGAATGAAGAAACTGAAGTTTTAGAGATAGTTAGTTGCGGTATAGGTGCACATAAGATCTATTTTTCTCTTTTTAGTGTGGCCAATCCATGTGGATACAACTAATAAAGGGTTTGAAGGGATACATGGGGGCCTTAGGTATGGCGACAGAAACCAAGAGGGTAAGGAATCCTATACTTGCGGTAGCCTACTACTGTTGGTAGCTAATCCCTTCTTTAGAAAGAGGCAATCTCACTTAGTGACCTTTAGTATTGCCCACACTCTAGTCAGATTGACTTTGTCCTCACTAGGAGAATGGATAGGAGGGCTTGTTTATATTGTAAGAGCATCACTCGGGGCCCCTAAAGGCCCCCCAAACAGCTATTGGGGGTGCCGGCGCCCAAAATCGCGGCCAGCCCCCCCCCCCCATTCCAATTTGGCACCGACGCAGCCCATTTTGTTATCCGGCAGCCCCAGGCCAAACCCAACCGACGAGGGGCTTGCGGGGATGCTGGATGGACAAGAAAACGTCGCGAGCCATCCCAGGCAGAGTGAGACACGCCTCGTCTCTAGTGGCCTACCGGTCAGGCGACGCGTCCCGTCGACGGGCCACGCTGCGGCGAGCCCTTCCATTCCTGCCCTTTCCACCGCTTCCTGCCCTTTCCACCGCTTCCCGTCCCGCTTCCCACTCTTTCCGACTATATGTAGGGTGGCAGCCATTGACATCGACATCCTTCTCTCTCGCATGGTCAGTCCTCACTTGGCCTATCTCACCCAAGATGAGATGAAGGCGCTCCGCGTCTCGAACTACCCTTGCCCACCAGGGTACCGGATGCAACCAACTAGAGGTTGAGCGCTGGGGGCATGTCGGTCCCTCCTGTGCCTCAAGGAGCGGCCTGCCAGGCAGCCATCATGAACCACTACTACCTGGAGCTCACGCCGGAGCAACGATGGATCCCGATGGGATCCTGACAACACCGCTACCCGGGACATCTTCTTCACCAATCGGCGGGAGAGGGAGGTCGCCAGGTATGAGGGTGACGACCCGCCTCCTGCGAACAACGAGGCTACCCAGCGACTCTGGTGGGCGAGCCGATTTCTCGTGGGTGTGTTGTGCCACATCACCTAGGGCAATCACCCCCACCAGCAGTACCTGCACTTTCAGTCACCGCCGAAGAGCCAGAGGGGTGCAACAGCAGCCGCAGGCACAATGTCATCGTCATCTGGGACCTCTCGCCTCTGCACGGTCACCTTTGCGTCACGTAGCCGAGGCATGATCGGCAAGTGCCTCCGGATTACGCCTTGGCCGCGCACCAGTTGAGGCGCATGAGTGACCCGAAGGAGTACCCAGGGCAGCGTGCGGCCATGCGTACCTCCTTGGACCCGTGCCGCCGGTGTAGGATGGCACCATGGCATGGTGGGATAGGGCGGAGCAGCCTCACCGGGAGCGCCGCGGCGATGCTGGCGAGGGCTATAGCCACTACGGCCACCGGTCCCCGAAGGGTGCACTAATCGACGGCCTCTAATTCCCTTGTGTGCCCTCCCTGGAAGGGTGGAGGTTCCATCCGCGTGTACAAGCGACGACGACGATGACGTCTACTATAGGGCTAGGCAAGAATATGACTAGTTTGTTTTCCGCATATGTAATAAAAATATCGCCAAATGTTCAAGTTTCTCCAAATTTCAGAATTTTTCACTTGTTTATGGGGGCCACGGCTAAGAGTTTTTCACTTGTTTATGGGGGCTAGGCAAGAATTTTTCACTCTGGGATCCGTCGTTTGCAAGGTAGGAGAAGGGCTCCTTATATAGGACGGCGTCGGGCCTCTTCCCCCGGTCCATGGACGGGGAGGGTCACCACAGTGTCGCCCTTCGAGGCGCCAGTATACAAGACTACTTTTTCGTGGACCAAGCCTTGGAGCTGGACGCTCCTCCACCGGTTGATAAAGTAGCCTCCCTTTTCCCCGTTTGTCCTCATCAGGCGCTGCCTTCTGTCCCCTTAGCACCCAAATGACAACTAGTGTATTTGCTGCACTGAGGTCTTCGGTCCCCCTGCTGTAAGGAAAGGTGGGTGGACCGGATCTTTCTTTTCCGAGGCAAATGGTGAGAGCGCAGCGACCGCACCCTTTGTCGCGACCCGGCCCGCCCGCTGATTGCCTAGCGGTCATGCCGAAGGGCCCAGGGCACCCTCCTGAGGCGCCCATGGGAAGCTCTGTAGGCGTTTTCACACGGGAGGGTGTTTCCTCACGAGGGGGGAGAGCCTCTCGAGGACTGGCCCAGCCGCACCCGTCTTAGGTGGTGACGAGGGCTCACAAGGGTACAGCATCTCGAGGCGTTGGGGGCTGCCGGCCGTCGGGGGCTGCCGGCCGTCAGGACGTGGTACCCCAGTTACCAGGGCCCCGACAGTAGCCCCCCGGCGTTTGGCCTGTACGTGTCCCTTGATGGGCTCGAAGGGGCAAGCGAACTAGGACGGTTGGCGGGCCCCGGCGCCTGACCACGAAATCATGACCTTGCCACGCCTTTGTCTTGACCGCAGATTCGAGGCGTCCGCGGCTATTAACCGCTAGGTTCGAGCGTGCCGCTCCCGCTCCGGGAGTTGCTCCCACGACGCAACGGTGCGTGGGACCCCTGCAGGTATATCTCGTGCCTAGGGCAGCGATATGTCCTCTCTGTCCCCCTTTTATCATAGGGAGTGAATCCATGAGGTCTTACTCTTCGACTTGATTCCCTTTCTACTCTGCTGCAGGCTTGTGCGAAAACCCTGCTCTTTTGGATGACGTCCCCTCTTCTCCCCGTCACCCGCGGCGGATGAGGTAGCCATGGCCGAAGGCGGGGTTTATCTCGCCCTCGTCTCGCCTCTGGCGGAGGTAGCTCCTCCCGCGAAACGCGGTCGCGGCCGTCCACGCGGGAGCGGCCGAGGACGACGCGGGGGGCGCGGTGCCGGCCCCAGCGTCCCCCCACCCTCAGCCGCGAAGGCGTCGACTGGTGAAGCTCCGGCGTGGCGCAAGCATGGGCGCCCCCGTGGGAGCGGTCGTGGCGGCCGCGGGGGGCGCGGTGGGAGGTCCGACGCCAAGCCTAAGCCCGAGCCTCCGGTGGAGGTCGTCGTGCAGCCCCCGCCCGTGGTGATCAAGATAGAGGACGACTCCGAGCCTGCCCGGGTGATCGACTTCATCGTCATTCTCGGGAACTCTGACTGGTTCGTCAAGGTGAGGCTCCCATCCCGCTTCGCCCTAGGAGTCATGGCGGATCTTCCGGGGGAGGTGGAGCTGCGGCACTCCGGCGGGCAGCAGAGGTGGCGAGTGAGTGTTGAGACCCTTCCGCCCGACGAGATGTACCTCTGTGACGATTGGAACCAATTCCTCATTGCTCACCACATCTGGCGCGGCTCCATGTTGCGATTCCGCTACGTCGGGGGGGGGGGGGACTTCTCCTTCTCGGTGTTCGACACCCTGCTATGCCGGGTGGCCTACCCGGCGTACCTCCCTTGAGGATACGAGGCCAGGTTTGTGCCACGTCCACCGCCTCGACTCTGGAGCCGTGGGAATTTTGCTACTGTAGGTGTAGCGTCCTTTGGTACTCTGTTCCCATGTTGGGTTTGCGAGGAAAACTTGTTTTTTATGGCTGTAAGCGGATCTTCACGCTTGTTATCCCTCTTCGCATGTTTTGCTGTGATGCTTGGAGTTTTGATGTTTATGGTGCGAGGCTGGCCCGGTAAGGCCGGCGACGACTGGCGAGCATGGCGCGTTTCCTGGTGAAGCCGCCCGCAGGCGGATGCCCGGATGCGAGGCATCATGAGGTGGGGGCTTGTATGGGGGTCGCGCCCCACTAGGTGACATCTAGAGGTGGTGTCAAGGACCTGTGTCTTTCCCGGGCACCCCTAGCCGATGGCCCGTGGAGGGCCTTTGTATGCTTCTGGGCCCAGCTGTTCGGGTGCTGAAAGCCGTGTGTGAGGTGACTCGGTGGTGTCGTTGGGTGATAAGCTCCAGGCTCAACATATCAGGGCCTGTGACTCCCCGGTCTCCTGAGAGGTGAGTGCCTCACGAGAT
This sequence comes from Avena eriantha, assembly GCA_910589775.1. NCBI lineage: Eukaryota > Viridiplantae > Streptophyta > Magnoliopsida > Poales > Poaceae > Avena > Avena eriantha. The sequence continues at coordinate 80,165,325 of OU342743.1, forward strand.
GCACCATGAACCTCTTGAGGAGAAGTTGTCTGGCATAGCGCGAGGGTTTTGGTTTCGTAGGGGTCGGAAATCGCTGGTGGGGTGATTCACTGCCACACGGCGGGCCGTGAGTTTAGAGCCCGACACTCGAGGTTCCGACAGGCTTCAGCCGTGGAGGGATGGTGCTCCACGAGGTGTCACGAGAATGAGGGTAACGATGTCATGCTACGGAGGGACCGTGCCTTCTGAGTTGTTGCTGCGGGGATGAACTGGGTCAGGAATCGTGGGTGAGGTAACTCACGGCCAAGGAACGGGCCGCGAGTTCAGAGCTCAACACTTTAGGTCTTGACGAGCTCAGGCCGTGGAGGAGCGGTGCCTCACGAGCCATCGCGGGGATAAACTGGGTCAAAAATCGTTGGTGGGGTGACCCACTGCCGCCTAGCGGTCTATGGGTTCAGAGCCCTACACTTGAGGTTCCGGCGAGCTTCAGCCACGTAGGGGCGGTGCCCCACGAGGCGTCGCGAGAATAAAAACAAGATCAGGAACCGTGGGTGAGGTAACTCATGGGCGAGGAACGGGCCATGGAGTTCAGAGCTCGACACTTTAGGTCCTGACGAGCTTGGGCCGCGGAGGAGCAGGGCCTCATGAGCCATCGCAAGGATAAAAATGAGGTCAGAAACCGTGGGTGAGGTAACTCACGACCGAGGAACGGACCGTGGAGTTTAGAGCTTGACACTTTAGGTCCTGACGAGCTGCCCCATAGACCTTGCCAGGAGAGGGCCGTACGGAAAGGCACCCACCGCTAGAGGCCCGTACACGCACTGCACAAGGATCTCAAGCACCAGGAACCGTGTGACAGGGTAACTCATGGCCGAGATAGTCCCGTGAGTTCAAAACTCACTTTAGGCTCTAATGTCGATGGGGAACTGGCCCGGTGAAGGGTATCGTCCCTAGCCCCCGCTCGCGTGGAGTGTGTGAGGGATATCTAGTGGTGCGGGTTTTTTTTTTGGAAATGCTTTTCGGGAAAAACCAAATAGCCAAGCGTGCACGCAGCAGAATATCCAAGGGAGCGCCAGCAGTACGGGCTTATTACAAATACCAGTATGGCTTGCATAGGGTCTATCGAGAGCCAAAACCGTAAGGGGTGAGGGTTTTTCGTGGTTCACCTTCAAAAAGTCGCGGATTCAGGCGCGCCATTCGGAGAGGTTTGTCCACCTTCCAGCAGCCCGGCCCGCCGACTCATCTGGCCGCTTAGATACCGTCGTGGGGAAGCAGGTGTTGTACGCGCGCTGGGTACAGTCCATGGGGAAGTCCGGAGCCCCCGCGTCGTCGCCGTCCTCGGGAGGCACCTCATCCCTCACGAGGATGGATGGGGGTGCTCCCAAGCCCCTCTAGAGGTCGCGGGCACCGGTCACGTCCTGCCCCTCGCAAGGCGGGAACAGTGCGGTTGCTGCCCTCTTTGCCATGGCGCTCTCCTGGGACATCATTTGCTTCCTCCTGGTGGAGCCTCCGATGTAGTCCAGGGCGTCCACATCCTCGGGATAGGTGGCGGCAGCGGTCTTGTAGGCGTTTGCTCTAGGGAGCGTAAGGCTTCCACCTCGTCGCAATGGACCGTGATGACTCTGCCGCTGCCGCCAGGCATCTTGATCATGTTGTAGGCATGGTGTGTGGTGGCCACGAACTTGGCCAGCGTAGGGTAGCCGAGGATGACGTTGTACGGGAGGTGGATGTGAGCCACATCAAAGTCAATGAGCTCGGTGCAGTAGTTGTCACGTGTTCCGAACATGATGGAGAGGCGCACCTGCCCGATGGGTATGGTGGATCCGCTGGACACCCCGGAGAACGGCATGGTCGGCATCAGCCTGTCATATGACACCTGCAGCTGGGCGAAAGTCTCGGTGGAGATCACATTCAGGCCCGCGCCTCCGTCGATGAGGGTCTTTGCAACCGCGATGTTGTTGATGGTGGGGGTGCAGACCAGGGGGAGTGTGCCCACGGGCCTGGTGGAGACGGGGTGGTCGCTAGCGTCGAAGGTGATGGCGCACTGGGACCACTTGAGCTTTGGTGAGGGGATTCCCGGTCTGGCAGCTGCAACCTCGCGAGTGAGTAGCTTGAAGTGCCAGTTGGACGTCAGGGCTTGGGAGCCACCAAGGATGCAGGCTATAGCACCCTGCAGCACTTGGTAGCCCCCGGGGTCCTCGGCACATCCTTTCTCCTGGGGGTGCAGGTGCTGTTGCGCGGCGTTGGCTTGGTGGCCCGCCGGAGGGGCATCGCGTCCTCCAAGGTTGTTGTTCCAGCGGTCGCCTCCTCGGTGGCCTCCTGCGCGGCCACCTCGCTCACCACCCGGCCTCCCTTTCCTCTGACTGCTGTGCAGGTCACGGAGTTTCTTGAGTTCGTAGCAGTCATCGATGGGGTGGCCTGGCTTCTTATGGAAGTGGAAGTACGAGCTGTCGTCCCGCTCCCTTTCGCCATTCCCCTCACGAGGACTCTTCCGATCTGGCTCTACGGCTAGGACGGTGTCGGACTTGCACTTGGGGTCCTTGTCTTTGCCCTTGGATGACCCTGAGGCCTTGGGGCTGGTTTCCGTCTCAGCAAAGCCAAACATCCGCCCCGCCTCCGCCTTGGCGCACTTCTCAGCCATGACGAAGAGCTCGGCAGCAGTGGTGAGGCTCTCACCTCGGATCCCGATCTTTTCCCTCATCTTGACGTCCTTCACGCCTTCGGAGAAGGCGGTGATGACGTTGGAGTCTGAGATCTTGGGGATCTTGTTGCATACTCGGCTGAACCTCTGCAGGAACTCGAAGAGGGTCTCTCCAGGCTGCTGACATATCTGTTGGAGGTCGTAGTAGGTGAGCGGGCGCTCGTAGGTCCCCTTGAAGTTGGAGATGAAGAGGGAGCTGAGCTCCGCCCATGAGTCGATTGACTCCTCGGGAGGTTCATCAGCTAGGTACTGGCCGTCTCCTTCAGGCACAGAGGGGACCAGTTTGCCATGATACGGTCGTCTCCTCCCGCCGCTTCAACACCCGTGGTGTAAAGCTGGAGAAACTCGCACGGGTTGGTGGTGCCGTCGTACTGCGCCGGCGTCTCCGGGCGGAACTTGTGAGGCTAGACCACGCGGCGGAGGCTCCTGGTGAAGGCAAGGCAGCCGTTGGCAAGGACCGCGCGGTTCTGCTGCCCCGCGGCGGCGATTTCCTCGGCGAGGCGGTCTTCGCACTTGCGTGGTGGCGCCGTGGCCACGGGAGGTGAGATGATCTGGCAACTATTTGCGGGTGGTGGAGCGGCGCTATCCGGCTTGGCTGCATCCCTACGCCGGCGAGGCGCGAGTGAGCCCCCGGCTCCCCGTCCTCGAGTCGAGCCCCCGGGCCCTCAGGGGAGAGGGTGGCGGCGTCGAGGAGCTCGGCGATCTGGTCGCGCCACCTCGCCTAGCCCTTCTCAGCCGGCGGGTGGTCCAGGCGCTCGCACACCATACGCTTGGCGGCCTCCGGGGTGAGCTGCTAGGGCTGGCCGTGAGACGACGCGGTGCGGGAGAGCGACGCGCGCAAGGAAGGAGCAGGCTCCCGTGACGGGCGGTAGGAGGATCCCCCCTCGTCCTCCGTCCACGAGACTTGCTCGGAGGCGGCGCGCTGCGGAGCCGGCTCCGTCTAGGCTTTGCTTGCGGCACGACGGAGGGCTCGCTCGGCGCGCGTCTCGGTGCCAGCCGACATGTTGCCGAGGTCGTCGAAGGTCTTGAAAGCGCGCCTCATCCCCCTACCTGGCGCGCCAAATGTTGGAGATTTGTCCCGCGAAGGAACTAAGGTCCAACGATCCCTTGGTTCGTGAGGGGGCGGAACGTGCGATTCCGAAGGAGCGCGACAATGGCGGTGATGACGGAGTACATGCAGGACAGAGAGTTGACACAGCGGTTTTTTACCCAGGTTCGGGACCCTCGTGAGGAGGTAAAGCCCCTACTCCTGCTTTGTTGTATTGCTCGCATGCCTCGCGAGGTTACAATGGAGGATGAAAGTCTAAGGTTTTCAGATCACTGGGATCCATCGTTTGCAAGGTAGGAGAAGGGTTCCTTATATAGGACGGCGTCAGGCATCTTCCCCCGGTCCATGGACGGGGAGGGTCACCACAGTGCGGCCCTCCGAGGCGCCGGTCTACAAGGCTACTTTTTCGTGGACCGAGCCTTGGACCTAGACGCGCCTCCGCCGGTTGATAAAGTAGCCTCCCTTTTCCCCGTTTTGCCCTCATCCGGCGCTGCCTTCTGTCCCCTTTAGCACCCAAACGGCAACTAGTGTATCTGCTGCACCGAGGTCTTCGGTCCCCTTGCTATAAGGAAAGGTGGGTGGACCGGATATTTCTTTTCCGAGGCAAATGGTGAGAGCGCAGCGACCGCGCCCTTTGTCGCAACCCGGCCCGCCCGCTAATTGCCTAGCGGTCGTGCCGAAGGGCCCAGGGCACCCTCCTGAGGCGCCCATGGGAAGTTCTGTAGGCGCTTTCGCGCGGGAGGGTGTTTCCTCACGAGGGGGAGACCCTCTCGAGGACTGGCCCGTCCGCTCCCGTCGTAGGTGGTGACGAGGGCTCACGAGGGTACGGCATTTCAAGGCGTCAGGGGCTGCGGGCCGTGGTACCCCAGTTACCAGGGCCCCGACAGGTGTGAAGAGGGAAAGGTTGGTTTAGAAGGACGAATAGTGCCTAAGAGGGACACCATCCGATACTTAAGATCTGTGCTACGAAGCAATGGTGATATCAACAAGGATGTTTTCTACAGGATCAAGGCATGGTGGATGAAGTGGCGGATAGCATCTAGCATCCTATGTGACAAGAATGTCCCACAAAAGCTAAAAGGTAAGTCCAGTTAATAGTGGATTCTAAAGGGTAGAGAAAATACTAGGAGGGGCAGATAGACCAAATTTGACATGGGAAGAGGCCATAAAAAGGGACTTGAGGGATTGAAAATTTGGAATGTACCTAGAGATTTGGCTTTTGACAGAACTGCATGGAAATCAACAAAGTACATGTGCTATAATAATCTTAGTTTACTCATACTTTGTTTACTCTCTTTCTTTGTTTGGTTTCTATATTTTTTTTGGTAGGTTTGTTTTGTATCTAGCCTACCATAATTTGCATAGTAAAAAGGCTTTGATGTTGTTGTTGTTGTTATTTTTGTGTGGCCAATATATACTTACTGACCCGGTGGACACGTAGTCAAATTCAGTTATTTATCATTGTAGTGGAACATAGTCAAATTCATTCATATGGTTGATTGATAAATGACTATGGTCTATGGACATCAACCTCCCCTATAGCATGGCCAAATTGTTCCCACTCTTGCAGCCCATAAAACTCCCATCACAGTATCCAGGATTGAAGTTTCCAGATTCATCTATGTGGTCACACGGTAGGAAAACTAGTGCTAAAATCTAAAACTGAAACTGATGCCAAGTGGATAGTCGACCAATCAAAATTTCGGATTCCTGGCAGCTTCTATATAGAAACATTAGATCGATATATGCAACATACTGACCTTGGTTACAATAGGTTCCAAATGTGGAAGTGGCTGGTAGTGTTCCTCCTGGCCAACCTACAAGAGTGGGTATTTTAAAAAAAAATAAGAATGAGCAGCCATATACGTAGTATATTTCACATTCGCAAAACTAATTGATGACTTACTATTTTAATGTCCATCCCATTGCTCCCTGCGTAGTGGAGATTTTGCAATTGTACGAAGTTTATTGCCTGAACACAAACAGCAAAACAGACATTAGACTGATGATCATAAATATCCAAATAATAAGGCTGCACAAGTACCTTGGGAACGTCTCTCCCAGTCACGATTGACGTGGGGAACAACAGCGCAGCAGCTCTGACGGTTTCACGCATCTGATTAGTTTATAAATTACCATGTCAATGTTAGCACGCAGTCACTGTGGTAAGATATGTCAAATGAATATCAACATAACATGTCAATATTGGGTGTGTTTATTCACCTCTTCGGAAATGAACGCCTCCGAAGGAATTTTTACGATCTTTGCGAGAGTACCATCATAGTCTAAGAAGAGTAAGATCCTCTTGCGATATGCTCTAGCTATGATCTCATCAAAGGACTCAATAGCAGAAGGGAGAGCCTACAATAAACAAAGCATCATAAAATAATTCTCCACAAATTACTAGATAAATGAGAAATATGGATGGGTTCAGGAATCGACAGATTCAATAGTAAGTAAATATCTCATTTTTGTAAGAGCCCATATGTAAATCGTACTTTAGCACCCAAATCGACATGATTTGTATAAAAAGTTTAATTTTATTATCAAGTGGTGTAATGAAGAAAAAATCAAGTGAAAGATAAACTGCAACAATCTAACCTCACAAGCAGTGTGTTCTGCTGTTGGAGCGCTGTGAGCAGTTTGCTCCACTGTTGGAGCATCACGAGCAGTGTGCTCTGTTGTTGGAGCGTTGTGAGCAGTTTGCTCCGCTGCTGGAGCGTCGCGAGCAGTTTGTGCAGTTTGCTCCGCTGTTGGAGCGTCGCGAGCAGCAGTTTGCTCCGCTGTTGGAGCGTCGCGAGCAGTTTGCTGTGCTGTTGGAGCACCAAGGCACTCTTCTTCATCACTGATAAGTATCACAGTTTTTGGTTCTTCACCTGCAAATTTATAATAAACCCCTGTTATTACAAACAAGTTTCCATTGGAACTCTGGAGATAGAAAAATATTAAAACCAAAATACACCCGGTAAAAGTATATTGCAACTGACACAAACATATATATCTATAATATCTGGATCAAACTCGTCAACTGGTTTTCGGAACCACAGATCCACAGCAATTTCATTTATATAAAGTTCAGTGCGTGCTCTTCTGTGTGTTACAAACTTTTGTTAGTCCACGGCATCCTATTCAAATTCTACCCAATAGGTACTGCCTCTTAAGTTTAAATGGCATAAGGGTTTCTGTGTGTCAAGTCATAAGAAGAATCAGTAAACATGTTCTGTGTGTTTTTCTTCACATTGATACAAACCTGTGCCAGCTACCCACATCTTAAAAAATCATGTAATCACCCTATAATTCAGTCTTGATTGCTGATTTTTTCGCTTGCAAATACTACATGCCAACCTAACCTGATGAGGCTTCAAATTATTCTTCTATACTAGGGCAGCATAATGGAGGGATGAGTCCCAGCTATACACATAAATCAATTTAAGGAACAACTCGAGGAAGGTTCAGCCTACACCGTTGACAATGCACGGAAGAAGTATACAACAAATCATCCATACAGAATCAAGATTACTCTGGGCTGAAGGATTCAAGAAATTATCCTGTCTAGTTAAATTGCAATGTATTTGGTATTTCACAGATTGAACAAGCAAGGAGAGATTTACACACCTGCCTAGAGTTGGTACTTGCCGAATGGCTGATTTGGAGGACAGTGGGGAAGGAATCGTATGAGCAATGCTACTGGAGCGGCAGGGTGAATTGTTCCCATCCGGCCGCCTGACGCCGGGGGTTAGGGTTCTGGGAAATTAGAATTTCGGGAGGGGACAGAGAAGAAGAACCGCGATGCAGAGCGACCTGGGTTTTTTTTTTTTTTGCCATGTTTTTCTTCCGATGCCACTCGGACCTGGATCAACCCCTTCTCGGGCCTGCATCAAGAGAGATGCTCGAGCAGGCCAGCAGGAATAGCGCACGCTCGTCGACAGGCTTCGTAGTTTAGTCCATATATGTCTACCCCCTAGTCCCTTAGGTCTCCACACAAAGAAACAAATAATCCCTTAGGTCATTTGCTGGACAGGCTACCTTAAATAAAAAATGGTGGTAGATCCGCTCTACTGTTTGCTGTGGATTAGAATTCCCCTCTGTGCTTGTCAAACAAATAATTCCCCTATGTAGCCTTCCTGTTCTACTAGGTTTAGTTTTCAATTTCCTTTCCGCAATTATTCATCCCCATCGGTTCCCCCATCAATTTCGAATCGATGGCACTTGGCTGCAGCCGCTTTCGTCATCCTCGCGCTGGAGCCACCCGCCACCTGCACGAATCTTTGCCCAGGTGATGATGCGGGCCTCTCGATGGCACTTGGCTACAGGGTCATGGCGGGTGTTGTGGGATGGCGCAGCACATTACTCGGTCGAGGGACATATTTTCGGATTGGTTTAAGAGGAATAAAGGCAAACATAAAAGCTGCACGTTGTGTACATGGCAGCAAAACTCCACTGTGTTCATCATCCCTCTCGTGTGATCTTGTTTGAAAACTACAGAGGCACATCAGGATGAACACAGCTCTATCTGTTTTCAGGGTGAACTAGAAATTAGATGATTATCTATCTGTTTTGGCCCTTCACCGAGTTCCGAGTTTGTTAATGCAGAAATTACAGCTCGACCAAAATGCAACCTCTAACTGAGCAGCTTAAGGTTAGAGTTTGCATACCACATCTACCTCAACATTATGATATTTTGCTACCAAAAAAGTTCGAAAATAAGAATATTTTAAACATATTTCTATAGTTTTCAATTGCTTACGGTAAATTCAAGAATCTTTATGTTTTGTCGATTCTGAATTTCTAATGAATACAACTTTTCTCATTTTGTGTGAAATTTAAGTGTTGCTCTACTTGTAGGTAGAACTTCAAGAATAAAAACTGAAAGCAAAGGAGGATCTCAGTCATGAAATCTATGCACTGGGGTACCAGATAACTGGCATGCTTGAGGAAAATACAAGGGTCGGTCTTACAATTAAAAGGTGGTCATTCAACATATTCAGCAGCTGAAGTTTCAGGTAGTGAAATACTTCTTTTTCAAAAATTTAACTGCATTGCCACCAATGAAAGTTGTTGCTCCACAAGACCATTATCTAAGTTTTGAATTTAATTGCATGGTTAAAAAAAGAAACATGCACAATTCTTAGTCTTCTTACGTTTCTAATTCTTCCACGGTTTGCTTTACATCTTTTCCTGATAGTCAAAACCAGGTATCCAAAGTGTAAGCAAAATCGAGCGAAGCACTAAGGTGACTGCAGCATGAATCTCATGAACCAGCTGACATACAGGCTATGGCGATTAAGAAGGTGAAGGTTGTTTTAGGGGTACGTGCATCTAGCTCATAGTATCCCACCCAATATGAATTGCTTTTCAAGGTAATCTCCTACTTGAGATTGGTTGTTTCATGGTACGGATACATTGTGCATATGTTTTCATTGCAAAGGTTGAATTCTACAGTGAACCATGTGATGGTTTTTAGATCTTGCTCTCAGGGGTTGTGTCCATTGTTGCTAGAATGGTCTAATTGCTAGACCAAAGGGTCATTTGATCCCAGACTTTCCAATGCTAGCAACATTGATGAAACGTCGGAGAACCAAACACTACTAGAGTGGCATCCTCACAAATATTCAGATGTTAACATTGTATAGATGTTATTATGCACTCATGCGTGCAGGTGATGTATATACCCCGCGTCGCTCCAACGAGCGACCGGGGGGAATCCTTCTCCTCGCCGCTGCCAAGGCGCGTTGACGGGCAAAGCCCGGCCAGCATCGGCGGTGGCGGGGCCTCCTTCCTCTCCACGCGGTGGTGGCATAGCGGGTCGTCGTCGTCGAGCGGAGGCACGACGCTGGCGTGGGGCGTGGTGACGTGGCGGCAGGCCCTAGCGGCGGAGCCTCGGGCTGGTTGGCAGTGTGAAGGGTTGCGCGTTGGGGAGGATCCCTGGTGGCGAAGGATGGCATGGGCTCGCCCCAGATCTGGCGGCTGCGGGCCGGCATCCCTGGTGGCGGCGCAGCGGGTCAGGGGAGCTCGGTCGGTGGTGGAGGGGTGGCGGCGCACGGCCTCCTCTACCCCTGGACGGCGTGGTGAACTTCTCCCCCTGATAGTGCCCTAGGGCCGGCTTGGGGAGGGCCTGCGGCGGCGGCGGCCCTTTTGGCGATGGCAGAGCACGGTTGAGGACGGCTCGGTGGTGGTGGTGCTGGGAGGGCGCTCTTCGGAGCTCGGTCGGCGGCGAGACCAAGGCGCAGCAGCGCGGCAGCGGGGCTAATCTAGGCCTGCGGGCTGATCTGGGCCTGATCCTGGTTGATCGGCCTTGCCGCTGCGTCCGGACGGCGGCTGCTTCGGGTGGTTGTGGGTAGTACCCCGCACTTTGGTGGCTGCGCAGCCACATGAGATTGCGCCCGATCACCCTACCCATTCTGGCGGCCTTTTGAGTGTGATGTTGGCGGTGGTAAGGGCTCGAGCTCGTGGACGCCGGGGCGGCGGCCTCGGAAGGTGGATGGCTACGACATCCCTCCAGCAGAGGAGGCTCCGGGAGGTGACGTGAGATCCCTAGACCGGCGGCGGTCCCGCAGGCCCGGGGGAGCTCGGTGGCAATGGTGTTGTTGCTTGGCGGGCGGGATTTCCGTGGTGGCGGATCCCCTGGTGGAAGGAGGAGTAGGGCCTGGGGCGGTGGTTGGCGTGTTCGGTGGCACCCTTGCTGCAGTGCGGCGGTAGGACTTCACGAGCCTCCGTGGGCTCGGCCGGGCCAGAGGGCCTGGTTTGTCTTGCTGCTGCATCCGGTCGGCTACCACCTGCTGGTGGTGGAGGTAGTTCCCTCCCGCGTGTTGTTGGCAAGCCGGCCCTCGCCGAAGTCTCCGCTCTCTCGGCCTACCGGCTTCACTCCGTGGCTCTCGGTGTGACGGCGGTGGCGACTTCAAGACCGGGATGGCGCGTGCTCGTGGGTGACGTGATTGGTGGAGCTTTACAAAGTGCTCGGGAGTGTGGTTCTGGAGGGGTCGGGAGAAATCCTTGTTTGTTGACACCGGCACGGTGACGCTCGCGGGTATCACCTTCCTTCTTGAAGGGTGTCGGGGGCATCCCTGCCCCCCCCCCCCCCCCCCCCCCCCGCCGCCCGTTGCGTACCGGGGGAAACCCTAGGTCCCAGCCGACAGCAGTGTCGTCGTCGTCACTCCCCTTCTTGGAGGTGCTGTTTTGGTAAGCAAGCACTTTGGACTGCGGGACGTGTGGTGGTACTTATCTGGAGGGCGCACCGGTTGCGAGTGTTTTCGTTTTTGGCACACTGCCGTTCTCGGCTTTCTTTTTCTTGTATTTCTTCTTGCTTTTCGTATTGGGCTTGGGTTCTCCCCAGCTCCTTGTATCGTGTTGTGTATCTTCCTTTGGGCGTTGTGCTGTCTGGCCCAGCAGCGGTCTCACCTGTGCTTTATTTATAAAGCGGGGCGAAAGCCTGATTCGAGAGGTGATGTATATAGTTGTTTGTGCTACTATTGTATGTAAATGCATATGCATTTGTAACCTTAGTGAGCTGCTAGTAGTATATAGTTGCAGCATGAGTAAAGATGGAGAAGCATGGTTCAAAAATCTTACTTGATGATTTCTTCATCTTCTGGGCTGAACATCTCTTTCGACGGAAGAGAACCCAGGCCAGCAGTGAGAGACTGATCAGCACAACCGCAACAGACACTCCTATGGACACACCCAAGATGACCCTCCTCTTCTTCTTCCTGTCTCCTGTGTATAAGTCCGGAAAGTATACATGTTACTGAAATGAAAGTTGTAGCTTAGTAAAAGTAACATTCAAGGTTTCCTGGCGTTTTTGCTAGCTTACCGCTCGGTGTGTTGGACGTGACTGCGGGCAGCTGCATCGGCTCGCTCTCAAAAAACTTGTATAGGTGAGTGCTGTAGCTGCACCAACTGGTAGCAAACCACCCACCTGAAGCTCGAATCAATCTCTGGGCCCACCTCAACTCCTTGAGGCAAAAGGCGCAGTCTGCGGGTGCCAACTCGGGTGTGCACTGTGTCAGTCCATAGGCTGTGTAGTGCCTGCCGTCTGTGTCCATCTCCTGGACTGCAGTGGCAAACCTCTGGGAGTTGTTGGCTGCCAAGCTCGCCACACCGGAAATGAGTGCATCGATACCCATCTCAAATGTGCTGCTCTGAACTGTGGAGGTATCAGGTTGCACCATTGATGTCTTCACTTCAGAGGACCAGCTGATCGCTATGCCAGACAGCTGAAGGGTGCAGAGCTCGTAGGCGAGTAACACCTCCTTGCTGAGCCCGCAATAAGCCAGTACATACTGGAGAATTTCATCGACGCAACTGTTGCAACTCTCACTGTCTGTGTCACCCCGGCACTGCGCCAGGGCGTACGTGGCCTCATCAGTCCCAGCACGGTCTCTGGCGAGCAATCTGGGAGCCCTCGACGCCTTCCCAGGCAGAGAGGAAGACAGAGACTCGAGCGTTCTGCGGTAACTCCTCGGTGAAGTGTAGTTTGCACCAGAACAATCATGGATTGGTATCTGACTTGCAGTAGCCGTGGAACTGAGCAGAGCAGCCAGAACTGCTATCTTCATGGTGCGCGGCAGCTTCATCTGAAAATAACAACCAAAAAAAGGTTAGTCCAGCTCATGGTCAATAAAAAAATGTACAGAACTTAAGTGCAAATTTGATCTATTTATGTAAATAATGGGAAAAGATGCATCATTCTGCACACAGTAAGGAACTCAAGTAACCATGTTATACATGAACCAGACCACCGACTTCTAACTACATGTACAGAATTTGAAGTGCAAAATTGATCTATTTATGTAAAAATAAGAAAACACATTTCTTTTTGTAATTTGTACCTAGTAACCATGCTATACATGAACCAGAACACCGTCTTCTAACTACATGTATAGAATTTGAAGTGCAAAATTGATCTATTTATGTAAAAATGAGAAAACACATTTCCTTTTTGTAATTTGTATCTGGCAAGAATTTCGATCATTCATAATAGGAACTTTTTGTTCCTCATTGTGTGAAATAGACACTGGTTTATTTAACCAAACTCTGCAAGGGAGGCTCCGACAGAAATTTTTTATTAACAAGGAACAACTGTGCACATGGGGGTGGGGAAACCAACAAGAGAGAAGGTATGCACATACAAGATACCAAGCCAAGAGCAGAGGATATCAGTCAGGGGTGTTTCATCCTAGAAGAAAATAAGGTACAACTCTCTGTTAAAACAAAAGGGCCAAAATCTAAAGCCAGGGGTGATGTTGTCAAAGATTTTTGCATTTGTTTGCTTCCAAATAGTCCAGGCCACCGTGATGAAGGCATCCAGATGACAGGCTTTTCGAAGTATGTTCTGGTGTTGGAAACCATGGTTTGAATATCTTGAGCAGCCTGCATTTGGAGGAGCTGGACACCGCTTAAATGTAATTTTTTTGCTTGGTTAGCCTTGCAGTTTAGGTTGTGGACAGCTGACAAGTGAGCTCGTCATGGACTGCAGGATGCTTTGTCCCCCTGCTTCACCTGCCTGCAAGAAGAGGATACGGTGATCCACATCTTGATGGGCTGTGTCTACTCGAGGCAAGTCCGGTTTTATTGCTTCCAGCTGCTGGGAATACAGTCCACATCCCGGATATTACAGATTCTTTGCAAGACTGGTGGAGGGACAGGAGAGCTAGGTTCAGAACCAAAGAGACAAGATGTTTTGACACCCTTGTGATTCTGATCTGTTGGAGACTTTGGAAGCAGCAGAACGCCAGGGCTTTTAAGAACATCGCCGGTCAGTTCACTTGCCACGGATTGGCTACTCGGATCATGGAAGACTGGAGGCAATGGACTGCGGCAAGATTGGGAGGATGCAACATATTTCAGAGTAGCACCGTGATACTAACAAACAAGCAGGAAGAAGTCCGTGTGTGCTGCCTCTAAGTAAAATAAAATTCTAGTACTAAAATGTGCTGGCAAATCATAATTGAAAATGGCATGTAAAAATGATCACACTTCAAGACAGCGAAAAGGGTAGCTATGTGTCTCTGGTACCTTTCCGTCACAAGACTGTACATTTTGTAAAACCGTTGTGTGTGGTGTTTGGTTTATGTATTTTTTAGCATCATACCTGATCCTTAAAAAATTATGATGTTCGTAAAATTTGTTGTATATCACTCGCACAAAAAAGGGTCGTATAATTGTATGTATATACCTTATGATTAAATACTGAATAGTATTAATTAGACTTTGCGTTCTATCCTTACACACGCTGGGCCTAGTCCATCTTTGTTGCTGCGTCCGGAACGTCACGACCAGGTTGCACTGGCTTTTTGGCTCCAGCTTTTGCGGCTTCTGTTTTTTGTTTTGTTTTCTTTCTCTTGTTTCCTTTTTTATTTTTTATTTTTATTTCTTTGTTCTTTTATTTATGTATAATTTTATGTTTCTCACATATTTAAAAGTTCAACTAGTTTGAGAAAATATTCACAAGATTTAAAAATGTGTTCATAGATTAGAAAATTAATGGGGTTCAAAAAAATATTTGCATCGACGCAAGAAATGATTTATTTCATATTTAAAATTGTTCATATAATTTTTGAAAATGATTGCATTGTTTTAATGGTTTCATGGATTTCATAAATTGCTTCATAGATTCGAAAAAAATAAGTGCTCACGACATTCAGAAAAGTGTTCATGGTTTTAGATAAAATTGTTCATGATTCAAAAATGTTCGCAACAACACAATGAGTAGATTCCTATTCCCCCTATAAAAGAGCTCTTCTTCCTCAACGGGAAGATTGCCTCTTTTATCTCTCTCCTTCATTGTTTTTTAGCTGAATTTTTCCTAGATCTTCCTCCATAGTGCTCCAATCTCTTTGATACTTTGGGATTTGGTGGAGGAGGCCTAAATCTAGGGTTTCACCAAAGTAAAGTTGATTCCCCCTTGATTTTCATTGTGGATCTTGTTACTCATGGGTTCCTTGGAACCCTAGACGAAAGAGATCGGTCTCGCAGCTCGGCCGTTTGTTGTAAATCTTAGGGATCGTGTTGGGAGACTCCAAATGTTGTGGAGGTCATATCAACAAGTTTGTAAAGGTTTCGGTTGCGACCACATAGTGAATCATGTGCTTTCCATGTAGCGGGTGCACGGGAGAATACCGTGAGGCCTTTCATAGTGCTAGTGATCTTAGTACTGTCCACCCCTCCAACGGAGACACACTTCACCGGAAAAGGAAGGAACTTCGGTAACACATCTCCGTGTCTACTACTCGGTTATCTCTATTATTTACTCACTATTATTGTTGTTTTTATTGCATGCTTTTCATATAGGTATATTCACATTGTTGCATATCTAAAGAACTTACTTTGTGTCAAACATTAATTTGAAAAGAAGCTAAAAATTGAGTAGCGCCTATTCACCCCCTTCCCCTCTAGTCGTTTATACCGATCTTTTAATGGGTTCAAAAGTTTGTTCATGTAGTTAAAAATGTTCACGAGATTTAAAAATTGTTCATAGGTTCGAAAAATATGTTCACGGACTCAAAAAATGTTCACGAGATCTATAAAATTGTTCACGGGTTCAAAAAATATGTTCATGGACTCAAAAAAAATGTTTGCGAGATTTAGAAAATTGTTCATGGGTTTAAATAGTTTGTTCACTGATTCAAAAAATGTTCGCGAGATTTAGAAGAAAAATTCATGGGTTCAAAAATTTTGTTCACGAGATTTAGAAAATTGTTCATGGGTTCAAAAAAATTGTTCGTGGATTCGAACAAAGTTCACGAGATTCAAAAAAATTGTTCAGGAGATTCAACAAATTGATCATCGGTTCCAAATATATTCTCATGGATTCAAAAAAACTTTCATATTTAAAAGTAGTTCACATAGTTCTCTAAAAATATTCATGAGGTTCAAAAATTATCCATGGGTCAGTAAATACAACACGAAATTTAGAAAATGTTCATGGACTCCATTCAGAAAAGTTAATTTGGATTCAAAAACATGCATGGAACAAAAATGTCCATGTTCTGATAAAAATAGAAAAGGAAAATTAACCAAAAAAGAGAATCATGTCGATAATATGAAACTAGTGTAGTCAACTTCAGGCGGTGTGGGTAAGGTGTCAAGTGGGATCCCGCCAAAGTCCCACTTTTAGTTTATTTGCCAAAATCTAGTGCAAATTTTAAGAAAAAATTTAAACTAAGTTTTGACAAAATGAACTAGAAATGGGGATATATGTGGGATTCCACTTGACACCCTAGGTGCGGGGAACCGCTGCCGCTACGAGCAGGGTATACACCGGCAACCCCAACGCATTATTCACGCGTCTACTTCCCTACTTGGGTGGATCGAGAATAACTCCGGCAAAATTTTCTGTTGGACGTTGCTTCCTGATTGCATGTTGTAGCTTTACACTGAAAAACGATTGTATGATACTACCTCTGTTCCATAATATAAGACTTTTAGGAAAGGTAAAACAGTTTGCTAGGAAGACTTATATTGTGGAATCAGAGGGAGTAGAATAGTATATCTAGTCAAATATTGGACCTGGTTAGGGTGTGCTCATTTGCAAAAAAACACTTCACATTTGAAAGTGTAACACTAATAGGGCGTTTCTCTAGCAGCATGTTTCTTATTTCTTCTAAAATTTTGCTTTGTCTACTTTTGGAAAATAGATGTTGGAAATCGTAACAAAAAATCGAGAAAATAATGAGTGATGGTTTTCTTATGCTTCCAGAAAACTTAACTATTTTTTGTGGTTGGCGAATTCATGAACATTATTTCGTGGAAGCATGAAAATATTTTATCTGAAGAATGGACATCTTTAGTGGAAGCATGATCATTTTCTTGAGATATGTTTGGAAATCTCTCATGTATATACAATAAATTGTTTGTGCAACTCATGGAAATTATTCCCATAGATAAAAAAGCTTGTGTATATTTGTAAGTTTATTAGTTACATCTAAAAGGAATGTCCGCCAAACTCACACAAACACTAGAGTTACTAGCGAATGTTAAAAACTTATAAAGACTATTGTCAAAATGAGATGTAACGACAAGATAATTATTTTGTGAAAATAAAACTGAGGACACATATATTGATGAAAACATAAAAGAAGTGACAAAGGGGAAACAGGAATAAATGAATATTTAAAAATTAAAAATACAAAACCAATATGAACAAAAATAAAAGTAAAAAATAAAACCTAGAAAAGAAAAGGAACAATGAAAGTGAAAACGAAAAGGAAATAAACGAGGTTCGTGCTGTTTTTTTAGTTTAGTAAAAGAGTGTGTGATGTGTTCCTGATACACGAGTTATACACCTATAGTCGAACGGGAAAACAAACGGAACGATAGGCCGGTCTAGAATAATAGGTGGAGCCGTAGAAGGCATAAGGAGAAATTATATTATGCGCAATAGTTGGTTCTAGTGAGGAGTAACTTAAACTAGTGGCATGCATACTTCATTGGTTCCAAAATGTGTTGCATATAATTTTTAGTCAAAGTCAAACTTTGTAGAGTTTGAGCAAATATAAAGACAAACATATTAATCTTTGCAATCTCTAATGTTTACAATATGAAAATTTATTACATGTAGGTTCTGATATCATAAGTTTGGTATTGTAGATGTTGACACTTTTTCATATATATTTTGTCAAACTTTAAAAGTTTAACTTTGTAAAAATTATATGCAACATAATTTGAGACGGAGAGAACGTGACATTAGTCCATGTTACAACTCCCTCCATCCCAAATGATGTTGCATATAATTTTAACCCAAAATCTAACGCGTGAACGTGTCAAATCGCGTTCCCCAGCGCGACTCGACGACGGATTCGATCTCCATCCCACAGCTGCAAAGTTGCCAGGAAAATTTCTAGAAAAAAAAGACAAAGTTCCCAGGCCCCACACGTCATACACCCTGGCAATTTTGGGGATGTCGCCGCACGTGCTCGCACCAGCGCGACTGTCACGTGATATCACATTTGATTTTTAAACAAAGTCAACTTTTTAAATTTTGACCAAATAAATATGAAAAATATCGACATATACAGTATTAAACTTATATTACGAGAACCATGAGATATATTATCCTGTTGTATGAACTACATATTGCAAAGATTAATATGTTTATTTTATGTGTGGTCAAACTATACAAAGTTTGACTTTGACTAAATAAGTATACCATGTAACATATTTTTAGACGAAGGGAGTCACAATGTACTCCCTCCGTTTTAAAATTAAGATGTTTTTGGGAAAGGAGTGTATCTAAATCTCTTTTAGTGTATAGGTTTATTCCAAAACTATATGAACCTACACACTAAAAAGGTTTAGATACACTTCTTTCACAAAGTTAAAACATCTTATATTTTGAAACGGATGGAGTATACAGTAACATAGTAACATAAAAGCAGTGTCATAGATGACCTCTTTTATTAGCTTGTAGACTAACTTTATCTTGAAAACCGCTATGTTACAATAACATATACACCATCCACCTCTCTTTTCTCATTTAATACTATTAGGTGTCACAATTTGTCTAATTAGCATTGCACGAGGATGCATGCTACTAGTTCGTTATGGGAGAAGCTCGGGCAGATCTTGGGGGAGGAGGGCCATGGCCCCCCCACCCCTGAAATGAACAAACTTTTTCTTACCTAGTTGTTAGGTTTATTCCGTGTGCACTATTGGTGCTTTGATGCTTAATCGCCACTGCGGCAACATGAAAGCTGACTTGACCATCTCAACGACGACTTTGTTGTTTGACGTGAATGAAGCACGTGAAGTGAAAACGGAGGAAACACGGGCGAGCCGGTGGCAAGGAGAGTTGAATTTATGATATATTTACATGACATTTAAAACATGATTGTTAAGCACGGAACGCCGGTGGCAAAATCCTAGATCTGGCACTCAAATTTCAAGACAACATTGATAGCCATAGGTGGAAACATGAAGGAATTAGGCATCAAAGATAATTACATCACATAGCATGGTGGACTCCTCTGATGGAGTATAATTTACATCTCTTGTTCTTGTGCCATGAATGGGCGAACATCATGGACGGATGGCATGAGAGGAGCTAGATACATGTCTGGCTCCTCTCATAAGAAGTACTCCTTTTATTCTACCACTAGAATAAAAGGAGTATATGAGATTTCTCCACTTATCCTGAACATTACCAGGTCATCAGCATATGCGGATCTAGTCCTGGAGGAACGTTCTTCAGTGACCATGTCTGCAGGTGTCATCTCCAGTATTTGGCGCAAGCCTTCACAGACGAGGAGTTGAGCCCTGTCCACACTTGCAGAATAGCTCCAACGATGGAAGGGTGCTCCCTGTCAGCATGAGCGGACCACCACTGGACCTTAACAAGTCTGAATAGCTCCAACGATGGAAGTGTGCTGAGACCTACCCAAGAAATTCAGTGGAGGCACCACCTTTGTAAACACAAGAATGGACTTGCCTGCAATTTAGGAAGGCAAAGTTTCTAAAATATCAAGGAGAAAACTAAAACATCAGGCCCAATGTACCTTGCAGGCGAAATTGATGTAGTATTGCACATCAATAAGGGCGGATTAACCACATGATTCTCAGGTGCTGTTGGGCACCATCGCGGGGTGCAGTGTGACAGCATCAGCGTCGATAGATTGCGCCCAGCCTTCAACTCTCCCTGGTTTGCCCCTTGCGGAACATCCCTAGGCGCCGTCATGCCAAAACGGTCGCTAGACACTCCTTGGGGTTCGCTGAGTGAGATCTGTTTGTCTTTACTAGTGGGCTGGATCACCTGGTATTAGGCTGTTGCACAGTGCGTTGATGCCTTCAGCAACGCTTGGGGGGTGGGACGAATTATTCTTCCCTAGGCGCCGTCATGCCAAAATGGTCAGTAGACACTCATTGGTGTTCGCTGCGTGAGATCTGTTTGTATTCACTAGTGGGCTGGATCAGCTGGTATTAGATTGTTGTACAGTGCGTTGATGCCTTCAGCAACACTTGGGGGTGGGGACGAATTATTCTTAAACTCTAGAAGGGGGCATTAGCCCCCACCCCCCAACACAGACACACACAGACACCACGCGCGCGCCCACACAGGTCCACCACTGCTTGTAGGTAGTAAGTGAGACTGATAAGCTATGATGGACTTGTCTGAAGTAAGAACAACGAAACTCAAGGTTATGCACCGTCGAAGTAGTGGCAGAAATCGCTCTACGTTCAAGAGTAAATTAAGGGAAACTTTACTCTTCAAAGGTCAGCCGTAGGGAAGGCAGCTGCCCCGGTTGCACCTACGGTGGCTACTTGCCCAAGGAATCAAGTAGGGGACACTGAGTGGAGAGAACACCCTGTCAAGCAAAGTTTGCGAAACATGGGCAGGCCTGTCTATAGAGGTGTTCAAACACCATGGTTGTTGGTTTTACTTCAAGAGGCAAAACAATCTCAACTATAAGAGAATATGAAGCAAAGTTAGTGCCAATCATGGGCAGATCTACATGCCGAGGTGATCAAATGTCATCCTTCTCGATTTATTTCAAAAGAAAAAAAATTAGTAGGGGTATGCAACTATGAAAGGGTTTCTACATGTACAAAGTAAAACATTATTACTTCTAAGATGATATAACAATCTGTCGATAAACAAAACAAAAGGCATAATCAAACAATGGGAAGAACAAAGCATTTTATATACATGCAAATGCTGAACTAGAAGAAAATAATTTTGCAAATTAATTTTGGCAGTAAAGCAAGTTCTTCTCGTACCGTTTGACAAGACAGAAGGTTGAAACTTGCTGTCAAATGAATTTGTGAAATGCCTCCTGAAATAATTAAAAAACATGACTGTAAGCTGCAACTACATCCAGTACCTATTCAGTACTACTCCCTCCATTCCAAATAAACTGATGTTCTAGCTTTGCCCTAACTTGTAAGTGAGCCTTTTAAAGTTTGACAAAGTTTATAGAAAAAATGTACTACTAATGTGTAAGACGTCAAGTACAAATAGTATGTTAATATATATTTTTTGATGAATCTAATGAAACTATGCAGAGGGTATAACGTAGTGCAGGAAGAGGCATTTGTCCCGATAGACGATAGTAGTGCAAGAGTATTTTACAATGTGAATGCCACATATCAAAAAGAGATCTCTAGAGTTCATATAATTCAAGTACAGCCAAGTCAATACACATTGGGTTCAGTCTGATCCTACATAAACTAAACAAAGCCTTATATGGATTGCTACAAGTCACCTTTCCGGTATAATAGTTTGTTCTCAAAACAAACGTCACCAGATTACGCAAGGACTTGTGTGGCTTTGCCAAAACACTCTACATCAGTGCTAATTTGCCAAAACACAAAGTTGCTCAAATCAGAAGGCAAATCCTCCCCTCACCGGCAAAATTATTCCCTCACTGGCCCAGAACAATCCAGGTTCCAGCCTTCACTGGTAAATCGGAAACAGGGCTAGTGCTTACTAACAGAACATTTCCCGCGCTGGGGCCTGGGGCAATGCTTTTTCGGTAAAACTCACCGTATTCCATCATGGATTTCGAGTCGAAAGACTAGCCGACGAGTCGCATTTGCAAGGTCGACTCGGCCAGTCGACTCGACTCATTTGATGAGTTGATCGAGTCGATCGACTAGTCTTGACTAGTCCAGGTTTGTGAGTCGGTCGACTTAAAAAATGACCCCACATATCATAATTTTTTCCATTCTTTCCTCCCCTACCTATTTTCCCCTGTGAAACCTAGATCCAGAGACAATTTCCCCCACTCGACCCCAAAAGCCAAAACGCATCTGGGCTGGACTGCTAGAGTAGTGGTGTCAATGCAAATTTGATTGATGTCTAGCAAATCTGATTGATGTCTATCTTTTGTAGGCTGCTGGTTCATGGACAAGAGGAAGGCCTTGGTCATTGGAAGGAATTGCCCAGGTTTTCCCCAACTCCCCTGTCCCCAGCCTTATATTTATATCCTACATTATACATATTAGTAATCTAGTACTAAACATGAGTATTGTTGAGTCGAGAAATCCATGTATTCCATACAGAATAATATGATACTAAGAGAGAACACATACTCAAATAGAACGATTATTTCATTCAGGATTACGACAAGCATGATAACAATATAACAAGCCTTTACCATGGTGGTGAACCGGCGAACTTCTCTTGGCAGCGAAACCTCCCAAACCTGTGGACCAAAGCTACCCTTAATATATATCACCAAGATAACAATGAAAATATATCCCAAACACCACATCTACACTGCATGAAAATCCCAATTTAAGTCCAACATGCTAGTGAATTCTAATGTAACATTTACAACACCCACTAATCACTTCTTAGAGTATTAGCGGTCCCACGTACTATTATAGACAGCTCCATAAACAATTTGCACCAAAGACAAAATGATTAAGAACTGGCTGCCAAGTTCTGCACAAAAGCTAATATCTCCAATAAATCTCTAAGGGCTAGTTTGGTTGCTAGGGAACTAATCCCCACAGGGGACTAACCCTGTAGGCGTTGGGTGATCCCCTAATGTCACCCTACCCCCCGTAAACTCCTTCCCCCTAATCCCTGTACCGTATGACTTGTTTGGTTACTCCCAAAAGAATCAAACAATACAGGATGAACCAACAGAGCTTGCATATGCTTGGCATAGGTACAACCAAACAAAAATAAATGCCATTCTCTCAATAGTAAAATTTGTGCAGCTACAAAAAAAATCCAAGTTTGGCCATGCCCTCAATATTCCATTTTTCATGGTTACAAGAAATACGGATCTAGATTGTCACAGCACAACAATAGCTGAGCTATAAGCTGAAAACTGAGACTGTGTACTGGAGTGGAAAGAAAGATTATATTTCCCCCACCCGCCGCCATTCTTCACCTAGTCGGCGAGCTAGGGTTAGGGCGAGCTCTGGAGAGCGGGGGCGCCGACCGCGGGGCTGGGATGAAAAAAGCAGGCCGGGAAGGAGGGATAGAGGGAGGACGGAGGCGGGGAAGAGGAGGGCGGTGGGATTCATCACCTGCGCCGCCGGTGGATGGCTGCCGTCCTTTTGTCGCCGCTCTCCCTCGAGGTCAATTCGCTCGGGAGAGCTGGCTTCTGTTCGCTCGGGACGAAGGGGTACTCCCGGATTCTTCACTCATATTCCCTCCATTTTAAAATATAAGATGTTTTAACTTTATAAAGAGAGTGTATCTAAACCACTTCTAGTGTCTAGGTTTATTTAGATTTAGAGTGAACATACTCCCTCCTTTCCAAATTAGGATGCCTATTAGTTATGGTCAAAGTCAAACTTAATAAACTTTGACTAAATATCTACAAAATAGTATGAATATTTGCGGTATTAACTTAATGTTATTAGAATCACCATGAACTATATTTTCGTATTATATGCATTTGACATTAAAAAAGTTAGTATGTTTTTATGTATAGTTGGTCAAACTTTATAAATATTGACTTTGACCAAACCTAATAGGCATCCTAATTTAGGAAAGAGGGAGTATACACTAAAAGAGGTCTAGATACACTTATTTCATAAAACTAAAACATCTTATATTTTGGACGGAGGGAGTACACAACAACACCGGATGCTTAGCTGTAAAGATAAACTAAACAGGCTTCTGGGCAAGCGAGATTCAAATGCTCACGAAGTGACGGCAAGACGTAAAGGGAACCCGTGATTTCTTGGCTACTGGAACGGGTGGAGCTGAACGAATTGACACAACGTTGATGGGCGCATCAGCTACAAGGGTTGTGTCTCCATCAACGTCCTCCTCGCGCGAGTGGACTTTCCACCTTCATCACCATCAACTTCCTCTGATTGAGCCCGCTTCCGCGAAGGCGCCTCCTCACCACAAACAACATCAGAGATGGTGGAAGATGATAAACATTATATTTGTACACGTACCGTGTTGTACTGGTATACCAGTTGTACTCATGTAAACTTCATATATACCAGTTGTACTCATGTAAACTTCGTATATATAATGGTACCAGGCCAGCCCTAGTCGGCACGAGCCTTTACCTTACCATACACATTTTATTAACATGGTATCAGAGCTAACCTAATTTTTCGCTTCCGCCTACCCTACCGTCATCGCCGCCCTATAGCTGCCACCGTCGTCGCCGCTCTATAGCTGCCACCGCCGCCTAGATCGCCGGCCGCCGTCTTGCGCTGCCGCTTGTCGATCTCGCCATGACTACCTCTGGCCTCTCCTCCAACTTCTCTAGCCCATCCACTGCCTCGTCCGCAAGGACGGTCCTCTGCGGCGTCGCGAGCTCCGAGAGCGTTGCTCGGGCGGTGATGGCGTCGCGGATCCCCGACGCCCCCATCGATTTGACGAACAAGTTCACCATCCGCCTTACGGCGGACAACTACCTCTACTGGCGCACTCAAGTTGATCCAATCTTGAGGAGCAACTTGCTCTGCGGCTTCATCAATGGATCCCTACCCTGTCCGACCGAACAGCTCCAAGTCCAGGCGTCTGATGGTGTCACCGCCTCCACCGTGCCCAACCCCAAGTACTCGGCATGGCACCAGCGGATCAGTCCATCCTCTCTGCCATCGTATCCTCTCTAAGCGAGGGGGTCCTCGGCACGGTCATGTTGATCCCGACATTGCGGGAGGCGTGGGAGGCTCTGGAGGCCAGCTTTGCCTCGTAATCGATGGCCCGGGTCATGGCGATCCATACCCAGCTGTCTAAAGTCAAGAAGCACGACTACCCCAATGCCACCACCTTCTTCAACAAGGTCAAGTCCCTGGCGGATGTGCTCTCGTCGATCAAACAGCCGCTCCGTCCCGAGGAGTTCAATGCCTTCTCCCCGGCCTCGATCGTGACTATGATCCTCTTGTTGATCGTGTCTCTGCTCGGTCGGTGTTCAACCCTATGCCTATACGGGATGTCTACGTGTAGCTCCTCAATATCGAGCAGCGTGTCGAGGCACGTCGTGCTGAGCTCGGCGCCGACATCCACTCCGCCAACTACACGTCTCGCCAAGGCGGGGGACGCGCGCCTACTTACCAGCCCCTGCCATTAATGCCGCCTGCACAGTGGACCGGCCACGGCACCCTTGCCCCTAGTGGTCGCTCGTAGGGACCTAATGACCCACAAGTATAGGGGGTGTATCACAGTATTTTCGATAAGTAAGAGTGTCGAACCCAACGAGGAGCAGAAGGTGCTGGCTAGTGGTATGGATCAGGAATTCTCTGCAAATACTTAGCAAACGGATTTTTAGGGGTTTTTGATAAAGCAAGTAAACAAAGTACGAGTAAATAAAAGATAGTAGGAATAAATGCAGCAAATGGCCCAATCCTTTATGCAGCAAAGGACAAGCCGGTTGTATTACTTAAGATGACCAAACGTTCTCGAGGACACATGAGAAGACTGTCAAGTGCTTTCGCTTCATATAGTTGATTAATATTCTTTAGCTTGCTAAGTGTTGTGTGGGTGAACCTGTGCTAATGTACCGACCTTCCTAAGACTAATACATACTTGTGATTATACCCCTTGCAAACATCCATAAGTACAAGAAAGTAATTAAGGTAGAAACATAACCATAGCTTTAAACTCTAAGACCCTTACGTCCCTTGTGCAATGGTTTCCTAACGGGGATTCAGGTTTCTGTCACTCCGGCAACCCCTACGATTAGTAGCCAAATACACAATGCATTCCCCTAGGCCCATATAGGTGAAGTGTCATGTAGTCGACCCTCACATGACACCACTAGAAGAAGTACACCACAACTTAAATATCAAACTATTGAATCTTACTCAACACAATTCCACTACTAACAACATGACTTCTCCCATGTCCTCAAGAACAAAACAAACTACTCACAAGACAGCATATGGATCATGATCAGAGATGGAATAATGATGTATAACAATCTGAACATAAACAATAATTCAATGGTTCACTCAATAGCATCAACTACAAAGAGTAATCAACACTAGGAAAGTTTCCCCTATGAACTAAGGCAAGATTCAACCCAATTGCTACAGCAATATGGAGATGGTGATGATGGTGGTGATGGTGGTGATGATGATGATGATCCCGATGAAGTCCAGCTTGATGATGGTGTTGATGGCGATGATCTCCCCTCTCCGGGAAGGAATTCCCCCGGCAGAAATCTGTCTGCCGGAGAGATCTTTCTCTCTCGGTATTTTCCACCCCGCAGAGGCGGCGGAATCTTTCTGTGGTCGCCCCCCGAGTCTTAGGGTTTCGGAAGGATAATATACGCCAGAGGGGAGTGCCAGGGGTGGACTAGGGCGGCCACACCACCTGGTGGCGCGGCCCAGGGTGGCCCGCGCCAGGGGGTGGTGTGGGCCCCCTGTGGCCCATCTCCAGCCCCCCTTCTGGCTTCCTTCGTCTTCTGGAAAAATAGGATTTTCCGTATATTTTTCTGGATTTTCTGATCTTCGTGAATTTTGCCTCCAAACAGCACCTTTTCCATCAGAATCCTGACTGCAGCGGTCCATACTCCAAAAGTCATCAACCATGCAAAAACAGATGAAATAACATAAGTATAACCTCTCAATATGAAATATATCAGTGAATAACAGTGAATTATGACATAGAATTGTGATGCAAAATGGACGTATTAACTCCCCCCAAGCTTAGACTTCGCTTGTCCCCAAGCAAAACTGAGCTCAATAAACATGACCTCAGGTTTATGGAGTGAAGAGTCGATAAAAGAATACGGACAAGAAGCATCACATTCATCAATACATAGATCATAATAGAAGACAACTCACTATTATATAACTCAACTTGCAATGAGTAAAGGAAACATAATAAAGATACATGAAGTAAATCATAATTGGTAATGGCAAACTTAGCTCTTGATCGAAGAATAGTTGATAATTTACTGGAGTTCACAAATAACTAGTTTTCAATGATAGCTTTCAAAGTAGTAAACATCAAGATAAGAGCAAAGGGCCAAACAAGGAACATAAGAAACATGATTGAATAAATAATCATATGAATGAATGAAACACAACAACTCAAAATACTTGCTGAGATAGAAGGGAGTAGGTTTACTGACTCAACTACAAGGTAAAAGAAAGGCCCTTCGCAGAGGGAAGCAGGGATTGCAAGTCTCATAAAGAGCTCCAAAAAATTATGATACTTACTAGCTTTCAGCTCTCATTGCCCCTATCATAGGCATCTTTAGGTGATTAAGGTTAAAGTGATCAAATATGAGGACATGCATTTACAAGTTGTAAATTGAGAATCTCATGTCCCTTGAATACGAGGGCCGCTCCTCATGCTACTCAAGTTTAGTCACCGGTAAGTTCTTATCATCGTAAGAATATGTGTATCATAGAGAACCGCCAACGGGGTACCCCTTGCCCGATGATACGGAAGAATCCCCATATCAAAATGACAAGGCAAGCAGACAACAAGCATCTCAGCAATCTTCTTATTTACCATGGGAATATGGTGCTTTTTTCTCTGTTTCCTCTTTTCATAATATCTTTTTTTTCTCTTTTTCTCAATATCGGACTCTTTTTTTATAAGAAGAATGCTTCATAGATACTCGTTATGGTTACGCTGCAGGTTTCCACCATGTCAGCATGGATTAGACCAGCGGCCCAGGCGTTTCTCTAACACACATGCATAACTCCATGGACTTACAAGCTCCACTTTCATTTCACACCGACAACATCCATAGACAAACGAACATGATATCAACTTGGTACAAAGTACCAGTGCAATGTTGAAAGTGTTCCCCATGACATCATGGTTCTGCTAATTCAAAACTCACAAAGTGCAAGCATATACGCAACATAGATGTGCACAATGGTTCAAGTTTATTAAGTGCAAGAAAGTAAAGTGTGCCATCAAGTTCGTGAGAGCTTTAATCACTAATTTTCACATAAGAAGTTTAATTTGGGAGGTAGATAAAACAAGAATTTACTTGGAATAGTAATAATTCTAATAGGTAGGTATGGTGGACACAAATGGCAAAGGTTTTGGTTTAAAGGAGATGGATGCATGAGAAGAATTCCCTCTCAGTACAGGTTTTTGGCTAGCAAGGCTGGGTAGCAAGTACAAGAGTTGAAGTAAACAAACAAACATACAAGTGATAAAAACAAATTTGCGCGGGCCACACCATAGGGGGCCCACACCACCCCCTGGCACGGGCCAGCCTAGGCCGCACCACCAGATGGTGTGGCCACCCTGGCCCACCTTTGGATCTCCCCTCTAGTGTATATAATCCTCCCGAAACCCTAATACCCAGGGAGCGACCACAGAAAGATTCCGCCGCCTCTGCGGGACGGAAAACAACGAGAGAGAAAGATCTCTCCAGCAGACAGATTTCTGCCGAGGGAATTCCTTCCCGGAGAGGGGAGATCGTCGCCATCAACAACACCATCAAGCTGGACTTCATCGGGATCATCATCATCACCACCATCATCACCATCAGCACCCTCGTCACCATCTCCATATTGCTGTAACAATTGGGTTGAATCTTGCATAGTTCTTAGGGGAAACTTTCCCGATGTTGATTACTCTTTGTAGTTGATGCTATTGAGTGGAACCATTGAATTATTGTTTATGTTCAGATTGTTATACATCATTATTCCATCTCTGATCATGATCCATATGATGTCTTGTGAGTAGTTCGTTTTGTTCTTAAGGACATGGGAGAAGTCATGTTGTTAGTAGTGGAATTGTGTTGAGAAAGATTCAATAGTTTGATATTTAAGTTGTGGTGTACTTCTTCTAGTGGTGTCATGTGAACGTCGACTACATGACACTTCACCTATATGGGACTAGGGGAATGCATTGTGTATTTGGCTATTAATCGTAGGGGTTGCCGGAGTGACAGAAACTTGAACCCTCGTTAGGAAACCATTGCACAAGGGATATCAGAGTCTTAGAGTTTAAAGTTGTGGTTAGGTTTCTACCTTAATTACTTTCTTGTACTTACGGATGTTTGCAAGGGGTATAATCACAAGTATGTATTAATCCTAGGAAGGTCGGTACATTAGCACATGTTCACCCACACAACACTTAGCAAGCTAAAGAGGATTAATCAACTATATGAAGGGAAAGCACTTGACAGTCTTCCCGTGTGTCCTCGAGAACGTTTGGTCATCTTAAGTAATACAACCGGCTTGTCCTTTGCTGAATAAAGGATTGGGCCACTTGCTGTATTTATTCTTAGTGTCTTTTATTTACTCGTACTTTATGTACTTTCTTTATCAAAAAACCCTAAAATCCGTTTGCTAAGTATTTGTAGAGAATTCCTGATCCATACCACTAGCCAGCACCTTCTGCTCCTCGTTGGGTTCGACACTCTTACTTATCGAAAATACTGCGATACACCCCCTATACTTGTGGGTCATAAAGACTATTTTATGGCGTCATTGCCGGGGAGTGAAGCGCTATTGGAGAGTGGAACTGGTAAAGGAAACTTCTACTGTGAGTATTGTTTACTTCTGTTAGTTGCTTTATTTTCGTTATGGATAATTCGTTGAGTTTCTTATTTGGTAATGCTACTACCACTGCTAAGGTAGTAGATGAACCACCACCTGCTGAGAATGATGCTTTTAAAATACCTACAAGAATTATTGATCGTGTTATGGATAACTACTATGTTGGAGATGGAACTGTCCATACCGGTGATCATTTACTCTTTATACACGAATTATGCGGGTTGTTCAAGTGTGCAGGTATTACTACAGATCAAGTTAAGAAGAAGTTATTCTCATTGTCACTGAAAGGAAGAGCTGGGGAATGGTATAAGCTGCTAAAGAATGGTCAAGCACTTGAATGGGAGGAAATAGTGCCTCTCTTTTATTCAAAGTTTTATCCTCCTAGTTAGATTCATAAAGATCGGAATCAAATATACAACTTTGGGCCTCTTGATGGAGAGAGTACAACTCAAGCTTGGGGGAGATTGAAGTTACTAATGCTCAAATGTCCCATTCATGAGCTCCCCAACAATATTATTATCAATAACTTTTATGCAAGGCTTTCTCTTCATGATAAGGATTTATTGGATGCCTCTTGTGCTAGATCATTCACTCGCATGGAAGAAGAAGCTAAATGGGATCTCCTGGACCATATTCAAGACAATGTTGAAGCTTGGGAGAATGACAAAGGTAGAAAGTTAGGTATAAATTATGATTATGAATGCATTGAATCTTTTATGGGAACCGATGACTTTCAAAATATTAAAAAATGCTTATGGTCTAGACTCTCAAGCTATTGCAACTTATTTTAAGGCTTTTGCTTCCTACATTGAAGTGCCTAAAAAGAAGTGGAATAAGTATCATGAACCTTATAAAGATATTGTTAAGTGTGTTCTTGCAAGAAATACTAAATTTTATACTACTAATCATGTTTTACCTGAACCTTATATTGAGAAAATGCCTTTCCCAGTTAAGATAAAGGAACATTCTATGATAGCTAGTATGGTTAGTGAAAGTACAAATAAAGCTGTTGAACCCGATAGAGAAATGGTTGATGAACCTATAATAGCAAATGTGAAAGACTTTGTTACCAAATATGAAGAAAAGGGACACACTATCCTTTGTAAGGATACCTCTGATATTGTTTCACAATGTAGTGTTATGAGAACTAGTATTCCTGTGTTTTCTGTTAGAATAAGTGATCACTGCTACGATCGTCCTTGTGATAGTTATATTGTTAAGTTTATGCATGATATTGAAAGTTACTATAAGAGAGGTAAAAGTGTTCTTATGTATCTCAATAATATCAAGTTTCCTCGTTTTATGCTGAAAGTTTTCATGTTGCACTTCTTTTGCCTTCCTATGCTAGTAGCCTCTGGTTTCAACAACTTATTTGTTTACAAAATCCCCTTGCATAGGAAGTGGGTTAGACTTAAACGTGTGTATTTTTGCTTCTTAATGCTCTATTTCACTTCAATTCATATTCCTTTGTGAGCATTTTCAAAATTATCATGCCCATCTTAATGGTTATAAAGAAAGAGCTTTTTGGGAGACAACCCAATTTATTTGTGTTTTTGGTTTGTTTTTGTTTTTCTTTGAGTCTTGGAAGTTATTACTTCGGTAATAACCTTTCCTTATCCTTTTGTTTGGTTTTTGTGTCAATATCAACCTCTAATGAGAGAGAAGTAATATTTGGGGAAGTTGCTGTCCTGAAATAGATTTTTGTGCTTCACCGTAAAAATTCGTGAGAGATCTCTATATGTCGGATTGAGCTGTAATTTTTTATGCTTCTGCCCAGGTTGTTATTTAACTTTTGTTAGTTTTGCACTTTTTTATTTGAGCAACGAAAGATTTTTGAAAAAACTGATCTTTACCTGCTGGTCTGTTTTGACAGATTTTGCCACTCTTGCATTTGCTTCTTTATTCGATTTCCTTTTTGAATTATTTTTGGGTTTTCGGAAGGAGTTGCTACAGCAGCTTATATTTTGATGGTTTTCAGTTGAAGTTGAACTCAAAAGGTTTTATCACTTCACTTATACTAATGTTTCTAATGAGAACTGTGTGAAGTTTTATGTGAAAGAAATTTCCAGGTAGTGGAGATAATGGTGTAATAAGGAAGTGAAAGGTTTCATGACTCAAGTAGTAAGTGTATGAAGATGAAGATATTGATGTTATTCAAGTGGTGACTCCAGAAGAATCTACTAAAGACCAAATTCAGAGACCTGCAGAGTCCGTTTTCAAATAGGTAACAGTTCTGGTAAGAAAAGTTCCGCGAAAGATCTGTCCAATTATATTTTTGCAGTTTTTAGCCAACAAGGAGATCTACGAAGCGAAAGAGGGACAGAAACGGAGCCAGGGTGGCTCACACCACCCTGTGGCGCGGGCCCACCCCTGGCCGTGCCCCAGGTGGTGTGGCCACTCCGGACTCCGTCTCCGACCCGTTTTCTCCCAGTACCTTCCTTTTGTTGTGAAACTTCATAATATAGAATCCCCCGGATCTCCCGAGGTTCGTATATCGTGTTTTTGTCGTGTTTTCGTTTCGATCTGTTTCTGACAGGTAGAGTCCCAGATTTGGAGCCACAATGTCTTCCTCTGGATCATCCACGGAAGATTCTTTAGAGGATATCATCAACCCATACATGAGAGAGTTGAAGATTCATCCCAAGGAGTTGTTGCTTGAAGATGGGGAGGTTTGGATAAAAGAGGTTCAAGGCCCTAAGGGTGAAGGAGGTCTGGAGGACAGGATGGAAGCACTAGAGCAAGAAGTCTTTAGGTACAAGAAGATGGCGGAACGCGAAGTGGATATCATCCATAAGATTTGCTCCGAACTCATCGCCGAGCACCAAAAAGAGACTGCTGAGCTCAAGGATGAAGTCCTCTCACTCCGCCAAACAACCAACGAACAGCAAGCACAGCTCTACGGCATTCAAAATCAAAACTGTGAGTATGAGGTTAGGTTCAAACGCATAAGTGTTGTTGCAAGTTTCAGGATGTTGGAGACCACGATGTCCTTTGTTGATGGGGAGCCCTAGCCCTGGAAGTCGGACGATGATGAGAGAATACCACCAGCACCGAAGCAGTAATTCGTCATCAGGTTTGGCATCCCCTTGGTTTGTTCCGAGCTTGGGGGAGTGTCGCGGTATCACATCACTATCTTCTATCTTTTTACCTTTTTAGTAGAGTCATATCATGAATAGAGAAGTTATCATGTAGGATATTTTGCATTATGGAAGTGTCCCCTCTCTCGTTAGATATGTATCCCTTGGTGTGATTTGCCGTTATGGAATATTAGTGAGAAGTTCTATCATTTACTCTTTTGCATATCTTATATTAGTTTTCAATTCATGGTTATATGATTGATCTTGTTGTTAGTATTGGTATCACTCTAGGATCATTGATTTAATTTAGTTGGTTTTGGCAAACCTAGCTTGGTCAGTAGCAACATTATTTTTGAGAGTTGAATGAAAAAGAAAAAAAGTACTCTAAAGAAATATAATTTCATCATCTTTCTTTCTTGATTTGCTCACAAGTTTAGTATTCTCTGGTTAAGATCTTTTGTGCTTCCAAGGAAGATTGCATGTTTGTTTTTATGACTTGTATGTTTGTTTGTTTCCTTCAACTCTTATACTTGCTACCTAGCCTTGCTAGCCAAAAACCTATACTGAGAGGGAATTCTTCTCGTGCATCTAGTCCTTAAGCCAAAACATATGCCATTTGTGTCCACCATACCTACCTATTAGCACTATTGCTATTCCAAGTAAATTATTATTTTTATCTACCTTCCAAATTAAACTTGTTATGTGAAAATTAGTGATTAAAGCTCTCATGAACTTGATGGCACACTTTACTTTCTTGCACTTAATAAACTTGAACCATTGGGTCCTTCTTTGTTGCGTATATGCTTGCGCTTTATAAGTTGAAGTTAGCAGAACCATGTATCATGGGGAACGCTTTCAACATTGCACTGGTACTTCGTACCTAGTTGATATCATGATTCTTTTGCCTATGGATCCCGGCGGTGTGAAATAAAAGGGGAGCTTATAAGATCATGGAGTTTATATGTGTGTTAGAGAAACGCCTAGACCGCTAGCCTAAGCCATGCCTAATCATGGTGGAAACTTGCAGCATAACTATAGTGAGCATTCTATGAAGCATCGTCAATAAAACCTATGCAAATAGCAAATAAAAGGATCACTAAGATGCTCATTGTCTGCTTGCCTTGTCATTTTGATTATGGGATAGCTCATGTATCATGTGCAAGGGGTACCCCGTTGGCGGTTCTCGATGATACACATGTATTTACAATGACAAGAGCTTACTCGTGACTGAAGTTGAGTAGCATGAGGTTCGGTACTCGTCAGTAAGGGGCATGAGATTTTAACTTATAACTTGTCAAGCTTATCCTCTTAGTTGTGTCATTTTAACCTTAATCACCTAAAGATGCCTATGATAGGGGCAATGAGAGCTGAAAGCTAGTAAGTACCATAATTTTTGGGAGCTCTTTATGAAACTTGAAATCCATGCTTCTCTCTGTGAAGGGCCTTTCTTTTACTTTTTAGTTGAGTCAGTAAACCTATTCCTTTCTATCTCAACAAGTATTTTGAGTTGTTGTGTTTCATTCATTCATATGATGATTTATTCAATCATGTTTCTTATGTTCCTTGTTTTGCACATTGCTCTTATTTTGGTGTTTACTACTTTGAAAGCTATCATTGAAAATCAGTTATTTGTGAACTCCAGCAATTTATCAACTATTCTTCGATCAAGAGCTAAGTTTGCCATTACCAATTATGATTTACTTTATGTATCTTTATTGTGTTTCCTTTACTCATTGCAAGTTGAGTTATATAATAGTGAGTTGTCTTCTACTATGATCTATGTATTGATGAATGTGATGCTTCTTGTCCGTATTCTTTTATTGACTCTTCACTCCATAAACCTGAGGCCATGTTTATTGAGCTTAGTTTCGCTTGGGGACAAGCGAAGTCTAAGCTTGGGGGGAGTTGATACGTCCATTTTGCATCACTATTCTATATCATAATTCACTGTTATTCATTGATATATTTCATATTAAGAGATGATACTTATGTTATTTAATTTGTTTTTGCATGGTTGATGACTTTTGGAGCATGGACTGCTGCAGTCAGGATTCTGATGGAAAAGGTGTTGTTTGGTGGCAAAATTCTCGAAGATCAGAAAATTCGGGAAAATATACGGAAAATCCTATTTTTCCAGAAGACGAAGGAAGCCAGAAGGAGGAATGGAGATGGGCCACAGGGGGCCCACACCACCCCCTGGCGCGGGCCAGCCTAGGTCGCGCCAGCAGGTGGTGTGGCCGCCCTTGCCCACCTCTGGCTCTCCCCTTTGGCGTATATAATCCTCCCGAAACCCTAATACCCAGGGAGCGACCATAGAAAGATTCGCCGCCTCTGTGGGGTGGAAAACACCGAGAGAAAGATCTCTCCGCAGACAGATTTTTGTCGGGGGAATTCCTTCTCGGAGAGGGGAGATCGTCGCCATCAACACCACCATCAAGCTGGACTTCATTGGGATCATCATCATCATCACCACCGTCATCACCCTCATCACCATATCCATATTGCTGTAACAATTGGGTTGAATCTTGCATAGTTCTTAGGGGAAACTTTCCCGGTGTTGATTACTCTTTGTAGTTGATGCTATTGAGTGGAATCATTGAATTATTGTTTATGTTCAGATTGTTATACATCATTATTCCATCTCTGATCATGATCCATATGATGTCTTGTGAGTAGTTCGTTTTGTTCTTGAGGACATGGAAGAAGTCATGTTGTTAGTAGTGGAATTGTGTTGAGAAAGATTCAATAGTTTGATATTTAAGTTGTGGTGTACTTCTTCTAGTGGTGTCATGTGAACATCGACTACATGACACTTCACCTATATGGGCCTAGGGGAATGCATTGTGTATTTGGCTACTAATCGTAGGGGTTGCCGGAGTGACAGAAACCTAAACCCCGTTAGGGAACCATTGCACATGGGACGTCAGGGTCTTAGAGTTTAAAGTTGTGGTTAGATTTCTACCTTAATTACTTTCTTGTACTTACGGATGTTTGCAAGGGGTATAATCACAAGTATGTATTAGTCCTAGGAAGGTCGGTACATTAGCACAGGTTCACCCACACAACACTTAGCAAGCTAAAGAGGATTAATCAACTATATGAAGCGAAAGCACTTGACCGTTTTCTCGTGTGTCCTCGAGAACGTTTGGTCATCTTAAGTAATACAACTGGCTTGTCCTTTGCTGAATAAAGGATTGGGCCACTTGTTGCATTTATTCTTATTGTCTTTTATTTACTCATACTTTATTTACTTGCTTTATCAAAAACCCCTAAAAATCCGTTTGCTAAGTATTTGTAGAGAATTCCTGATCCATACCACTAGCCAACACCTTCTGCTCCTCATTGGGTTCGACACTCTTACTTATCGAAAATACTGCGATACACCCCCTATACTTGTGGTTCATCAGAGGGGGATGTCATCGAGGTCTATAATCTTGATGTGTCTTCTGTTAAGCAAGCCATCAGCAGCGTCAAGGTGTCCCGTGATCAGTGGCACTCGCATTTAGGACATCTAGCCTCTCCGATCGTCCTACATATTTTACATCGTCATGAGCTTTCCTCTGTGTCAGTTAATAAAGTTGTAACTTTAGTGTGTGATGCCTGTTAGCAAGGCAAGAGTCATTAGTTACCTTTTTTAGTGTCTACTCGTGTTGCTACCACACCCCTTGAGATTATTCATTCATATGTTTGGGGTCCTGCCCAGATGTCAGTTAGTAGTCATCAATTTTATGTGGGCTTTGTCGATGAATACAGTCGTTTTACATGACTTTATCTTTTGAAACATAAATCTGACGTCTTTACTATTTTTCTTCGGTTTTAGCAACATGTTGAACATTTACTCAATAAGAAAATTATCCATGTTCAAAGTGACTGGGTGGCAAGTTTCTAAAGTTAAATAAATTCTTTGCTCATATTGGTATCTCACATCGCGTCTCATGCCCACATACACATCAACAAAATGGTACAGCTGAACGCAAACACTGCCATATTGTCGAGATCGGTCTTACTCTCCTAGCTCATGCGAGTGTCCCCTTTCGGTTTTGGAGTGATGCTTTCTCCACCGCTTGTTTCCTCATTAATAGATTACCTAGTCGCGTTATAGACATGAAAACACCCGTCGAGTGTTGATACGTTGCTTGGATTTTATCTACTTTCTTATGTTTTGTCCACACTTTGGAGTACTTTTTATACACTTTCTTGGATTAACCTATTAACAAGATGCCACAGTACCAGTTGCCTGTTTTCTGCCTGTTTTTGGTTCCAGGAAAGTCAAAAAATGAATATTCTCAGAATTGGACGGGACAAAAGCCAAAGTCAGTTTTTCACCTAGGGGGACACAGAGCCAGAATACGAGACGCAGAGGGGCCAGAGGGCCGCCACACCACCTGACCGCGCGGCCAGGCCTGGCCCGTGCCAGGG
Source organism: Avena eriantha (assembly GCA_910589775.1). Lineage (NCBI taxonomy): Eukaryota > Viridiplantae > Streptophyta > Magnoliopsida > Poales > Poaceae > Avena > Avena eriantha. Next base: position 80,201,947 of record OU342743.1, read on the forward strand.
GGTGGTGTGGCCACCTAGGGCACCCCCTCGGCCTCCCCTTTCGCCTATATATCGCCTCCGATACAGAAACCCTAAGTACCCGATCAAAATTCCACGAAAGAGTCTATAGCCGCCGTCATCTCCATCCCTAGATCAGGAGGGATCTGAAGCTCTTCCTGGCACCCTGCCGGAGGGGAGAATTCACCCTGGAGGCCTTCTTCATCACCATGCAAGCCTCCGGTGTGATGCGTGAGTAGTTCATCCTTGGACTACGGGTCCATGTAGTAGCTAGATGGTTGGTTCTTCTCCTTTGTGCTACCATGTTTAGATCTTGTGAGCTCCGTTCATGATCAAGATCATCTATTTGTAATCCTACATGTTGTGTTCGCGCGGATCTGATACGTTGCTAACGTATCTATAATTTTTGATGTTCCATGCTTGGTTTTATCTACTTTCTTGTGTTTTGTCCACACTTTGGAGTACTTTTCATATGATTTCTTGGACTAACCTATTAACAAGAGCCACAATGCCAGCTACCTGTTTTCTGCTGTTTTTGGTTCCAAGAAGTCGGAAAATGAATATTCTCGGAATTGGACGGGACAAAAGCCAAAGTTATTATTTTATCGGAGGAGACTCGGAGCTAGAATACGAGACGGAGATGGGCCAGAGGGTGGCCACAGCACTTGGTGGTGCGGGCCAGGCCAGGCCGCGCCAAGGGTGGTGTGGGGCCCTCCGGCACCCCCTCGGTCTCCCTCTCGCCTATAAGAGCCTCCCGATGCATAAACCCTAGGTCGTCAAGCCTCCAGCCACGAAAAGTTCCGCAGCGCCGCCGCCACCGAAGGAGAGATTCGGGGGACAGAAAGTCTCTGTTTCGGCACTCTGGTGGGACGGGGAAGTGTCCCCGGTCCATCTCCATCGATCTCCACGACCATCTCCATCACCATTGCTGATTCCCATGATGAGGAGGGAGTAGTTCTCTCTATAGGCTAAGGGTTCTACCCGTAGCTATGTGTTCATCTCTCTCTATGCATGATCATATTGTGATCATGAGCTTTGTAATCAAGTAGATCTACCTTGCTACTCAAGTGTTTTAATAGATCTCTGCTCTCCCCATGTGTGTGAAAGTGACAGCGAGCACACCATGGTGGCACTTAGGCTAGAGATTACAAATACTTGTTATGAGTTATATTTGGAGTTGGATGTCTTTATGAAATTGTGGTATTTGTTCGAACCATCTAGTGCTCAAGGTGACAGTGCAGGGTTATCTAGATGGGAAAGATGAACTTTGAGGTGTGCTGTTATAGCCCTACCATGGATTAGAGTGTCCAACCGGAGAGTAGTTCAGCGTAGTATCATAAAGAAGAATATATTTATATGAGAGTGTTCACTAGTGAAAGTATGATCCCCAGGCCTTGTTTCTAAGCATTGAAACACCGTTTGCAATTAGATTTGTTACATGTTTGCTTGCTTCCATCTTTATTTCAGTTTGCTTTTAGTCTCTTCCACGCCATCAAGTTATTTTCTATCACCGTTACCACTTATAATTATCCATACCACATGTATTTTACTATCTCTTTGCCGAACTAGTGCACCTATACACCTGACAAGTGTATTGGGTATGTTGGGGACACAAGAGACTTCTTGTATCTTGATTGCAGGGTTGCTTGAGAGGGGATACCTTTGACCACATTCTCCCTGAGTTCGATAAACCTTGGGTAATCTACTTAAGGGAAAACTTGCTATTGTTCTACAAACCTCTGCACTTGGAGGCCCAACAACTATCTACAAGAATAGAAGTGCGTAGACATCAAGCTATTTTCTGGCCCCCTTGCCGGAGAGGTAAGGTAAAAGGTAATCACATCCTCCAGTGTGAGTGCTCGAAGCTATTTCCTTTAGATTCTGCAATTTTGTCTTTTTATTTCTTGTTTTCACTAGTTAGGCTTAATGGAAAACAACAACAAAATTAGAGAGCTTTATAGTATTTATCTTGAGTTAGGTCATGAAGTGTTTGAAGAGAAAATTAAAAAACCTATGGAACTTTATTTGCATGCTAATAGCAATGTTATTAGTATGAATTATTTGAACACCATTATTACTAATGCTATGGAAGAGTCTAAGCTTGGGGAAGCTGGTTTTGATGAGAATGATCTTTTTAGTCCCCCAAGCACGGAGGAGAAAATTTACTTTGATGATACTATGCCTCCAATATATGATGATTATGATATTTTCAGTCCACCTACTATTGAGGAGGAAATTAACTACAATATGCCTCCTATATTTGATGATTATGGTGATGAGAATAATAATGATAGCTATTTTGTTGAATTTGCTCCCACTACAATTAATAAGAATGACTATGTTTATGTGGGGAGTATTAATTCCTTTATGCATGTGGCTCATGATAAGAATGTTTTATGTGATAGTTATATTGTTAATTTTATTCATGATGCTACTGAAAGTTATTATAAGAGAGGAAAACATGGTTTTATGTATCTCAACAATATTACGTTTCCCTTCTTTATGTTGAAAGTCTTGAAGTTGCACTTGTTTTGCTTTCCTATGCTTGTTGCTTTGTGCTTTCATGACTTGTTTCTTTACAAGATTCCTATGCATAGGAAGTGGGTTAGACTTAAATGTGTTTTGAATTTGCTTCTTGATGCTCTCTTTTACTTCATTTCATATTTCCTATGTGAGCATCTTCTCAAACTATCATGCCTAACTTAAAGGCGTTAAAGAAAAGTACTTATTGGGAGATAACCCAAAAGTTTTAGATGAGTCTTGGAAGTTATTACTTCAGTAATAACCACTCATTATCCTTTGTATTTGCTTTTTGTGCCAAGAGTAACCTCTAATGAGAAAGAAGTAATGATTGGGAAAGTTGTTGTCCCAAACAGATTTCTGTGTTTCACCGTAAAATTCGTGTAAAATCTCTGTACGTCCTTTTGAGGCGTGAATTTTTGTGCTTCTGCCCCAAGTTGTTATCTAACTTTAGTTAGTTCAACACTTTTTGATTTGAGCAACAGAAGGTCTTCGAAAAAATTGGTTTTTTCAAGCTGGTCTGTTGTGACAGATTTCTGCCATTATTTGCATTTGCTTCTTGTTGGTTCCTTTTTGGGTTCTCTTTGGTGAATTGAGCTTTTTTAGGGAAGTGCTTCAGTAGCATGTGTTTTAATGGAAGTTTTATTGGTGTTGAAACTAAACCTAAATACTTATTATCTTGAGTGCACTAATGTTGCTTATAAAGATTGTGTGAAGTTTTGTATGAAGGAAAATTTTCAGGTGTATGGAAGGAATGAGTAATGAGATGAAGAATGGACTAAATCTCAAGCTTGGGGATGCCACGTGTGTCACCCCAATAAATATCCAAGAAGTACAAGCGTCAAAGCTTGGGGATGCCCAAGGCATCCCCCTCTTCATCAATAAAAATCCCAGGTTTCTTCCAAACGCTTCATTTTTATTGTTTCATGCACAGTTGTGTTGTTCTTGGAGCGTCTTCTTTTTCATTTTCGTTTTGGTTTTTGGTTTGCTTGGTTTTCTTAATTTGCTGAATAAATTGGTTGGACCCCCTCTTTCATGCATTGGTTTTCAAATAATTTGGTTTGGATTGGAAAAGAGTAGGAAAGTTCATGCTTAAGTGGTAAAGAGAGCTTGTTTTTGACTGTGGCCTATGCTTTGTCATGCCATGCTTGATATGTTTTTGGCTTTATGCTTAGTGATCTTTGTTGTAGCATGACATGTTATAAACAATTGAGATTTCTTAATGTGCCTTTGAAAGAATCATGTGTTGTTTTAGCATATTAAAGCATAGAATTGTGGTATTCTCCTTTGATTCTTTATTTGGGTTGAGTTGGCGCATGCTCACACCATGTTATGACTATCCCAAGTCACCATAAGCCTTTATGATCCTTTAGTTTTCGACTTGTAGTATCACTTTATGCTTTAATCAATGATGTTTTGTCACTCTGCATGATTATGGCCATTATTGCTCTCTTAGTTTGTCGCTCCTAGTCTTTTGCTAGCCTCCACAACCAAGTATGAGTTCCACTCATGCATCCAACTCATTAAACGAAGTTATTCCAAAGAGTCCACCATACCTACCTATTAGCATTTGCTATTACAAGTATATTCATGTTTTTATCTATCTTCCAAATTAAACTTGTTATGAGAAAACTAGTGATTAAAGCTCTCACGAACTTGATGGCACACTTTACTTTTTTGCATTTCATAAACCTGAACCATTGCATCCATCTTTGTTGCATATATGCTTGCGCTTTATAAGTTGAAGTTAGCAGAACCATGTATCATGGGGAACGCTTTCAACATTGCACCTGTACTTTGTACCCCGTTGATATCATGTTCTTTTGCTTATGGATCCCGGCGGTGTGAAATAAAAGTGGAACTTGTAAGATCATGGAGTTTGCATGTGTGTTAGAGAAATGCCTGGGCCGCTAGCCTAAGCCATGCCTAATTATGGTGGAAACTTGCAACATCACCATATTGAGCACTCTATGAAGCATCCTCAATAAAAACCTATGCAAATAGTAAATAAAAAGATCGCCGAGATGCAAATTGTCTGCTTGCCTTGTCATTTTGATTATGGGATAGCTCCTGTATCATGTGCAAGGGGTACCCCATTGGCGGTTCTTTATGATACATATGTACTTACAATGACAAGAGCTTACTTGTGACTAAAGTTGAGTAGCATGAGGTTCGGTCTTCGTAAGTAAGGGGCATGAGATTTTGGTTTATAACTTGGCAAGCATATCCTCTTAGTTGTGTCACTTTAACCTTAATCACTTCACGATGCTTATGATAGGGGCAATGAGAGCTGAAAGCTATTAAGTACCATAATTTTTGGAAGATCTTTATGAAACTTGAATCCCTACTTCCTTCTATGAAGGCCTTTCTTCCACTTTTATATTGAGTCTCAACCTTCTATCTTTATGCACCTACTTTGAGAGCATAGTGGCCATTCTTAGTTCTATGTGCATTGTCCAAGACTTGTTGATTGATCCATAATTTTGATATTGCTTGTTCTTAAACTATTTGTATCTAGTCACTCTTATGAACTTTGAAGGTGTCCTATGCATTTATGTTTGCTACTCTATGAGGGACAAGCTGAATACCACTATGCTATGTTTTCTTTATGTGAAACAAACAAATGTCTTGCAAAGCATTTTTATTCATGAATCTTTTGTTTATGCCCTTTCATATTGCAACTTAGTTGCTTTGTCTTATTGCTAGAACTTTGTATTTTATGTTTTGATTGAAGTACTATGATCCCAGCTATCAATGTTTTACAAATACTTTGATCAAGTTTATGATGGTGCATGCCACCTCAAAAATTATTCTTTCTTTTTATCACTTACCTACTCGAGGATGAGCAGGAGTTAAGCTTGGAGGTGTTGATACGTTGCTAACGTATCTATAATTTTTGATGTTCCATGCTTGGTTTTATCTACTTTCTTGTGTTTTGTCCACACTTTGGAGTATTTTTCATATGATTTCTTGGACTAACCTATTAACAAGACCACAGTGCCAGCTGCCTGTTTTCTGCTGTTTTTGGTTCCAGGAAGTCAGAAAATGAATATTCTCGGAATTGGACGGGACAAAAGCCAAAGTTATTATTTTACCGGGGGACACTTGGAGCCAGAATACGAGACGGAGATGGGCCAGAGGGTGGCCACACCACCTGGTGATGTGAGCCAGGCCAGGCCACGCTAGGGGTGGTGTGGGCCCCTCCGGCACCCCCTCGGTCTCCCCTCTCTCCTATAAGAGCCTCCCGATGCATAAACCCTAGGTCATCAAGCCTCCAGCCACGAAAAGTTCCGCAGCGCCGCCGCCACCGAAGGGGAGATTTGGGGGATAGAAAGTCTCTGTTCTGGCACTCTGCCGGGACGGTGAAGTGCCCCCGGATCCATCTCCATCGATCTCCACCACCATATCCATCACCATTGTTGATTCCCATGATGAGGAGGGAATAGTTCTCTCTCGAGGCTAAGGGTTCTACCCGTAGCTATGTGTTCATCTCTCTCTATGCATGATCATATTGTGATAATGAGCTTTGTAATCAAGTATATCTACCTTGCTACTCAAGTGCTTTAATAGATCTCTGCTCTCCCCATGTCTGTGAAAGTGACAGCGTGCACACCATGGTGGCACTTAGGCTAGATATTACAAATACTTGTTATGAGTTATATTTGGAGTTGGATGTCTTTATGAAATTGTGGTGTTTGTTCGAACCATCTAGTCCTCACGGTGACAGTGTGGGGTTATCTAGATGGGAAAGATGAACTTTGAGGTGTGCTGTTATAGCCCTACCATGGATTAGATTGTCCAACCAGAGAGTAGTTCAGCGTAGTATCATAAAGAAGAATATATTTATATGAGAGTGTTCACTAGTGAAAGTATGATCCCTAGGCCTTTTTTCTAAGCATTGAAACACCGTTTGCAATTAGATCTGTTACATGCTTGCTTGGTTCCATCTTTATTTCAGTTTGCTTTTAGTCTCTTCCACGCCATCAAGTTATTTTCTATCACCGTTACCACTTATAATTATCCATACCACATGTATTTTACTATCTCTTTGCCGAACTAGTGCACCTATACACCTGACAAGTGTATTGGGTGTGTTGGGGACACAAGAGGCTTCTTGTATCTTGATTGCAGGGTTGCCTGAGAGGGGATACCTTTGACCACTTCCTCCCTGAGTTCGATAAACCTTGGGTAATCCACTTAAGAGAAAACTTGCTGTTGTTCTACAAACCTCTGCACTTGGAGGCCCAACAACTGTCTACAAGAATAGAAGTGCGTAGACATCAAGCTATTTTCTGGCGCCCTTGCCGGGGAGGTAAGGTAAAAGGTACTCACATCCTCCGGTGTGAATGCTCGAAGTTATTTCCTTTAGATTCTGCAATTTTGGCTTTTTGTTTCTTGTTTTCACTAGTTAGGCTTAATGGAAAACAACAACAAAATTAGAGAGCTTTATAGTATTTATCTTGAGTTAGGACATGAAGTGTTTGAAGAGAAAATTAAAAAACCTATGGAACTTTATTTGCATGCTAATAGCAATGTTATTAGTATGAATTCTTTGAACACCATTATTACTAATGCTATGGAAGAGTCTAAGCTTGGGGAAGCTGGTTTTGATGAGAATGATCTTTTTAGTCCCCCAAGCACGGAGGAGAAAATTTACTTTGATGATACTATGCCTCCAATATATGATGATTATGATATTTTCAGTCCACCTACTATTGATGAGGAAATTAACTACAATATGCCTCCTATATTTGATGATTATGGTGATGAGAATAATAATGATAGCTATTTTGTTGAATTTGCTCCCACTACAATTAATAAGAATGACTATGTTTATGTGGGGAGTATTAATTCTTTTATGCATGTGGCTCATGATAAGAATGTTTTATGTGATAGTTATATTGTTAATTTTATTCATGATGCTACTGAAATTTATTATAAGAGAGGGAAACATGGTTTTATGTATCTCAACAATATTAATTTTCCCCTATTTATGTTGAAAGTCTTGAAGTTGGCACTTGTTTTGCTTTCCTATGCTTGTTGCTTTGTGCTTTCATGACTTGTTTCTTTACAAGATTCATATGCATAGGAAGTGGGTTAGACTTAAATGTGTTTTGAATTTGCTTCTTGATGCTCTCTTTTACTTCATTTCACATTTCCTATGTGAGCATCTTCTCAAACTATTATGCCTAACTTAAAGGAGTTAAATAAAAGTATTTTGGGAGATAACCCAAAAGTTTTAGTCATAGATGTGTTGTTGCTACTAGGGAGAAAACAATAATCCTTTGTTCATAGAACAATCGTATTGTTTACTTTACACGCATGTGTAACATAATTATCTATTGCTTGCAACTTAATACTGGAGGGGGTTCGGATGATAACCTGAAGGTGGATTATTAGTCATAGATGCAGTTGGATTATGGTCTATGTATAATGTAGTAATGCCCAATGAAATCTCAAAGGAGTCAAGATGAGTAGTATATGCATGTATGCTTTCTCGATGTTTGTCAATTGCCCCGCTGTAATTTGTTCACTCAACATGTCATCTATCTTAAGGAGAACCACCACTAGTGAACTATGGACCCCGGTCCTTTCTTTTATCATCAATCTACAGCTGTTTACTGTTTTTTGTTTACTTTCTGCAAGCTTTTACTTTATTCCACACAATACGTTTAATCCTTTGTTTTCAGCAAAACTGGTAGATTGACAACCTCACTATAAGTTGGGGGCAAAGTTTTGTGGTTGTGTTGTGCAGGATTTCAAGTTGGCAACAACACCTTGGAGGTGTTTCCTTGATCCTACTGGTTCGATAACCTTGGTTTCATAACTGAGGGAAAACTTGCTGTTGTGCTCATCATACCTTCCTCTTGGGGTTCCCCAACGAGCTCGATATATTTTGGGCCATCAAGCTATTTTTCTAGAGCCGTTGCCGGGGAGTCAAGGCCATCTTCACAAGGGGAGTCCCTCATAACCAATCTCTTTACTTTGTTATTTTTGTTTTACTTAGTTTACTTTTGCTTCGTTTGCTTGCTTCCTTATCAAAAACACACACAAAATCAGTTTTACTAGTTTGCTTTCTTTATTAAAAACACAAAAAAATTAAGTCATTATATAGTTGTTACCTCTTTCTTAGCTCACCATGTTGATCCCTAAATTCACTCTGAAAAACCTTTCAATAGGTAGTGGCTCTATAATTGGAAAAGATAATATTGAAGAATTCTTTAATCATGTTAGTAAGCATGAGGATATTGAGGATAGATCCCTTGGAGAACTTGCTCCAAATTATGAAATTGCTGCAGCTTCTTTGGTTCACATGTTGGAAGCTAGGTTTGTTAACCTTAACCCGTTAATGCAAGTAATGGTTCTTCAACTTAAATAAATTGAGGACCCTGAAAAAAGAGATTTTATTCTGGAAACTTTGCTTAAGGAATTCTATGATGTTGCCAAGGAAGATAGAAAAGTGTTTGAACGTTTTAATATGTAAGCTCATGTGTAGATGTTATTGGTACACGAGAAAATATGAACAAAACCGAACCTAATGGGGAGGAAATTAAGGTACCAATACCTTTCAAACTTGTAGCAATGCATGAAGCCATAGAAAAGAATCTTAATTGGATTGTTCCTAAAAACCCGTTTGATGAAAGTAGTGAACCCAAAAGAATTGAGAGAGGATCTTCTAGAACTTATTTGGATGAGATACCTTGCCTTGTTGAAGATATTTCTGGTATTAATCATAATGCTTCTTCATTTGAGAACACTTGATGTTTTTCTTGCTTCTTATGCCTAACTTAAAGGCATTAAAGAAAAGTACTTATTGGGAGATAACCTGTAGCACCCCGATAAAACCACTACTAGAAAATCGCGTATCATTTTTATTTTGTGCATCATCATGACCGCATGCTCATGTCATCATGCCACATTGCATTTGAGCATCGTCATGTCAGCATGCATCTTTTTGGCTAAAACTATTTTTCCAAAAGCCTATCTTTGTTTTCTAAATACCCCCTCTCTATTCAAAATATAAAACCCTCGGTCCATCCCGATCTTTTATTTGTCTAAACTACTTTACAAAAGAATAATTCAAAATAAATAAAAGAAAACTATTTTATAAAAGTATTTTTAGAGGAGGCAGCCGGCCAGGCCCAAAAGGCCCAACCAGCCAGCCTACCACCCCGATAAAACCCTACCCAATCCCTCACCCCAAACCCTAGCTACCTCTGCCTCTCCCTCCACCTGCCGCCGCCAGCTACACGCGCGCAACACACATGCACATGATGCACCCCGCGTTCGCAAGCACTCTCGCCAGCCCCGCGTTGACCCAGCCCCACCAGTGGACACTGCCACTCCGCGTGCAAAGCGCGTATGCGCCGCGCCCGACCTGATCCCTATCCCTATCCCAAGCGCCACCCACCGTGCTGTCTTCCTCTGCCTCCTGTCGCGAAGCGCGCCGCCGGCCCTGGCCCTTCCTGGAACACCGTCGCTCGGCCTCCCTAGCGTGTGCCCCACGTGCTGCCGCTCGATCTCGCCGCCAGCAGTGAGGTCGCCCCACTATTGCCTCGTCCTCGCCCCACCTTCGTCTTCCTCCGCGAGCGTCACCACCAGCACCTTCCCGTCGACTTCAAGGACGCGTCCCTCCTTCGACCCGAGCTTGCCGTGCTGCCTCGACGCCCTGCTAACTGATGTCCCGAGGTCGCCCCTCCGTACCGATGGCGCCTAGGGCAGGGATTTTTCTCCGGTCGTCGCCTCCCAGGACCCACACCTCGCTGCCGCTGTCGTCAGCCCCCACGACGCCCAGCGCCACCCTTCCGCGCCGCCCTGACAGCAAGCTCGGCCACCAACTGCGAAGCACCAACCGCCCACATCGAGCCCATCATGCGTCGCCCCTCGCCGAGATCTTCGCCTACCCCTGCCGCAAGGTCGTTGCCGCCATGTCTGTCTCCGCGTGGCTGCCTCCTCAAGCTCCGCGTCGTAGCCCTTCTATAGTTTGTTTTGCCCTGTCGTCTATGCTCGAGGACCTTATGTTGCTCCTGCAGCAAGGTCTGTGTTCTTGAAAGTGCCGACCGGATGCCCCTGTTCTCCTTAGTGGCGCTCAATCCTAGGACAAGGACGTCACATGTCTGGTTGCTGAAGTGGCTAACCGGACACATGAAGTTCTACCTCGCCATGTTTCACTTCTATCCACATCGATACCAAGAACAATGGAACCTGGAGGGCACTGATAGGGCGTCGAGATCCCCTCATCGACAAGAACGGCTCGATGCAGATGTTTTTGAAGGAAGTACATGGTGCCACTCGAATACCCCGACATCTATCCCAAGTTCTTCGTCTTTGAATCCAAGACCTTCGCCATGGAACCCCAAGACCTTCAACACGGACGCCAAGTTCGCCGAGACCCTGGTACGACAAGACCTCCTTCCTGCACCGATGCTCGAGGACCGGACACCAAGGTCGCCTACACAGAACGCCGAGTTCTCCACCTTGAACGCCATGACCGTCTACACGGACCCGAAGACCACGGATGCGACAAGATCTACTCTGTTGTCCGAGAATATTTCCGCCGAGACCGATCCCCGTCGAACCCTGTCAAACCCCGAACCCCCGGAACCAAGATCTTCCAAACCCAGATGTGTGACTCTAAGCCTCTATTTTTATAATATGACATATACCTGTCGCATCATTAAATCATCATGCTTGCATACATGTCATCTGGTGGGTTGGGTTAAATAGTCGATTCACCTAAATTAAATATGGAGTCTATATGCGGGCTATTCTAGTCTTATTCCGGACTGCATTTAAATTTGTGTAGACAACATTTAAATTGGGGGGTATCTAAACAACATGAACCACTTAATTAATTGCCGGGACCCCAGTTCCGCTTAATTTTGTCTAGTCGCATCTATGCCATGCCATGCATCGTATCATAAACATGCCGATTCTTCTGCCGTAGTATTAAATATTGCATCCGGTGTTTCTTTTAGTGTTTTGTTCTTCGCGGATTAGGCCGTTGAGTGGATGCGAGTATCGACAAGTTCACCGGATATGATCCTTCGGCAGTGTTTCCCAGGCGAGCATTCTCCCCCTTCTACCTATTTTGCATTTATAGTCTTTACTTCCTCCAGTTGATCTATTGCTATCCGTATTGCGATGCTTTAGTTTCCGTGCACCATTTATATTCCTTGCAGCCCCTATATTGCCTTGGACACATCCTATTGCCTATTGTTTGATAGATAGTCGGCCTTGCGAGTCGTAGTTGCTTGCTCAGGTGCTGCTTCCCGTCGTTGTTGTTCCACCATTATTGGAAGGTTGGCACATGCTTAATGGTGGAGATGCTTAACGGTGGAGTTGATCATGACTTTAAATACAACTATTAAATTGTTGGGACAACTAATGAAAGAGGCACCGGTGGAAAATATATGCTATTTGGTTTTTCATGTCCACTTGTGTCCCGTAGGCCCCGAGTACTTGATACCTGTTCCTTGATTATTCACACTATCCACATCCGGGAGACTCTATGGATCCCCCTTAGCCAGAGCTTGATTCATTTATTATTTCTTGGGGCCACAAACTAGTTTGGGGCTTTATTACTATCCGGTACTTGTGCCATGCTTTACTGCTTTATTTACAGAGAGGGGCTAGCTAGAAACACCTTGGAGGTGTTTCCTTGCTCCTACTAGATTGATAACCTTGGTTTCATAACTGAGGGAAAACTTGTTGTTGTGCTCATCATATCTTCCTCTTGGGGTTCCCCAACGAGCTCGATATATTTTGGGCCCTCAAGCTATTTTTCTGGCGCCATTGCCGGGGAGTCAAGGACATCTTCACAAGGGGAGTCCCTCATAACCAATCTCTTTACTTTGTTGTTTTTGTTTTGCTTAGTTTATTTTCTGCTTTGTTTGCTTGTTTCTTTATCGAAAACACAAAAAAATAGTTTTACTTCTTTGCTTTCTTTATTAAAAAACACAAAAAATGACTACTCTTGAAAATACTAAGTTGTGTGACTTCACTAGCACCAACAACAATGATTTCATGAGCACACCTATTGCTCCACCGGTTCTGGAAGCTACTTTCTTTGAAATAAAACTAGCTTTACTCAGTCTTGTTATGAGAGAACAATTTTCTGGTATTGGTAATGAAGATGCTATTGCTCATTTAAATAACTTTCTTGAACTTTGTGAGATGCAAAATCATAGGGATATAGATGGAGATATTATTAAGCTTAAATTGTTCCCTTTCTTTTTGAGAGGAAAACCTAAAGAATGGTTGAATTCCTTAACTAGGAATAGTATTGATTCTTGGACTAAATGCAAAGATGCTTTCATTGGAAAATATTATCCTCCTGCTAAGATTATATCTATGAGAAGTGAAATAATGAAGTTTAAACAATCTGATAATGAACATGTTGCTCAAGCTTGGGAAAGAATGAAATCTTTGGTAAAGAATTGTCCCACTCATGGACTGACTGCTTGGATGATTATCTAAACCTTTTGTGCAGGATTGAACTATTCTTCAAGAAATCTATTGGATTATGCTGCTGGAGGTACCTTTATGACCATTACTTTGGGTGCTGCAATAAAGGTTCTAGGTAATATGATGGTTAACTATTTTGAATGGCATACTGAAAGAGCTCCATGAGGTAAGAAGGTAAATTCTGTTGAGGAAACCTCCTCCTTGAGTGATAAAATTGATGTTATTATGTCTATGCTTGTTAATGGGAAAGCTCATATTGATCCAAATCATGTTCCCTTAGCCTCTTTGGTTGCTCAAGAAGAGCAAGTTGATGTGAACTTTATAAGAAATAATAATTTTGGCAACAATGCTTATGGTAATAACAATTATAGGCCCTACCCTCCTAATAATACTTATAGTTATAATGGAAAACCAAGAATACCTTGTGAAGGAAGAATTTTAGAAGTTGAAAGAGCCACTAAAAACTTCATGCAAATGCAATATGAACAAAATAAATTATTTACTAAAACTATGGAGGAACAATCTACCCTTTTGAAGAATATTAGTCATCAACTTGAGAGTTTGAATTGGGAAATTCCTAGTTTGCAATTGAAGTTTTCTAATGCTGAAAGAAATATATCATCTTTGTCTGAAGCACAATCCTCTTTGATTAATAAAATGGCTGCTAAACCTGAGACTATTGATAATACCTTCACTGCTACTAATACCATACAAGTTAGAATTGATGAAAATGTTAGACTATTAGCTGAATTGCATGCTAAGTGGGAAAGAGAAGATTAAATTGCTAGAAACATTACTGTTTCTACTATCACTACCACTAGTGTTGAGGCAAGTAATAGCTCTACTACTTTAGATGATAATTATGATTTTGATCTTGATGGTTGCAACATCTATGAAGTTATTAAGTTCCTACAAAATCTTGCTAAAAGTCCTAATGCTAGTGCTATGAATATGGCCTTTACAAAACACATTACCGATGCTCTCATAAAAATTAAAGAAGAAAAGATGAAACACAAAGCTTCTATTCCTATTAAACAAGAAGATGGTTGGGAACCCATCATTAATATGAAAGTGAATGATTTTTATTTTAAAGCTTTATGTGATCTTGATAGTAGTGTTTCTATTATGCCTAGAAGAATTTATGATATGCTTGATTTGCCACCATTGGCAGATTGTTATTTGAATGTCCCACTTGATGATAATGCTAAAAATAAACTCATGAGGAGTATTAATGATGTTCTTATTATGGTTAACAATGCCTATGTCCCCGTTGATTTCTATGTTTTGGATGTTGAATGCAATGCTTCTTGTCCTATTACTTTGGGAAGTCCTTTTCTTAGAACTGCTGGTGCCATTATTGATATGAAAGAAGGCACCATTAAATATAAAATCCCACTCAAGAAAGGTATAGAACACTTCCCTAATAAGAGAGAGAATATTTCTTTTGCCTCTCCTATGAAAACAAAATTTGCTCTTAATGCTTCTTCATTTGAGAACACTTGATTCTTTTTCTTGCTCCTTATGCCTAACTTAAAGGCGTTAAAGAAAAGTACTTATTGGGAGATAACCCAAAAGTTTTAGATGAGTCTTAGAAGTTATTACTTCAGTAATAACCTCTCCTTATCCTTTTTATTTGCTTTTTGTGCCAAGAGTAACCTCTAATGAGAGAGAAGTAATGATTGGGAAAGTTGCTGTCCCGAAACAGATTTTTATGCTTCACCGTAAAAATTCGTGTAAAATCTCTGTACGTCGTTTTGAGGCGTGAATTTTCGTGCTTCTGCCCCAGATTGTTATCTAACTTTCGTTAGTTCTACACTTTTCAATTTGAGCAACATAAAGTCTTTGAAAAAATTGGGTTTTACCTACTGGTCTGTTTTGACAGATTTCTCCCATTATTTGCATTTGCTTCTTGTTGGTTCCTTTTTGATTTCTTTTGGGGAATTGAGATTTTTGAGGGAAGTGCTTCAATAGCTTTTGTTTTAGTGGAAGTTTTATTGGTGTTGAAACAGAACCCAAAGACCTATTATCTTGAGTGCACTAATGTTGCTAATAAAGATTGTGTGAAATTTTGTATGAAGGAAAATTTTCAGGTGCATGGAGAGAATGATGTGATGAGATGAAGAATGGACTAAAGCTCAAGCTTGGGGATGCCATCCGTGTCACCCCAAGAAATATTCAAGAGGTACAAGCGTCAAAGCTTGGGGATGCCCAAGGCATCCCCTTCTTCATCAATAAAAATCCCAGGTTTCTTCTAAACACCTCATTTTTATTGTTTCATGCACAATTGTGTTGTTCTTGGAGCGTATTCGTTTTTTGTTTTTCATTTTAGTTTGCTTGGTTTTCTTAGTTTGCTGAATAAATTGGTGGGACCCCCTCTTTCATATATTGGTTTTCAAATAGTTTGGTTTGGATTGGAAAAGAGTAGGAAAAGTTCATGCTTAAGTGGTAAAGAGAGCTTGTTTTTGACTGTGGCCTATGCTTTGTCATGCCATGCTTGATATTGTTTTGGCTTTATGCTTAGTGATATTTGTTGTATCATGACATGTTATAAACAATTGAGATTGCTTAATGTGCCTTGGAAGAATCATGTGTTGTTTTAGCATATTAAAGCATAGTATTGTGGTATTCTCTTTTGATGCTTTATTTGGGTTGACTTGGCGCATGCTCATACCATGTTATGACTATCCCAAGTCACCATAAGCCTTTATGATCCTTTAGTTTTCGACTTGTAATATCATTTTATGCTTTGATTAATGATGTTTTGTCGCTATGCATGATTATGGCCATTATTGCTCTCTTAGTCGGTCGCTCCCAGTCTTTTGCTAGCCTCCATAACCAAGTATGAGTTCCACTCATGCATCTAACTCCTAAAACCAAGTTATTCCAAAGAGTCCACATACCTACCTATTAGCATTTGCTATTCCAAGTATATTCATGTGTTTGTCTACCTTCCGAATTAAACTTCTTATGAGAAAATTAGTGATTAAAGCTCTCACGAATTTGATGGCACACTTTACTTTTTTGCATTTCATAAACCTGAACCATTGCGTCCATCTTTGTTGCGTATATGCTTGCGCTTTATAAGTTGAAGTTAGCAGAACCATGTATCATGGGGAACGCTTTCAACATTGCACTTGTACTTTGTACCCCGTTGATATCATGTTCTTTTGCTTATGGATCCCGGCGGTGTGAAATAAAAGGGGAACTTGTAAGATCATGGAGTTTGTATTTGTGTTAGAGAAACGCCTGGGCCGCTAGCCTAAGCCATGCCTAATCATGGTGGACACTTGCAACATAACTATAACGAGCACTCTATGAAGCATCCTCAATAAAAACCTATGCAAATAGCAAATAAAAAGATCGCTGAGATGCTCATTGTCTGCTTGCCTTGTCATATTGATTATGGGATAGCTCCTGTATCATGTGCAAGGGGTACCCCGTTGGCGGTTCTCTATGATACATATGTACTTACAATGACAAGAGCTTACTTGTGACTAAAGTTGAGTAGCATGAGGTTCGTGATGGGTTCGTAGCATGGAAAACAAAAAATTTCTACCGCAAGAACGAACAAAAACCTAGATCTAATCTAGATAAAAGCCAAGATCTAATCTATTAGACATGAGCAACGAGATAGAGTAGGAACTAACCCTCGTAGATCCGAAAGCGTTAACGAGATTAGATCTCGTGGTTGATGTAGTCGATCACTTGTCGATCTCAAGATCGTGTGGACGATCCTTCCGGCGTCGCGTTCCGGCAGCGCTTCCGAAGTCGGTCAAGTGGACGATTCTTCCGGCGCCGCGTTTCGGCAGCGCTTCCGCAGTATGTCACACGTGCGGAGTCGAAGCAGACCTTCCTCTCCCCGTTCCAGCGAGCAGCAGAGGTAGTAGATCTTCTCCACGGATCCCAGCAGCACGACGGTGTGGTGGTGGTGGTGGAGTAGAGAATTCTGTAGGGCTTCGACTATGCCTATGCAGAAGAAGGGTGGAGGAGAGAGGCGGCAGAGATTGGAGTTATGAAAGCTAGGGGGGAGGGGGCGCCCGTGCCCTTCTATTTAAGGGGGGGAGGGCGCCTTGGGGAGGGGGAGTCCTACAAGGACTCCCCTCCTCTAGGACGGCGGATTGGGGAGTGGGGGGAGGAGTCCTCCTCCCCCACGACTCCTTGTCTTGACCCACCAGGACTCCTTGATCCCTATCTTGATTTTTCAAGCAAACTCCAAGATATCTTCTAGAACCTTCCGGAACATTCCGAAACCTTCTAGAATCCTCATACAAACACTCCGGAACATTTCCTAACTCAGAAAATGATCCCCTATATATGAATCTTATTCTCTGGACCATTCCGGATCTCCTCGTGATGTCCCGAATCCAATCCGAGACTCCAAACAACATTCGGTCTCCAACGCATATTCCATATCTACTTAAAACAACTTCGAACCTTAAGTGTGTCACCCTACGGTTCGTGAATATGCAGACATGATAGAGACACATCTCCTATCAATAACCATCAGCGGGACCTGGAGATCCATAATGGCTCCCACATACTCAACGATGACTTCGCGATCGATTGAACCACTTACATACGAAACCAATTCCCTTTGTCTCACGATACTATACTTATCCGAGGTTTGATCGTCGGCATCTCCATACTTAGTTCTACCTCGTTACTGATAAGTACTCTTTACTCGTTCCGTGATATGTCATCCCTTGTGACCTAGTCATATGCTTGCAAGCTATCTAGATGACATTCCACCGAGAGGGCCCAGAGCATATCTATCCGTCATATGGATGGACAAATCCCAATCTTGGTTCATGCGCTTCAACACATACTTTCAGAGTACCCAATGACACTTTTATAACCACCCAGTTACGAAGCGGCGTTTGATGTCATCAAAGTATCCATCAGGTGATGGTGATTAACATAACCTCATGGTCGAAGGATTAGGTTACTATGTATTTTGAAAGCTTACAGCAATACGAACTTAATGACTTGATCTTATGCTACGCTTACTATGGGTGTGTGTCCATCACATCATTCTCCTAACGATATAACCTTGTTATTAATCACATCCAATGTCCATGATCAGGAAACCACGATCATCAATTAATCAACAAGCTAGTTCAACAAGAGGCTTACTAGGGACTTTCTTATGTTTACAAAACACACATGTATTATTGTTTCCTAATAATACAATTATAGCATGGGATGTAAACATTCATCATAAACACAAAGATATAATAATAATCACTTTTATTATTGCCTCTTGGGCATATCTCCAACGGTTCGGTATTCGTAAGTAAGGGGCATGAGATTTCAGCTTATAACTTGTCAAGCATATCCTCTTAGTTGTGTCACTTTAACCTTAATCACCTAAAGATGCTTATGATAGGGACAATGAGAGCTGAAAGCTAATAAGTACCATAATTTTTGGAAGCTCTTTATGAGACTTGAATCCCTACTTCCTTCTATGAAGGCCTTTATTTTACTTTTATGTTGAGTCTCCACCTTCTATCTTTATGCACCTACTTTGAGAGCATAGTGGCCATTCTTAGTTCTATCTGCATTGTCCCAAGACTTGTTGATTGATGCATAATTTTGATATTGCTTGTTCTTAAACTATTTGTATCTAGTCACTCTTATGAACTTTGAAGGTGTCCTATGCATTTATGTTTGCTACTCTATGAGGGACAAGCTGAATGCCACTATGCTATGTTTTCTTATGTGAAACAAACAAACGTCTTGAAAAGCATTGTTATTCAGGAATCTTTTGTTTGTGCCTTTTCATGTTACAACATAGTAGCTTTGTCTTACTGTTAGAACTTTGTCTTTCATGCTATGTTGAAGTACTATGATGCTAGCTATCAATGTTCTACAAATAATTTGATCAAGTTAATGATGGTGCATGTCACGTCAAAAATTATTCTTTCTTTTTATCACTTACCTACTCGAGGACGAGCAAGAGTTAAGCTTGGGGATGTTGATACGTTGCTGATGTATCCATAATTTTTGATGTTCCATGCTTGGTTTTATCTACATTCTTATGTTTTGTCCACACTTTGGAGTACTTTCTATACACTTTCTTGGACTAACCTATTAACAAGAGCCAAAGTGCCAGCTGCCTGTTTTCTGTTGTTTTTGGTTTCAAGAAAGTCAGAAGATGAATATTCTCAGAATTGGATGGGACAAAAGCCAAAGTCAGTTTTTCACCGACGAACACATGGAGCCAGAATACGAGACGGAGAGGGGCCAGGGGGGCCGCCACACCACCTGGCCGCGCGGCCAAGCCTGGCCCGCGCCAGGGGGTTGTGTGGACGCCTCGGGCACCCCCTCGGCCTCCCCTTTTGCCTATAAGATGCCTCTGATACAGAAACCCTAAGTACCCAATCAAAATTCCATGAAAGAGTTTGTAGCCGCCGTCATCTCCATCCCTAGATCGGGAGGGATCTGAAGCTCTTCCCGCCACCCTGTCGGAGGGGAGAATTCACCCTGGCGGCCTGCTTCATCACCATGCAAGCCTCCGGTGTGATGCGTGAGTAGTTCATCCTTGGACTATGGGTCCATGTAGTAGCTAGATGGCTGGTTCTTCTCCTTTGTGCTATCATGTTTAGATCTTGTGAGCTCCGTTCATGATCAAGATCATCTATTTGTAATCCTACATGTTGTGCTTGCGAGGATCCGATGGATATTGAGATGCTATTTCAGATTGATTATTGATTCTATCATGTCTTTGTTATTTGTGATCTTGCATGCTTTCCGTTGTTAGTATCTCTCTTGGCCAAGTAGATTCTAGCAACTCCAAGAGTTAGAATTTATGCTTGATAGTGGGTTCATGCCTCAAGTAATCTGGGGAAGTGACAGAAATCTCTAAGGTACTAGATGTGTTGTTGCTACTAGGGAGAAAACAGCAATCCTTTGTTCATAGAACAATCGTATTGTTTAATTTACATGCAATGCGTAATGCAATTATCTGTTGCTTGCAACTTAATACTGGAGGGGGTTCAGATGATAACCTGAAGGTGGATTATTAGTCATAGATGCAGTTGGATTACGGTCTATGTATAATGTTGTAATGCCCAATCAAGTCTCAAAGGAGTTAAGATGAGTAGTATATGCATGTATGCTTTCTCGATGTTTGTCAATTGCCCCGCTGTAATTTGTTCACCCAACATGTCATCTATCTTAAGGAGAGCCACCACTAGTGAACTATGGACCCCGGTCCTTTCTTTTATCATGGATCTACAACTGTTTACTGTTTTCTATTTACTTTCTGCAAACTATTACTTTCTTCCACACAATACATTTAATCCTTTGTTTTTATCAAAACCGGTGAGATTGACAACCTCACTGTAAGTTGGGGGTAGAGTTCTATGGTTGTGTTGTGCAGGTTTCCACGTTGCTGCTGGCACCAGTAGTGCGCGCTGCCAAAGGCCAGCTAGCAACACCTTGGAGGTGTTTCCTTGCTCCTACTTGTCGTGGTGGTGTCACGGCAGATGCCATGGTTAGGCTAAAGGTGGGGACTAAATGCACTAGGGGAATCCAGGGAGGGATAGTGAGGTGATTCCACACACAGGGGGTTTATATTTGATTCACTTCCAAGGTTTACAAGTGCTCCTAGAGCTGTATTGGGGAGAGGAGGAAGAAGGGACTCTCTTACTCTCGCCACCGGCTAACCCGTACAAGACCAACCAAAGATCAACCCGTAGAACCTAACCTCTTCAAACTCAACCCCTTCTACAGAGGCCCTAGCCCTCCTGATATAGGGGTAGCTAGGTCTCCACTTAGGGCATACGTGGAGGCATATTCCTGGGAATATGCCTCCTCCCAAAATAGTAAGCCGACCGGGTCGCTTTTCCCCTGCGTCACCCATGCAGAGGCTACGTGAGCCTCTGCGGCGCCTGCGTCAGCTGACACGGGCGTCGTCACCTTTGTCGGCCACGCCTCGGTGGTCCTGCCCTTGTCCGCTTCGCTCATGCAGTGCATACCGGAGCTACTTTTGACCAGCGAGATCCCTTCCTTCTCCTAGAAGCTTGACATGACCCGGATCATAGTCGATCCGGCCACACCTGTTCCTGCATGAAAGTTAGATACATCTTTCCGACTTACGGCTTCAGTTGGTTGAGACCAAGTTAGGTGGACGTCCCCTGGTCCGGGTTACTCCGTGATTCGGCCTGCCTTGAGGTGACCCGGCCACCATGCGCTTTGGCCTTGCCGAACCTCGGCTAACTCGGCCTTTATACCATGGTGTGACCCTACCCGGGGGTATCCCCCCAACATTAGTCCCCGAAGTTGGTGCGGTCTTAGCTGCCTTGGCCGCTAAGGCCACATCAGGTTCCATTTCACTAAGCTTTGGATCTTATTTCCGAGTTACCAATTTATCTCGGATTCTATGGATTTACTTTCTCTTGGCACATTCCAAGTTTTCCCTTGCTGGCCGGGTTACCACCCTATCTCGGATTTTATGGTTTTACTTTCCCTTGGCACATTCCAAGTTTTCACTTGCTGGCCGGGTTACCACATTCTCATCTGGGTTGTTCTTCCTTCTCTTGTACGCTTCCCCACGTGGAGGCTAATCATTACATCGCCTCATTTTAAGGGCCAGCCACAGTAACCGCCACAGTTACTGTCAGGAGTTACTGTGCGCACGTCACGTCACGCCTGCCTCCTCGTTAACTACATCAATGCGTCGCGTCATGGGATCCGCTGCGCCCTGTGGCCTTCCGTGTGGCCTGATGCTGATTGGTCAATCCTGCGTGTACACGGCCACACCGTGTGGCGTAACCGCAAAACATGATCCCACTTCCCCCTCGAGGGAGTGGTTAAATAGGGGAGGGGTGCGCCCCTTAGGTCTTTTCCCCCTTCCGTGCACCTCTGCCTCCAGTTCCTCTTCTTTGTCTTCTCCCGCGACAGCGCCGCCGCCACCACTTCTAAGTAGCAGCGCCGCCGTCGCACTGCTTCCACTGGCCTCTGCGTCGCCCCCACCGCCACTAGCACCAGTGAGGGCAGCGAACTCGAGATGATAGAGGAGGAGCTCGCCGTCGCCGAGCAGGAGATGGAGGAAGATGCTGCCACGGCGGACCGTGGTGCATGGGCCGGATCCTGGGTCTGCCAGGATGACCTGGACTGGCTTTACCGCACCAGGCGCATCCCCGTCGGCGTCACCGCGCGCCTCGCCTCCGCCGAACTCACCCCCTCACCCAATCCGAGTGAGTATGTGGTGTTCTTGTCACATTTCCAGCGGGGTTTCGATTTGCCGGTCAGCGATTTTTTCCATGATTGGTTGAACACCTACGAACTCCAGCCGCACCACCTTCCTGCCAACGCAATCACCTCTCTCTGATTTCGCCTCCATGATCGAAGGCTATGCCGGATTATGGCCCACAAAGGAGCTGTGGATCCGGTTCTTTGGCCTTCGTCGGAACGTAATTCCGAACATCCAGCTTGACCCGGAGGACAAACAGCTTACACAGTTTGGCGCTGCGTGCATTTCTTCCCGGAGGCTCTCTGTCTTTCTCCGGGTTACCAGGCTAGAATCCTGCAAGGGATGGGCCCGGACCTTCTTTTATGTCCGGAACGCTGGCACCGAAGACTTGATCCGGTTGCGCCCCTATACTCCGGGTCCTCCTAACCCGGAGTTGTGGGACATTATCCCCAAGAAGCCCACGGTCTTGGCCAACCAGGTCAACAAAAGGTTCGCGGAGCTGAAGGAGCTCGGGTTGCGCAACGAGGACGCCATGATCACATTCGTCCACAACCGGATCTCCCCCTCCAGAAGCGCACTCATAAATTGTGTCACATGAGCTGGGGCCGTGACCCCAACCGTACCTCGTCTTTCGAGTTGAGTAACACGGAGATTTACCGCCGGGTCAAGGCCCTCTTCACCACCCACAAGGACTTCTCCTCAGAGTGGACGTGGGGAATTGAGCACTTTTGCCGAGATAGGCCTCCTCCCTTGGTAAGCTTCGTGCTACAAACTTTCTCCAAATTAAATCTTATGTCGGTTGCTATTGCATATTTAACTCTGTCGTTTTTTCTCTCCTTAGCAATTCCTTCAGCAGACCGTCGAGGATGGCACCGATCCCTCCCTCAAATGGGTGCCTGACCGGGAGACCTCGGATGAGGAGGAGCCGGATCAGGAGATGTTCCTCCCGATGACGGACGCGACCAAGCGACCCACCGGTAAACTCTCTTCCATTAGAGATTGGCCCAATGATGAAGATGACTCGGATTTCGAGGTGATGGAAGCTTTTGACGCTGTGCCCCTTTCTTATGCTTTTCCGGCATCAGCTAACCCCGGTGGGCAGATCCATGAGGACCCTCCCCTTGCCGTGGGTGACCCTGTTCCGGTTGCACCGAAGAAGAAACAGGGAGCTGCATCAACATCTTCCTCCGGACCTTCTCAGCCTGCCAAAAGGCGAAAGAAGTCCGGGGACAAAATTGCCTCCAAGCCTGCAACCAAGGCCCCGACACGAAGGGCTCGGAAGCCCAAGGATCCCCTGACCTCGGATGCGTAAGCCTCTTTTCCCTCAGCCACTTACTTGTTCTTGTATTGTTTTAGTTTCTCACCCGACATTGTTTGATTCGGCAGGGCTGCGGTGGAGGTCCCCCAGAGTGGATCTGGCATTGCTTCACCGCTCCGACCCAGCCCTTCTCCCCCTCGTGGCGACGAGCCACGCCCGCTAAGCCCTATTCCAGAGGGTTCTGCGGCTGCTCCGGGTTCTACTCCACCTCGTCAAGAGGGGGGCAACCTTGAAGCGAGGGAGATTGGCCCAGTCGAGGCGGTGGCATCCACAAATTCGGCTCCACCGCAACCAGCTACCACCGAGACTACCTCAGCACCTCCACCGAAGAAGAAAACAGCATCCGCACCAGCACCAACTCCAGCACCAGTTCCAGCACCAACTCCGGCATCAGCACCAACTCCGGCAGCCAAAGCAATAGCAGCAGTG
The DNA here is from genome assembly GCA_910589775.1 of Avena eriantha. NCBI lineage: Eukaryota > Viridiplantae > Streptophyta > Magnoliopsida > Poales > Poaceae > Avena > Avena eriantha. The sequence continues at coordinate 80,225,874 of OU342743.1, forward strand.
CCAAGCCCCTCCGCCTCGTCCGAGACTTCTCAGTCTCGGCGAGAAAGTACCAAAACAGCTCCCAAGGGAAAAACTGCTGCAACCATTTCCTCCTCCCAGCAGCCCAAGGGCAAAAAGGCCCTTGACGCCACCAGGACAGCGTTCATCGAGGCTGGACATCGCAGTTTCGCATCCATGCTTCCCAAGAAGCCTCCAGCACCGAAGGACGCCCCTGCCGAGCCAGCAGATGCGCAACAACTTGTTCTACACACCAGCCCGGCCCTTGCCCTAGTTGAGAGGAAGGAGGCGCATGCGAAGGGCTTGGTGGCGCCCCATATGCCCACCGGCGAGCGATACCCTTCGACCCTGATTGAATTCGTCAACAATTGGAACAAGGGGGAGTTCGTCCATGACGACGATCTCCCGGAGAGGTTCAGCCCCGCTGAATTCTCCGCTCAGATGAACACAGCCGCTAAGGCAATTAACCTCACGGGTCGGATGATGGAGGTACGTTACTTCCCCTTTTTCCTTAGCATGTTGTAGATATTGATGATATAACCATTAGTCCCCGAGCCTTCGGGGGAGTAACTTGTTACTCGGCCAGATGCTCCTTAGAAAACTAACGTAGCTCCTTGATAACTTCGAATATGCACACACCTAGAGCCGGGTTAAGTTCCACTTGGCCCGGATTTTGTACACTTCGAGTATGCACGCACCTAGAGCCGGGTTAAGTTCCACTTGGCCTGGATTTTGTACACTTCGAATATGCACACACCTAGAGCCGGGTTAAGTTCCACTTGGCCCGGATTTCGTACACTTCGAATATGCACACACCTAGAGCCGAGTTAAGTTCCACTTGGCCCAGATTTTGTACACTTCGAATATGCACACACCTAGAGCCGGGTTAAGTTCCACTTGGCCCGGATTTTGTACACTTCGAGTATGCACACACCTAGAGCCAGGTTAAGTTCCACTTGGCCCGGATTTTGTACACTTCAAATATGCACACCCCTAGAGCCGGGTTAAGTTCCACTTGGCCCGGATTTTGTACACTTCGAATATGCACACACCTAGAGCCGGGTTAAGTTCCACTTGGCCCGGATTTCGTACACTCGAATATGCACACACCTAGAGCCGGGTTAAGTTCCACTTGGCCTGGATTTTGTACACTTCGAATATGCACACACCTAGAGCCGGGTTAAGTTCCACTTGGCCCGGATTTTGTACACTTCGAATATGCACACACCTAGAGCCGGGTTGAGTTCCACTTGGCCCGGATTTTGTATACTTCGAATATGCACACACCTAGAGCCGGATTAAGTTCCACTTGGCCTGGATTTTGTACACTTCGAATATGCACAAGGCCAAGTTGTATTTTTGTACTCTTTTCAGGTGACCACCAACCGCCGGAGCGCTGAGTTCCAGCGTCTCCTGGACACTCACAAGATGCTGCGCGCCAAGCATAATACACTTCTCGCTGAACATGAGAAATGGGGTAGGTTTCTTCCTTGACATTCCTCCGTTCTCCTTCATCTTCTTCTGCCGAACTAATCCATCATTCGGTTTTCGCAGCTGGGGTGGAGGGTGAGAACAAGCTTATGAGGAAGAATCTGGATTAGATCAAGGGTAAGTTATATCTGCTCAACCTTGCTATGCTTTCCATCTCCATTCCTCCTTAGCTCGGCAAACATTCATACCTCAGCTTTGCTAGGTTGACAAATTATTTCAGTATCGCTGGAAGATAGTGTGCCCGTGCCTGATATGATGCTGCATTTTCTTGAACAAGCAGGACAACATCAAGCCGAGCTCAAAAAGAAAGACGATGAGCTCGCCCTCCTCCGGGCCAAGGATGATGAGATCGCCAGGCTCAAGGCTGAGATGGAGAAAATGAAAGCACAGCACCAGACCGAGCTCCAAAAGGTTGGCCAGGATTACACTGAAGAGCGCGAGCGCCTCGACCTCCAAATTTCCAAGGACCGGGAACTCTCCAGGAGGCCGACGTCAAGCTTGAGTCGGCGAACGCTGAACTTGTGTAGCTTCGCAAAAGACGTGATGACTGTACCAGGGAGTTGACTCGGATCCTCAGCCATATTTCACGTAAGTTCCTTTCCCTTATTTGGAATATTTCCCCGGGTTACTTCACATTTTTTTCTTTACCTGTTTCTCTTATCTCGTTTTCAGGCAAATTTCCAGAGGGCACTGCCATCGCGAGCGCCGCTGTTGCTGATGTCCGCCGAGAGAGGGGTACTCCCGTTGCTTCTGCCGCTGAAGAGATTCCCTATGACATGGAGGACCTGTTGGTCAGCCTATCATCTCGCGTGGAACTCATCAAGAACTATGGCAAGGATATCCTTGACGTTGCAGTCCAAATCTTCAACACGTTTTGGCCTACAGAAGACACTCCGGAGGGTACCGCAGTTCTTGTTGAAAAGTTGATGGAGTGCGAGACCCAACTCGACCTCTGGAGGGAATCCGCTGGACGTGCTGCAGCTGAGACCGTTCTTCACTACGTACTCACGTGGTATGAGAAGATCGACCTCAACCTCTTAGCGCGCACGCGCACCAGATCCAAATGGACCAGTGACCTGGAGTGGGTAGCTCGGCGCAAGGCTTGCGCCCATAGCCTCATCAAATATGCTCCCATTCATGAATGGACTGAGGGGCCGAGCTTCCTAGAAGCCGCCGGTGACGAAAACGCTGAGAACGTTGAAGATGGCTCAGATGAGGACGAAGAGGGCGATGACTCAGATATCAAAGATAGCGAAGATGACGTCGAACTTCCTCCTCCTGCTGCTCCTTAAGTGAAAAAACTTTAAAGTTTATCAGATCCCCGGTATGCCGGGTGGAATTGTATCCAGTACACATGTGATATTTTGATACTAAGCTTTTATGCCGGGTTAACTTGGGCGTAGTCCCCGAGTTTCACTTTCTTGTTCGTCCAATTTTTTGGCTTGATTCGTGTCTACCTTGATTCGGTTTTACAACTTACGAATCCGAGCTTCAAAAATTGTCTTAACAATACTTGGAAACTTTTAGGCTTAGCTCAAAATAAATCATCATAATAAAATAAAAATACACAAGGTTAGTTCGAAAAACAAACGTTGGCTCGATTAAGTTCTTTTCCTTAGTCGTTTTTCATGTGCTACGCAATTCCAAACTTGTTCTCTTGCTTGCCATGAAGCCAATTCTTGTTGGACAGCAGCAAGTCGAAGAGTTGGGTTTTTGGTGCTCACACACTACTAATCCGAGTCAAGTAGAACAACTTACTCCAGCTGACGTATAAATAACAGAAGACAACAAATATTATTAAGGCAGTCCCTGAGTTACTGCTCGAGGTGCCAACATTTCATTGATAAGCTCATTGCCGGCATACATACCGACATATGAGAAGACTCGGATACATACACTTCTCTGCTAAGTGTAGAAAGGACGAAGTAGAGCTACATTCCACGGATGCTTAGATTCCTCGCCGGACCTGTCCGCCTTGTTCTTTTCCTGTGGCTTTGCATCTATAAGATAATACGAATCATTGTGCAATGCTTTGCTCACAATGAATGGCCCTTCCCATGGAGGAGATAATTTATGCATGCCAGCAGTACGTTGTACCAACCGGAGCACCAGGTCGCCTTCCCGGAAAACTCGGGGGCTTACTTTCCGGCTATGATAGCATCGAAGATTTTGCTGATATATGGCGGATTTGGACAGTGCCAATTCTCTCGCTTCTTCCAGCAGATCAACATCATTTTGCCGGGCTTCTTGCACTTCGGCCTCTGTGTATTGGGTGACCCTAGGCGAATCATGCTCTATGTCGGCTGGTAATACAGCTTCTGCCCCATATACCAGAAAAAATGGCGTATAGCCTGTTGAGCCTCGATGCTTAGTAGTTCTTGCTTTCTTATGATTAGCTCTAGCTCGCTAATAGTTTGTAGCATATCTTATGAATGTCTGCTTGCATTGCTCTATTCATAAATCGGCATGACACCGCGGTATCCTCCTCTGAATGTTTCATTTGAATTGACTTGGCACATGCTCACGCATGCACATGACTGTAATAATCAGTTGAGCCTCGATGAATTATTTTGCCTTGAGGATCTTGAATCACTTTCATGCCATGAGTAGTCATGTTTTGTTGCAAGCATAATAATGACAACTATTGCTCTCTCGTTTGTCGCTCCCTTACTATTGCTAGCCTTCACTTCCACTGAGTGTTTTACTCAAGTTTCCAACTCCCTAAACCAAATATTTCCAAAGTGTCCACCTTACCTACCTATTAGCATCATTTGCTACTTCCGTGCATATTCAATATGCTTTGTTTTCTTCCGAATAAAATGTTTGCTTGTTATGAGAAAATTAGTTAGTAAAGCTCTCACGAACTTGATGGCACACTTTATTTCCTGCACTTAATAAACCCGAACCATTGTGAACTCTCCATGAAAGTTATATGCTTGCAAATTATAGGCTGGGGATTAGCAGAACCGTGTTGTCACTAGGGACGCTTTCAACACTTGTAAATATATACCCAGTTGATAGTCGGTGTGAAATAAAAGGGGAGCTTGTAAGTCCATGGAGTTAGTATGTGTGTTAGAGGAACGCCTGGGCCGCCGGTCTAATCCATGCTGACATAGTGGAAACTTGCAATGTAACCATAATGATATCTATGAAGCATTCTTCTTATAAAAAAGAGAGAGAGAGATAGATATTGAGAAAAATAAAAAAAGGAATTTTATGAAAAGAGGAAAGAGAGAAGATTCTTCTGTATGGCAAATAAGAAGATTGCTGAGATACTCATTGTCAGCTTGCCTTGTCATTTTGATATGGGGATTCTTTCGTATCATCGTGCAAGGGGTACCCCGTTGGCGGTTCTTAATGATATGCACATACTTACGATGACAAGAACTTACCGGTAACTAAAGTTGAGTAGCATGAGGAGCGGCCCTCGTACTCAAGGGACTTGGGATTTTCAGTTTATAGTCTGTCAAGCATATAACTCAGATTGGACCTCACTTTCACCTTAACCACATTAAAGATGCTTATGATCGGGGCAATGAGAGCTCAAAGCTAATGAGTACCATACATTCAGCATTTGGAAGCCTTTCAAATTATTCAAAACCTTTTCCTTTACTTGTTGAGTCTCCATTTATTCTTTGAGCACCTTCTTGAAGAGCATAGTTGTCATTCTTTGTGTTTGCCTCACTACTTGATTATTTGTGTTATGACTTTGATGCTTGTATCCTTGATATCTTTACTTCTACTCATCACTTGGACTTCAGAGGTGCCTTGATATTCATAATCAAAGGCAAGCGAGATACCACTCTATCGTACCTTTTTATGAGCATTGTAATGTTGCTTACGTTTATACTTCATGCTACTTATTATTTTTGAGTTGGAATCTCCTCATAGCTTGCAATGACTATTAAGTAGACTCAGTTGCATACTCTTTATTATGAATTGTCTAAGTAGTTGATCACATTGCTGAGAATATTTACATCATATGAAGCAAATGTGTTCGTGAAAGTTCTTTTATTGCACTCAGTTTTCAACTAAATTGCTTGAGGACAAGCAATAAGCTAAGCTTGGGGGGAGTTGATACGTCCAAAACGTATCTACTTTCCTGAACACTTTTGCTATTGTTTCTCCTCTAAACTTGTGTGATTTGGATACAACTAACGCGGACTGACGCTGTTTTCAACAGAATTGCCTTGGTGTCTACTTTTTGTGCAGAAAATCAACTATCAGGAAAAATCCCAGAAAATATGCCGAAAATCCTATTTCACCCAAAGACTCGAGGAGCCAGAATACGAGACGGAGAAGAGCCAGGGGGTGGCCACACCACCTGGTGGCGCGGGCCAAGCCAAGCCGCGCCAGGGGTGATGTGGGCCCCCCAGGCACCCCCTCGGCCTCTCTCTTTGCCTATAAGGAGCCTTCTGACCTAAAAACTTCGTGGGGTTCGACGTTTTTCCATAAGGAGTTCCGCTTCGCCGCCACCACCAGATTCCACAAAACAGCACCAGAAACTCTGTTCTGGCACCCCGTCGGGACGAGGAATTGGAGGAGATCATCGCCATCATCATCACCATCGCTTCTCCATCGACCATCCATGTTTCCCCCATCTATGAGTGAGTAATCCCCCGCTGTAGGCTATGGGGATGGTAGGGATTGGATAAGATCATTCAAGTAATGGCATCAGATTGTTAGGGCATGGTGCCTAGTATCTTTTATTAGTGCTTTATGACTTTGTTGCGACTTGTTGTGCTTAATGCTTGTCACTAGGGCCCGAGTGCCATGATTTCAGATCTGAACATGTTATTGATTCATTATGATAGTATTGTTTTTGGTCTTATCTACAAGTTGTATACACACGTTGTTGTCTAGAACCAATGGCCCCGAAGTGACAGAAATCGGGATAACTGGAGGGAATGGCTTTGATGTGAGGATCACATGTGTTCACGGAGTGTTAATGCTTTGCTCCGGTGCTCTATTAAAAGGAGCACCTTAATTGCCAGTAGTTCCCTAGAGGCCCCGCTGCAAACGGGCTGGCAGGACAAAAGATGTTGTGCAAGTTCTCATTGCGAGCACGTATGACTATATATGGAACGCATGCCTAGGATTGTCTAGTACTTGGATGCTTTATCTTATTTATCTACAATTTCCCTATATTCTGATTGCTATGTGAATTGTCTTGTCCATGCAACGCCCGCCCATACATCCCTATGCCTACCGTACTCGAATCCCACTGTTTACTGCTATTGTTACTATTGTCTTTACTTTACTACTGTTGTTACTTTACTATTCCTACTACAAAACTGTCGCTACGGATAAACTGCTGTGAGCAAGATTGTTTCCAGGTGCAGCTGAATTGACAACTCAGTCGTTAAGTCTTATAAATATTCTTTGGCTCCCCTTGTGTCGAATCAATAAATTGGGTTTCACTTCCCTCGAAAATACTGCGATACACCCCCTATACTTGTGGGTCATCATAGCTTGGTGGCAGAGATTGGAGAACATGATGTATGCCTAAGTCAATGGGAATCGTTATTCCTAAGGACACAAGCTTATCGGCGTACCCAGACTTTTTGAGTACGTGCTCACTAACGGAGCTGTTCTCCTCCATCATGCAGCTAAAGAACTTTTCAGAAGCATTATAACTCTCTAAGGCAGTATGGGTATCGAAAATTATTTTCAATTCTCCCATGGAATCAAAGGCATTGCCATTTTCGAAACGCTTTCGAAGTTCTGGCTCTAGCCCATACAGTATGCCACAATGAACTAAGTTGTGGTCCTCCTGACGAGTTATATAGACATCCTTTTCCTTGTCAGGGGCATCAGGATCTGGTGGGGGGCCTAGCGGCGCCTCTAGCACATATTGCTTTTGTGCAGCAGTGAGGAGAATCCTCAAATTCATAGCCCAGTTGGTGAAGTTGCTACCATTTGCAGCAAGTTTCTCTTTCTCCATGAACACATTGAAATTAAAAGCAGGTGGTGCCATCTACAACAGAATTTGTAAAGTTTATTTAGACTAAGTTTATGATAGATTGGCTTCAACTAATCCAAATTACTAATGAACTCCCACTCAAAAACGACATCCCTCGTGTCTTTTTGGTGATTACATGAACCAAATCCACTACACCAAGTCCGATCATCACGTGAGTCGGTGTAGCTTCAAAGGCGAGCATCTATATGGGCATCATATCAACTATATGACTCATGCTTAACCTTTCGGTCTGTATTCCGAGGCCATGTTTGTACATGCTAGGCTCGCCAAGTAAGAACCTTAGTACTCGCGTGTGTAAAACTGTCTTACACCCGTTGTATGAAAGCGTAGAGTCGAGTACATCCGATCATCACGTGATGTCTCAAAACACGATCCATAGAACGGTGCATACTTAAGGAAGAACACATTTTTATCTTGATATCTAAATGAGGGATCATCTTACAATGCTACCAAAAGCGCCAAACTATCAGTATAAGATGTTAACATGTAATGTGTAAAGTGAGATGATATGGTTCATGCATTTGATTTCTATCATTTGCATCGTGGTGTGATCTCTGTCATTCCTTTGTGTGTAAGGCCAAGGTCTACGGAACTTACACATTGAGTGTGTTGTAAGAGTATCTATCATACATCTACTTACAACAATACCATATCAAGACACTAGCCCAGCAACGATCTAAACTAGACGCCTTTAATTTATCAACTGCAAGTTTTACGTGGCTTAGGGCTTTCAGAGATAGAACCGGTCTTACCTACGAACATGAACCACAACGAGGATAACCAAGTTATTAGAAACTCATTGTAAATCAGATATTGACTATAGTAGGAGAGACAGACACCCTCCAGCCACTTATGCAAAACTAGTTGCATGTTTGTCGTGGAACCGGTCTCATGTACGATGACATGTAAGGTTGGTCCGGGACGCTCCCACTATGCCACCAATATCCAAGAAACATAGAAGATGCAATAACATGATCATCATCGCCCACATATAAACATATGTGTACTACCCATGCAAAGCACCTACGCATAGATCAGGCTCTGATACCACTGTTGGATTCATAGCATAAAAAACAAAAAAATTCCTACGATGAGAACTATACGCCAAGATCTATCTACTAGATACAGAGCAACGAGTGGACATACATCCATGGAGAACTTACCCTTGAAGACAAGGAGTTTTGTTAACGAGTAGGAACTCGTGGTTGATCTAATCGTACGCTTGCCGATCTCAAGATCGTGTGGAAGTCCGAGCGCCGCAAATCAGCAGCGCATCCGTCCTCGCACACACTTTCAACCTACCGGACAACCTCCACCTCCTCGCTCCAGCGAATCAGCAGAAGCAGCAACTCCTTCCAGACGCAAGGCCACTAGGAACATGTATCTCGCTAATCCGAGACCATGGGGGAATATCTAGAGGGGGAGAGAGATCCTTCACGATGAGGTGTGCTTTGTGAGGGAGGAGAGGGGGGAATCCTCCCCTACCATGGCCGGCGGCCAAGGAGGGAGCCCCCTCCTCTTCCTCATTCATGTGGTGGAAGCTCCACTCACATCAATTCAAGCTCCACCCAAAGTTCCACTCACATGCATTAAATTTCGACCAAATTTAATGCAACTCTCAATTAATAAAACTCTTTTATTTATTTTATTCAGAATTTTTTTAATTACTTTAATTAACAAACATTCACATAAAACCCGTTGCAACATTTCAATATCACATGCAGAACCACTTTCGGCAATTTCACCCGAAACAATTCCGGTTTCTATCGAAACATTTCTTGCGCTTTGCAAACCTTTTGTCTGAAACATTTGTGGTGTCCGGCAACCCTTAAGTGTGTCACCCTATGGTTCGCGAATAATGCAGACATGATTGAGACTCCTCTCAGATCAATAATCAGAAGCGGGACCTGGAGATCCATACTGACTCCTGCACATTCAATGATGACTTCTGTGATCGTGAGAACCTTTAACGCTAGTAACTTAATCCCTTTGTCTCATGATATAATACATGTCCGAGATTCGATCATCGGTATCCAAATACCTAGTTTGATCTCGTTGCCGACATGCACTCTTTTCTCGCTCCCGTGATATAACATTCTGGTGATCACATCACTTGCTTGCAAGCTATCTTAATGTGATATCACCGAGAGGGCCTAGAGTATATCTATCCGTCATCGGGATTGACAAATTCCACTATTGATCCATGAGCCTCAACATAACACCTTCGTACCACTGAACCCACCTTTATAGTCACCCTGTTACGGTGTGACGTTTGATGTTATCAAGATACTCTTCCGGTGTTAGCAATTAACATGATCTCATGGTCTAAGGATAAATATTACTTCGTATGATGTTATAGCAATATAAACATAATGACTTGATCGTAATGCTATACTTCGGATGAATGTTCATCACATCATTTCACAAATGTTGTGACCTTGTTATTAACATAATCCAATGTCCATGATTAGGAAACCTTGATCTTGTTAATCAATAAGCTTGTCTATAAGAGAGGCATAACTAGGAACCCTTTTTGTTTATTAAACACATATGTATTAACGTTTCCTATCAATACAATTATAGCATGCAAAATAAACATCTATCATATACAAGGAATACATAATAACAACTTTATTATTGCCTCACTCGCCTACGGTGGTTCTCTCCTCTATGGCCACTACAGCGGCCTTCTTCTGGCGGTGATTTTCTCTTCTGTGGCCGTGGTGGAAACTTCCTTGCCGGCAACAATAATTTCTTTCTTCACGGTGGCGGCATCAACAGTCTTCCTAGGATTTCCCATCTTCTTATTCCTCCTTGCATGAAGAAATGCGACGGGGAAGGTCTTGAGCATGTCCAGAACTTGGCTCTCTGTTGCTATGGTTCAAGGAGGAAGACGACGGCGACGGAGAAATGTGAAGTGAGCGAGATCTATTTTTCCTCACCCACTTATAACCACACAGTAAAAGATCTCGACCGTCTAATGAACGGTGTGGCCACGTGCCTGGCATCTACGATGCCACGCATCAGTGCGTGTAATGAACGGTCACCCGATTTATCCCACCTCACACGAAAATCGAGGGGACCGCAGTCAAATACTGGTACTCACGCGTCATGCGATCAAATTCAGTCAGCCTTAATAACGTGCCACACTGACATGTCCCACCGACTGCCAAGCCTGATGTTGGAGCTCACCGGTCGTCATCACTAACGTCATATGTGCTCACTACTCGATGAATCCACCAACAGTAGTTGACAGAAGCATGGTTGCACCCTCAACTCAAGACCCGAGTCGAGTATATCGTCGGATGCTCATACTGCTTGAAATTACAAGACTCGAGTCTATGCTTGGAAAAAAGTTACCAATCATAGCCTCACGGGCTACTGCCATCAGGAGCTTTGATCGCGCATTCGATAAGAAGACCAAGACAATACAAACTGATCTGATGCACTCCCATATCAATGACCTCTCTCCCATGCTTTTTCTTCGACTATGGCTGCATAAAGCCTGTTTTGAGACTCTATCTAATTCTATGAGCCTCGGGGGATACTTCCATCGGAAACGCTGATCACGCGTCCAACAAAATATCAAGATGAAAGAAACTGGTCCGATGTACTTCCAGATCAGAGACTTCATTCCTACAAAATGTCTACTCCAACTCTATGATGACTGCCTTGAGCCTCTACCTGAGTCTATGAGTCAACTAGAGCCTCAGAGGCTACTACCATAGGAAGCGTTGGTTGCACACCCTATCAAAAGCAAAATATAATCTGTTCACTTTGTCGACTACGTCCACAAGAGTCGACTTTTAAATAGATATACACTTAGCATGTTTACTATAGCTCCTCATAAACATATCAAGTATAGAGACAACGTCTCCTCGACTACCCAGAACACATCCGATGCGATAAACATATGGATGATACAATCTGATGGTCTAAAAACCACATCAGTCATGCTCTACCAGATATATACCATGCTCGCGCCATGAAGAAGATCCCGATAGGCGCGTCAAGGTGTACATTATAAACCGGAGTTTGGCTCAGTAAGACCTTCACAACATGAGTCAAGCTACACTAGTACATACCAGGTTCGAGTCTGGGGACTCGAGCTTGAGTAGGTAACATTTGTTTCTCGAGAGCAGTTAACTTGTCCTGATCCGTCGAGAGCACCAGACACGTTAACTAAACATCCCTATGACAATCAAAACAACTCAAGAACATGACATGATGCACTTCCATGACCGTTCTTCTAAAAACTATTGACTCCGGCTATACATTCAAGACTCGAGAATGAAGAGTATCTGCCTGAATCTACAATTTAGCTAGACCCTCAGGGGCTACTGACATGGGCATACGCCGCTGGGTACTCACCATTAGCCTACATGGTTCGGCCTGAAGGAAGGTCCACTGGACAATATGCTCAAGTACACGAAGCCCAAAACCATTTGTGGTACTTCATAGCCCAAAGGACAACGACTCCTGGCATGGCGAACAAGGAAAAGATCTCATCTTTGTTGGGTTCGCAGCATAGAAAACAAAAAAATTCTACGATGGGAACTACTATGCACTAAGATCTATCTACTAGATACAAATAATGGGTGTATATGCATCCATAGAGATCATACCCTTGAAGACTGACAAAGTGTAATGATATTTGACTCGTGGATGATGTAGTCGATCGCTTGCCGATCTCAAGATCGTGAGGAAGTCCTAGCACCGCAAATCAGCAGCGCATCCGTGCTCGCACACACGTCCGGTCCACCGAACAACCTCCACCTCCTCGCTCCAGCGATGCAGCGGAAGCAGCAACTCCTTCCAGACGAAAAACCACCGAGAACATGTATCTCACTAATCTGAGACCATGGGAGAATAATTCTAGAGGGGGAGAGAGATCCTTCATGAGGAGGTGTGCTTTGTGAGAGGAGAGGGGGCCTTTTATAGAGAGAGTGGGACAACCCCTCCCATGGACGGCGGCCATGGAGGTGCCCCCACCTCTTCCTTCATTCATGTGGGTGGAAGCTCCACTCACATAAACATGCCTCCACTCACACAGCTACTCACATGCATTGAATTTCCACCAAATTTAATACAACTCTCATTTAATAAAACTTTTTTTATTTTTTTATTCAAATTTTTGTTAATTACTTTAATTAACAAAAATTTACATAAAAACCCTGCAACATTTTAATATCACATGCAGAACCAATTTTAGCAATTTCACCCGAAAAAATTTCGGTGTCCATTGAAATAATTCCAGCGCTTTGTAATTCTTTTGTCTGGAACACATTTGCTCCAAATGGTGTCGGTATCCCTGTATCACCCTATGGTTCACGAGTAATGTAGACATGATCGAGACCATTCTCCGATCAATAATCAGAAGCGGGACATGGAGATCCATACTGACTCCCACACATTCAACGATGACTTCTTGTGATCATGAGAACCTTTAACGCTAATAACTAAATCTCTTTGTCTCGCAATATATTACATGTCCGAGATTCGGTCATCGGTATCTCCATACCTAGTTTGATCTCGTTACCGACATGCAATCTTTTGTCATTCCCGTGATATAACATTCTAGTGATCACATCACTTGCTTGCAAACTATCTCAATGTGATATCACTAAGAGGACCCAGTGTATATATATCCGTCATCGGGATGGACAAATATCACTCTTGATCTATGAGCCTTAACATAACACCTTCGGAGCATCTGAATCCACCTTTATAGTCACCATGTTATGGTGTGACGTTTGATGTTATCAAGTTACTCTTCTAGTGTTAGCAATTAACATGATCTCATGGTCTAAGGACTAAGATTACTTCATATGATGTTATAACAATATAAACATAATGACTTTGATTGTAATGCTATACTTCGGATGAATGTTCATCACATCATTCATCAATGTTGTGACCTCGTTATTAACAACATCCAATGTCCATGATCAGGAAACCTTGATCATCTTGTTAATCAACGAGCTAGTTTATAAGAGAGACATAACTAGGAATCTTTTATTTGTTTATTAAACACACATGTATTAATGTTTCCAATTAATACAATTATAGCATGCAAAATAAACATCTATCGTATACTTAGAATACATATAATAACAACTTTATTATTGTCTCTCAGGATATATTTCCTTCAATCTTCGAAAACTTAGATGTAATATATCATACTAGTATTCGAACTGTAATCGATTTGGACGGTACCCGAGACCTAGCCTACTTGTATAAACGTTGGAAGGGGTCGCCAAGGAGGACTAGAGCACCACTCATACTCATACACCCGCCAGATTCAGTCGGTGCCTCCATAGCCATCTAGACAACTTGTAACTCGACACCATCATCAATCTAAGCAGACACGCAAGAAGTATAGTATTATTCTTCGGGAGCCTAAAACCGGGTAAACTTCGTGTCCCCTGTGTTTGTCTACAACCGACGAGGTCATTAGCACATCCCTTTTTCCTTAAACCCAAGTTCATAACCATGGACATTGCCGGGGAGTCCCCTCGTCAGCAAGACAAACACAAGTAGACACATTTGGAAACAAAAACGGATAATCTACCTTACACATCATAGTCAATAGCACTCAAGATACAAACCCTACCTTATGCAAGATTGTAGAACAAGTTGGAAATACGAATCAATCCTATGAATCAAGCTATGAATTATACAACAACGCTATAGATCAAGCTGAAAAGTACACAACCGTGCTAAGTACGTAGATCTACAAACTCAAACAAAAATGCAGATCTAAGAACCCTAGGTGTAGGTGTGGATACATATCATCATCATACGTAGCTCATAGGTCTAAGAGTAGGGTGAGGTACTCTTCACGACGATGTTGAAGCCATCGCCGCCGACGCTCACTAGAGAAGAGGGAGGTACTTACCTGGCGCGGACGGAGCGGGAAACAAAGCTCGATCTGGGGGACAGGGTGGAGTTTTGGCGGTGAGCGAGGAGGCTAGAAATAGGTTAGGATTTCATCGGGACACATTCACTCACCTCCCGCTCGACTTTTGCGCTGACGGGAAAATCTCCCGCCAACCCCCTCGCCGGTCGCACTCGTGTGGGAGCGTCGCTTTTGCATCGGTTGAGTGCAAGACGAGAGTGAGTCGCTGAAAACACCCAAATCAAGTGTTATCGTTAGGCTGGTCGCGGGCTATTTCAAAGTTCGCGCTGGCGCAGACCAACGTCGCCTGCGGGTAACCAATCAGCCGCTTTCGTCTCCCCAGAGGCAGGTCGGGCCTCGTGCAGACTACCAAAGGCACCCTAAGTGGAGCTTTGCCGCATGTACTCCTGTCCGTTGGATTGGCTCTGGATGGCTAATAATGGTTCCAAAGTCCAGCGGTGACACAAACGTCACTGGAGCTGCGTGGCTCACGGGTCCCCTTGCTCTCCTCCGAAACAACAACCATTCCACCAACCGCCGGCCCCCGGTTCCTCGCTGCTCTGCTCCCCGGGGACCCGACCGATGGAGTTCTCGCGCCGCGGCCCAGCCACCGGCGGCGCCGCCGACATCCACCGCTGTCCCGACCTTCCGCCGCACGGTATGTGCCGCTCGAGACACCCTCCGCCCCTGCTGTCTTAGGAAAGAACTGAACAGAAATGGATATTCCCTATCTTCTCCCGTCTCTGGCTGCAATTGTGTGCGAAAGTCCCTAGGATCTGTACCTGTTGTTCGAAGAGGGTTCGGTATTTGGATGCATGTTCTTCTCTGATTTTTCCTCTTTTTTTTTGAGGGAGGTTCTCCCCTGCATCACGGAAGGCTCAGTGACAAACGATGGTACTGGGACTGTTCTACCTAATTCGCGCCTTGTAGAAGTGGTAGAAGTACACTAGTGTCGTTTGATTTGCTTGGGAGATGGAACATTTGAGATTCCGCCCAACTTGCGTGTCCTCTCGTCAAAACAAAACAAAAACAAAAACCTGTTCATCTTTGATTGGCAAGCTTACTTCGGTTGATCTAATCAGATGTAAAGTATTTGTTCAAAGAAAACAAGGGTGATGTAGAATCCTGGTTCTTACATGCTCAATTGTACATTGCTGATGCAGGAGACGCGATGCTGGTGATGAGGGACGCGCTGCTGTGGCAGCTCCACAAGGACCGCCTTCGCCAGGAGATCGTTGTGGCTGAGCTGGCCAAGATAGAGCGCGCCATGGCCCTGCGCGCCGCGTCTGCTCATCACACCACGCCGATGCCCTGGGACGGCATGCCGCAGCACAGTGAACCCTTCTCCGGCTGGGAGCACTATGGGGACGTGGACGAGGAAAATGATGTGAAGCTACGGAACAACGACAGGCAGAGTGCGGAATCCAGATTTTGGAAGCCCGTCGTGGAAGATCGTGCCAGCAAATGCTGGAACCCGTGCAAATGCAGGGGTAATGTTGGTCAACAGAATTCAGCATTTGATGAGCCGAAACTGCAAGATTCTGTTGAGGTAAGCAGCTTGTCCATTTTGTACTCTTTCCATATGTCATCTATTTTGCCCCCCATATAATTACATTTGTATGTACTTCATACAAACGAGATTAGAAGCTGCTTTCATCAGTCTATTTTTGGTACTGTCTCACAGTCACAGATAACATCTCATAGTCACAGTGCACAACACGGGCCTTGATAGGATTTTATGCCATACTATTATTAGTATTAGCAAGTGTACTCACCTTGTTTTTAAAATCAGTTACTGATGTTCTGGTCAAACTTTAGGTCGTACAGAAGCATTATGCAGGGAGGGTGCACCAGTCAAATATAGCAACATTGGAATCAAGAATTAAGGCTATCAGTGGTCAGAAGGCGAAAAAAGGAGCAGAACCTTCTGGTACAGATCAGATAAAAACATCTCCGATAAGATGGAGTTGCAGCACCTGCCAGGCCAGCGGTACATGCCAATCGGACTTGGAGGAGCACCTGAAAGGCACAAAACACCAGCAGAACATCGTAGCTCCATGCAAAGAAGACAGCAATGTCGATACGTGAAGAACAATGCACTGGATGAAGCAAAATCGCACAAGTGCAATGTGCCACAGCATGCAGAAAAGAAACATTTAGTAGGTTGCAGCACTTGCCAAGTTATCTGCAGCCGCGAATCAGATCTGCAGGTCCACATTAAGGGTAAAAGGCACTTGAATAAGATTCAAGCCCTACTCGAAGAAAGCAAAAATGTTGCAGCCTTATGCAAAGAAGGCAGCAACGACGATATGGTGAAGAACATTTCACCACATGAAGCAAAATCGCAAGAGAGAAATGTGCCACAGCATGCAGAGAAGCCACCTTTAGTAAGTTGCCACATTTGCCAAGTAGTCTGTGGCCGTGAATCAGATCTGGAGATCCACCTTAAGGGTAAAAGGCACTTAAATAAGATTCTAGTCCTATTCGAGGAAAGCAAGAACATGACCATGCATTCTGGTTCACACAAAACAAGCCTGAACCTGGAGAGTGTGCCGCAACATGTGGAGAAAACCAATTGCGGATTAGACTCGGAGAGCCAACTCAGAGACGAAAGACACCAACTGAATGTTGAGGCCCTTGGCGAAAAAATCAACCAAGAAAAAAGCAATCCACCAGAAAATGCCAAGGGCCAAATACCATCATCAGAATGGGATTATGCTACGTGCCAGGCCAAATGTAACTCCAAAGCTCAATCTGAGCACCACTACACAAACAGAAAGCATGAACAGAAGATCAGTGTGATACTCGGCGAAGGCGATATTCCGAAATTGAGCAGGCTGCACATCGAAGTCCCGTGCAAAGAAGGCAGTAAGAACGATATGGTGAAGAACATTGTTTCACGGGAAGCAAAATCAGGTCAGAGAAATATGCCAGAACATGCAGAGAAGCCACCTTCAGTACGGTGTGAATCAGATTTGGATGTCCATCTGATGAGCAAAAGAATCCAAGATATAGTAAAAGAATGCAGGAACATGGCAATGAATTTTGAGTGGCAGAATGCAAAGTTGAATCCTAACAATGTGCCACAACGTGTAGAGGAAACGAATTGCCAATTAAACTGCGAGAGCCACCACGAACTCAGAGACGAGAGGCTCCAACCGATGAATGATAGAGCCCTTCACGAAAAAATCAACCAAGATAGGAACAACCCACCAGAAATTGCCAAGGACCAAATACCATCCTCAGAATGGGACTGCGCTATGTGTGAGGCCAAATGTAGCTCTAAAGCGCAACTTGAGCATCATTGCACAGGCAGAAAGCATCAGCAGAAGATAAATGTGACACTCAGTGAATGCGATAAGGCAAAACTGAGCAGTCTCGACGTCGAAGTCCCTTGCAAAGGAGGCAGTAACAATGATGTGGTGAAGAACATTGCATCACAGGAAGCAAAATTGCACGATAGCAATGTGCCCAAGTGTGCAGAAAAGCCAACTTTAGTAGGTTGCAGCATTTGCCAAGTTGTGTGTGGCCGTGAATTAGATCTGGTGATCCATCTGAATGGTAAAAGGCACATAAAGAAGATCCGAGCCCTACTCGAAGAAAGCCAGAACAATGCAATGGATTCTGAATCACAGAAAGCAAACTTGAACCCGGACAGTGTGCCACAACTTGCGGAGATAACGAATTACGAATTAGACTTGGAGAGCCACCTCAGAGAGGAGAGACTCCATCTCATGAATGATCAGACCCTTCATGAAAGAATCAACCAAGATAAAAGCAATCCACCAGAACTTGCCAAGGACCAAATACCATCCTCGGAATGGGATTGTGCTATGTGCCAGGCCAAATGTAACTCTAGAGCTCAATTTGAGAATCACTGCTTAAGCAGAAAGCATCAACGGAAGACCCAGGTGATACTCGGTGAAGGCGATATCGCTAAAACGGGTTGTCTGGAGACCGTGGATGAAACTACCTTCAGATGGCTCGAATAGCAAGAATGAACTACCTTCGGATGACTCCAACTGCTCGAATAGCAAGAATGAACTACCTTCAGATGACTCAAACAGCGAGAACAAACTGGCTTCAGAGAACATGGAGGAGCAGAAGGCATTGAATTTCTGCGAGGTCTGATTTGCAATGACATGTGTTCACGTAGGCAGGTGTATTTATGGTTGTTAGGGGTAGTCGCAATGCATGATGTCTGTAGACTCGAATCATGTGATGACATTGCAAGAATCTAATATCGACCGTTCCAGGACAAACTGCAGACTGCATTTTTTTCCGATACAACATGTTTATCTGGTAATCAGCAGTTTGCTACGCCTATTGAGAATGAAGATGATTCAAGGCTTTCCCGTAGGCAAATGTAGGGTCTGCTCATTAACATGCCTACAATGAACAATGTACTTGGCAGTTGGAACAATGCTCAATAATCACAAAATGATGGGATAGCTATAAATATCATCTCTTTCACTAGGAAAGATTACGGCATAAAGGGACAATATGATACGCAAATAGACAATTATTTGAACTGGTAAACAAAAAACACCATTTCTAAATCATTCAGGACACACCTCAAAAGAAAAGAACATGCAAAGATTGCCAACTCAAAATCCAGGGTGCATCTTTCATAGCATTGTAACAGGATCGAACTTGTCTGTAAGTGTGTCAAACTATCTCAGTCTATGCCTCTACAGGACACGAATTGTAACATGAACGGTATCCTGATAGATTATTCCTTTACAAGGCACTGCAGAATATTTGAAGAAACTAGACAGGGGTGCAGTCGATCATCAGAAAAAGGATGCCATTCCATTGCCATGTCTACGACTGGACTAGATCTTTAAAGCTACTCGATCTTGCCATGCGGTTGCCCTCTTATCATCACTGGCTTGAGAGTTTCCTGCATCCCTATAACCTGATAAGTTGACATTGGAGTTCATTATATCTTCATCTACCCCAGCCAGACCATGCTTCCCAGGTTCTGAATGGTCCTGGTACCCCTGGCGTCCCGCTCTCTCCCCATTCTGCAGGTAAAGAGGAATCCAAATTATCAAAAAAAAAAAAAAAACACAATTCTGCAAGTAAAGAAGCACTAGATTGTCAGAAAAAGTTCAGAAAAGATAATAGTCTTGGCATTTCAATACGTACCATTGCAGAGTCTTGATTTAAGTCCAAATTTGTGCCCTTGCTGGTAGATGGCCCTTCATTCCTTCCCAGAGTAGATGGAGTTTGCCGAGCTTTTTTGTTCTTTAGCATGTGTTGTGTTTGTTGCAGATCATCATTCACAAACGAACTGAAC
Source organism: Avena eriantha (assembly GCA_910589775.1). Taxonomy (NCBI): domain Eukaryota; kingdom Viridiplantae; phylum Streptophyta; class Magnoliopsida; order Poales; family Poaceae; genus Avena; species Avena eriantha. The sequence goes on from OU342743.1 coordinate 80,245,545, forward strand.
TTCTTCCGCAAGAATCTGGCAGTAAAACGCAGTTCCAGTATATTTATTAGAATAAGAAGGGGCAATGTTAAGCACCACTGCACCAGACGAACGAGAAGTAATTATGGAAGGAACTGTCATACTTGACTTCAGCGAGCAGTCCAAGTTTTCGCCGGTTAATTCTCTCTAGCCTCCTCTTCTTTGCCTCAGTTTCCTGCATCAGTGTTGCTACCAGTATCAGCTCCGAGTCCAGTCAAGTAGTATATGCAGTATACATGGCATTAGTCCATACTAGAACTGCAACTAATTACTGACACCCCATTGTTACCAACATGAGCAGTACTTACACTAAAAGTCCCAATCCCGAATTTACCAGTCCTATAACCGGACGGCTTGTCGGCTTGTACAGCATCAATCAATCAATCAGACACTACTACCGAAGATCAAGCAGCGACGTCATACGGCAGAGTGCGACGCCAAGAAGGCCATGGCGATACAATGTACTGTATGCGACGGGTTCAGAGCAGGAAGAGATTCGGCGAGTGGACATCATCGGCCAACAGCAACAGAAGAGGGAGGTAGGGGCAGTTTGTGCGCTCACCTGGAGCAGATCGTGGTAGTCCTGCCAGAGCGACTCGAACCTGTCCCTGCCCCTGCCGGCCCCGGCGTCCCTCTCCGCGGGCGGCGGCGGCGCCGACGGGGGCCTCTTCGTCTTGCCCTTCTTCCTGGGCAGGCGCAGCTCCCCGCCGTCGTCCATGGCGCAGGAGAGGCCGAGAATCCAGCAAGGCCGGCCGGCGGGAGGTGGAGAATCCAGGGGGGCGGCTGAGGGTGGGTATGGGAAAGTGGGAAACGTAGATCCAGACGGAGAGGGGAGATGGGGAGGAGAACCGGTACCGAGACGGAGACCGCGTGGTGTGGGGAGGGCTCAGGCCACGGGAACGGGAAGGAGGAGGTGGGGATTGAGGAGGGGAGGGGGGACGAGCGAGGGGACGCCTCCCCACATCCATCGTCATCTATCCGGTGCGGTGCCTGGGCTAGGCCCTAGCGGTGCTCGTGCGTGCGTGGGTGCGTGAACGTGACCGAGAGAGACAACAATCCGAGGCTGAGGAGAGGTGGAGGTGGAGCTGCTGGGTTTGGGGCTGGGCTGCCTCGGCAGTGGTAGTCGGTAGAGTTTGGTTTAGTTTTCCTCCGCAGCGAGGCGTTGCCTGCCTGCCTCCTCCATGAAGTTCACTGCCTTTGCACATTCTGGGCCCGGGAATATGTTGGGAGCGCTGTCTGTCGTCCTCGCCGCTGTTAATGGCTTTTCCTATTTGCTAGCTCTAGGCCATCTTGAGCGACACGACCCAAATCGACGATTCAAATGGTCCGATTTTGTCTGTTTGGTCGTGCCCCGGAGCGTTTGCGTGTCTTGTCCGGTCTGTACCTAATTTGTTCTAATTTGTATTTTTTCTCTCCCCTCTCTTCTTGGAGGAAATGACAAAAAACTACCACATTGTAAAACAAGATGACACAAAACCATCATCTTTGGGTTTTTGATGCATAATGCCACTATTGGGGCCATTTGTGGAGGTTTTCATTTTGCAGGCTCAAAGTTGAGACGTCAAGGCATAGCGAGATCCGAGTTACTTGTTATTGGATCAAGATACACATAGTTGGTATGCCAAATACCTAGAGGGTCTTTTTCGGTACGAATTCAACAGAACGTTTGAACATAAAATATCACGCTAACGACCGTCAAGTTAGCCCTCCTATCAGTTTTGACCGTTATGCCTCTGTCATCGTGGCTGTCATGTAGACTTGCAGTGTTGGCATCCGCATCCATTCCCCATTTTTCTTGACGCCACCGTCTTCTTCCTGCCCATGGTGCGGAGCTGGGACGCCAATTTTTCAGGGGTGAGATCCGGCACCCGGGCGAACTTGCTCGGCCCCACTCTCCTCCTCCCGAATGGGAGCTCGCCCTCGCCATGGCCGCACCAATGGCACGGCACCAAGACGACAATTCATTCAAGGAGGACTTCTATCACCATGCTGAATCTGCTCGGTCCCGCTGTCCTCCTCCCGAATCGGAACTCATCGTCACTGTGGTCGCAGTCGCGTAAGCCACCGCGTCTTCCTCTCCGAACCCCAAGGCTAAATGTATTGTGTTCGGCACAACACCAACAAGGTGAATTTCCATCCACTTGTCTTCTTGTGATTAAGGTAGAAGAACATGTACAGATATGTTGTTTACTACTTTTTTCTTTGAGTTTAGTAGCTCCGTGATGAAGAAGAGAACCTAAATGGAATGATGATGAATACCATGCTCTGTACTTTGCATTGCATTACCAAGGGCTCATTGACGAAGCTTGTTACCAAGACACTGGAGTTCATCAGCCATTGCCAAAAAATGGGAATAAATTCATGAGCGATTCAATGCAAATACAAGAAGAGAAGTTAGATCCATGTCATCAATCATGAATAGGTTCCACATTCTAGTGATGCATTCAAATGCAAACACCATGTATCATTCAAAACAATAATAGTATCTACAATGTTGCTTGTTGTTTGTATGAGCTATTCATTTTATATGCTAATGACATCTTGCTTTTCCTGGATAGTAATCTTGAAACTGCAATTAACTTGAAGTGGTTATTATCCTATTTTGAGCAAAATGGCTGGTATGCGCATTATCTTTGTATGTTCTATGCTGCAATTATGTTGTTAGGTGCAAAAAAATATAAGGTGGGCACATTAGTGACCAAGCTAGAGTTGCACACAAATGAATATTACACGGATATGCCTAACTTAGTCTTACACAAATAGTCTTAACTTGTTCTTACACAAATAAGCAAAGCTTAGTCTTACACAAATAAGCATAATTGAGTCTTGACAAAAAAGCATTACTTTGTAGAACTAAGGGGAAAGCTAAAGATAAAGATAAATGGTTTATCAGATCTGCCAATTGAGCACTAGGTCCCTATGGCTGGAGGTATCGTTAGAACAAACTAGAACATTGTGTTTGGTCGTGAATCATGCCTTATCAAGTCGTACGACCCTACTGATGATCCAATGGCAGGGCCCCTCTTTACGTGCATTCCGCTCTAGGTCGAATTTGGAGGGTCAACATGATAGGTGTGGGATTGTGCAGCAAACACACAGTCTACTCTCAACACTGAAAGTGCTAGCACCTTAGCAAAACACCATCATGTTCTTTCTGGACTCCTACAGCAGTCTCAGGTTGTTCGTCGTTGGCACCAACATCAACATCAGCGAGTATTTCGTCAGCTTCACCAGCAGCGGGAGCCAGGGCTGCATGAGCAATTACAGGTTCAACAGCTCCAGGGGCTTCAAGAAAGAAAGGTTAGTTGATCCCAAGAAACATAGATTGTCCCTTCAGATTGTCGACTCTACTCCAGACTTGTTCTACTAGGTATTGATGTGGACTTGCTGACCTTGAGAAAAGGTGATACCTCAGCGATGAGTAGGGAGAAAGTAGTGTCTCCATATGCTCTATTGCATCACCAATGTTGTTTAGTGCTCCCCTGATATGAATCCACATGAGTTCAGCATCCTGTTTCGCGTCGACTCTGAGAGGTGCCAGGAACCAACGCCGTGATCCAAGATCGGCATCTACTACTACATCGACATCTTCGATCACCGGAGCTCGAATGACATGTTGGGATGCGTGTGCACCTGCGTGTTACTTACAATCAGTACAATGGTCGCTAACAAAGCTTGAAGTGGAATTTTGAATGGGCTTTTACAGAATGACCGTGTAAATGCGATACGGTGTGTCAGACCAATAGGAGCCATAGGTGAAGACAACATCAACATATTTCTCCGGCCGTAGGTAGTCTTCACGCAAGATTATCCATTCCTTGTCATCAGGGCATCTAATGAACGTGATTACCTTGTCGAACACCGCTATGATGTCATAATACCATTTCCCATTCACCGGGCGGTCTGTGTGGGGGCTGTAACTTCAAGAGTTTAAGTGTTTCATGTTGAACATGTAAGGGAATTCAGAGCTGGGCGGTCACTAGGACGTGAGTACAACAATACCGACACCCTTCAAAGATGGTAGTGTAAATCTCATCGATTTGTAGACATTTTTAAGATTCCAAGTTCTCCAGACCCTGGATTCAAGGACCAACCACTCGCTGTTGCCACCCACCTAGTTCTGGTTATCTCCCATTTCTATCTCATCTTCCTCATTGATATTCACCACTACCGATCTCGACCACTTATCCAGCAACATCAGTTTTGCCTGAATATTCTAGAAAGTTTGTTGCTAGTTGGTAAAAACATCTAGCAGCATGGATTCCATTGCAAATACAGATTGACACCTAGACCCTTAGATTAAAATATTTATTACGACTGTCTCCTCAGCTCCCGGCTCTCTCCTAAATTATGACCGTGTCACTACGAAAATACCAAAATATCAAGTACAAGCAAAACTTCCCCTGAACCAACTCCTCATGGTGATCATAAACAAATAGGGACATAATATTCTTAAATGGTCTAATTTGTGCCATATTTTAGAAAACTAAATATCACCTAGCAGGCATTCCATTACAAATTTAAATTAACACATGTACTCTTATATTATTGTGTTTATTATGACTGTCTCCTCAGCTCTCGCCTAAATTATGACTGTGCCACTATGAAAATACCAAAATATCAAGTACGAGCAGAACTTTCGCTGTACAAAATAGTCTTAAATGGTTCAATTTGTTCAAAATGCGTGTGCACTTAACACGTTCGACATAAGGAACATAGGATTTCGATGAAATTTTAGAACATATGCCACTACAAGAAAAGTTGGCTTTTACAACGGACGATTTTCGTGGTTGAAGGCCCGTTTTTTGTGGCCAAAAATTCTTCCGCGGCGGATGACCTTCGTGATAAAAGCCCCGTCACAAATGAATTAACCATGATTTTTTTTACCATGGCGGATCGCACCCTTCAACCATGAAAACTTGTTCCGTCATAGATCTGTTTGCCAGCCGTGTTGACTGCTGACGTCATGCAAACTGCCACGTGGCAGCCGCCGTTAGCAGCCGGTTACCACCGTTAACAGTCAAAGAAATCGTTACAAAAGCCAGGCCCAGCCAAGACCTGCTAAACACTAACTGGGTCGACCTATGAGGAGAGCCCAATAAGAAGATGGCCCGTTACTGTTTTGTCCTGCACTGCTTGAAATGGGCCCAACAATGCAGTTAGCAGCGACCCACGAACTTTTAGGTCCGATTCTGTTTTGGCCTACAGAAGGTCCATGTTGGTCCAACACTGTGCGGCCCATTAGCAGCCTGCGCCAAGTCGCTCCTATACACTTAAGGCCTATGGTCATCCCATCACTGTTAACACAACCCATTGTGGGCCGCCTACTAAAGGCCCTTCTTTGAGATGGTCCATTATTGTTCTGGTATTTTACTGTTCTGGCCTTTAACTGTTCAGGCCCACAAGAGGCCCTTACTGTTCTAGCCTGGTAAATTTGTTGGCATGTTACTAGACCATCTTGAAATTTCTCGGGCTGTTACTGTTCAGGCTCGTCACTGTTCTGGCCTTTAACTGCTTCGGATTTTTACTGTTGAAGCCCGCTACTGTTTTGGCTTGTTACTATTCTACCTTTTTACAGTTTCCTGCCTGTTACTATGATGGGATTTTCCTGGTGTGGCTTGCTACTGTTATGACCTGTTACTGTTACGACCTGTTACTACATATGGGACGGCCCATTACGTTTACGGCCTTTTACAGTTTCGGTCTTTCTGAAGCCCATGCCAATATCAGAAAACATGTATAATAATCCAGCATTTTTACTATTCATTATCGTCCGAATAAAAGACGAGCCAATAACGAAGCACGATATTGTTCCCTAATCGACATGCCTGCCGTAGTTACCATAACGACTACCTCCGTGTGTGGACGGCGTCAACTAAATGCCTACATGGCCTATGCGAGTTATCTAGATATTACATCAGCTGCAAATTCTTAAAATTATTATATATTATCAACTCAAGGGAAAGAAAAAATCGGCATTTCAGTTGACAATCAAGTTGATAGCAGAGTCCTCAATTTGCTTTCTCAATCGATCAACTGCATCATCTTTGAGTATGACAACTACATTGGAGGAGACATGATATTGTAGCCCCCTCTTTGGTGACAATAGCAATAATTGCAATCTGAAACTAAGTAATAAGAAGTTAATACATCAAACAAGAAACTACTCATTTGACTGATATGACATGAGCTATGAACTGGAGTTTACAACTGGTCAATGGTTCAATTATTGACCAACACGTCAAACAAATAGGACAAGCAAGCACACATTAAACATGTGTGCCAACAGCGAAACGAGCAATCAAAAATGTGTGTGTTTGGCTTAGAATTTTAGCAAATATAAACTAGCCAGGTCATTTCAACTAATATACATGGAAGCAGTTGTATACCCTAAAATGTAAGAGACATTGGGTGACTCAGAATTTGAGCCACAAAATGGCATGCAGTTACTATCATAGCGAAGAATGAACCAGATAGAAATTATAACCGCATCATAGGAGAACTTGTAGAGAGTAGGAATGCAAACCACGAATGAACTATATATAGTAAAGGATAGTCATGTCATGGCTTAGGACGAACCAGAACCAGATGCGAGATATAATGACATCGCTCGTGAACCTGTAGAACAGGATAAACAAGCATTAGACAAGTGTGCCTAGAATGAAATGAGCAATCAAACAAAGTGTTTCTTAGAATTTTAGCAAATATAAACTGGCGAGGTCATTTCAGCAAATATATATGGAAGCAGTGGCATCTCCTAGAATGCAAAGAGTCGTTGGGTGACTCAGAATTTGCGGTGAGCTACACAATGGCATGTAGTTACTGTCAGAGCTAAGAATCAACTAGGTAGAAATTATAATGGCATCATAAGAGAAATTTTAGACCAGGAATGCAAACCATGAGTGAACTACATAGTAAAGGACAGTTATGCTGTTGCTCAGGACAAACCATCACCAGATAAGGAAGTAATGACATCCCTTGTGAACCTGTAGAATAGGCTATGCAAACCAACATGTTCATTGTTCCATTTTGAGCTCTATGCAAGAAAAATGAAATAGTCAGTGATGTAGCTTTTGAAGAACTAGATGGCAACAAAAAAATTAGAATTAGTACGAAGAGTTTAAACGGATACTACAGGATCACATAACGATGCCAAGGAGGAAATAATAGCAGGAACTGATCTCAGGACGAACTAGATAGATTCAGCATTTGTAGAGTAGGGAATCCACACTAATATTTTCCACTAACTTCAGATTTTGCAAGAATTACATGGTAGCAGGCAATTACTATTGTATGGAGTAGCTAAGAACACGTGCATGACAAAAAACAGATATGTGCATGGCTTGAAATTTGTAGAGCAGCGAATGCAAACCAACATGTCTAATGACCTTGTATGTACTAGCACAAAGAACAAGCATGCCCAGTGACTTGTATGTAATAGCACGATTACAAAAATGAAGTTCACTACGACAGACTTGAAACTACTATACAGTTGACAAAACTAAAACGGGTTGGAGATTTGGTTAACCTTGGTCGGAGAGGCGTCTAAGCATCATCTGTACCGTGCGGGTGACATCCAGGTCACCGAGGGTGCTGCGGTTCCGGTGGCTCTTGGTGTTAGGAAAGCAGATCTTGGGCAGTCAATGTTGGCTTGAGTGCAGCGGACGAGAGCGTCACTGAGGCAGATCCAGTGCTGTGAATGGCGATGGCCACTAGAGCAGCCGATCTAGAGCGGTGGACATGGAACTCCTTGAACTAGATCATATCTGGTGTACACCGGTGAAGCGGATCCGGTATGGTTGGGTAGCTTTTGGTGGCGAGGAACCAGAGCTTGGGTGGTCGATGATGCCATCGGTGGCGGGAACGACATCACAGATCCGGTGCAGTGGAAAAGAGACCCAGTGAACTAGATCCGGCGGGTGAGCATTGGTGAAGCGGCTTCGTGGCGGCGCATGAGACTGCAGATCAAGCCGGTGCGCACGATGGCCGTGGAGGCGACAGAGGAGCTTGGGATTTTTGGGAGGGCTAGCAGGAAAAACTACACGAATCGGGACCATAGTATAGCTGAATAGCAATATAATTACGATCGTGCCCCCGAGCTACTGACTTTAGCATGCCCATCTATCGTCTGAACAATGGGTAGAATAGGAAATTTAAAGAAAAGTTTTTCAAATAGAGGGGCGTGAAATGCTTCAAGGTCGGTGCGTGATATTGCCACTCGATTGAGATTTGAATTTGGCGAGCGTCCAACTAATAATGATAGAAAAATGGTACTATCCGGTGGGAGATTTTGGCTCAAAGGTTTTGAATCGGTGGAGCTGGAAATGCTTCAAAGTCGGTGGGTGATTTTGTCGCTGGGATTTTGAATTTGGCTAGCGTCCATCTAGTAATAGAAAAAGGTAGTAGACCGTAACCTATGTGTCTAGGAATTCAAGGTTGAGAGTCATATCAACTGATCATCCATATCCATACTAGTAAAAGGCAAGTGCCACACACGTATATACTATATGAAATGTGATTTAACAAACATTAAGTCAATAGTCTTGTTAGAGAAAAAATTACATAAATTAAGTCTATTAATACTAATAACTATCTACACATATTAAGAATACAACCTACTATGCTATGGAACTACCTCCAAATTGATTGGCTCATGAGGATAGGATCCACCTGTTCTTTGAATGTAATTTCAATGTCCAGATATGGAACTACCCCCAAATTGATTGGTCTCATGGCACTAGGGATCTACAAAGTAAGGTGGGTTTTGCAAAGAGAAGCTTTGGCAAACCTTTCTTTATGGAGGTCATGATCACTGCTTGTTGGAATATATGGCTCTTGAGAAATGGGAAAATTTTCAGAGATGAGAGGCCATCCTTTGCTAAATGGAAGACTCAGTTTGTACATGACATACTTCTACTATAGTATAGAATCAAAGCAAAGCACAAGGACCAGCTACTTGATTGGATTGGACAACTTCCATAGTTTTGCTTGTTTTTGTCTGTTTCTTTCTTAATCTGTATATATTCTTTGATGGGTTTGCCTCTCAACAAACCCTTTGTTGTATTTTTTGTATTTAGAACCTTATGGTATTTTTAATAAAATGTCGTGGGGCTATTTCCACACAGTCCTTGGTAAAAAAAAACCTATTGTGCTATGAAATTTTGGTGGTGGTGACATGATGGTTTTAGAACATGGTGGAGTTTGCTATAGGTACTACTCCTTCAACACGAATCTAGATGCTCTGGATCATTGGATCTAACAGCCCAACAGTCAGGATTGGTGCTATGGTCCTTTTCAAAACTACTCCATTATAGTAGTAGAGATTTTTGCATGCAACATTGGATACCTACGATTCACACAGCCTAGGCTATAAGTTTTGCCACTTGACAGAGATTTTGAATTTGGCTAGCACCCAAATAATACTCCCTCCATCTCAAAATAGATGTCTTAGATTTATCAAGTATATTGCACAACGTCATTTCAGTCTCTCAAGTATATTCCACAAAGTGGTTGTGCACGCACCCCTTTTTATTTTTCGTACTTTCAAGTTCTCAGAAATTATGAGATAAATCATGAATGTTGGGTGTGCTACATCTTGTGCATTTAGCTACTTCCTCCATCCTCAAATAAGTGTACTTCTAGTGTTTGTTTTAAACCAAACTTAACTATTTCTGACCAACTTTAATTTATAAATGTAGTAATATTTATGACACAAAACTAGTACTACAAGTTTATTCATTTTGAAATGTACTTTCATAATATGTAGATTTCATGTTATATATATTACTCGATTAGTTTTAAAAAGTAGTCAAATTTTTAAAAAGTTTTGAAATGAATTTTACAGATGCCGTTTGTTGGTACCAATGTTGTCAATATATCGAGAACCATCGTGAGATTTGAAAAATGCAACTAACTCCGTGCTAAGAATATGCATGCCTACAAATTTGATAATGTTTTGAAGACATTGAAATAAAACAAATAATAAACCAAATACTTTCATGTGGCATCCTCTTATGCATATGACTCGCCGTAAAAAATCAGAAGTAAGTGTTTGACACTTCTTTTCAAAAGAAAAAACTGCTATGTTGCTTCACAATTTCCATACCACTACATAGTGTACGAATAAAACTTTCAAAGCAACCTACAATTTACTTGTAGGTCAAATTTGACCTAATTTCGATACATCGACATAATGTCATTCAAGTAAATGGAGTTAGCTAGAGCAAGATCGAAAACTCACAAAACATGGGGATCGTAAGTAAAACATGCTGACCCACTATATATGTCTGAAACTTGGCTTGTGGTATTAAGATCCAATATTATTCGGGCTTTCTTTGCGGAAAAGAACAATCGCATCATCACTCGAAAAATTGAGAATGTTTTTTCCTGATAGTTGAATACTCACTCCAACAACATTATTTACTACAAGAAGATGTACTCATCTAAAATGACATTTCATTCAAGAGAAATATATCACGCTTACTTGTAGCTCAAGTTTGACCTAAGTTCGTTAAATTATCGAGATGCCATTTTAATGTATAGGTTGTTAGAGGTTCACTCCGAATCTACACACTAAAAGATGACTAGATACATAACCTTCACAAACCTAAAACATCTTATATATATTGAAATTGAGGGAGTACAACTTACTATACTACGAGTAAGCTCCACAGTTTAGACAATGTCTAAACAAGATGGTCCATGGGACCTACTAAACTGAAGATGCTAACTTTTGCATAGGAGTTTTATAGCTTAGTCATACACTACCAAGTGGGCCCATTATTTGCTTTTTCGTTTGGGCATCCGCAATAATGTGTAAAAAAATACACCTTAAGGCCTATGTGGCATCCGCTAAGGTTCACCTTATAGATTGTGGAGAACATAAAGTTGCCTCAAGCTTGTGGATTGCCATAGAGAATAGAAACATCATTTACCCTCTCTCCTCTCTCTTGCAAGGAGCAATATGATAAGATATGTGGGTCCTATGTTGTTGCAAATGTTGACCTTATACATTGTGGTAATTTCCATATAAGTCGGGTGGGTCCTACATTATGGATGCCCTTAGACACTCGTGCCTTGTACTCCCTTCCCCATTGTGCTAGACTCGTGGGTCCTAAACTATGATGTGGATATGGCCATGACCTTGATTGGTTACTCAAGCCAATTTGTCGTTATGTAAATACTAATCAGTTTAGACATTTTTCAAAACTATTATTGGCCCATGATATATTCGCCGTCCGAGTTCCTTCAGAAGAATTTTGGAAATTTTCAAGAGTAATAGTCTATCACGCTCACATGTATTCAAGTTTGACCTAATTTCGTTTTATTGGCATAGAGTCATTTAAGTGCATGGATCTTTGGCTTGGGAGTTTGAAAAATCCTTAAACTTGGGAAACTGTAAGAAAAATTGTCCGCTTTGTACGAAAATTTGTGGGGGAGGGGGGCATTCTTTGTTCTTTAATTTATTCTACCAGTAAAATACTTGAAAACACACTTCACGGTATGGCCTACTATACCATGTACTCCGTGTGAACTTTCTTGGGTTTAAAGTCAAATGACCAAGGTCATGGACATACTCTATATATCTATAATGACGGCGTGTCCATATTTTGGTATAGGTCGATGCATGTTAGCATGGTAAAGAATTAAAAGTTTTTTCAGAATGAAGTATGATTAATCTGGCTAAATTAGACTTCATAGAACGTGCCATTTATTTACTAGTACATAAAGTGGTTGGATAAATTACATCTTATATTTTCCAGGCTTAATTTTCTACTTAATTTAACCCACTCAAATGACTTTCCGTCAATTTTTCGAATCAGGTGTAATTTAATAATCTACAAGAAGTGTGTGAGAGCAAGTTCAATAGTATAACCGAGCCTTAGGTATAACAAAATGACACGTCGTTTACTACCATCCTTATACCAGCATATACAATACCTAGAAATTAAACTATACAACATCTAGCATTATGATGCAACAACCTTGTCAAAAAGCAAGGCGATTGAACATGAATAAAATGAAAAACCTTTCTATGTCTGCTTGAAAAATCCTAAAACTTGGGAATTGGAAAAAATCATGGTACACTTTGTCTAAAAATTGTGGTGGTGGCATTATTTATTTATTTTTTGGAACTAGAGGTCATGGAGGAGCGAGACACTTCTGTTATCGTGCTAGGGTTTGTTGCTGTCGCAAGGTGGTCCGAGGACCTTTTTGTAATTATTGTTACCTTTGAGCCTTTTTGTACTAGTATTGATGATTATTTTGAATTTTGGAACAGAAAAAATGGTTGCTGGAAGTAGATCGGTGTGCCGTACCAAGGCTCACGTGCATAGTGCCATGTTGTGGATGAGGAAGAGACAAGCCGGACTGTGCACCCACGACTGCAGAGAAGAAATCGATGGAGGATGGATGGTGAGAGCTGGCGAAGGAGAGAGAAAATGCAACTTGTTTTGCATGCATATACTAGTAGTATGTCCATACATTTACTACTAGTGGAGTGTACCCTGTACCTCGTGTCAACATCCCATCATAGCTTTGCTCTCACATTGCACCACCTTCAAGTCCTCTTCTGCGCTGCTCTCGTGCTGCCTCTTTTTTTTGAAAGTCTCGCGCTGCCTCCTCTTGTTCTCTTACTTGTGTAGCTCAGATTTGACCAAATTTCATTAAATTGTCAAGATGCAAAATCTTAGCAAGAAGTTAAACCTGCTGTCTAAACTCTCGGTGATTTCCGATATACTCCTAATTAACCCCCGATGAGTACCACCAAAAGTTTTTTCGTAAAACTTTCATAGAAACCTACGATTTACTTGTAGTTTAAATTTGAAAGATTCGAGAGTACATAATAAGACAAGAAAATATCATAGATTCATATTCAGCAGCACTAGACAGATTCAGTAGCATTTCAAAGGGACCGATTCAGCAATACATACACTGAAATTCAATAGCAGTACAAAGAGAATTAGTTTATGTTTCAGCTCTCAAAAACTTGGCATGGGATGAGTTTGCCCTTTTTCTCCAAACACACTCCATCATTGGAGCAAGCAAAACTGACTATCAAGTCTGCATTTGTGTGCATACCTCGTTCTTACATCAATGCATGTGTGACCAACATATATGCAACCCAAGAAGCCCAGGCCTCATCTAGATTGAGAAGGCCATGTTTCAAAAGAAAAGCAAAACAATGTACTGCCATTGATCAAAGCAAGTACCAGTACAATAGTATTAGTTCTACAAAATACTTTAATAATAGCAACATCAGCACATTTGAGAGATTCGGTAGATTTTGAAAGATTCAGAAGTATAGGCCATATTCTGCACTCAATCTGAATAATTCCTAGTACATAGGAATTATTACAAAATATATTAGCAGTTGCAGAACTCCATACAAAATACTCGGTAGAAGTATAAACTACTCGTAGTAGTACCTTAAGCTAGCTAGGAATGATTACATGTCCCATCATATACTCCAAACATACATTAGAGAAAAGAGAGAGGTCAGAATCACCACAAAATCTGTATGCCAATGATTCAGCGTCTCCAAGTCGTGGCCGGGTAGCGCTTGCTTTTCAGCCCGGCATGCTTCTCTCGTTTCACCATCGTCTGTGGATCCTCGTAATAAGCTTTCACCTATTCACCCTTAGCAAGATAGATGTAAAATTCATGGATATTTCCAGCAATTTCCACCACTCCGATGCGAAGGGAATCTGCCACTAAAATAAATAAAGTAATTAATATTAGAACAGAGGGACTAGAAAATTACATAGTACATTCATATTAGGATCATCAGGAGAATATTAAGATGTGATATCTCACAATGGGTTGATGTCGTCGTCGATCCAACATTGGAACTCCACGAGGCACTCTGACCAACAATTGAGGAGCTTGACAATAAGTCCGCGCCACCAACAGGTAATGGTTGAGTGCATCCAGCGCGGCTTCGGCCGGCGGCTCCACAATCTTTGGCTTGGAATAAAACTCGAGCCGGTAGAACCCACGAAAATAGACCAATGATGATATCCTCACCTCGTACTCCTCCAATTCCCATGTCGCGGACATTATGCGGCTAACGAACAGGACAATCTCTGTGCTGAGCCCGTGAAGCTGGCCGATGAACAGTGTGCCCGTCTGTAACATCCCAAAACTTTAATCCAAAGTTATTAAGATCCAAATCATCAAAATTAGGGTTAACATTTTCCAATTTAAATTATTAAAGCATTCATGTGCGTGTGCATTTAAATAGGAGTTGATTTGAATTGCCATGATTAAGTGATCCATTGCTTGTAAAATGATTCTTAGGTGAAATAAATATCATCTAGATCATTCCCAAACAAATCCTAAAGAAAAACAAATCAAAATGAATAAAAGAAGTGAATGGTCATTTGTGCCATTTTAATCAGCATGCCTACTTTGGCTATTCCTAGTACTCAAAACCTAACATAAACAATTATGGATCATTTCACCCCTTGCTAGTACACATAATGATGTACCAAGGACCACTTTGTGATCTGCAAAAAACATTCAAACACTAAATTTAATTGGCATTTGAAAATTGAATCTATTTCATATGGGAAGATCCCACTATTTCAAAAACCACTCAAATGAGCTCAATTTTCAAAACCCAAGCACCCACAGAGTCTCAAGCTTAATACTAGCACACCCACCAAAAATATTTTCAAAATTCAAAAGTATTTTTCTTGCGGCCATTTTTACAAACACATGGCAGGCAGGGTTTACACTCTAAATATAGCTCACTGTTTTGTACAGGGTTTGCACCCATTTGTCCTCAAAACACTCCCATTGTCTCCCTTTGATCAAACCAGGCCCTTTACACCCCATGCCCTACCCCCTAGTGGCATTGTCATGCCAACCCGAGCACCATGTCGCCGGCCAAACTTGCAACCGCCGCAGCAGACAATCTGTCTCCCTCTCACCATGTATAGTAGCTAGCCCATACCTCACCGCCACTCACTGTCCCCTCCCCGAGCACAACCGAGCCGTGGACCACCCGCAGCGCACTGCGCACTGACTGTCTGCGCCATGCCGAGCACACGCTAGAGCACCGCGCCCGACACGCGTGTACACTCCGCCCCTTGACCGCAGCCCGCACCCACCGCGTCGCCACGACCCCAGGAACACCGCGGACATGCCCGTTCACCGCCCCTTGCACCACATCCACCGCTCGCCGTTGAGACCGCCGCCTCTGTCGCTCAGAGCGCATGCACCACCCGACCAAATGCCACCGTCCCTAGGCCCGCATTTATCCTATAGAGCACCACCAGGAGACCAGCTACCGTCTCCTACCTCGAGCCACGCCGCTAGCACGCTGTGCAGCCCTCGCCGGAGCCGCCCGCCCATGCCTTTCGGTCACATCGTCGGGCTATAAATAGAGGCCACCCCCAGCCATTTCCTGCACACCACTCACCTCCCCTCCTGCCACTGATCAGTCCCCACTTCTCCCGGGAGCCACTCGAGCTCGCAGTCACCGGAATTTCACCGGAGCTGGCCGCCTCTGGAGGAGAAGGGCCCGCTGATTGCGACCACCCCCGGAGCTGCCTCGACCACCCCTGAGTTCGCCATTGTCTACCAGTCCATTTGCCTGGCTCGCCATCATCGCTGGAGCCCTGGTACGCCCCCTAAGCACCCCCACCGAGCTGCTAGGGTTCGACCACGCCGGCGATCTGTTCGTCGTCGAAAGACAAGCCCCAACCGTTGATCCTATTTCTAATCTAACGGCCCACATCGCCCCGTACCGCTTCACGCGTTATGAGCCACTGACCGGTGGACCCCCTGTCAGCTGTACCCCGCGCCGTGTGGTGTCACTGGGCCGACCCGTTTTCTTTCCCGCGCGACCCATTTAGTTTGAATTAGGATTTTTCTATTTTAGTTAAACCTAGTTATGTCCCCTAGTTTGAAATTCAATTCAGAGAGATTTACAAATCCAAATGGAGTGATTCCAATTTTGTTAGAAAGCTACTGAAAAGATCTACCCAAGCCCATTGGATTTAATTCAATTAGAGTTAGAGATCTCTCCTAGTATAAATTGTTGGAGATATGCCCAAGAGGCAATAATAAAGTGGTTATTATTATATCTTTATGTTTATGATAAATGTTTACATCCCATGCTATAATTGTATTATTAGGAAACACTAATACATGTGTGTTTTGTAAACATAAAAGAGTCCCTAGTAAGCCTCTTGTTAAACTAGCTTGTTGATTAATGGATGATGTGATGGACACACACCCATAGTAAGCGTAGCATAAGATCAAGTCATTAAGTTCGTATTGCTATAAGATTTTAAATGCATAGTAACCTAATCCTTCGACCATGAGGTTATGTTAATCACCATCACCGGATGGATACTTTGATGACATCAAACGCCGCTTCGTAACTGGGTGGTTATAAAAGTGTCATTGGGTATTCTGAAAGTATGTGTTGAAGCGCATGAACCAAGATTGGGATTTGTCCATCCATATGACGGATAGATATGCTCTGGGCCCTCTCGGTGGAATGTCATCTAGTTAGCTTGCAAGCATGTGACTAGGTCACAAGGGATGACATATCACGGAACGAGTAAAGAGTACTTATCAGTAACGAGGTAGAACTAGGTATGGAGATACCAACGATCAAACCTCGGATAAGTATAGTATCGCGAGACAAAGGGAATTGGTTTCATATGTAAGTGGTTCAATCGATCGCGAAGTCATCGTTGAGTATGTGGGAGCCATTATGGATCTCCAGATCCCGCTGATGGTTATTGATAGGAGATGTGTCTCTATCATGTCTACATATTCACGAACCGTAGGGTGACACACTTAAGGTTCGAAGTTGTTTTAAGTAGATATGGAATGTGCGTTGGAGACCGAATGTTGTTCGGAGTCTCGGATTGGATTCAGGACATCACGAGGAGATCCGGAATGGTCCGGAGAATAAGATTCATATATAGGGGATCATTTTCTAAGTTAGGAAATGTTCCGGAGTGTTTGTATGAGGATTCTAGAAGGTTTCGGAATGTTCCGGAAGGTTCTAGAAGATATCTTGGAGTTTGCTTGAAAATCAAGATAGGGATCAAGGAGTCCTGGTGGGTCAAGACACGGATTCGTGGGGGAGGAGGACTCCTCCCCCCTCCCCAAATTCGTTGGCCATAGAGGAGGGGAGTCCTACAAGGACTCCCCCTCCCCAGGCGCGCCTCCTCCCCTTAAATAGAAGGGCAGGGGCGCCCCCTCCACCCTTGCTCTCATAACACCCAATCTCTGCCGCCTCTCTCCTCCACCATCTTCTGCACAGGCATAGGCGAAGCCCTGCAGGATTCTCTACTCCACCACCACCACCACGCCGTCGTGCTGCTGGGATTCCGTGGAGAAGATCTACTACCTCCGCTGCTCGCTGGAACGGGGAGAGGAAGGTCTGCTTCGACTCCGCACGTGTGACCGTCTGCGGAAGCGCTGCCGAATCGTGGCGCCGGAAGGATCGTCTACTTGACCGAGGGCGGAAGCGCTGTTGGAACGCGACGCCGGAAGGATCGTCCACACGATCTTGAGATCGGCAAGTGATCGACTACATCATCCACGAGATCTAATCTCGTTAACACGTTCGGATCTACGAGGGTTAGTTCCCATCTATCTCGTTGCTCATGTCTAATAGATTAGATCTTGGCTTTTATCTGGATTAGATCTAGGTTTTGTTCGTTCTTGCGGTAGAAATTTTTTGTTTTCCATGCTACGAACCCATCATAAATGAGAAGACAGAAGCTTTTGCACCTTGCAATTTTTTTATAAAATCAACCATGATAGCTTTTGAGTTGATTCCAACTCTCAGAAATCACATTTCACCATACCTATCTAAATATTTAATAATATTAAGGTTTACATGCAGTGACTCTGGACTAGTACCAAAATAATGCTATATATGCATTTCTAGTCACTTTAAATCATTAAATAATGAACTTAAACCAAAGTAATTATGATCCAACCCTTAAATCACATTCCCACATGTTAGAATATGTGGTGATGCATGTGTCCACATGATCCCATATTTGAAGTGGTGAATATTAAATCTTAGTTAATTTTCAATGAGTAGAAATTACTTTTCTAAAATAAAAGAAGGAAACTAGTAAATAAAACTTGTGATGCTTGTGATAATAATAAATCATCAAATGTGTGCCTTAAAGTGTTAATTAGAGTAGTTAAGTATTGTTTGGTGATTGTGTACTCCATATGTATTTATAAACGATAGTACCGACCAAGCGTTCGAGGAGGAGGAGTTCTACCAAGAAGAAGAAGAAAACTTCAACCACTACACCAACCAAGGCAAGCTAGCACTATCCAAGTTAACCCTTGCAAGTTGTACTTGCAAGCCACCATTAGCAATGCAAGCTAACCCTTGCAATCTAGATAACACAAGCAAAGATGCTTTAGGCATGCCTTGACTATACCACTTTGACTATTATTTACCCCAAGTATTATTTTCAAGCTTTACTTCCTTTACTTTACACAAAGTTCTTTACTTGTTTTGAAGGTAGCATAAAGAGTATAAAACTTGACCTATAGAGATAACTTTAGATGTCATTCTATGGCATGAGATTGATCCCATCATTTCCACCTTAGTGAACACTCCTAACTTAGTAGTTTAGAGTAGATAAAAACTTGAGTCACTCTAGATGGGAACACTTGATGAAAATGAATTATGAAAACCTTGGAATGATGAGTCATTCTATTGAGATGTTTTGACATGTTTTGAGAAACACAAATGGTTTATGATGGTGAGAATGTTGAGGCATGAGCCTTAACCCTGTAATAAAACTAATGGTTGGATTTGGATGCGATACCATTCCAAATTTACCGTACAACCACAATACCTGAATTGGGTAAGGCTTAGCCGGAAGTTTATATGCATTAGTATTAGTTCCTCGCGGGAGAGGTTTGAGCTGAGGCTACCTCTCAATGTTGTCCACCTATGAAGTGCCCAAGATGATAGATGGTCATGGTTGGGAGGCCATGCTCAAAAGAGATGTGCTTATACTAGGGTGTGTAAAGGAAAAGTTATATTTGATTATCTGCGTACTAAGTATGATGATTCAGGGTTAGCCCTGACAGATGTATCGAATCTTGTGGTGAAAGTGTACCACCTCTACAGAGTGTCCAACTATTCGAATAGCCGCGTTCGTCATTATGGACAGTTGGAATGGCCATACTGTTTCATTGTCAGATGTTTTCAAAATGACTTATGAAATGAATGATGAATCTTGACTTGACCACAACAGGGTTGTGTTTATGACACTAGCTTCCAACTTAGGTGATTCTAGAACTTTATTTTATCTTTCTTTGCTTCAGAACTCAGCTTAGGTTTCAAACTTAACTTTATAGTTAAACTTAGAGTTAGCATTTTAACTTAGAACTATACTACTTGTTAGTGGTAGTTTGCGAGTACTTAAAGAGTACTCATGGCTTTTGTCCCTGGCTTCTCATGGCCAGACTATGAAGGACACTACCAAGATGATGGCCAGCAGGATGGCTATGATAACTAGGACTATCTGCCTTCGTCAGCATTGCCTGTGCCCGTGAAGATGGACCCTACCGCTACGCTTATCTTTTATTCCGCTTCTTGTTGTATTAAGACTGGATCATGAAATCCTTATTTGTGTAAGACCTTATGTATGGTTTGTAATGGATGATGTACTGTGATATCCAATCTGTTATGTCTCGCAAAAATGGTAATCCTGGGATTGCGATGGATGACATAACAGGCATCTGGGATTAAAAATCCGGGTGTTGACACCGGCTTCCCGATGCCGATGACATTCGTTCTCCGTGAGTGCCCTACATGTATCGGCTTAGATGGGTCCCATTGTTTGACGCTGTAGAGGACTGTGGGAACCTCGATCGAGTGGGTGGATTTGAGGTGTAGATACAATGTTAATTTGTTGCCGACCCAGTTGCATCCTGGCTCCATGCAGATAAAGGGGTTGTGGCTACAGGAGATCATGTGGCCATAGAGTTCGTTAAAGGAGACCACTTTCGAGCAGTTGTAGTTCGGGCAGCTGTAACCTTCTCCACCGATGACTTGACGGTGTAGCTCCTTGGAGCATGCGGCCAGCCGGATGGTGCTTTTAGTGTCCAGACGCTCAGGGATTTTGTTGACGACGTCGTCACCGACCTTGCTAAAGCCGTTGCACCACCGACTCTCCCTCGAACCTCTCCAAATTTTGTACAGACGATCCGACATTGCGTCGAGGAGGATTGGGGGCGAGGGAGGATCTATATAGAACTGTTTGGGGGTTTTTTTGGAGGAGAGGGGTGGTGGTCTAGAAGGAGACATGCACCGGGCGAGATGGCGAGGAAAATGTGTGATCCATGCGGTGGAGAGGATCCCAAATGCGACATGGCGGCATCGACGAGTGGGGATAAAATAAACTTAGATGGGGAAGATGGGATGGCTCTTTGAAAGAGGTTTTTTATTTCTTGTACTAATTAACCATGTCACCTCCTGGCGTAGTATAGTCTCATCACGTCGGTTTGACCAAACACATTATTTATTTACAGGTTCTACTGTAGTAGTATTTGCATAAGTAGGAGTAGTAGGTAGGAGTATTTACTCTACCTCCGTCCCGAGGAATAAGGCGTCCTTGTTTTGCGTGTTTTTTCTTTGACCAAGATTCACTCTAAATATATATAAGGAATGTTGGTAGAAAATTAGCATTATTGGATAGTATTACTCTACCTCCAACAGTACTAATTTTACACAAATTAATCAAGTGTATTAGTTACTCTATTTATTCGGTCAAATTTTACACAAAATAATCAAGTATGTATCTTCTTGGCACCCGCGTGCACACCTACTAGTTGATCTCTCCCTCGTCCGTAGTGTGGTGCTCAGCACATGTGTCATGGTTAGGGTTGCGAGCGGGATCCCGTTAAAGTCAGGCCTCTAGTTCATTTGAAGTTTCTATAGGAGTACTTCAAAATGAACTAGAAGCGGAACTTTCACGGGATGCCGCTTTCAACTCTAGCCATGGTACGTTGGCTCTGTGTTTGTCTATCGTGTGTTCGTCATCTACGTTGTGTTGGTGTGCATAGGAAGGAACCACTTTGGGCGTTGGGTTGGGGCGGCGGCAAAAAATAGTCGCGGATCAAACTTTTCGGGTTTCGATTTTTTCACTTGCTTCATCCCAAACATCGCATGAAAGGTTATTACAAGGATCGACACTCAAAACACTAGAGAATGTATATTGTACCTGGTATGTATACATATATATATATACGTCCCATCACATTCTATGCACTTCATTAGCAAGATCTGGCAAAAGTGAGCACCGCGCTGATTTCCTTTTTGTTAAGCAAGTTGTTGTTGTTCTAGTACGAACAATATGGCTCACCTAGTAGGTGGAGAAGAAGAGCCAGTCCCGACTGCTTTTTCATGCTTATTTTCAGGCCCCATTATACTAAAACATGGGTTAGGTGTAATTTTCTCTTTTTTGAGGTCCTTGATGTAACATGTACACTTCCACTAGTCATGTTAAGTTGTTAACCGAAGCATCTCACTCCTTCTAGGCCAAATCTAGTTGAAAAAAGATGCCACCGCCCCAGATTTCAGATAAAGTGGACCATGCTTTCTTATAACTTCCTTGTTTTAGAATTGTTGAATCTTCCTAGCTAGGTAACTTCCCCCACTTAGAGGACTTTATGCTAATTTAATGAAATTATGTTAGATATGAGCTACAAGTAAGTGTGATAGGTTGCTCTTGAATTTTAGAGATGCCGTTTGTTGGTACCAATGTTGTAAATATATCGAGAACCATCGCGAGATTTGAAATATGCAACTAACTTTGTGCTAAGAATATGCATGCCTTCAAATTTGATAATGTTTGGAAGACATTGAAATAAAACAAATAATAAACCAAATACCTTCATGTGGCATCCTCTTATGCGTATTGCTCGCCATAAAAAAACCAGAAATAAGTGCCTGACACTTCTTTTCAAAAGAAAAATGACTATATTGCTTCACAATTTCCATATCACTATATAGTGTACGAATAACTTTGAACATCGGCAGTTGGATATAGATTGGCAAAACCCGACATTGTTGACCATTGGATCTCTTTTATTACATTTGATTATGTCATGTCTAGCATATAGAAGATCCCATTATTGTTGGCCTCTAGCACCATGAACATACTATGCACAAAAAGTACAGAGAACATGGTTTTAAATGCCACAAGCCAAGTTTCTAGATATAGTGGAAAATGTTTTATGTACGATTCCCAATTTTTATGAGTTTTCAAAGCTTCCGAGCTAACTTGGACCACTCAAATGAATTTATGTCTCTATTAACAAAATCATGTCATATTTGAACTAGAAGCTCTAGAAAGTGGTAGATTTGCATCAAAGTTCTACAAAAAGATTTTGGAGGTACGCATCAGGTAGTTAATATATCAGAAACAATCGAGAGTTTTGAAAAATTCAACTTCCTACTAAGAATTTGTATCTTGGCAATTTTGAACCCGTTTTGAAACAATCACATGTAATAAAGAAAAACAGAAAAACAAATATTTACGCATGGCATCCTATCACGTCACGTGTACAGCCTGCCAGGAAACTGATAACCATGGGATTTTACAACTTCTGGAAGCCAGCCCCGCGATATTTTCCCACCATGTATGAATATTATTAGGTTTCAACCCTGATGACCAAAAAAGGTCATGGCCATATCGACAACATAGTTAATGTATTGTTCCCACATTAATTTGGTATATCGGTGCATCTTGGGGTAGTAGGAAATGTTGCCCGCGGGAGTCTCAACATTGGGCTTGTTTGATTCGCGGGATAGGGAATACAAAGGAATAGGAAAAACACAATACTATTAGAATATCATGTCCAGTTGAATCCTACAAGATTTGGAGCCTACAGAAATTTTTCTTAAAGAAGTGTTTGATTCACAGGAAAGTAAAGGAATTGTAACATGAGGCTGAGGTGGATTGTTCTTAAAATTTTATGGAAGACAAGTGCATGGCGTCCTTTTGCATGTATCACATGCCATGCAAAATGATAAACTTGAGTTTGTACAACTTTTCAAAAAACAGGTTCACAAAATTGTCCTACAATGCGTATGAATAGGTTTTGAGTCGGACGACCAAGATCAATGCCATATCTTGTGATACACATCATAGTTTATGGTAATTTCCCCATATTTTGTGGATTGGTGCATCTTGGCATTATTGTAAACACTATTTTGTCAAGAGGACTTTCTAAGAAGTATTATGAAAAGAGATGATCTCAATTTTCCAAGTGATAGGATTTTTTTGTGAAAAATGGAACGTTGTTTTCCGTAAAGCAAATAGTAGTACTAGGAAAAAGAAGGATTAAAATGGAGGGGGAAACTAGGAGCTACTGTATAAGAGATGATGGGGTTAGAGAAGGCAGCCCGAGAGGGCTGCAGCGAAGAGGTGTTGAACGTGGTTCAATGTCAGAGCAAAGTTATGAAAAAAAAAGATAGAAATAGAGCTGTCGTAGTACCATGGCACGTGTGCGCAGTGCCACATTGTGGACGAGGGAGATATCAGCTAGAGGATGGACGTGATGCAATAAAGGAGAGAGTAGTATACAATTTATTTTCCTTGCATAGAGGAGGAGTAGCACACTATAAGGCTACAGGAGTGAGCACCACGCTGATTTCCTTTGTTATGCAAGTACAAGTGGACCTCATAAAAAATGAAAATTTCATCCAAGTCCATGCATTTAGCACAAGGACCCTGAAACTTAGCAATGAAGTGTGTGTTTTGAGGTTTGCGCACACTAGCGTTCATCATGCTAAAGACTATCAGTAGAATCTTTCTAGATACTAAGAATGGAAAATAAGATCCAATGGTTAGCAATGTTTGGATTTGCCAGTCTTAGTCAAATGTTCAATATTCCGTACACCATTAAGTGGTATGGTGTTGTGAGAGATAAGACAAGATAAAGATAAGATAAGAAGTACTGTGAATGGACAATCTAACTTTAGGTATCATAGAGCGAGGTGCTTGAGAGTTAACACGGTCGGTGGAAGTACAAGTTACAACAAGGACCTCGTAAAAATGAAAATTATTGCATCCAAGTCCATGCATCATTTATCACAAGGACCCTGAAATTGAGAAATGACGTGTGTGTTTTGAGGTTTGCGCATACCAGCGTTCATCATCGTGCTAAAGACTATCAATATAATCTTTCTAGATGCTAATAATGGAAAATAAGATCTAATGGTTAGCAATGTTTGGATTTGCTAGTCTTGATCCAACGGCTAATATTCAAAGTTCATCTTTACACTATGAAGTGGTATGGTATTGTAAGATATAAGACAAGATAAACATAAGATAAGAAGTACTACAAATGTCCGATCTAATGGTAGGTGTCATAGGAACGATGTGCTTGAGAGTTAACACGATCGGTGAAAGTACATGTTACATCAAGGACCTTGTAAAAAATAAAAAATTGCATCCAAGTCCATGCATTTAGCACAAGGACCCTGAAACTGAGCAATGAAGTGTTTATTTGAAGTTTGTGCATACTAGCATTCATCGTGCTAAAGACTTTCAATAGAATCTTTCTAGATGCTAAGAATGGAAAATAAGATCCAATGGTTATTAACAATATTTGGATTTGTGAGTCTTGATAAAACGGTCAATGTTTCATACACTATATAGTGATGGTATGGTATTGTAAGAGATAAGACAATATAAAGATAAGATGAGAATATTACGAATGGTTGATCTAATGGTAGGTCTCGTTGGAGCGAGGTGCTTGAGAGTTAACACGGTCGGTGGAAGTACAAGTTACATCAAGGAACTCATAAAAATGATAATTGCATCCAAGTCCATGCATTTAGCACAAGGACCCTGAAACTGAGAGCAATGAAGTGTGTGTTTTGAGGTTTGCGCATACTAGTGTTCATCGTGCTAAAAACTATCAGCAGAATCTTTCTATATGCTAAGATTGGAAAAAAGGATCCAACAGTTGGCAATGTTTGGATTTGCTAGTATTGATCCAATGGTCAATGTTCAAAGTTAATATGTACACTATGTAGTGGTTTATTGTATTGTATTGTATTGTATTATATTGTATTGTAAGAGATAAGACAAGATAAAGAGAAGATAAGAAGTACTACGAATGGCCTATCAAATGGTAGGTCTCGTAGGAGAGAGGTTGTTGAGAGTTAACATGGTTGGTGGAAGTACAAGTTACATCAAAAGGACCTCATAAAAATGAAAATTGCATCCAAGTCCATGCATTTATTAGCACAAGGACCCTGGCCCGCTGATCTCTTTCTCGTCCACAATGTGGCGTTGCCCACGTGCCTCGACCTGCATTGTCGTTCCATTTCACACCCTGCGAAGATGAAGCACCAAGCACACCCCCAACACGCTGGTTCGAAAGTGTGAGGAGCGTTTTGTGTGTTTGTGTGAAGCAAGTACAGTAGTACGAAGGGTATGGCTTAGTTTCTCGCTCGAGAAGGACTCGAGTGCTTTTCCTTGCTTAACTTTAGGGCCCTTTGTGCTAAGTTTATGGACCTCTACGCAATTTTCTCTTTTTTGAGGTCTTCGATCTAAACCGTACTCCTACCAACCGTGTCAAATTTTAACTAGAAGTAAGCATGATAGATAGATTGCTCTTAATTTTTCCAAAAAAATGTTTTAAGCTAACCAGGAATTCAGTACATCGAAAACTATCAAAAAGCTTTTTCTTAAAACTTCCAAACTAACCTACAATTTACTTGTAATTCAAATTGGACCAAACTTCGATAAATTGGCACAAAGTCTCATTCAAGTCAACAGAATTAGCTAGGAAGTTTTAAAATTCGCAAAACATGGGAAAATCGAGAATGTTCATTCCTTATAGTTGGAAACTCACACCAACAACATCGTTTACTAAAAGAAGATGCACCCATCTACCTTCGAAAAGACAATTAATCCAAGAGAAATCTATCAAGCTAACTTGTAGCTCGAGTTTGACCTAATTTCGTTAAGTTGTCAAGATGCATATTTTAAGCAAGAAGTGGAACGTGTTGTCAAAATTTCATGACCTTTACTGTATATATGCACGCAAAAAAAATTATGTTTTCTCTATCCATCACTGCCTCATCACCATCCACGCACACCCAGGCTGACTGATCTCTCCCTCGTCCACAATGTGGCGCTTCCCACACCTGCGTCGACTTGCCTTGTCATTCCATTTCACACCCTACGAAGAGGAAGCACCAAGCACACCCCAACACACTGGTTCGAAAGTGTGAGGATCATTTTTTTGCGTGAAGCGAGTACAGTAGTACGAAGGGTATGGTTCAGTTGCTCGACCGAGAAGGATCCGACTGCTTTTCCTTGCTTAACATTAGGGCCCTTTGTGCTAAATTTACAAACCTCTATGTAATTTTCTCTTTTTTGAGGTCTTCGATGTAAACTGTACTCGCTCCCACCGACCGTGTCAAATTTTAACTACTAGTAAACACGATAGATAGATTCCTCTTAAAATTTTCCAATTTTTTTATGAAGCTATAACCAGGAATTCAGTACATCGAAAACCAACGAAAAGCTTTTTCATAAAACTTCCAAAGCAACCTACAATCCACTTGTAGTTCAAATTTGACCTACTTTTTATAAATTGGCATAGAGTCTCATTGAAGTCAGAAGAGTTGGCTAGGAAGTTTTAAAATTTGTAAAACATGGGAATATCGAGAATGTTCTTTCCTGATGTTTGGGAAGCAAGTGTAAATTTTGAAAACCGGAAAAGTTTGAATTTTTGTGCCGCCAAGGACCAAAGTGGTTTGCTTCCTATGTAGTACTACTCTTCGTCCCTACTCCACACCAACACGAGGCTGCCGAACACGCCAGAGACACAGAGCCGCCGTACCAAGGCACATGTTCGCAGCACCACACTATGGATGAGGGGAGAGAGATTAGCCGATCCGGTGCGCGAGGGGAAAGGGGAGGACAGATGGAGCATAGCGAAGGAGAGAGAAAACACATGATTTGTTTTGCGTACATAGGTCCTGAAATTTACTACTAATATAGTGTACACTGTAAGTACGCAGGAGTACCTCGTGTCAGAAACCCATCATAACTTTGCTCTGACATGGAACCGCCTTGAACTTCTCTTTGCTACTGCCCTCTTCCCCTATCAACGTTTTATTCTCTCAGCATGTACAGTGCATGGACAGAGGTGACCATATGTCTAAGCAAAGAAATATACTACTTCCGCATTATGTAAAAAATCACACCTTAATAAGGCCTACTATGTGGCATCCGCTAAGGTTCACCTTATATAGAGTGGGAAAAATAAAGTTATCTTTAAGCCTAAGGTGCACCTCAAGCTTGTGGGTTGCCCATAGAGAATAGAAATATCATTTCCCCTCTCTCCCTATTTCATGTGATCATTTTCAAAAGGGGTTCAAAATTTTCAAGATGCAAAATCTTTTTTTTGAGGAAGACGCAAAATCTTTGCTAAAGGACGAACCAGTCGTCAAAGCTCTTTGTGGTTTCTGATATATTAATTGACTGCTCGATGGGTACCCCCAAAAGATTTTTTCATAAAACTTTCAAAGCAACCTACAATTTATTACTTGTAGTTCAAATTTGACCTTATTTCGATACATCGACATGAAGTCATTCAAGTGGGCGGAGTTATCTAGGAAGCTTGAAAACTCATAAAACATCAGAATCTCAAGTACAACATGTTGTTGATCCACTGTATATGTGTGAAAACTTGGCTTGTGGCATTCATATCGAATATTCTTTGCACTTTCTTTATAGAAAAGAATGATCTCGTCATCAATTGAGAATGTTCTTTCCTAGTAGTTGGACACTCACACCGACGGCACTGCTTTACAAAAAGAGATGCACTCATCTACCTTTGAAATGACATTTAATTCAAGAGCAATCAGTCATGCTTACTTGTAGCTCAAGTTTGACCTAATTTCATTAAACGGTCAAGATGCAAAATCTTAGTAAGAAGTTGAACCTGTTGTGGACGAGGAAGAGACAAGCCGGACTGTGCACCCGCGATTGCAGAGAAGAAATCGATGGAGGATGGATGGTGAGAGCCAGTGAAGGAGAGAGAAAATGCAACTTGTTTTGCGTGCATATACTAGTACTAGGTCCATACATTTACTACTAGTGGAGTGTACCCTGTACCTCGTGTCAGCAGCCCATCATAGCTTTACTCTGACATCGCACCGCCTTTAAGTCCTCTTCTGCGCTGCTCTTGTGCTGCCTCTTTTTTTTGAAAGTCTCGTGCTACCTCCCTCTTTTTCTCTTACTTGTGTAGCTCAGGTTTAACCAAATTTCGTTAAATTATTAAGATACAAAATCTTAGCAAGAAGTTAAAGCTATTGTCCAAACTCTCGGTGGTTTCCGATATACTCCTAATTGACCCTCGTCGGGTACCACCAAAAGCTTTTTCGTAAAACTTTCATAGAAACCTACAATTTACCTGTCGCCGTCCTCCTCTCCGTCGCCAACAGCCGTCGCCATGCTCGGTCGCCGCTCTACACCACCGCCACCGTCACCACCGCTATCACCTTCGAAAAGATGCACCCATCTACCTTCGAAAAGACAATTAATCCAATAGCAATCTATCATTCTA
The DNA here is from genome assembly GCA_910589775.1 of Avena eriantha. Lineage (NCBI taxonomy): Eukaryota > Viridiplantae > Streptophyta > Magnoliopsida > Poales > Poaceae > Avena > Avena eriantha. The sequence goes on from OU342743.1 coordinate 80,274,171, forward strand.
ACTTGTAGCTCAAGTTTGACCTAATTTTGTTAAGTTGTCAAGATGCATATTTTAAGCAAGAAGTGGAATGTGTTATCAAAATTTCAGGACCTTTACTATATTTATGCATGCAAAACAAATTATGTTTTCTCTATCCTTCACTTCCTTATCACCATCCATGCACACCCAGGCCGACTGATCTCTCCCTCATCCACAACATGGCACTACCCACACGTGTGTCGACTTGCCTTGTCATTCCATTTCACACCCTACGAAGAGGAAGCACCAAGCACACCCCAAGCACGCTAGTTCGAATGTGTGAGGAGCATTTTTGTGTGAAGCGAGTATATTAGTACGAAGGGTATGGCTCAGTTGCTCGCTTGAGAAGGACCCGACTGCTTTTCCTTGCTTAACATTAGGGCTCTTTGTGCTAAATTTATGGACCTCTACGTAATTTTCTCTTTTTTGAGGTCTTCGATGTAAACCGTACTCGCTCCCACTGACCGTGTCAAATTTTAACTACTAGTAAGCATGATAGATAGATTCCTCTTAAAATTTTCTAAAAACTTTTGAAGCTATAACCAAGAATTTAGTACATCGAAAACCACCATAAAGCTTTTTCGTAAAACTTCCAAAGCAACGCACAATTTACTTCTAGTTCAAATTTGACCTAATTTTGACAAATTGGCACAAAGTCTCATTGAAGTCAGCAGAGTTGGCTAGGAAGTTTTAAAATTTGCAAAACATGGGAATATCAAGAATGTTCTTTCCTTAAAGTTGGCAAACTAACACCCATCGTTTACTAAAAGAGGATGCACCCATCTACCTTCGAAAAAACAATTAATCCAAGAGCAATCTATCACGCTAACTTGTAGCTCAAGTTTTGACCTAATTTCGTTAAGTTGTCAAGATGCAATTTCTTAGCAAGAAGTTGAACGTGTTGTCAAAATTTCAGGACCTTTACTATATATATGCACGTAAAACAAATTATGTTTTATCTCTCCTTAACTACCTCATAACCATCCACGCACACCCCGGCCGGCTGATCTCTCCCTCACCCACAATGTGGCGCTGCCCCCGTGCGTTGACCTACCTTGTCGTTCCATTTCACACCCTACGAAGAGGAAGCACCAAGCACAACCCCATCATGTTGGTTCGAAAGTGTGAGGAGAATTTTTTGTGTGAAGCTAGTACAATAGTACGAAGGGTATGGCTCAGTTTCGCGCTCAAGGACCCGCCTGCTTTTCCTTGCTTAACTTTAGGCCCCTTTGTGCTAAATTTATGGACTTCTACATGTAATTTTCTAATTTTGAGGTCTTTGATCTAAACTGTACTCCCACCGAACGTGTCAAATTTTAACCACAAGTAATAAGCGTGATAGATAATTTCCGCTTAAAACTTTCCAAAAAAACTTTTGAAGCTAACCAGGAATTTAGTACGTCAAAAACCACCGAAAAGCTTTTTTGTAAAACTTCCAAAGCAACCTCAATTTACTTATAGTTCAAATTTGACCTAATTTCAGTAAATTGGCACATATTCTCATTCAAGTCGGCAGAGTTAGCTAGGAAGTTTTAAAATTCGCAAAACATGGGAAAATCAAGAATGTTCTTTCCTGATAGTTGGAAACTCACACCGACTACATTGTTTACTGAAATAAGATTCACCCATCTACCTTTGAAAAGACAATTATTCCAAGAGCTATCTATCGCACTTACTTGTAGTTAAAGTTTAACCTAATTTCATTAAGTTGTCAATATGTAGAGTCTTAGCAAGAAGTTGAACCTCTTGTCAAAATTTCCAGACCTTTACTATATATATGCACGTAAAACAAGTTGTGTTTTCTCTCTCCTTCACACTGTCTCATCACTATCCACACACACCCCAACCGACTGACCTCTCCATCATCCACAACGTGGTGCTGCCCACGTGTGTCGACCTGCCTTGTCGTTCAATTTCACACCCTGCGAATAGGAAGCACCAAGCACACCCCAGAATGCTCGTTCGAAAGTGTGAGGAGCGTTTTGTATGTGTGTGAAGCAAGTACACTAGTACGAAGCTTATATGGCTAAGTTGCTCGCTCGAGAAGGACCCGACTGCTTTTCCTTGCTTAACTTTAGGGCCCTTTATGCTAAATTTATGAACCTCTATGTAATTTTCATATTTTGAGGTCTTCGATGCAAATCGTACTTTCTCCCACTGTCCATGTCAAATTTTAACTACTAGTAAGCACGATAGATAGATTCCTCTTAAAATGTCCCAACAAACTTTTGAAGCTCTAACCAGGAATTCAATACATCGAAACCACCGAAAAGCTTTTTCATAAAACTTCCAAATTAATCTACGATTTACTTGTAGTTCAAATTTGACCTAATTTCAAAAAATTGGCACAAAGTCTCATTCAAGTCAGAAGAGTTAGTTAGGAAGTTTTAAAATTCGCAAAACATGGGAAATTTGAGAATGTTCTTTCCTGATAGTTGGAAACTCACACCGACGACATCGTTTACTAAAAGAAGATGCACCCATCTACCTTCAAAAAGACAATTAATCCAAGAGTTATCTATCACACTTACTTCTATCTCAAGTTTGACCTAATTTCGTTAAGTTGTCAAGATGTAGAATCTTAGCAAGAAGTTGAACCTCTTACCAAAATTTTGGGACTTTACTATATATATGCACGCAAAACAAATTGTGTTTTCTCTCTCCTTCCCTGCCTCATCACCATCCACACACACCCTGGCCAGCTGATCTCTCCCTCGTCCACAATGTGGCGCTGCCCATGTGCATCGACCTGCATTGTCATTCCATTTCACACCCGGCAAAGAGGAAGCACCAAGCATACCCCCAACATGCTGGTTCGAATGTGTAAGGAGCGTTTTGTGTGTTTGTGTGAAGCAAGTACAGTAGTACAAAGGATATGGCTCAGTTTCTCGCTCAAGAAGGACCCGAGTGCTTTTCCTTGCTTAACTTTAGGGCCCTTTGTGCTAAGTTTATGGACCTCTATGTAATTTTCTCTTTTTTGAGGTCTTCGATGTAAACCATGTCAAATTTTAACTACAAGTAAGCACGATAGATAGATTGCTCTTAAAATTTTCCAAAAAAACTTTTTAAGCTAACCAGGAATTCAGTACATCGAAAACTATCGAAAATATTTTTCTTAAAACTTCCTAGCTTATAGACAAATTCTGCCACATACATAGGTGATGCCCTAATACTAGTATGAAAATAGAAGCTGTAAATAGTACTCCGTTGATGTGACGAGAATGTACTATGCTAGGAAGTGACATGTTTAATTTATTGCATAGGGGAGCGTTACACGCATTCACGCTAGCCGGCGTCCTCTATGTAGCCACTTCTTACAGCAGAAGAAAATAAAAAACCTCTTTCAAAGAGCCATCCCATCTTCCCCATCTATGTTTAGTTTATCCCCACTCGCCGATGCCGCCTGGCCGCATCTCTAGCGCGCGCTTCACACATTTTACTCCCCATCTTGCATGTTGCATCACTCCCTCCAGGCCACCAGCCCTCTCCTCCAAAAACCACCACCAACTCTACATGGATCCACCCTCTCCCCCAATCCGCCCGGACGGGATGGCGCATTCGAGGTGTAACCCATGACACTATAGCTAGAGAAAGGTCGGCAACGACGTCTTCAACGAAATCACTACGCGTCTGGACACTATCAATGCTGTTAGGCTGGTCACATGCTCCAAGGAGCTGTACCGCCAGGTCGCCGGCAGAAAAGGTAGCAGGTGCCCCAGCGACCGCTGTTGTTCATTGGTCTCCTACACATCTACGAGCACAAGATCGAGTGCTGCTACACCTCGTGTGCAACCTGCACAGAGCGAGGATGCGAGTTCGTCACCCATCCATTTTCTGTGCACGAGATCTTTGACCACTTGAAACTTTCCCACAAGATGTACTATTTTCCCGAACTAACCTACTCCAATTAGCACTAGTACCCAACTAACCGGGTGCCCGCACAAGAGATCATCAACATCGGGAAAGAGGGCATGGAGTTTGCCACCCTAATTGGAGGGTACACCACAGACATCTTCCTACCGTTAGGTACGTCAGGTCGGCAGCGTGCGAATCGCCGCGGTACAAGGTGATGTTATGGTCGTTGCCGTCATGGAATAAGCTCCATTCGGTCGAAATGGTGGCGACATCTGAGTAGACGAGCAGGCCTTCGTCGGCTGAAGTTGCGCTGAAAGGGCTCATGTCGTACCTGTCGAAACCACGGCGTTACTTGTGCGCTTATGAAGATGTTTCGGAATTCCCCTAGATTACAAGAATATCAAACAAGAGTGAGTTAACACATATAAATCTTCTTGTGATGATCCTAATATGAATATATGTAATGTCGTACTAATTAATTACTTTATGTTGGTGACAGACCCAATTGGTATGGGTTGTCCAGCCAAATATGTCTTCATGTTCAATGTTCGCTGATGCAGTCCAATGGAACTGTGTGGTGCCTGGCTACAAGTTCACCGCAATTCTGTTTGTGATCCAATCCCACCTTAGGGAAGCCCTGTTTGTGATCCAATCCCACCTCAGGGAAGCCCACACCACGAGGTTGCGCATTTTACACTATGGTAGGAAAGGCAAGTACATCTCTAAGCCGACACCGACACCGGGCTTGCAAAATGTAGATATCGGGCTAACCGGGTACGATGACACGATGTTCTGCGTGCTATTTGACGGGTGCGACGATGTCATCTTGATATCCGTCGTGTGTGTCAGGCCGGCGGCACGCGTGTCACCGCAGTTCATCGTGAAGTTGAGCTCTGCACATCCAAATTGCTTGTGTGAGAAGGTTTCTATGCGAATTCTAAAGCCACTTTCTCTTTGCAGTTTGTCGGTCTAATCTGGTCGCTCGTTGTCAGAATCGATCATCGGAGTTCACCATGGAATACAAGCTTTGTATCGACAAGTTCTTAGTGATTAACACATCTTTATCTTCTTGTGATGATCCTAACTTGAACACATGTACTCCTTGACATGATTTTTCTTATCATTTTGGGACATGTAGTTCCTAGCTTAAGGTAGAGTATTTTGTATGGAGTTCTGCTACTGCTAATCTATTTTATAGTAGGAGTAATACCTATGTACTGGTACTTGTTCAGACTGACGGATCTAGTGCAGAATATGGTCTCTCTTTCTTTTTGAATCATGGCCTTGCTACATCTACCGAATTTCAATGTCTGCATTGCTAAATCTATCAATTCCTTTGATCATTATCTGTACTGCTAAATTGGTCACTTTGAAATGATGCTAAATCCGTCAAGTGCCGCTTATTATGAACTGGGAATCTGTTGATATTTTTTTTGTCTTATTCAGTACCGCTGAATCTTTCAAATGCCAGTGAATATGTCAAATGTTCTGTTGTTGCTATTACTAAAAGTATTTTTTAGAACTAATAGTGATGTATTGGTACTTGTTTTGATCAAGACCAGTAGATAGTCTTGCTCTTCTTTTGGAACATGGCCAGAATATGTTCTCTCTGTCCTTTTGAATTATGGCCTTGTTACATCTATTGAATTTTAGTGTCTGTATTGTTAAATCTGTCAATTCTTTTGGTCATTATTTGTACTGCTAAATCGGTCACTTTGAAATATTGTTGAATCTGTCAAGTGCTGCTGATTATGTATTTGGAATCTATTGATATTTTTTTGTTTTATTCAGTGCTGCTGAATCTTTCAAATGCTAGTGAATCTGTCAAATAACCCTGTCAAGTATTTTGTAGAACTAATACTGACGTACTAGTACTTTTTTAGATCAAGGGCAGTAGATGGTCTTACTGTTCTTTTGAAACATGGCCTTGTCACAATCTAGATGAGGCTTGGGGAATTTTGGTTTGCATATGAGGGTCACACCGTCGTTGATGCGAGTAGAAGGTATGCATAGAAAAGCAGGCTTGATGGTCAGTTTTGCTTGCTCTGATGATCGAGTGTGTTCAGAGAAAAGCGATTGATCCCACACTAAGGTTTTTAGTGCTGAAACAAGAATTGATTCTCGCCGTCCTGCTATTGAATTTTAGAGTCTATATTGCTGAATCGGTCACTTTGAAATGCTGCTGAATATGAACTGGGAACCTGTCGTTCTTTCACCAAGCATGATTGATGACTAGATTTCTGCACCAACAACAGGGTTATTGCAGTACTTGTAGCAGCAAATATTTAAGAGTTTGTCCCGATGGGAGATCAACAAACGGAAACAACATGACCCCGCAGCCACGTTGTCAATGCGGCCATGTTTCGCACCCAAACCGTGGTTTGGAAATATCCTATTCTATATGTTACTAGAACAACGATAATTGAGAGAGGTTTAAAATATCTAATAACAAAGAACTTTCAACAAGAACAAAATAAACTAAGACAGAAAGTAAACAGGAATATGAACTGAATTAAAGAGATTGTAGTTGTAGGATTGAATGGAATGAGAGAGGGCTTCTAGGCTTCGGTCTCACTAGTACTAGATGGGCAAATATATGTGTGATCTATAAGAGATTTCTTAGACAAATAAACGTTCCCCATTTGTTTACCGGGCTGTCACTCTGTGTGCACTATGCATGATTCTCGCGCATCACCGCAAGGCAAAAGGCACTTCCGGACCAAAGGATCACATAAAAAACTCATCTTAGATCACAATAAATTCTAACTTAGCGCACTAGATAATACCTCAACCTAGAATTGAATCAATCACTCACACATGGATGAGCAGCAAAACATATATAAATATATAGTGATGTCACAACTGTATTGAATCTTACAATTACCAAACACAAGATAGAGAGAGGGAGATGGAGATGATGATGGAGATGGAGATCGATGCGTGGTGGTGATGATGTCTTCCTTCTCCTCCTCTTCTTCTTGCTTGGATGCCTTGATGGTGATGGTGTTGAGGGAGATCTAGATCTCGGAGGTGTGGTTGAGGCAGAGCTCTGCCGCCATGGAGATTGGATGGGTGGCGGTGGCGGCAGGGCTCCGCCCATGAAGGGCTATGGTGTGGTGGCTCTCTCTTGGGTCCTCCCTCCTTTATATAGGCCTTGGGGTTCCCTAGGGTTCCCCTAATACCGTCATATGACTTAGGGAAGGTTCTGAAGCTTCTCTGGGGCGAAATCCCGACGTTTGCGACCTTTTTACCAACTATACAGCCAAACTATACGACGAGAAATTTTAGTTCCGGCCGTATAGTTGGCCGTTGAACTTGGAGATCCTTTAGTATTTTGGTTGCCATTTCTTCATACGAACTCCGTTTTGGGTGTTATTGGGCTTGTTGAGTTCGTCTCGTCGAGGGTTACTACCCCATGGTCTTGGATATTTATTCTGAGAAGTTTGGAAAAATTCACTTTTCCAACTCTCAAATGGCTAAGTCGGTCCCTGCAGCTCCTCCATACTATGCTCTCTTTGTTCCCTTTTATCCATAATCTTCACCAACACCTACACACATGTCATAGACAAGGAAAGTGATAAAATTCTACCTAAACTACTAAATGTGCAAAAGCTCATATGAAAGTAAATGAGAACTAGAAGTCATGCATATAAGGCATAGCTATAGCTGGAAGAAACATGATATGAGAGATAAATGACACATTTTATATGGCTAAAAGAGGTGGTATTTCATAGCCATCAACTTCCCCAAGCTAGACCTTGCTCGTCCTTGAGCAGGAAGGGTCGGTAATAAATTAATGGTTATGAAATGGCCTATCATTGGAAATCAATGCCTTCCATCCTTATTTCTTCTACAAGCTTGAAGAGAGAAAACATGTATTCATACAAGGCAACACAAGCTCAGTTATAAAGACCACTAAAGATTCATCAAAACTTATATGCTCCATGTCAACAGTGAATCTACCTTGCAGAAAAACTTGTGATCCTCTTATTGCACATTTTGTATAAGTTTTCATATCATTATTTTTTATGAGGCAAAACTTAGTCACAACTAGATGTCAAGCATAAATACAAATAAAGTTTATCTATTCTACCCAATCATGTCATCTAGTTAAGGCTCTCAAGTGCAAACATCAGTTATTGAGTTTAAGAAAGTGTATCTCTTAGTAAGGAGATTTATGCCAAAAGAAAATGCGAGAACATGTCGAAAGAAGCATAGGATTAGAGTGTATCTTTTGGTCATCCACACCAATGAATTATGGCTATCAAACACTCATTTTCTATTCTTTGTCTTTCTAAAACTTCAGTTCATCAGTAATGAGATCATGCCAAAACTTAGTGTGTTTAATCAGACTGTGCAGGCTAAGAATGGATACTCGTGACCATTACCAAGGTTTCCCTTTTCGGTATAATGATTTCTCATAACGGTCAGAGGAGCATTCCCTCTTTTGCTTTGAATGCAGGCTCATGAGAATATGAATGCATACCCAAATGTAGCATTTCTACTACATATGTTGGGCAACGCATAGCCAAACTCTAAGAGTTTCCTCTTTTTGGACTGTTCAAAGGCCAGCACAGTTGTTAGCATCCCATGTTGTGTGACAGTGGTGCATACACGCATCAAGCAATATCATACTTTAATCAACAGGTCAAGATTTGGCATGCATCTCAATTACCGCTAAATATTAGTTTCTTCAAACAAATCCTTTCAAAGAGTACTATCAAGATGATCATCATATCTATGGTGTTGAGTATCTTTAAGGCTAAACTCTTAAGATAATTAAACAACACCTTATTTTGCATAGAACTCAAAACTTCGAAATATCATTTCCAATTGACAACTCCTTCCGTAAGCAAACTATCAAGTCTATTGTTTGGACATTATGGGGTCGAGCATAACCTATTTATTTTAGACAAAGATATTTAGTGACAACCAACAAATTTCAAAAGATCTTGATCAAGTATTCATTCTTTCCAAGTGTAGAGATTGTGGCAATGTTTTCTAGAGGATCACAAATAGTGTCACAAGCTTGATAAACAATTTGGCAAGATGCATACAAGCTCTAAGTCAACTCCTATGATGCCTATCATGATCAAGTGTATCCCCATATGAATACAGAACTAGACTAACTTAAACAAGCATTCAAAAACAACGAGATACATGATTGCATTAAACCTTCATCGAATACGAACATTGCACAAGACTCTACACATGTAGAAGTAACATCCCCGAGCTTAGAACTTTGCAAGAACCAAACCTGAGTATATCACCAAATAAAAGAGAAAATACAATTTCTAAAAGAGAGTGTGATAATTGGTTACCTCCCCAAGCTTAGTTGAAAACAAGGGTGACACACTTTATTGTTGAGGTACAAGTAACCTCTATTTTGATGGACAAAGAACCTTTGCTTTAACATATACTTCTTGATATAGCCTGGTGGCTGCCTTCCTTGTGAACCTACTTGGAAACTAAGAAGAAAATAGAAAACTTTGTGTTTTTGAAGGCACGGGGATTAGCTCAAAGTGATAAAAATACAAGTCCCACTGAGTCGGTTCATCAACCTAAGCACCACACTTAAGTCAACAAACTAGTTCTAGAAGATGCCTCTCCTAGATTGTGATGAGGTGCAAGTGAAATAGGATACGAGACACGAGTGTGCAACCCCTATGCGCTTATTAAAAGAGGTTTGAGTTGGAAGGTTTTACCAGACACTGATTGTCGAAGCGCTAAATTGAAGCAACCAAGTGGCTCATGCGAGTGTTTGCACGATTGGCACTACCGTACACGTCGTCACATAAGGTTCAAGTCCCTGCGAAAATAACACACAAAATAAAATGCATAGGTTTGGTATACGGACATAGTTCGTTCACCCCACTAATAAAAGGAAAGTAAAAAAGAAAACATGACCTTCTATAGAGAATTACAATCTAGGAGGTTTCTGAGGTAGAATTTTATTGCTTACATATGCTCGGCTTCTCTAGATCATGGGAGAAGCTCCCAGGTGGTGTTTTGAGGTTTTTAGAAGAAGAAAGAAGAAGAAAGAATACAATTTTGAGCAATGGTTACCTTCCAGTTGGCGTTTGAGGGGTTTTACCATCTATACGGGCGTAACTATGCGGCGTGAACTTTTGGTCCGGCCGTATAGTTGGTCGTTAAACTTACTGTACCTTGGAAAAGAATTTTGACGAAGGCATCGATATCTATATGGTCGGAACTATACGGTTGCAATTCCTATTCCCGCCATATAGTTGGTCGTTAAAACTTCAGTATCCTGGAATAGAAATTTTACAAAGGCATTGATAACTATACGACCGGAACTATACGGATGGAATTTTTATTCGCGCTGTAGAGTTGGTCGTTAAACTTCTATACCTAAGAAAGAAAATTTGTCGATGGCAGAGATATCTATACGGCCAAACTATACGGCTAGAATTTTTTATTCCCGCCGTATAGTTGGTCGTTAAACCTTTAGTAGACATCAAAAAAATTCTATTTCTTCGAAAATTCTTTCTTATCCTGAAACTTAGCGAAACACCTTGTTTTGACAGTAAAATAACAACTTTAATTTTAGACCAACAACAACATGTATAAAACGGGATTTAAGTACAACCGAGTTATGCAACACATAGTAACAATAAATTCTACCTTTTGAAAACTACAACAAGATAACTTCTACCTTTTGAAAACTACAACAAGATAACTTCTAATAGCAAATCATGCAAAGAATAAAAATGCCAGTGCAACATGAACGCATCAAGACTCAAGACACACAACTAAGAAATACACCTAATGACTTCCCGGTTGCCTCCCGGGAAGCGCTTTCTTATAACCAAGTAGCCAGGCTTTTATACTCCACATTTATTCAGTAATGGAGGCAGCTATAGGATTAGTTTTGCTTACCTCCAATGAGTGTTTGCAGGATTTATATCATAGTTTGCTCTAAGACATACCCACTTGCGGTGCACCGCTATCTTGTAAGTGTTCTCGTTGCCATGTGAGGATGGATCCACCAAGCACGGTAAATATGTATTCTTTCTTTCCTGCATAGAGGGTGTTAAAGATTTATTATCAAACTTTGAATCTTTACCTTGATTACTATTTTGAGGGTACAACTCATAATGTCCTTTTGGCTCCACTAGCTTGGTCTTTGCCACCAGACTTTCCTGCACCTCATTAGTAAAACAAAAGTCATGGAAAACAGATATGGGAGGCACATAGGGTTCTTTATTTTGCTCATCATAATTGATTTCCTCGAAAAGAGTATTTAAACAAACAGTACTAGAATCATCAAAAACTTCTTCAGGGCAATTATCAGGGATTCTAGAATAATTTAAGTCCTCATCATCACTAAAGTCATAAGAATAATAAAGATCAGGAATAGATGGGGTTTCAGGTTTGAGAGCGGCTTTCAATTTATTCCATTCCTTGATTTCTTTTTCTTCTTTCTTCTTGATGCGTCTTTAATTTCTCCAATACTCTACATAAAGCTGTTTCACTTCATCTACAGATGTTAGATGTGTGGGATATTCAACACGAGGCTTCTTATTTTTATGTTTCCTGGGTTTAGGCTTCATGGACTTACACTTCTTTCCTGCTTCAATGATGCAACAAGTGGAAGATATGGGAGTAACAGTAGAGGGATGTTCTCCATCTTTAGTAGTAGCAGTTCTAATATGATTAAAATAATTAGCTATGAAAGGCATTGCTTTAGAAAGAACATCTCTAACTAAGGTATCATCATAAGGAATTTTTCCTATTCTATTTTCATATTTAAGAAACTCATTAACCAAGTTCTCTAGATTAGTAGGGAGAGGTTTTTATTCATGCACAATTTCACATTGCCATTGATGAAAATTATTATGTATATCTCTTAAGAGTTTCCAAGCTTCTTTCAAAGTTTTTCCAAGGAATGCACCATCACACATCATATCTAGCTTATCCTTAGTAGAGTAATTTAAGCCTCCATAAAAGTGATTCAACAATAATCAATCAGGTAAATTATGATGTGGATAATCATGCATCAATTTTGAGAACCTTCGATAAGCTTGTATTAAATCCTCATTGTTGCTCTGCTTGAAATTCAGGATATGAAGCCTATGCTCATAAGTTTTCTTTTGTGAGAAATACTTACCGAGAAAAGCTTCGAAGGTACCTTTCCATGAATTGAAGTGTCCCATGGGATGCGATTTTAGCCAATCTTTAGCTTTTCCTTTTAGCAAGAACCCGAACAGATATAACTTCAGCTTATCATTTGTCCATCCATTTGCATTCACCGTAGAACACAATGAAGTAAATTTGTAAATATGCTCATATGGATCATTGTCCGGATCTCCTACAAAATCTATTTCCATGATCATATTTATCCACATAGGATTAATCTCTTATTCATCCACATCAATATCGGGCTGAACAATAAGAGCATGTAAATGACCAACACTCGGAGCACCATACTCCACAAGACTTTTACTTTCCATAGTTCCTATGTTTTTAAATTTCCTATAACTAAAATAAATAACAATACTACTAACAAAAGGTAAACTAATTTTTTTTATTTTCAAACAATCAAAAGCAGTAAGATAAATAGCAATAAACGGAAATAAACTATGTGCGAGTAGGAAGGTAATAACCGGGCGCTTAGCTCCCCAGCAATGGCGCCAATTTGATGACTGGATTCCTGCACCAACAACAGGGTTATTGTAGTACTTGTAGCAGCAAATATTTAAGAGTTTGTCCCGATGGAAGATCGACTAACGGAAACAACATGACCCCGCAGCCACGTTGTCAATGTGGCCATGTTTCGCACCCAAACCGTGGTTTGGAAATAGCCTATTCTATAAGTTACTAGAACATCGATAATTGAGTGAGGTTTAAATATCTAATAACAAATAAATTTTAACAAGAACAAAATATACTAAGATAGAAAGTAAATAGGAATATGAATTGAATTAAAGAGATTGTAGTTGTAGGATTAAATGGAATGAGAGAGGGCTTTCAGGCTTCGGGCTCACTAGTACTAGATGGGAAAATATATGTGTGATCTATAAGAGATTTCTTAGACAAATAAATGTTCCCCATTTGATTACTGGGCTGTCACTCTGTGTGCACTATGCATGATTCTCATGCGTCACCGCAAGGCAAAAGGCACTTCCGGACCAAAGGATCACATAAACTCATCTTAGATCATAATAAATTCTAACTTAGCGTACTAGATCATACCTTAACCTAGAATCGAATCAATCACTCACACATGAATGAGCAGAAAAACATATATAAATATATAGTGATGTCACAACCATATTCAATCTTACAATTACCAAACACAAGAGAGAGAGAGGGAGATGGAGATGATGATGGAGATGGAGATTGATGTGTGGTGGTGATGTCTTCCTTCTCTCCTCTTCTTCTTGCTTGGATGCCTTGATGGTGATGGTGTTGAGGGGGATCTAGATATAGGAGGTGTGGTTGAGGAAGAGCTCCACCGCTGTGGCGATTGGATGGGTGGCGGCGGCAGCAGGGCTCCGCCCCTGAAGGGCTATGGCTGGTGGCTCTCTCTTGGGTCCTCCCTCCTTTATATAGGACTTGGGGGTGCCCTAGGATTCCCCCAATACCATCATATGACTTAGGGAAGGTTCTGGAGCTTCTCTTGGGTGAAATCCCGTCGTTTCCGACCTTTTTACCAACTATACAGCCAAACTATACGGCAGGAACTTTTAGTTCCGGCCATATAGTTGGTCGTTGAACTTGCAGATCCTTTAGTATTTTGGTCTCCATTCCTTCATACGAACTTCGTTTTGGGTGTTCTTTGGCTCATTGAGTTCGTCTCATCGAGGGCTATAACCCCATGGTCTTGGATATTTATTTTGAGAAGTTAGAAAATTCACTTTTCCAACCTCTCAAATGGCTAAGTCTGGTCCCTGCAGCTCCTCCGTACTATACTCTCTTTGTTCCTTTTTATCCATAATCTTCACCAACACCTACACACATGTCATAGACAAGGAAAGTGATAAAATTCTACCTAAACTACTAAATGTGCAAACCCTCATATGAAAGTAAATGAGAACTAGAAGTCATGCATATAAGGCATAGCTATAGCTGGAAGAAATATGATATGAGAGACAAATGGCACATTTTATATGGCTAAAAGAGGCAGTATTTCATAGCCATCAATGATGCAATTTAGGCCATGGGTTCTTGCCTTTCTAGATGTTTTAACAATTTTAGCAGGCTTGCCAATCTTTGCAAAGGGGTAACTTTGTAGAAAGTTCATATGAGGTTCAGCATATTGGTATTTTGGTACGTACTATGAAGTACCGAAAAACGTAAGTGACTCAACTTATAACTACTCTGTCTAACTGATGTGAATCTAGACAAAGTTGAGGCCATTAGAATACGAACTGGAGGGAGTAGTATAAAATGGAAGGAGTAAATAAATCATCTCTCAGTTCTAATAACTAAGATGCGATGAGAGAACACTCCATGGTAGCGTGCCAGTCTAGAGTACCTATAGTACTCCCTACTCCATAACTCTAGTCGGCATGCTCGATTGAGTACGCCTAGCAGAAGACAGCCGAAGGAGTACGACAAAACCCCCCCTTCAAAGATCCATTCCCAACTCCAAGAGGCCGCATTTGGATCTTCTCAAGCGCACACTTCACACATTTTTCTCGCCATCTCACCCACAGCATCGATCTTTCCAGGCTGCCACCCCTCTCCTCCAAATAAGCCCAAACAGTCATACATAGATTCGTCCTTGCCCCCAATCCATCCGGACGTGATGGTTGTGGATTCGAGGCACGGCTGAGTTTACAACGTCTGGATGAAGGTCGGCGACGACGTCTTCAACAAAATAGCTAAGTGTCTGGACACTACCAACGCCATCCGGCTGGCCGCATGCTCCAAAGAATTGTACCACCAAGTCGCTAGCGGAAAAGGTAGTAGATGCCCCAATGACATTGCTGGATTTTGGTCTACTACAAGGACGTCTACGACCACAAGATCATGTGCAACTACCGCCAATGTGTCTGCATGGAGCCAGGATGCGAGTTCACTGGTGTCAAGAAAGTGTTCGTCGAGCACCTCATATCTTCCCACTTGTTGACACTGCCCAGATACAGCCCCAAAAAATGGGACCTGTCTGTGCTGGTTCGTGCATCAGGATCACTCAGAGGTGAGGTCATCGGCATCGGGAAGGAGGGCAAGCTGTTCGTCACCCAAATTGATGGGCGTAGCATGAACTTGCTCTTGTCTGTTAGGCCAGTCAGGTCAGCAGCGTGCGAATCGCCATAGTACAAGGTGAGGTTTTGGTTGTTGGTCTTGTTCGCTAGTTTCAATCAGGTTGTAGTAACGAGGTCATCCGAGACAACGATTAGGCCGTCGCTGGCCAACGCCACATAGGAAGTGCTCACGTATTTTCTGTCCAAGTCGCGGCTTTACAAGCATACTACTGAACCTGTCATCGGACAAGATTCACCGGTGAGATATCACATCTTAATCCTCTTGTGATGATCCTATTGCGAGTGTATGTAATGTTTTACTAATTAGCTAGTTTATGTTGGAGGAAGATTCCCTTCATAATTGGAATTTCCAAAATTAAGGATCCCAAATTTCCTGGTTTGTCATATGAATTTTACATGTATGCTGCTGACCTAGAGGCCGACAGGTGACAATGAAACGAGAGACGCGTCCCAGGCAGGAAATCAAGGGCGTAGCCCGGCCAACACTTTGAAACGCTGAAGCATTCTCGTTTCTTTGAGTACGTATGATGGGACATGTAGTGGTTCCTAGCTTAGTGTATGCTGATGGCCCAAAATATATCGAGCTCGTTGGGGAACCCCAAGAGGAAGGTATGATGAGCACAACAAAAAGTTTTCCCTCAGTTATGAAACCAAGGTTATCGAACCAGTAGGAGCAAGGAAACACCTCCAAGGTGTTGTTGCCAACTTGGAATCCTGCACAACACAACCACAGAACTTTGCCCCCAACTTACAGTGAGGTTGTCAATCTCACCGGTTTTTCTGAAAACAAAGGATTAAACGTATTGTATGGAAGAAAGTAAAAGCTTGCAGAAAGTAAACAGAAAGCGGTAAACAGTTGTAGATTGATGGTAAAAGAAAGGATTGGGGTCCATAGTTCACTAGTGGTGATTCTCCTTAAGATAGATGACATGTTGGGTGAACAAATTACTGTGGGGCAATTGACAAACATCGAGAAAACATACATGCATATACTAATCATCTTGACTCCTATGAGATTTGATTGGGCATTACAACATTATACATAGACCGTAATCCAACTTCATCTATGACTAATAATCCACCTTCAAGTTATCATCCGAACCCCCTCTAGTATTAAGTTGCAAGCAATAGATAATTGCATTACACATTGCGTGTAAAGTAAACAATACGATTGTTCTATGAACAAAGGATTGTTGTTTTCTCCCTAGTAGCAATAGCACATCTAGTACCTTAGAGATTTCTATCACTTCCCCAGATTACTAGAGGCATGAACCCACTATCGAGCATAAATACTCCCTCTTGGAGTTGCTAGCATCTACTCGGCCAAGATATCTACTAACAATGGAGAGCATGCAAGATCACAAATAACAAAGACATGATAGAATCAATAATATAATCTGAAATAGCATCTCAATATCCATCGGATCCCCGCAAACACAACATGTAGATTACAAATAGATGATCTTGATCATGAACGGAGCTCACAAGATCTAGACATGGTAGCACAAAGGAGAAGAACCAACCATCTAGCTACTACATGGACCCGTAGTCCAAGGATGAACTACTCACGCATCACACCGGAGGCTTGCATGGTGATGAATAAGACCTCCAGGGTGAATTCTCCCCTCCGACAGGGTGCTGGGAAGAGCTTCAGATCCCTCCCGATCTAGGGATGGAGATGAAAGTGGATATAGACTCTTTCGTGGAATTTTGATCCGGTCCTTAGGGTTTCTGTATCGGAGGCATCTTATAGGCAAAAGGGGGGCCGAGGGGGTTCCCTAGGCGGCCACACCACCCCTTGGCACGGGCCAGGCCTCGCCGCGCGGCCAGGTGGTGTGGAGGCCCTCTAGCCCCTCTCCGTCTCGTATTCTGGCTCCGTGTCCCCCTCGGTGAAAAACTGACTTTGGCTTTGTCCAGTCCAATTCCGAGAATATTCATTTTCTGACTTTCCTGGTACCAAAAACAGCAGATAACAGGTAGCTGGCAGTGTGGCATCTTATTAATAGGTTAGTCCAAGAAAGTGTATAAAAATAGTCTAAAGTGTGGACAAAACATAAGAAAGTAGATAAAAACCAAGCATGGAACACCAAAAAATATGGATACGTTAGAAACGTATCAACATCCCCAAGCTTAACTCCTACTCGTCCTCGAGTAGGTAAGTGATAAAAAGAAAGCATAATTTTTGAGGTGACATGCACCATCATAAACTTGATCAAAGTATTTGTAAAGCATTGATAGCTGGGATCATAGTACTTCAACATATCATGAAAGATAAAGTTCTAACAATAAGACATAACAACTATGTTGCAACATGAAAAGGCACAAACAAAAGATTCATGAATAACAATTCTTTGCAAGACGTTTGTTTGTTTCACATAAATAAAAGACATTCAGCTTGTCCCTCATAGAGTAGCAAACATAAATGCATAGGACACCTTCCAAGTTCATAAGGGTGACTAGATACAAATAGTTTAAGAACAAGCAATATCAAAGTTATGCATCAATCAACAAGTCTTTGGACAATGCACATAGAACTAAGAATTGCCACTATGCTCTCTCAATAGGTGCATAAAGATAGAAGGTGGAGACTCAACATAAAAGTAAAAGAAAGGCCTTCATAGAAGGAAGTAGGGATTCAAGTTTCATAAAGAGCTTCCAAAAATTATGGTACTTATTAGCTTTCAGCTCTCATTGCCCCTATCATGAGCATATTTAGGTGATTAAGGTTAAAGTGACATAACTAAGAGGATATGCTTGACAAGTTATAAGTTGAAATCTCATGCCCCTTACTTACGAGTACCGAACCTCATGCTACTCAACTTCAGTCACAAGTAAGCTCTTATCATTGTAAGTACATATGTATCATAGAGAACCGCCAACGGGGTACCCCTGAACATGATACAAGAGCTATCCCATAATCAAAATGACAAGGCAAGCAGACAATGAGCATCTCAGCGATCTTTTTATTTGCTACTTGCGTAGGTTTTTATTGAGGATGCTTCATAGAGTGCTCATTATGGTTACGCTGCAAGTTTCCACCATGATTAGGCATGGCTTAGGCTAGCGGCCTAGGCATTTCTCTAACACACATACAAACTCCATGATCTTATAAGTTCCCCTTTTATTTCACACCGTCGGGATCCATAAGCAAAAGAATCCTGATATCAACAGAATAATAAGTGCAATGTTGAAAGCGTTCCCCATGATACATGGTTCTGCTAACTTCAACTTATAAAGCACAAGCATATACACAACAAAGATGGACACAATGGTTCAAGATTATTAAATGCAAGAAATTAAAGTGTGCCACAAGTTCATGAGAGCTTTAATCATGTTGGGGGGATACCCCCAGGTAGGGTCATGCCAGGGTATAAAGGCCGAGTTAGCCGAGGTTCGGCAAGACCAAAGCGGATGCTGGCCGGGTCACCTCAAGGCAGGCCGAATCACGGGGTAACCCGGACCAGGGGGTGTCCGCCTAACTAAGTCTCAACCGACTTAAGCGGTAAGTCAGAAATGCGTATTTAACTTGTATGCAGGAATGGGTGTGGCCGGATCAACTATGATCCGGGTCATGTCTAGCTTCTAGGCGAAGGAAGGAATCTCCCTGGTCAAAAGAAGCCCTGGTACGCACTATATGAGCGAAGAGGACAAGGGCAGGACCACCGAGGCGTGGCCGACAGGCGTGACGACGCTCATGTCGGCTGGCGCAGGCGCCGCAGAGGCTCACGTAGCCTCTGCATGTGTGACGCGGGGGAAAAGCAACCCGTCGGCTTACTACTTTGGGAGAAGGCATATACTTAGGAATATGCCTCCACGTATGCCCTAAGTGGAGACTTAGCCACCCCTATATAAGGAGGGCTAGGGCATCTGTAGAAGGAGTTCCGCTATTCTGATTGGTTTAGGGTTTTAAGGGTGAACTGTGTGTGAGAGTAAGAGAGCTCCTTCTTCCTCCTCTCGCCAACACAGCTCTAGGAGCACTTGTAATCTTGGAAACGAATCAACTACAAACTTCTGTGTGAGGAATCACTTCACTATCCCTCCCTGGATTCCCCTAGCGTGTATTAGTCCCCACCTTTAGCCTATCCATGGCATCTGCCGTGACACCACCACGACAGTTGGCGCCCACCGTGGGCCTAGCGGCGCTAGCAGGGGTCAAGATCCGGACAGGAAACTTCATCGGCACCGGCGAACGCATCGTCTCCGGGCTCGTTCAGCGCTTGGGAGCGCTGGACTTTGTCAACGACAACGCTGGTTGCTTCGGCACACGCCCGCTTCCGCGCAACGCCTCTTCGTCAAGCTCGGCGCGCACAAGGTCTACATTGCTGTCGATGTGTCATGTGTTCATCCGCGGCACGTCGTCGAGGCAGGGGAGCCACCCCTCACCGTGGTTCGCGGGGCACGTATCACTCGCTCCCCGGACCATGCAGAGGTGATGATGACTGCGCCAGGTATAGGCGCAAGCAAGGATCCGGCGCCAGATCCGGAGGTAACGCCTAAGGCACCGAGGAGAGGTAGAGGTCCTCCACTAGAGAGGCCAGAGAACGTGTTGAGGGAAGCAATGGATAGCTTAGCAAACCCTGTAGTAGCAGTAGTAGATCCGGCTCAGGCACAAGCCGAGCTAGAGGAAACTAGGCAGAAAATACTAGAGGGTGCGAAAAAGATAGCCGCGGCTCAGCAGTCGTTGAACATGACGCTGCGTGAGTACGCTAAGGCAAACAAAGTTGATGCTCTGAAAGTGAAGGGGAGAAATCTCATGAGCGAAATGAATAGAGAGGGTGATACTATGATCGAGGAATTAGAGAACTGTTTGTCCGTGGGGCTGCCGAGGTATAGTACCCCGGCAAAGAGCCTTAGAGCAGCGGATGCGGCTGCATCCGAGCTAGATGGTCTAATGGGTGAGGCCCGTCAAATACAACAAGATAGGGTCAATGAGTTGGTTCGGATCGCGAACAGACAAAATGAAGAACGTCTCAGAGCTAACCCGGAGAGAGCTGGAGCCTCCAAGATCGTCCATTCGGCGATGGGTAACCCAGAGAAATCCACTGGAGCCGCATCGTCTCCTCATGGTGGACCAAGGAGAGAAGAAGTAGTAACATCGGCCAGAAGGAACAAACAGATCGTCCCGTATGACCCGACGCAGGCAGGGAAAGGAAAAGAAGCACAGAAAAATGATGATCGACGAAGTGTGAGCCGAGGTGAAGCTGGCCGAGGTAACCGCGACCAAGGCAACGCCGGTCAAGAGAACACCGTCAACGGCAATGCCGGACAGAGAAACTCGGCAGGAGCAGGACAGCCGCAGCAGCGGAATATACCAAGGCAAGAGCAAAGTGCCGGCCGAGGTATGCAGCAGAGAGCTGCTCCACGAGAGCAAGACCGATACAATGATGGAGATTCAGAAATGGTAAACGCGGGATACCCAAGGCCGGACTATCATGTGATAGGGTCAAGATTGGGAAGCAGAGATTTGATGCCTCATGATGCCAGGTTGAAATTGGATCGACTGTATAGGTCAGAACAAATCGAATGTCAAGGTCCAC
Source organism: Avena eriantha (assembly GCA_910589775.1). Taxonomy (NCBI): domain Eukaryota; kingdom Viridiplantae; phylum Streptophyta; class Magnoliopsida; order Poales; family Poaceae; genus Avena; species Avena eriantha. The sequence continues at coordinate 80,294,815 of OU342743.1, forward strand.
CGGGTCCTGCGTGTTTTGGGCCCCGGATCATGAAGGAGCCACCAGTACCCAACTTCCAGTTACCCAGAGGCACGAAGACGTATGACGGCAGTACCAAGCTGGAGGATTGGTTGATAAACTATGCTACAGCAGTGAAAATTGCCACAGGCAACTTGAGATGGGCTGTACGGTACGTACCCCAAATGTTGGAGGGGCCAGCAAGGGTATGGCTGAACAATTTGCCGCTCGGAAGCATTAACTTCTAGATAGATTTTGAGGAAATGTTCATCAGCAATTTCTCAAGTACGTATCAGAGGCCGAATAGTCCGCAGACCCTAGCTATGTGCAAGCAAAGACCGAACGAAACGGACCGAGAGTTTTTAACCCGGTGGTGTACCGTGAGAAACTCGTGTGAGGGCGTGATAGAATCACAGGCCATAGCATGGTTTGCACAAGGGTGCAGATATGCAAGCGAGTTGTGGCAAAATTTGCAAAGGAAAATGCCAACCACGTTGGCAGAGATGATCCGGATAGCTGATTCGTATGCATTGGTGTGGCATCCCGCAAAACCACTACTAGAAAATCGCGTTGTTTTTGTGCATTGCATCATCATGACCGCATGCTCATGTCATCATGCCTCCTTGCATTTGAGCATCGTCATGTCACCTTGCATTTGTTGGCATAAAACTATTTTCGAAAAGTCCGTTTTTGTTTTCTAAACGCCCCGTCTTTAAAAAAACCCGGGTGTCCGGATTATTTTATTTCGTCTGCCATCGGTTTGCAAAAGCCTCGTTTTTAATAAATAAAATATTTAGATTATTTTGGGAGGCAGCCAGCCAGGCCCGAAAGCCTAACCGGCCACCTCCAGATAAAAATTCTATCTACCCCAAAAACACCCAAACCCCTTTTCCTACCTAAACCTAGCCTACCCGCCTTCCTCCACCAACCAGCCACATCACCTCCTCCACTCGCAGCGCGACACGTCGCCGCGCTGACCCTCCTGGTCCCACCACCTGCACTCCCGCGCGCCACCTGGCCTCCACCCAGCCGACCCACCTCCACCTGCCGCACCCCAGCCCCACCTGGCGCGCCCCACGCCAGTTTCCCACCCACGCTCCCCGCTGTCCCGCCTCGGTCACCGCCCGCACGCGACCCAATCCCCACCTACCGACCGACAGCCGCCCCGCCTCGATTTCCGCCCCGGGCCCACGCGAGAGACGCGGTCGCCCCGCGCCGCTCCCCCTCTCTCTCTCCCCTGTTTGCCCCTTCCCCTCTGCGCACCCGCGACCCCGCTCCGACCCAACCGCGCCGCTCCCCACCGCCGCCGCTCGGCTTCCCTCCTTCTCCGGACCGCCGCCAGAGCCACCCCCGCCTCGCCGGCCTTCCCCGTCTCCCTGAGCCCGGCCCCGCCTCTGACCCTGTCGCTTCGCACTCGCCCCCGAGCCCCTCTTCCGCGCCTCCCCACGGCGAGGTCCGTCGCCGCCGGCGCCCTTCTCTTCCGCCCCGCCGGAGCCGCCGCTGCAGCAGGCCTACCCCGGCTCCCCTCTGCGCACCCGGACGCCGCCACCCCGCTCGCTCCTCCCCCGCCGCCCGGACCGCAACCGCGGCTTCGCCCCGCCTCCGCCACGAGCACGTCGCCGCCGGCCCCTTCCCCACGCCGGCCTCCTCCTCCTGCCTCGGCCACGTCGTCGGCCGCCACCACGGGGCCCGCCTAGGTCGCCGTGCCCCTCCTCGCCGCCCCTCAACCGAGTCTCTCTGGCCCACGGCGTTCCCCGGAGTCCGCCTCCCTGAACCACGTGCTCGGGTCCTGCCGCGAGTCCGTCTGTAACCGGCCGCAGGTCCTTGCCGTCGCGCGCCGGTCTGCCTCGAGCTCGGCGCCGTACGGATCCTCAAGCCTGCTCGAGTCAGCGTCAATGCCCTCCTGGTTGCCTAGTCGCAAGTGTTCAGGTGGATACCCGAACAGAACATGGCCATCCGTGCGTGGTGTGTTTGTTCTCTTTTGTTTGGTGTGTGTTTGATACCGTGTGTTGTGTTGTGACACGATAAAGACTGCAGCAAGCCTCTCGAAGCCAAAAAGACCGTCACCAAGATCTTCCGCCCCGACCCTGTGTGCCCGAGTACAATACCTTCCATCAAGGACTTCGAAGGGGTGCACGCCAAGTTCTGCTAAAGACACAGGTGTCGATTCAAGTCCGTCATCGACCACCGAAGCCGGTACCCGAACATCCTCGTCACGGAAGCGACAAGGCCCCTTCTCGCACCCGAAGACCCCGGGTGCGTCGACATGGTTCCAAGACCCTGAAGACCGATCTCGGCGAGACCGAACCTGAACCAGATCGACCCAAGATCGTCGAGTCCCAATGTGTGACCCCTTTCTGAGATCCCCCCTATTTTAGAAATGACATATAATTGTTGCATGTTAAATGGTTCAGGCTTGCATACATCTCATCATGTGGGTTGGGGGCATTATGCCGATTCATATCATAATTAAATATGGAGACCATATACGGACTTTTCTAGTCTTATATTGTCCCCATTTAAATTATTTTGGGAGGCAGCCAGCCAGGCCCGAAAGCCTAACCGGCCACCTCTAGATAAAAATTCTATCTACCCCCAAAACACCCAAACTCTTTTCCTACCTAAACCTAGCCTACCCGCCTTCCTCCACCAACCAGCCACATCACCTCCTCCACTCGCAGCGCGACACGTCGCCGCGCTGACCCGCCTGGTCCCACCACCTGCACTCCCGCGCGCCATCTGGCCTCCACCCAGCCGACCCGCCTCCACCTGCCGCACCCCAGCCCCACCTGGCGCGCCCCACGCCAGTTTCCCGCCCACGCTCCCCGTTGTCCCACCTCGTTCACCGCCCGCACGCGACCCAATCCCCACATGTCGACCGACAGCCGCCCTGCCTCGATTTCCGCCCCGGGCCCACGCGAGAGACGCGGTCGCCCCGCGCCGCTCCCCCCCTCTCTCTCCTCTGTTTGCCCCTTCCCCTCTGTGCACCCGCGACCCCGCTCCGACCCAACCGCGCCACTCCCCACCGCCGCCGCTCGGCTTCCCTCCTTCCCCGGATTGTCGCCAGAGCCACCCCCGCCTCGCCGGCCTTCCCCGTCTCCTCGAGCCCGGCCCCGCCTCTGACCCCGTTGTTGTCGCACTCGCCCCCGAGCCCCTCTTCCGCGCCTGCCCACGGCGAGGTCCGTCGCCGCCGGTGCCCTTCTCTTTCGCCCCGCCGGTGCCGCCGCTGCAGCAGGCCTACCCCGGCTCCCCTCTGCGCACCCGGACGCCGCCGCCCCGCTCGCTCCTCCGCCGCCGCCCGGACCGCAACCGCGGCTTCGCCCCGCCTCCGCCACCGAGCACGTCGCCGCCGGCCCCTTCCCCACGCCGGCCTCCTCCTCCCGCCTCGGCCACGTCGTCGGCCGCCACCACGGGGCCTGCCTAGGTTGTTGTTCCCCTTCTCGCCGCCCCTCGACCGAGTCTCTCCGTCCCACGTCGTTCCCCGGCGTCCGCCTCCCTGAACCACGTGCTCGGGTCCTGCCGCGAGTCCGTCTGTAACCGGCCGCAGGTCCTTGCCGTCGCGCGCCGGTCTGCCTCGAGCTCGGCACCGTACTGATCCTCAAGCCCGCTCGAGTCAGCGTCAATGCCCTCCTGGTTGCCTAGTCGCAAGTGTTCAGGTGGATACCCGAACAGAACATGGCCATCCGTGCGTGGTGTGTTTGTTCTCTTTTGTTTGGTGTGTGTTTGATACCGTGTGTTGTGTTGTGACACGATAAAGACTGCAGCAAGCCTCTCGAAGCCAAAAAGACCGTCACCAAGATCTTCCGCCCCGACCCTGTGTGCCCGAGTACAATACCTTCCATCAAGGACTTCGAAGGGGTGCACGCCAAGTTCTGCTAAAGACACAGGTGTCGATTCAAGTCCATCATCGACCACCGAAGCCGATACCCGAACATCCTCGTCACGGAAGCGACAAGGCCCCTTCTCGCACCCGAAGACCCCGGGTGCGTCGACATGGTTCCGAGACCCTGAAGACCGATCTCGGCGAGACCGAACCTGAACCACATCGACCCAAGATCGTCGAGTCCCAATGTGTGACCCCTTTCTGAGACCCCCCCATTTTAGAAATGACATATAATTGTTGCATGTTAAATGGTTCAGGCTTGCATACATCTCATCATGTGGGTTGGGGGCATTATGCTGATTCATATCATAATTAAATATGGAGACCATATACGGACTTTTCTAGTCTTATATTGTCCCCATTTAAATTGGCGTAGCGAACCGATGCCATGTTTCGCCCTGTTAATTTAACATTTAAATTGCGGGGGTTCTAAATAACTTGAACCGATGAATTAATTGTCGGGACCCCCGGTTCCGCTTAATATTACCTAATTGCACCGCATCTGCATCATATCATAATCATGCCGGATCTTTTGTCATAGTATTAAATATTGCATCCGGTGTTTCTTCTAGTGTTTGCTTCTTCGCGGACTAGGCCAATGAGTGGATGCGAGTATCGACAAGTTCTCCGGTTATGATCCTTCGGCAGTGTTTCCCAGGCGAGCATCTCTTCCCCTTCTACCTATTTTGCATTTATAGTCTTTATTTCCTCCTGTTGATCTATTGCTATCCGTGTCGCGATGCTTTAGTTCCCGTATACCAGTTATATCCCGAGCAGTCTCTATATTGCCTTGGACACCTCCCATTACCTGTGTTTGGTAGATAGATGGCCTTGCGAGTCGTAGTTGCTGGCTCAGGTGCGATCTCGTGTTGTCAAGTACCACAGTTGATGGAATGCTGGCAGATGTCATTGGTGAAGATGCTTACCGGTGGAGATGATCATGACTTTAAATACAACTATTAAAAATGCTAGATATAACTAATGCAGAGGCATCGGTGGGTAATAGATGTTATTTGGTTCTTCCACGCTCACTTGTGTCCCGTAGGACCCCGAGTACTTGATACCCGTTCCTTGATTTTTCGCACTATCCACATCCGGGAGGCCTTATGGACCCCCCCTGAGCCAGAGCTTGATTCATTTCTATTTCTTGGGGCCACAAAGTAGTTTGGGGCTTTATTACTATCCTGTAATTATGCCATGTTACTGCTTTATTTACGATTGTGCGCGGAGCACCTGTACTGTTTAGGATCGTGACACGTTTTCGCTGTATCGACAAGCCCAGTCACATTTTCGGGTTCCCAGTTGTTTACAGCCATCCACATAAACCCTGGGTCCGTTCCAGAGCCGGCCAACTTCGTTGCGGGTAGCTTAGTGGGGTGGCCCCCTGAAATATTTCTGAATCCTGTGATCGCTTTGTCGTGAATGCCTCGTTGGGTTTTGAGTTGGTTTTTCCGAGGTTAATCGAGTGTGTGTTGCTATTTGTGCACCCCTGCAGGGTAAAACTTTCTGAAAGCCGTGTCCGTCGTTATGGACGACTTGGAGCACAGTATCTCGATCATAGACAAGCATAACTAAAGTAGTACTATAAATTTGACTTAATATGTGACTAGTAATCAGCTTCAACTATAACGGAATGGATATTACAAATGCCAACAACTGGTGGATCTGTGGTGATCTGTGTCATACTAAACCTGCCTAGTAAGTATTGCAACTCCAATGGAATGTGATAAAAGTGTCAACAACTGCTGGGTTTTGGGCTTCTTCAGGACAATTATATCTGACTAGTAACTGTTCCAACTACAACGGAATGTTAATTAAAACGGCCCACTACTTACTACAGGATGACTCATGCTATCTATATCTAATTAGTAATTGCTGCAACTATAATGGAATGAGTAAAATACCAACGGTGTGAGTTCCTTGGTCCGACCTCCTCGTTTGGTCTCGAGTGGGAAATACCAGGATGGGTTTGTTTGGTGTTAGCTTCAGGTTGGATCCGAATAGGTCTTTCCTACCCCTCTCTAATAGCCGCCAGTGATACCGAGTCTCTATAGGTTGTTTAGTGCCGCTGCGTTGCCGCTTCAGCCCACCATACCTATGTAGGCGAGAGCCGCCGAATTCTAGCCTCGCCATGTACTGGCCTCAGTACTGACGCTCCTCTTTTTCCTTTGCCCTTTGTCGGCACCCCTTTTGTTTTAGCAGGTTTGAGATCGCCGTCGTTAGCAGGGTTACCCTTCCGGCTTGGTCTGGGCAGGGTTATGGACGTCATTGGTTATTCTTCAGGGCTCTTAGCCCCATTTGCATCTTGTCCATAGCCGGGCGCTCTATCGTTTTCAAGGTGATTTGGATATTTGTATATTATATCTGTATTCTTGACTCGTTGAGTCACTGATGTATATATATCTGTTCTGTGGGTCCCATCGAGGACTGTTGTGTAATGGTATTACTTCGTTTTCCACCCACACGAAAGTGCCTGGTGGGCGTCCTTGAATCGTTTCTATGCGGGTTTGGCGGAAAGGGCTAAAACTTGCATAGGGCCGATTTGAGGGTGTAACAGAGTGGTATCAGAGCTCAGCAGTTGTGATACCCCACAAGTCCAGCCCGTAGGATAACCTAGCTAACGGCCGAAGTAGAGTGTCAAAACTATTTTGCAAAATCGGTTGGATAGATCTGATTAGGTCTGTTTTTACTCCTTACCCCTTTGCTGTTCTCCTCTTACCTCCGCGTGTTTGATTCTACTCCCTTACCTTCTTCTAGTCCAGGATTTCTCGTAGTTGGGTTTCCGTCGCACCTTCAGGGTTTCGATTCCTCCTTTGATAACGGTGTTTCTACCTCCGGTCTTCGTGCTATCTGAGGAATCCTTCCTCTGTTGGACTTCTCTTTGTTCCTTGTTGTGTCTTCTGGTGTTTTCCGCCGCGACGACATCCTCTACGCCAGATCCGATGCAGAGTCTGCATCCCTCCTTGTTTTCCCGAATCTCGTTTGTCAAGATCTTCAGTCTAATTCCAAGAGTTGGTTGCAAAATTCTCCGATTCATGTGCAGAGTAATGGTTTGGGTGCGCGATGGACTGATCACCATCCGACTACTCTTATCATTCGCTTTTGTAAACTGAATCAGTGGATCCAGCAATTTTACTCCGTCCACGGAAGCTAGAGGTGGCTTTATTTGTTGATACCTCTACCTTTGCCCTTGTTCCCGGAGTGTTCTCTCGATGATCACGGACAATGACCTCTTGTTAGTGGTGTCGTGAGGATCTACGTGAAGCGAGAAGATTCAGATCGCCGACCTTCTTCCCGGTACTATGAGGCGGATCTCGAGGGCGAGATCCATTGTTAGTGGTGTCGAATTGTGGCATCCCGCAAAACCACTACTAGAAAATCGCGTTGTTTTTGTGCATTGCATCATCATGACCGCATGCTCATGTCATCATGCCTCCTTGCATTTGAGCATCGTCATGTCACCTTGCATTTGTTGGCATAAAACTATTTTCGAAAAGTCCGTTTTTGTTTTCTAAACGCCCCGTCTTTAAAAAAACCGGGAGTCCGGATTATTTTATTTCATCTGCCATCGGTTTGCAAAAGCCTCGTTTTTAATAAATAAAATATTTAGATTATTTTGGGAGGCAGCCAGCCAGGCCCGAAAGCCTAACCGGCCACCTCTAGATAAAAATTCTATCTACCCCCAAAACACCCAAACTCTTTTCCTACCTAAACCTAGCCTACCCGCCTTCCTCCACCAACCAGCCACATCACCTCCTCCACTCGCAGCGCGACACGTCGCCGCGCTGACCCGCCTGGTCCCACCACCTGCACTCCCGCGCGCCATCTGGCCTCCACCCAGCCGACCCGCCTCCACCTGCCGCACCCCAGCCCCACCTGGCGCGCCCCACGCCAGTTTCCCGCCCACGCTCCCCGTTGTCCCACCTCGTTCACCGCCCGCACGCGACCCAATCCCCACATGTCGACCGACAGCCGCCCTGCCTCGATTTCCGCCCCGGGCCCACGCGAGAGACGCGGTCGCCCCGCGCCGCTCCCCCCTCTCTCTCCTCTGTTTGCCCCTTCCCCTCTGTGCACCCGCGACCCCGCTCCGACCCAACCGCGCCACTCCCCACCGCCGCCGCTCGGCTTCCCTCCTTCCCCGGATTGTCGCCAGAGCCACCCCCGCCTCGCCGGCCTTCCCCGTCTCCTCGAGCCCGGCCCCGCCTCTGACCCCGTTGTTGTCGCACTCGCCCCCGAGCCCCTCTTCCGCGCCTGCCCACGGCGAGGTCCGTCGCCGCCGGTGCCCTTCTCTTTCGCCCCGCCGGTGCCGCCGCTGCAGCAGGCCTACCCCGGCTCCCCTCTGCGCACCCGGACGCCGCCGCCCCGCTCGCTCCTCCGCCGCCGCCCGGACCGCAACCGCGGCTTCGCCCCGCCTCCGCCACCGAGCACGTCGCCGCCGGCCCCTTCCCCACGCCGGCCTCCTCCTCCCGCCTCGGCCACGTCGTCGGCCGCCACCACGGGGCCTGCCTAGGTTGCTGTTCCCCTTCTCGCCGCCCCTCGACCGAGTCTCTCCGTCCCACGTCGTTCCCCGGCGTCCGCCTCCCTGAACCACGTGCTCGGGTCCTGCCGCGAGTCCGTCTGTAACCGGCCGCAGGTCCTTGCCGTCGCGCGCCGGTCTGCCTCGAGCTCGGCACCGTACTGATCCTCAAGCCCGCTCGAGTCAGCGTCAATGCCCTCCTGGTTGCCTAGTCGCAAGTGTTCAGGTGGATACCCGAACAGAACATGGCCATCCGTGCGTGGTGTGTTTGTTCTCTTTTGTTTGGTGTGTGTTTGATACCGTGTGTTGTGTTGTGACACGATAAAGACTGCAGCAAGCCTCTCGAAGCCAAAAAGACCGTCACCAAGATCTTCCGCCCCGACCCTGTGTGCCCGAGTACAATACCTTCCATCAAGGACTTCGAAGGGGTGCACGCCAAGTTCTGCTAAAGACACAGGTGTCGATTCAAGTCCATCATCGACCACCGAAGCCGATACCCGAACATCCTCGTCACGGAAGCGACAAGGCCCCTTCTCGCACCCGAAGACCCCGGGTGCGTCGACATGGTTCCGAGACCCTGAAGACCGATCTCGGCGAGACCGAACCTGAACCACATCGACCCAAGATCGTCGAGTCCCAATGTGTGACCCCTTTCTGAGACCCCCCCATTTTAGAAATGACATATAATTGTTGCATGTTAAATGGTTCAGGCTTGCATACATCTCATCATGTGGGTTGGGGGCATTATGCTGATTCATATCATAATTAAATATGGAGACCATATACGGACTTTTCTAGTCTTATATTGTCCCCATTTAAATTGGCGTAGCGAACCGATGCCATGTTTCGCCCTGTTAATTTAACATTTAAATTGCGGGGGTTCTAAATAACTTGAACCGATGAATTAATTGTCGGGACCCCGGTTCCGCTTAATATTACCTAATTGCACCGCATCTGCATCATATCATAATCATGCCGGATCTTTTGTCATAGTATTAAATATTGCATCCGGTGTTTCTTCTAGTGTTTGCTTCTTCGCGGACTAGGCCAATGAGTGGATGCGAGTATCGACAAGTTCTCCGGTTATGATCCTTCGGCAGTGTTTCCCAGGCGAGCATCTCTTCCCCTTCTACCTATTTTGCATTTATAGTCTTTATTTCCTCCTGTTGATCTATTGCTATCCGTGTCGCGATGCTTTAGTTCCCGTATACCAGTTATATCCCGAGCAGTCTCTATATTGCCTTGGACACCTCCCATTACCTGTGTTTGGTAGATAGATGGCCTTGCGAGTCGTAGTTGCTGGCTCAGGTGCGATCTCGTGTTGTCAAGTACCACAGTTGATGGAATGCTGGCAGATGTCATTGGTGAAGATGCTTACCGGTGGAGATGATCATGACTTTAAATACAACTATTAAAAATGCTAGATATAACTAATGCAGAGGCATCGGTGGGTAATAGATGTTATTTGGTTCTTCCACGCTCACTTGTGTCCCGTAGGACCCCGAGTACTTGATACCCGTTCCTTGATTTTTCGCACTATCCACATCCGGGAGGCCTTATGGACCCCCCCTGAGCCAGAGCTTGATTCATTTCTATTTCTTGGGGCCACAAAGTAGTTTGGGGCTTTATTACTATCCTGTAATTATGCCATGTTACTGCTTTATTTACGATTGTGCGCGGAGCACCTGTACTGTTTAGGATCGTGACACGTTTTCGCTGTATCGACAAGCCCAGTCACATTTTCGGGTTCCCAGTTGTTTACAGCCATCCACATAAACCCTGGGTCCGTTCCAGAGCCGGCCAACTTCGTTGCGGGTAGCTTAGTGGGGTGGCCCCCTGAAATATTTCTGAATCCTGTGATCGCTTTGTCGTGAATGCCTCGTTGGGTTTTGAGTTGGTTTTTCCGAGGTTAATCGAGTGTGTGTTGCTATTTGTGCACCCCTGCAGGGTAAAACTTTCTGAAAGCCGTGTCCGCGGTTATGGACGACTTGGAGCACAGTATCTCGATCATAGACAAGCATAACTAAAGTAGTACTATAAATTTGACTTAATATGTGACTAGTAATCAGCTTCAACTATAACGGAATGGATATTACAAATGCCAACAACTGGTGGATCTGTGGTGATCTGTGTCATACTAAACCTGCCTAGTAAGTATTGCAACTCCAATGGAATGTGATAAAAGTGTCAACAACTGCTGGGTTTTGGGCTTCTTCAGGACAATTATATCTGACTAGTAACTGTTCCAACTACAACGGAATGTTAATTAAAATGGCCCACTACTTACTACAGGATGACTCATGCTATCTATATCTGATTAGTAATTGCTGCAACTATAATGGAATGAGTAAAATACCAATGGTGTGAGTTCCTTGGTCCGACCTCCTTGTTTGTTCTCGAGTGGGAAATACCAGGATGGGTTTGTTTGGTGTTAGCTTCAGGTTGGATCCGAATAGGTCTTTCCTACCCCTCTCTAATAGCCGCCAGTGATACCGAGTCTCTATAGGTTGTTTAGTGCCGCTGCGCTGCCCCTTCAGCCCACCATACCTATGTAGGCGAGAGCCGCCGAATTCTAGCCTCGCCGTGTACTGGCCTCAGTACTGACGCTCCTCTTTTTCCTTTGCCCTTTATCGGCACCCCTTTTGTTTTAGCAGGTTTGAGATCGCCGTCGTTAGCAGGGTTACCCTTCCGGCTTGGCCTGGGCAGGGTTATGGACGCCATTGGTTATTCTTCAGGGATCTTAGCCCCATTTGCATCTTGTCCGTAGCCGGGCGCTCTATCGTTTTCAAGGTGATTTGGATCTTTGTATATTATATCTGTATTCTTGACTCGTTGAGTCACTGATGTATATATATCTGTTCTGTGGGTCCCATCGAGGACTATTGTGTAATGGTATTACTTCGTTTTCCACCCGCACGAAAGTGCCTGGTGGGCGTCCTTGAATTGTTTCTATGCGGGTTTGGCGGAAAGGGCTAAAACTTGCAGAGGGCCGATTTGAGGGTGTTACAATTGGGTGATCCGACTCAACCTAGGCTCGTGTCAAACGAGTCAAACGATGAGTACTACCAGAGAGATGGAGCCGGCTCATCCCGGAGGAATGACTACAGAGGAAAAGAAGAGAAGACCGACCGGATCATCAATACGGTTCGCAACAAGTTGCGGCTGTGAATCAAGACCAGCCCGGAGCAGGGGGCAGTCAACGTCAGAAAACTGGAGGGCAATAGACTCCGAGAAACGATGGCAAGAAAACTTGGACGCCAGAGCAAAATAAATAGTGGCAAGAAAAGAAGGACCGTCCAAGATATACTTATGAGTCGATGTTGGATCAGCCGTGTAAGTTTCACACGCCGAATCCGAATAACCCAGCAGGTCATACAACGAGGCAATGTGAGTGGATGCGTAAGATTGAACAAGGTGGTTCGGGGAATGCCCAGGCACCCCGGAATGATCAACCTCGGCAGGAGTTACCCCGGCAGCAATTGCTCTCCGGAGCGAACACGCTACAGCTAATGTTGCCTCCCCCTATGCCGAGGTATGATAACCCTGAGAGAAGGGATGCAGTGCATCAGGTGGAAAATCAGCACCAGCCGGATCAGAGGTACCCCAGAAATGAGGGGAGGAATGAGTACGGAGAGCATCATCAGAGTTATTGCGTATTCACCACTGAGGAAACAGATAGAAAGAGCTTGCAGCGCCGACATATGGAGGTGAATGCAGTAGCCTGCAGTGATGAGGTATATGCCTTGGTCTGACCAAGAAATCACCTGGAGCATTAGAGATCATCCCAAGCTTATGCCAAGCCCTGGTTCGTTTGCGTTGGTGCTGGATCCAACATTCATTGGGCCTAACATTAATGTAAGGTTCTCAAAGGTATTAATCGACAATGGCAGTAGCATTAACATCATGTATGTGGACACAATGCGCAAGTTGGGTATCTCGGAGAATATGCTACAGGCCACGAGGACAACTTTCCATGGTATTGTGCCCGGCATTTCTTGTGAGCCCATAGGCAAGGTCCGGGTTGATGTATTGTTCGGCACGAGAGATAACTACCGAACTGAAAATTTGGAGTTCGAGGTGGTGAACTTGGAAAGTGCGTATCACGCGTTACTCAGAAGACCAGCGCTGAACAAGTTCATCGCAAGCTGTCACATAAGTTACTTGAAGATGAAATTGCCCGGGCCAAACGGAGTGATTACCATTGCTGGGGATTTCCGACATTCCATGGAGTGTGCGTCGGCCGGATCTAACTTAGCCGAGTCACTCGTGATTGCGCAGGAGAAAAGGAAAATTCAAGAGGTGGCGGCATTGGCTCAGTCCGCGCAGCAGTATATGCCGGCGCTGAGTAACCCGCATGGAAGTGTTTCATTCCAGGCCACGAAAGATACCAAGAAGGTTCCCGCTGATGATATGTTCCCAGAGCGCACCGTAAAAATTGGTGCCGGGTTAAGTGATAAATAGGAAAGCGAGCTCGTCAACTTCCTCCGTGAGAATCGGGACATTTTTGCTTGGTCCACTCATGACTTGCAAGGTGTTCCGAGGGAGTTGGCCGAGCACTCTTTAAATGTGAGACCCGGAGCAAAGCCGGTGAAGCAACCTCTCCGCCGCTTCGCCGAAGATAGGAGGAAAGTCATCGGAGATGAGATAGCCCAGTTACTAGTTGCAGGATTCATCATGGAGGTTCTTTACCCGGATTGGCTGTCTAATCTGGTGCTAGTGGAGAAGAAGAAGGACGATCCGAATGTGGCGGTGGTTTGGCGCATGTGTATCGATTACACGAACCTGAACAAGGCGTGTCCAAAAGATCCATTTCCACTGCCAAGGATAGATCAGGTCATAGACTCAACTACTGGATGTGAATTGTTGTCTTTCATTGATGCATATTCTGGTTTCCACCAGATACCTCTGAATCCGGATGATCAAATAAAGACTGCATTTATTACCCCGTATGAGGCTTATTGCTATCGCACCATGCCGTTTGGTTTATGTAATGCAGGGGCAACGTACCAAAGATGTATGCAAAAATGTTTGCACGACCAAATTGGTCAATATGTACAAGTGTACATGGATGACGTGGTTATCAAGACCAAGGAAAGCAAAACACTCCTTGACGATATCAGGCAAACGTTTGCGAACCTAAGAAGGTTCCGGATGAAACTTAACCGGGAAAAATGTACCTTCGGTGTCCCGGCTGGGAAATTACTCGGATTTCTTGTATCCAGCCGAGGTATCGAAGTGAATCCAACTAAAATCCGAGCCATTTAACGAATGGAACTGCCGAAGTGTCTTAACGATGTCCAGAAGCTCACGGGTTGCCTGGCATCGTTAAGTCGGTTTGTATGTTGGTTGGGAGAAAAGGCATTGCCTCTTTACCAGCTCATGAAAAAGTCGGATAAGTTCGTTTGAACGCCGCAGGCCAATGAAGCCTTTGCCCACTTAAAGAAGATGTTAGCCACTGCACAAGTGTTAGCCTCTCCACTATCAAAGGAGCCAATGTTGCTCTATATAGCCGCAACCAACCGAGTTGTAAGTGTAGTGATAGTGGTGGAGCGCGACGAGGAAGGTAAGTCGGTGCAAAGGCCAGTGTACTACCTGAGCGAGGTATTATCAGCCTCAAAGTAGAACTATCCACACTATCAAAAGGTGGCGTATGGCGTGTACATGGCAACTAAGAAGCTGAAGCACTACTTTGAGGAGCATCCCATCAGGGTAATATGTGAGGCCCCCATATCCGAGATAATGAGTAACAAGGATGCGAGTGGCAGAATTGTGAAATGGGCCATTGAACTAGCTCCTTATGCGCCACAGTATGACAGAAGAGAAGCAATCAGGTCTCAAGCTGTGGCGGGCTTTTTTGTGGATTGGGCCGAGGTGCAGTACGAACCGCCGTTACCAGATCCAAACTATTGGTGAATGCACTTTGACGGATCAAAAACAAAAACTTGGCTAGGTACCGGAGTTGTACTTACCTCGCCCAAGAAGGACCAGCTGAAATACGTGTTGCAGATCCATTTCGCGGCATCAAATAATGTTGCTGAGTATGAAGCACTTGTGCACGGGCTCAAGGTCGCAAAAGAGATTGGGATACGTCGGATCATATGCTTTGGCGACTCGGATTTGGTGGTACAGCAAGTGTCGGGACTGTGGGACGCCCTTGATCCAAACATGGCACTGTACAGATTCCATGTGCAGAAGATATCTGGTTACTTTGAGGGATGCGAGTTTCACCATGTACCCTGGGTGGAAAACGAGGCTGCCGACATGTTGTCGAAGCTCGGGTCAACCCGACAAGCAATTCCACCGGGTGTAGCACTGGAGCACCTCAGGAAACCATCCATCAGGCCGTCCCTAGAAACCGACTCAATTTATGTCCCGCAGGACACGGAATCCGGAGCTATGCCCATGGACATTGACCTGGGAGGAGGTGCGCGAAACCCGGGGACTGCCTCAGCGAACCCGGGGACTACTTCGCAAGACCCAGGGACCACACAGCTTGATCCGGTTGAAGTTATGCCGGTGGATATGATGGAAATTGACGAGGATGTGTTCCCTGTGCGAGCAATACCAGCTTGGGCACTACCGATATTTCAATTCCTAAAAGATGAAACGTTACCCACTAAGGAAGTGATATCCAGACAAACGCAGAGGAGGGCAAAGGCGTACACGATCATCAATTCCGAACTATACAAAAGGAGTGTGACCAATGTCCTCCAACGATGCGTTGACCCGGAAGAAGGGCTTGACATCCTCCGAGATATACACCAAGGGGAATGCGGGCATCATGCCTCGTCCCGAGCCTTGGTAGCAAAAGCTTTCCGACATGGATTCTACTGGCCAAATGCCTTAGAACAAGCAGAAGATCTGGTGAGAAAATGCAATGGTTGTCAGAGGTATGCTACCAAGACACATATGCCAATGTCGGAACTCAAGACTATACCAATTATGTGGCCGTTTGCCGTATGGTGCTTGGATATGGTTGGCCCGTTCAAACCAGCAAGGGGAAATATGACTCACATTTTGGTCATGGTGGACAAATTTACGAAGTGGATTGAAGTGAAGCCTATAAGAAAATGTAATGGAGCTACGGCCGTAACGTTTTTCAAAGACATCATCTTGAGATACGGTTGTCCTCACAGTATCATAACTGATAATGGCACGAATTTTGCGGAAGGAGCATTTGCGCGCTTCTGCCGGGGTAAGAAGATCCGGCTAGACGTAGCCTCGGTAGCCCACCCCGCATCGAACGGACAAGTGGAAAGATCCAACGGATCAGTATTATCCGGGATAAAACCCCGGCTCATAGAGCCGCTGCAAAGATCAGTGGGGTGCTGGATAGAAGAACTACCAGCGGTACTGTGGAGTTTAAGAACAACTCCGAATCGATCAACAGGCTATACGCCGTTTTTTCTGGTATATGGGGCAGAAGCTGTATTACCAGCCGACATAGAGCATGATTCGCCTAGGGTCACCCAATACACAGAAGCCGAAGTGCAAGAAGCCCGGCAAAATGATGTTGATCTGCTGGAAGAAGCGAGAGAACTGGCATTGTCCAGATCCGCCATATATCAGCAAAATCTCTGACACTATCATAGCCGGAAAGTAAGCCCCCGAGTCTTTCGGGAAGGCGATCTGGTGCTCCGATTGGTACAACGTACCGCTGGCATGCATAAATTATCCCTCCCATGGGAAGGGCCATTCATTGTGAGCAAAGCATTGCACAATGACTCTTACTATCTTATAGATGCAAAGCCACAGGAAAAGAACAAGGCGGACAGGTCCGGCGAGGAATCTAAGCGTCCATGGAATGTAGCTCTACTTCGTCCTTTCTACACTTAGCAAAGAAGTGTATGTACCTGAGTCTTCTCATGTGTCGGTATGTATGCCGGCAACGAGCTTATCAATGAAATGTTGGTGCCTCGAGCAGTAACTCGGAGACTGCCTTAATAATCTTTGTTGTTTTTTGTGCGTTAGCTGGAATAAGTTGTTCTACTTAACTCGGATTAGTAATGTGTGAGCACCAAGAACCCAACTCTTCGACTTGCTGTTGTCCAACAAGAATTGGCTTCATGGCAAGCAAGAGAACAAGTTTGGAATTGCGTAGCACACGAAAAACAACTAAGGAAAAGAACTTAATCGAGCCGACGTTTGTTTTTTGGGACTAACCTTGTATTTACTTTTAAACTACTATGTTGTTTTATTTTTGAGCTAAGCCTAAAAGTTTCCCAGTATTGTTAAGACAATTTTTGAGGCTCGGATTCGTAAGTCGTAAAACCGAATCAAGGTAGACACGAATCGAGCCAAGAGATTGGACGAACAAGAAGAAGAAACTCGGGGACTACGCCCAAGTTAATCCGGTATAGGAACTTAGTAGCAAAATATCACATGTGTGTTGGATACATTTCCACCCGGCATACCGGGGATCTGATAAATTTTCAAGTTTTTTCGCTCAAAGAGCAGCAAGAGGAGGAAGTTCGGCGTCATCTTCGCTGTCTTCAATATCCGAGGCGTCGCCCTCACCATCATCGTCCGAGCCATCTTCATCGTTCTCAACCTCTTCGTACCCAGCGGCTTCAAGGAAGCTCGGTCCCTCAACCCATTCATGAATGGGAGCGTATTCGATGAGGCTATGGACGCAAGCCTAGCGCCGAGCTACCCACTCCGGGTCATTGGTCCATTTGGATCCAGTGCGCAGGCGCGTCAGAAGGTTGAGATCGATCTTCTCGTACCACGTGAGTATGTGGTGAAGAACGGTATCAGTTGCAACACGTCCAGCGGACTCCCTCCAGAGGTCGAGCTGCGTCTTGGTTTCCATCAGCTTCTCAACAAGAATTGCAGTTGTCTCCGGAGTGTCTTCTCCAGGCCAAAACATGTTGAAAATTTGGACTACAACGTCGAGGATGTACTTGCCATACTTCTTGATGAGTTCCACGCGAGATGACAAACTGACCAATAGGTCCTCCATGTCATAGGGAATCTCCTCACCGTCAGGAGCGGCGGGAGTACCCCTTTCTCGGCGGAAATCTGCAACTGCAGCGCTCGCAATAGCAGTGCCCTCTGGAAATTTGCCTGGAAACAACACAAAGGAAGAAGGTAAACAAAAGACATATGAAGTAACCCGGAGAAGTATGTCGGATAAGGGAAAGGAACTTACATGATATATGGCTAAGGATCCGGGTCAACTCCCTGGTACAGTCATCACGCCTTTTGCGAAGCTGCGCAAGTTCAACATTCACTAACCCAAGCTGGATGTCGGACTCCTTGAGTAGATCCTGGTCCTTGGCGATCTGGAGATTGAGGCGCTCGCGCTCTTCTGTGAAGTCCTGGCCAACCTTTTGGAGTTCGGACTGGTGCTGAGCTTTCATTTTTTCCATCTCAGCCTTGAGCCTAGCAATCTCATCATCCTTGGTCCGGAGGAGGGCGAGCTCATCGCCTTTCTTCTTGAGCTCAGCTCGATGTTGCCCTGCTTGTTCGAGAAAATGCAGCATCATATCACGCACGGGCACACTATCTTCAAGAGATGCTGAAATAGTGTGTTGACCCCGTAGAGCCGAGGTATGAATATTTGTCGAGCCAAGGAGAAAAGGAGATGGAAAGCATAGTAAGGTCGGACAAAAATGACTTACCCTTGATCTGATCCAGGTTTTTCCTCATAATCTTGTTCTCAGCCTCCACCCCAGCTGCGGAAACCGAATGATGAGTTAGTTCGGCATAGGAAGATGAAGAAAAACGGAGAAGCGTCAAGAGAGAAATTTACCCCTTTTCTCATGTTCTGCGAGCAGTGTAGTTTGCTTTGCGCGTAGCATCTTGTGGGTATCCAGGAGATGCTGGAACTCAGCACTCCGTCGATTGGTAGTTATCTGAAAAGTGTACAAAAACATAAATTAGCTTGGTGCATTTTCGAAGTGTACAAGATCCGGGCCAAGTGGAACTTAACCCGGCTCTAGGTGTGTGCATATTCAAAGTGTACAAGATCCGGGCCAAGTGGAACTTAACCCGGCTCTAGGTGTGTGCATATTCGAAGTTATCACGGAGCTACGTTAGTTTTCTAAGGAGCATCCGGCCGAGTAACAAGTTACTCCCCCGGAGGCTCGGGGACTAATGGTTATATCATCATCTACAACATGTAAAGGGGAAGTGACGTACCTCCATCATCCGACCCGCGAGGTTGATTGCCTTAGCGGCTGTGTTCATTTGGGTGGAAAATTCTGCGGGGCCAAACCTCTCCGGGAGATCATCGTCATGGACGAACTCCGTCTTGTTCCAATTATTGACGAACTCAATCAAGGTCGGAGGGTACCGTTCGCCGGTGGGCATATGGGGTGCCACCAAGCCCTTTGCATGCGCTTCTTTCCTCTCAACCAAGGCAAGGGCTGGGCTGGTGTGCAAAACAATTTGTTGTGCATCAGTCGGCTCGGCAGGGGCATCCTTCGCTACTAGAGCCTTCTTGGGAAGCATGGATGCGAGGGTGCGCTGTCCAACCTCGACGAATGTTGCCCTAGTGGCGTCAGGAGCCTTCTTGCCCTTTGATTGCTGGGAAGAGGAAATGGTTGCAGCGGATTTCCCCTTAGGAGCTGTCGGGGTACTTCCTCGCCGAGATTGAGAAGACTCGGATGAGGCGGAGGAGCTTGGCGCTGGTGCTCTTGTTGCTAGACTTGGTGCCACTGCTGATTTTCTTGCTGCCGGACTTGGTGCTGGTGCTGGTGCTGGATCGGTTGCTGGTGCTGGGGTAGTTGCTGGTGCTGGTGCCGAGGTAGTCTTAGTAGTTGCTGGTTGCAGTGAAGCCGAAGTTGTGGACGCCGCCACCTTGGTCGGGCCGGTCTCCCCCGCTCCAAGGTTATCCCCCTCTTGACGAGGTGGAATAGAACCCGGAGCAGCCATAGAACCCTATGGAATAGGGCTCAGCGGGCGTGACTCGTCGTCACAAGGGGGAGAAGGGCTAGGTCGGAGCGGCGAAGAGATGCTAGATCCACTCTGAGGGACCTCCACCGCAGCCCTGCCGAATCAAATAATGTTAGAAGAGAAACTACAACAATGCAAGGAAGAACAAGTTGCAGAGGGAAAACAGACTTACGCATCCGAGGTTTGGGGCTCTTTGGGTTTCTGAGCCCTTCGTGCTGGGGCCTTGCCTGCTGGCTTGGAGGCAGTTTTGTCTCTGTATTTCTTTCGCCTTTTTGCGGGCTGAGAAGGTCCGGAGGAGGAACTTGATACAGCTCCGCGCTTCTTCTTCGGCACTACCTGAACAGGTTCGCCCGTAGCAAGGGGAGGGTCCTCGTGGATCTGACCACCGGGGTTAGCTGATGCCGGAAAAGCATAAGAAAGAGGGACAGCGTCAACAGGTTCCATCACCTCGACATCTGAGTCATCTTCATCATCGGGCCAATCTCTAATAGAAGAGGGTTTACCGGTGGGTCGCTTCGTGGCATCGGTCATCGGGAGGAACATCTCTTGATCCGGCTCTTCCTCATCCGGGGTCTCCCGGTCGGGCGCCCACTTAAGAGTCAGATCGGTGCCGTCCTCGAGGGTCTGCTGAAGGAATTGCTGAGGAAAGGAACAGACAACGAAGTCAAAATACAACAATAACCGACATATAATTAAATCCAGGATAAGTTTGTGCCATGAAGCTTACTGTGGGAGGAAGCCTATCACGGCAATAATGCTCAATCCCCCATGTCCACTCAGCGGAGAAGTCCTTGTGGGTGGTGAAGAGAGCCTTAACCCGATGATAGATCTCCGTGTTTCTCAACTCGAAGGATGAGGTCCGGTTGGGGTCGCGGCCGAAGCTCATGTGACACACCTTGTGAGTGCGCCTTTGGAGGGGGGAGATCCGGTTGCGGACTAACGTGATCATAGCGTCCTCCTTGCGCAACCCGAGTTTCTTCAGTTCCGCGAACCTTTTCTTGACCTGGTTGGCCAAGGCCGTGGGCTTCTTGGGGATGACGTCCCACAATTCCGGGTTAGGTGGACCCGGAGCATAGGGAAGCAACCGGATCAAGTCTTCGGTGCCCGAATTCCGGACATAAAAGAAAGTTCGGGCCCATCCTTTGCAGGAGTCCAGCCCGGTGACTCGGGGGAAAATGGAAAATCTCCGGGGTGAGATAGACGCAGCTCCGAATTGAGTGAGCTGCTTGTCCTCCGGATCTAGCTCTACATTCGGAATGACATTACGGCGAAGGCCGAAAAACCGGATCCATAGCTCCTTCGTGGGCCACAGACCAGCATAGCCTTCGATCATGGAGGCAAATGCAGAGAGAGATGTAATGGCATTGGCAGGAAGGTGGTGCGGCTGGAGTTCGTAGGTGCTAAGCTAATCCCGGAAGAAATCGCTGACTGACAAGCCGAACCCCCGCTGGAAGTGAGACAAGAACACAACGTACTCACCCGGATTGGGTGATGGGGCTAGTTCGGCAGAGGCGAGACGCGCGGCGACGCCGGCGGGGATGCGTCTGGTGCGGTAGAGCCAGTCCAGGTCGTCTTGGCAGACCCAGGACCCGGCACACGCACCACGGTCTGCCGTCGCGGTGTCTTCCTCCATCTCTTTCTCGGCGACGACGAGCTCCTCCTCCGTCATCTGATCTTCGATGCCCTCATTGGCGCTAGTGGCGGTGGGAGGGCAAAGGTCTAGATTGACAGCGACCCGTGGTGGAGGAGGCGCGTAACGGTGGCAGCGATGCAGAGGTGTGGGGAAACAGTGCGGCGGTGGCGCTGCTGCTTAGAAGCACTGGCGGCGGCGCTGTCGCGGGGAAGACGAAGAAGAAGAAGAGCCAGGGGCAGAGGGGCACGGAAGGGGGAAAAGCCTAAGGGGTGCGCCCCTCCCCTATTTAACCACTCCCTCAAGTGGAAAGTGGGATCGTGTCCTGCGGGTACGCCACACGGTGTGGCCCTGTATATCCCGCGTCGACCAATCAGCAGGGAGCCACACGGAAGGCCACAGGGTGGAGTCGATCCCATGACGTGACGCATTGATGCGGTAAACGAGGAGGCAGGCGTGACGTGACACGCGTGCAGTGATAACTGACATTTACAGCGGTGGTTGCTGTAGCTGGCCCTTAAAATGAGGCAACCTAATGATTAGCCTCCACGTGGGTTAGCGTACGAGAGAAGGAAAGAAGACCTGGATGAGATCGTGGTAACCCGGCCAGCAAGTGGAAGCTTGAAATGTGCTAAGGGAAAGTAAAACCATGAGGTCCGAGTCAAAGTGGTAACCCGGCAGGCAAGTGAGAACTTGGAACGTGCAAATGGAACGTAAATCCATACAATCCGAGATAAGGAGGTAACTCAGAAATAACATCCAAAGCTCAATAAAATTGAACCTGATGTGGCCTTAGCGGCCAAGCCAGCTAAGACCGCACCAGCTTCGGGGACTAATGTTGGGCGGATACCCCCGGGTAGGGTCACGCCGGGGTATAAAGGCCGAGTTAGCCGAGGTTCGGCAAGACCAAAGCGGATGTTGGCCGGGTCACCTCAAGGCAGGCCGAATCACGGGGTAACCCGGACCAGGGGGTGTCCGCCTAACTAAGTCTCAACCCACTTAAGCGGTAAGTCGGAAATGCGTATTTAACTTGTATGCAGGAACATGTGTGGCCGGATCAACTATGATCCGGGTCATGTCTAGCTTCTAGGCGAAGGAAGGAATCTTGATGGTCAAAAGAAGCCCCGATACGCACTGCATGAGCGAAGCGGACAAGGGCAGGACCACCGAGACGTGGCCGACAGGGGTGACGACGCTCATGTCGGGTGACGCAGGCGCCGCAGAGGCTCACGTAGCCTCTGCATGTGTGACGCGGGGGAAAAGCAACCTAGTCGGCTTATTACTTTGGGAGAAGGCATATTCTTAGGAATATGCCTCCACGTATGCCCTAAGTGGAGACCTAGCCACCCCTATATAAGGAGGGCTAGGGCATCTGTAGAAGGGGTTCCGCTATTCTGATTGGTTTAGGGTTTTAAGGGTGAACTGTGTGTGAGAGTAAGAGAGCTCCTTCTTCCTCCTCTCGCCAACACAGCTCTAGGAGCACTTGTAATCTTGGAAACGAATCAACTACAAACTTCTGTGTGAGGAATCACTTCACTATCCCTCCCTGGATTCCCCTAGCGTGTATTAGTCCCCACCTTTAGCCTATCCATGGCATCTGCCGTGACACCACCACGACAAATCACTAGTTTTCACATAACAAGTTTAATTCGGAAGGTAGATAAAAACAAGAATATACTTGGAATAGCAAATGCCGATAGGTAGGTATGGTGGACTCTTTGGAAAAACTTGGTTTTATTTGGAGTTGGATGCATGAGTAGAACTCATACTTGGTTATGGAGGCTAGCAAAAGACTGGGAGCGACAAACTAAGAGAGCAATAATGGCCATAATCATGCAAAGCGACAAAACATCATTAATCAAAGCATAATTACAAGTCGAAAACAAAAGGATCATAAAGTCTTATGGTGACTTGGGATAGTCATAACATGGTGTGAGCATGCGCCAAGTCAACCCAAATAAAGCATCAAAGGGAATACCACAATACTATGCTTTAATATGCTAAAACAATGAATGATTCTTCAAAGGCACATTAAGCAATCTCAATTGTTTATAACATTTCATGCTACAACAAAGATCACTAAGCATAAAGCCAAAACAATATCAAGCATAGCATGACAAAGCATAGGCCATAGTCAAAAACAAACTCGTTTTACCACTTAAGCATGGACTTTTCCTACTCTTTTCCAATCCAAACCAAACTATTTGAAAACCAATGCATGAAAGAGGGGGTCCAACCAATTATTCAGCAAACTAAGCAAACCAAGCAAACGAAAACCAAAAACAAAAAACGAAGACACTCCAAGAACAACACAACTGTGCATGAAACAATAAAAATGAAGTGTTTGGAAGAAACCTGGGATTTTTATTGATGGAGGGGATGCCTTGGGCATCCCCAAGCTTTGATGCTTGTACCTCTTGAATATTTCTTGGGGTGGCATCCCCAAGCTTGAGCTTTAGTCCATTCTTCATCTCATTACATCATTCTCTCCATACACCTGAAATTTTTCATTCATACAAAACTTCACACAATTTTTATTAGCAACATTAGTGCACTCAAGATAATAAGTCTTTGGGTTCAGTTTGAATACCAATAAAACTTCTATTAAATCACAAGCTACTGAAGCACTTCCATTGAAAAGCTCAATTCTCCAAAGAGAACTCAAAAAGGAACCAACAAGAAGCAAATGCAAATAATGGCAGAAATCTATCAAAACAGACCAGCAGGTAAAAACCAATTTTTTCGAAGACCTTGTGTTGCTTAAATTGAAAAGTGTTGAACTAACGAAAGTTAGATAACAACCTGGGGCAGAAGAACAAAAATTCACGCCTCAAATGACATACATAGATTTTACACGAATTTTTATGGTGAAGCACAAAAATATGTTTCGGGACATCAACTTTCCCAAGCATTACTTCTCTCTCATTAGAGGTTACTCTTGGCACAAAAAGCAAATAAAAAGGATAAGTAGCAGTTATTACTGAAGTAATAACTTCCATGACTCATCTAAAACTTTTGGGTTATTTCCCAATAAGTATTTTTCTTTAACGCCTTTAAGTTAGGCATAAGAAGCAAGAAAAAGAATCAAGTGTTCTCAAATGAAGAAGCATTAAGAGAAAATTTTGTTTCATAGGAGAGGCAAAAGAAATCTTCTCTCTCTTCTTAGGGAAGTTTCTATACCTTTCTCGAGTGGGAGTTGATATTTAATTGTGCCTTCTTTCATATCAATAATGGCACCAACAGTTCTAAGAAAAGGTCTTCCCAAAGTAATAGGACAAGAAGCATTGTATTCAACATCCAAAACATAGAAATCAACGGGGACATAGGCATTATTAACCATAATAAGAACATCATTAATACCCCCCATGAGTTTCTTTTTGGCATTATCATCAAGTGGGACATTCAAATAACAATCTTCCAATGGTGGCAAATCAAGCATATCATAAATCTTTCTAGGCATAATAGAAACACTACTATCAAGATCTCATAAAGCCTTAAGATCAAAATCATTCACTTTCATATTAATGATGGGTTCCCAACCATCTTCTAGTTTCATAGGAATAGAAGCTTTATGTTTCATCTTTTCTTCTTTAATTTTTATGAGAGCATCAGTAATCTGTTTTGTAAAGGCCATATTCATAGCACTAGCATTAGGACTTTTAGCAAGATTTTGTAGGAACTTAATTACTTCAGAGATATTGCAACCATCAAGATCAAAATCATAATCATCATCTAAAGTAGTAGAGCTATTACTAGTCTCAACACTAGTGGTAGTGATAATAGAAACACTAATGTTTTTAGCAATTTCATCTTCTCTTTACCACTTAGCATGCAATTCAGCTAATAGTCTAACATTTTCATCAATTCTAACTTGTATGGCATTAGTAGCAGCAAAGGGATTATCAATAGTTTCAGGTTTAGTAGCCATTTTATTCAAAGAAGATTGTGCTTCAGCCAATGATGCTATATTTCTTTCAGCAGTAGAGAGTTTTTCCTCAATAGTTTTATTGAAAGTAGTTTGTTACTAATAAAATCTTTAAGCATAACTTTGAGTTCAGAGGGAGCACTCCTATTATTGTTGTAGGAATTTCCATAAGCATTACCATTGTTGGGAGGATATGGCCTATAATTATTATTACCAAATTTATTCCTATAGGCATTGTTGCTAAAAATATTATTTCTTATAAAGTTCACATCAACTTGCTCTTCTTGAGCAACCAAAG
Source organism: Avena eriantha (assembly GCA_910589775.1). Classification (NCBI taxonomy): domain Eukaryota; kingdom Viridiplantae; phylum Streptophyta; class Magnoliopsida; order Poales; family Poaceae; genus Avena; species Avena eriantha. The sequence goes on from OU342743.1 coordinate 80,319,963, forward strand.
AGGCTGAGGGAACATGATTTGGATCAATATGAGCTTTCCCATTAACAAGCATAGACATAATAACATCAATTTTATCACTCAAGGAGGAGGTTTCTTCAACAGAATTTACCTTCTTACCTTGTGGAGCTCTTTCAGTATACCATTCAGAATAGTTAACCATCATATTATCCAGAAGCTTTGTTGCAGCACCAAAAGTAATGGTCATAAAGTTACCTCCAGCAGCAGAATCCGGTAGATTTCTTGAAGAATAGTTCAATCCTGCATAAAAGGTTTGGATAATCATCCAAGCAGTCAGTCCATGAGTGGGACAATTCTTTACCAAAGATTTCATTCTTTCCCAAGCTTGAGCAACATGTTCATTATCAGATTGTTTAAACTTCATTATTTCACTTCTCATAGATATAATCTTAGCAGGAGGATAGTATTTTCCAATGAAAGCATCTTTGCATTTAGTCCAAGAATCAATACTATTTCTAGTTAGGGATTGCAACCATTCTTTAGCTTTTCCTCTCAAAGAGAAAGGAAACAATTTAAGCTTAATAATATCTCCATCTATATCCCTATGCTTTTGCATCTCACAAAGTTCAACAAAGTTATTTAGATGAGCAGAAACATCTTCATTACCAATACCAAAAAATTGTTCTCTCATAAAAAGATTGAGTAAAGCAGGTTTAATTTCAAAGAAAGTAGCTTCAGGAACAGGTGGAGCAATAGGTGTGCACATGAAATCATTGTTGTTGGTGCTAGTGAAGTCACACAACTTAGTGTTTTCAAGAGTAGTCATTTTTTGTGTTTTTAATAAAGAAAGCAAACTAGTAAAACTATTTTTTGTGTTTTTGATAAAGAAACAAGCAAACAGAGCAGAAATAAACTACGCAAAACAAAAAATAACAAAGTAAAGAGATTGGTTATGAGGGACTCCCCTTGTGAAGATGTCCTTGACTCCCTGGCAACGGCGCCAGAAAAAGTGCTTGATGGCCCAAAATATATCAAGCTCGTTGGGGAACCCCAAGAGGAAGGTATGATGAGCACAACAGCAAGTTTTCCCTCAGTTATGAAACCAAGGTTATCGAACGAGTAGGAGCAAGGAAACACCTCCAAGGTGTTGTTGCCAACTTGGAATCCTGCACACCACAACCATAGAACTTTGCCCCCAACTTACAGTGAGGTTATCAATCTCACCGGTTTTGCTAAAAATAAAGGATTAAACGTATTGTGTGGAACAAAGTAAAAGCTTGCAGAAAGTAAACAGAAAGCGGTAAACAATTGTAGATTGATGGTAAAAGAAAGGAGCGGGGTCCATAGTTCACTAGTGGTGATTCTCCTTAAGATAGATGACATGTTGGGTGAACAAATTATAGCGGGGCAATTGACAAACATCGAGAAAGCATACATGCATAGACTAATCATCTTGACTCCTATGAGATTTGATTAGGAATTACAACATTATACATAGACCATAATCCAACTGCATCTATGACTAATAATCCACCTTCAGGTTATCATCCAAACCCCCTCCAGTATTAGGTTGCAAGCAACAGATAATTGCATTACGCATTGTGTGTAAAGTAAACAATATGATTGTTCTATGAACAAAGGATTCCTGTTTCTCCCTAGTAGCAACAACACATCTATTACCTTAGAGATTTCTGTCACTTCCCCAGATTACTAGAGGCATGAACCCACTATCGAGCATAAATACTCCCTTTTGGAGTTGCTAGCATCTACTCGGCCAAGATATCTACTCACAATGGAGAGAATGCAAGATCACAAATAACAAACACATGATAGAATCAATAATCAATATGAAATAGCATCTCAATATCCATCGGATCCCCGCAAACACAACATGTAGATTACAAATAGATGATCTTGATCATGAATGGAGCTCAAAAGATCTAGACATGGTAGCACAAAGGAGAATAACCAACCATCTAGCTAATACATGGACCCGTAGTCCAAGTATGAACTACTCATGCATCACACCGGAGGCTTGCATGGTGATGAAGAAGGCCTCCAGGGTGAATTCTCCCCTCAGGCAGGGTGCCGGGAAGAGCTTCAGATCCCTCCTGATCTAGGGATGGAGATGACGGCGACTATAGACTCTTTTGTGGAATGTTGATCCGGTCCTTAGGGTTTTTGTATCGGAGGCATCTTATAGGCGAAAGGGGAGGCCGAGGGGGTGCCCTAGGCAGCCACACCACCCCCTGGTGCAGGCCAGGCCTGGCCGCGCGGCCAGGTGGTGTGGCGGCCCTCTCACCCCTTTCTGTCTCGTATTCTGGCTCCATGTCCCCCTCGATGAAAAACTAACTTTGGCTTTTGTCCTGTCCAATTCCGAGAATGTTCATTTTCTGACTTTCCTGGAACCAAAAACAGCAGAAAATAGGCAGCTAGCACTGTGGCATCTTGTTAATAGGTTAGTCCAAGAAAGTGTATAAAAATACTCCAAAGTGTGGACAAAACATAAGAAAGTAGATAAAAACGAAGCATGTAACATCAAAAATTATGGATACATTAGCAAAGTATCATAAGCTTGTAGTTCTACACTTCTAATAAGTATTTTGTATGGAGTTCAGCTACTACTAATCTATTTTGCAGTAATACCTATGTACTAGGACTTATTCATATCGAGTGGAGAAAATGCATGGTCACGCTTTCCTTTTGAAACTTGGTCTTGCCGCATTGTTGTACATCCATTGAATTTCAATGTCGGCATTGCTAAATCTGTCAATTCTTTTGGTCATTTTCTGCTACCGTTGAATCAGTCACTTTAAATTGCTACTGAATCTGTCATGTGCTGCCGAATGTGAACCGGATGCGTGCTCGCCACCCTTATACAATGTGCTGATCACTGCTTATTACCCGACAGTAGAGCTGGGGTTTTGGACCGGTGCAATCTCCAGTTCCTCCACGCCTGGTAGTTGGGCGGTGTCGGGCATCATCCTGAGGAAAAAGCATTCCTTTTTTTTGTTCCATGAACCATCTCATATTACCTAGGGCCTGCATTACTCAATATGCATCACTCTGTGTGTGTTGGAGGGTGGATTTTGGATGCATAGTAGTACTAGTATAGTACTAGTTCTTGTACTTTGGAGTATTTTGTACTATATACTAGTAGTACTTGTTTAGGTCAAGGGCAGGAGATGGTCTTGCTTTGCCTTTGTTCTGTCATTGCTATTACCAAAGTATTTTGTTGATCTAATAGTGATGCACTGTTACTTGTTTAGATCAAGTGCAGCAGATTGTCTTGCTTTTCTTTTGAAACCTAGTATTATCACAATTATCTAGATGAGTCTTGGGCATTTTGGGTGACACATGCATTGACGAAATGAGGTGGCATTCACACATAAGCAGACTTGATTGTCAGTTTTGCTTGTTCCAATGATTGAGCGTGTTTGGAGAACACAGCAAACAGATCATGCGCCAAGGTTTTTTGAGATGGAACAAGAACTTATTATCTCTCTACTGCTATTGAATTTCAAGCAGGAAAGCTATTGAATCTCTCAAATGTTCTGCCGTTGCTATTACTAAAGCATTTTGTGGATATATTGTTGTACTGGTACTTGTTTAAATCAAGGGCAATAGATAGTGTTGCTTTTCTTTTGGAACATGGCCTTGTCACAATCTAGTTGAGACTTGGGAATTTTGGGTTGCATACGAGGGTTACACAGGCATTGATGTGAGAAGAAGGTACTCAAAGCAGACTCGATCATCAGTTTTTCTTGCTCCAATGGTCGAGTGTGTCTAGTGAAAAGGGAAAACTGATCACGCGACAAGGTTTTGGAGCTGAAACAAGAACTGGTTCTCTCTGTACTACTATTGTATTTCAGTGTCTGTATTGCTGAATTGGTCACTTTTGAAATGATGCTGAATTGGTCAAGTGATACTAAATATGAACTTCGAATATGTTGATAATTTTTCTATCTTATTCTGTACTGCTGAATTTTGACATAAATATCTGCCAAAAATAATTATCTCTTTTCCCCTCCCTCTTCGAGGTCTTTGTTTTGAATCCAGCCAAGCACATCACAATGAAATTTTTATTAACCAAGAGAAGAAATCTAGTAGCTCATTCGGCCCCTCTTTAGCCTAGAACATTTTAGTTCAGTATTTTTCGGGGTTAGGGGACTGCTGACCACAACCCAGTGAAATTTGAGAAAGGATCTCATAGAGCATAGCCGAGAACATATTAATTCGGCCTTTTAGGTGTTAGTGGACTACTGAGCACAACCTAGTGAAATTTGAGAAAGAATCACATGGAGCATAGCCTATGGAGTATAACCCACGTAGAGCAGCCTATGTAGAATAGCCAAACTCTTTTTAATTCAGCCTATGATATTTTTTTTATAAATATCTTTGTTGTAGTGGGAACACACTCAGTTTTAAGTTTATTTGATTTGAAGGTCTTTTGTTCGAATCGCCTGTGTGTGTGTGTCTTGGGTTTACCTTTTTTTCTTCTAGCAATATCGCATTACGGAGAGGCTGACATCACGGACCCACCAGCCTGCAGTGTCCCTCGAGTTTATTTTTGCGGGTGGGTTTGAAAAAAAGTTTAAATACTTGTGCAGACATGCTGGCATCATGGACCCACTAGACAGAATATATAAGGCTGCATCGCAGACCCACGAGCCAGAACATACCAGAGAGGCTGACATAAGGGCCCTAGCAGTAAGACCATACACGGCTGCCACGGTGAAAACAACGGACGCGACCGAAAAAAAGTCCATCATACACACGTTGCACTTAAAGAGAAGATAACATGTTGGACCTAGCAAGCCCAAGCATAGCCCATGAAATTAGCCTATCAGCCCCAAGCATAGCCCAATACATTCTAGTTCGGCCTTTTCATGGTCTTGTGGCCACCGACCATAGCCCATTCAATTTAGGAGTGAGCCCATAGAATATAAGCCATGACGAATAGGGCATCTGCCCCGAGTTAGCCTAGAATCTTTTTAATTCGGCCTTTATGAGCATTTTTTGTACTTAGAGGCTAACATCTGGGACCCGAAAAAACATTCCAACATACACACGTTTCTTTCAAATAGAGGCTGTCAGCTGGGACCCAACATAGACACGTTTCCTGCATAGAGGTGGTTGACATCTAGGACCCAGCAAGTTGCCAAGGTCAAAACAGCGGACATTGCCAAAAAAGTCCATCATACGCATGTTTCATTTACAAAGAGGCTAATATGTGAGACCCAGCAGCGTGACCTTATACAGATGCTGCATCGAGCAACGTTTCCAGTTCGAAACAGGGAGGCGCAAGCGAGAAAAAAGTTCAGCATGCACACGTTTCTTACCATAAGAGGCTGAAATGGGGGACCCAAGATCGTGAGCAAATGGCAGATTCGTCAAGAAACGCTATCTAGTTCGGAATAGGGTGGTGCTAGAGAAGAAACAAATTCCATCAAACCCACGATTCTTCTAATGTGAGGCTGACATAAGGGACCCACCATCCTGAATAAACAGCTGATACAGCGAGCAACGCTATCAAGTTTGGAACACGAAGGCACGACAAAGGGTAAAAAATCCATCATGCACACATTTCTTCTAATGAGAGGATGACATGTGGGGCCCAGCAGCGTGATTAAACGGTAGATGCATTGAACATCGTATCAAGTTCGGAACAAGGTAGCGCGGGCAAATGAAAAAAAATCCATCATACACACGTTTCTTCTAATGAGAGGATGACATGTGGAGCTCAGGAGGTTGGTTAAACGGTAGATGCGTCGAGCAGCGGTATCAACTTCGGAACAGGGTAGCGCCAGTGAAAGAAAAAAATCCATCATACACATGTTTCTTCTAATGAGAGGTTGACATGTGGGTCCTAGGAGGTTGATTAAACGGTAGATGCATCGAGCAGCACTATCAACTTCGGAACAGGGTAGCGCGAGGAAAGGAAAAAATTCCATCATACACACAATTCTTCTAATGAGAGGCTGACATGTGGGACCTAGTAGCCTGACTAAAAGGCAGACGCATCGAGCAACGTTATTGAGTTCAAATCAGGGAGGTGCGACCGAAAAGTATGGTCCGCTAGAGACATTGATGTCCAGGACCCACACGCCTCAAAAGACTTCGACGAGTCAACATCGCGTGAGGAAACAAAAATCTTGCTTCTACCACGCGCCAACCAAGCTTCCTCCATGTTTTTAGCGGTTCCGTCGTAGTAGAGTGGCGCAAAACTAGAAAAAAGTTTTCCATCAGCCACTGCCGAGCCGAGAATTTCGTCGCGGAAGACATGCCTTTTACGACGACCGTTGGGCCAAGTCGTTGCGAAAGGAAACTTTTCTTGTAGTGTGCATCAAAAGATTGGAACTTATGTAGCCGTCACGGTCGTTTGGCCATAAGATGTTATCAGGGTAAAGAAGGCCTAGCATGCCGAACGGGAGGTTGGGGTCATCCTACATTGGGACGCGATAGCCAAGGATGCTACGAGCGACAAAGATGATGTCTAGCCCCGTGACGATCTTCTCCATGTTCGCAACGCATACGTTCACCCATCCCCATTCCTAGCAGTGTTGACCATGGTCATCTACATCGTCATCGTTTGCCTTGTGCTTCAAATTTTGCTACCCCAATGCTTATCCCACTACATAGCGACAAATGGAGTATGGAATCCGGAAGATTAGTGGAGGCGGTGGGATCTAGAGAGGATGGATTCAGGAGGGAATGGATTGAGTAGGGGAGTAGTTGTTCAAGTTGGGGTGAGGAACCGTCGCTGCCAGTCATGTCCACACCGAAGACAAGGAAGGGGTGTTGTAATTATTGAGGGGTGGGCACGGGAACCGTCTAGAGGCAGTGAAAAATTAATCATATGGTCCCACCTGTCAGGGCCTGAAGGTCGGCACGGGAAATCGTGACTATGTTTGACTTAGATCGTCCATGGCAGACCTTGATTCCCCTGCATGCAAGTGGCACAAACTCAATTTCAGATAGAGCTAGTGGCACAATTGTAAAATTGTTGCCATTTAAAACTATCATTTTCCTCCACCCCACTACGAACGGTCGTGCATCATTCCACATTTCAGGAAGGGAGATTTCAAACTTGATAAGTAGTTCCACTTCTTCGTCTCCTTTCCTCCTCCACGGCCTCATCCTCTTCCTGGGCCACAGCCTCATCCATTTTCTCCGCCACATCCTCATCGTCTTCCTCCATCTCCTTTCCCTCTTGCCTGAAGTCATGGACCAGCGACGACGTCTGCCCGATGTACGAAACAACGGCATGTTAGTGACTGCGAAATTCCAGATAGAAGTCCATGGAGGGAAGAAGATTGATGTTGTTTACACCACCGATCAACCCTACAACAGCGGAGCACACTCTAGCCATGTACAAGGATTGGATGTTGTTCGAAACCCGCAAGTTTGTTAGTCTCGACCTCGAGTACAACCTCGATCTTCATAGGATTGTCATGGTGCAAATCTCCATGGGGGCTCTCGTCCTGGTATACCAGCTTTATTGCGAGGAGGGGCGGGAGAGGCTCAGGTACATATCGTTGTTCCTATGTTCATCAACCACCAATGTTTGTCTATTTGCAAAAATTCTTGCTACACTTTTTTGTCTGAATTCATTTTCCTGCAGGTGGGGTGAAACGATAAAGTCGCTCTTTCATGACTTTCTCGTCCAAAAGCAGATAACATTTACTAGTGTTGACATCAGGAGTGACAATCTCCTGCTTAAGAGCCCGACTTTCCATATTGATATCCCAAACGCCTATAGAGTGGACATCCAGGATATTTACAGGATCCTAGGGAAGGGTGACATGGCTGGGATGGCCGATCTTGCAGCCAAAATCATCGACCTCTGGTACACTGACATGAAGGCAAAATTCAAGACATGCTGGTGGAGCCAGGTAGGGCATGATTTCTGGGAAGACAAGCCGATTTCTGATCTTACCCTTGAAGTACGCTGCAATTGGCGGGTATGTCAGCCATGAGCTGTACCGCCAGATCGAATTAATCAAAGCCACCTCGAACCACCACCAAGGCCAGTGGTATGCCCTAGGTGCGAGCATGGCGAGGAATCTACAAGTTGGTACAAGCGCCCAAAGTCAGCCAGGGACCGTTCGTCTTCTTCGCCAGTCAATCCAACATGCTGGGACTATTGGACATAGTGTGTTAGTGTAGGATAATTGGGTTGTAGCAGTATGGTCGTAGGTTTATGATTGTTGTGTCTGTGTGTGTGACACTATGTGTTATGAACATTATCTATGTTTACGATTGTTTTGTTTATGCACACATGTTCTTTCACAAGTATGTGTGATAGTTATCTGAATTATTCGAAGTACTTCTGAATTATTTTGTATTACCTTTTCGAACTATAATCTGGCTTTTTTATGAGTGTGTCCTTAGTTATAACAGAAATTATGTCTGTGCCACTATGGCCAGGCACGAGGTGCCGAGTTGGCTAGCATCGTATTTTATGACCGTGTCCTTAGTTTGTGCCCGTTTGCGGATACATGCATCTTTTCTTGTGGGTCCCACCACAAGCTCAAGTAGCTATATTTATTAATAAACCCAGGCCATGCATGGAAGTATTGGATTACGCCACATGCAAAGGGCACAGACACAATTTCTAAGTACGAATGTTGACATAGTCCCAAAATTGATGATAAAAATAAATGAAAAGGAAAATGTAATTCAAACTGGTTAATATGATAGCATAAGGATCATACGAGTGCCAATCTGACATAGAATGCTTACAAAATACATGCGAGATAAACTAGGAATGAAATGTGAAACTAGTAGTAGTAAACAATACACTCACTCATCCGCTAGATCATGTTGAGCATCTCGTAGCACACGTACGCGTCCCTGGTTGCGTACCAGATTGCATCGTGATCTAGGTACCTCCACTCCCATCGATCGTGCAGGTGCTTCGGGAACCCGTCCCTCATGCCGATGTACTCGTCGTCGATGATGTTAGCAGCGATTCTAGCCATGCCAGCTTTCCTCATATCATCGTTTGGGTACCTCCACACACGCTAGAGATCGATGTGATTGCCGACATGAACGAGGAAATACCACTCTAGCTTCAGAGTGTCATTTGTGATGTCGACATTGGGGAAGTAGAGCTCCCTCCTCTGTAGGAACTCGCGAAGCTCCGGGTATAGCCATTTAACCCTACATATGTGGTACAGGAGACAGTGGTTGCGCATGGACAGCTGCAGGAGCGGCTCCCTCTTCATATCGCTGATATACTCTAGGTCAAGGCCGACGATCTTGTACTTGTCCATCGGCTCCTATAGCCACCGCTCGTACATTGCGATGGCCATGGCCACCTCCACTAACGAATTGGTGTGGACGACCCTCACCTCGATGGTGCCATGGGAATGACGGTGTACTTGTCGGTGAAGTCGCTCCCGTTGCCGAACACTCTGCGTCAATGGAAGCAGCTAATGTGGCAGCGGTGTCATAGCATCAGTGGTGGTGAATAGGAGTGGGCATGGCATGGAGAGACTTATTGCGGTGGTATGGCGCGGCGGCTGCGGCGATGTCGGTGATCGTTCTTGCGGTGGCTGCGACGGCGGCGGAAGGCGTTAGGGATTTTTGCACAGTGTTGTGTTGCGGGGACGGGAGACGCCATGTAAAAGGGGGAGGGAAGGTGGGTCGGGCGTCGTAAATTACATTTACCATTACTGCGGTCTCACCCACTTGGAATCACGTTTGACCGGGCGAGCACCGTCGGTTTCCAATCGTAGGGATTAAATTGGGCGGTTGTGCCCAGTAGTTGATGGGACGGGTGTACGACGTGGTGATGGCATGGGGATGGTGTGGCGGAGACCGGTCACGGAGTCCACTAGCCCGTTGCCACACTGCAGCGGGTGCATAGTGCTGACGCGTCGTAGCGTGACAGGACATAATGTTGTGGTAAAATATTTTTGATCATTATGCCTGACGAATTTAAGGGATGTGTAAGCAAGCACTATCAAACAATGTTGCAACACACAAATGATAATATAGCATCAGGTTTAACACACCATGTAGTTTCAGGTTCTAACAACAGCAGGAAAACTAAAAATTATTAGGGACTAGGGCAGCACATTCACTTCTTCGCCAGCTTGAAGTTGCCGATTCCGATCCCGAACTAAGGGGACACCAGGCCGGGCTTTACATACTCCCTCAGGAATTTTCCATACACAACGTGCTTAGCCTTGGTCGCTGCCTTGTATTTACTCGCATGGCTTTTACCGATGCCAACCGCATGCAGAATCAAGCTATCAATCCTTAGGTTGACTCCTTTTTACAGAAAGGGCACCTGAGCTTCCCAAGTCGAGTGTGGAAAGGGATTCCCCCGCTCTTGAGCTTCTTCATGATGTGGCAGATCTTGTGGTCCCTGTCTTCCTTGTCATAGTCCACGTCACTAGAATCTACCTATAATGTATAAAGTGCAAAATAAATGAGCAAAATAATGCATAGATATTCGAACAACCATTCCAACTTATTTTGAAAACAACAACATATTTATACAGGTTTATTACGGCTGTCTCCCTAGCTCGCTCCTAAATTAAGATTGTTTGTGGTTTTGATAACTTAATAAAACTAGAATGTGGATTCATTCAAAACAGACTAAATCTCTGCATGGACCAGTTTGTACGGTGCATCTGATCAGTAGGACTAGATTAAAGAGTACATGAACAAGTTAAGGAGTACATGAACATATTAAGAGGTACAACTACAACCCGAGCAGAAAATATGAACCATAAAGTAGACACATGGAGAAATAGATGTACCTTCAGGTACACGAGCGGAGCGTGCTCGTAAAACTCCTCGCCCTCATTGGGGGCTCAAAAGTCGTCTGCACCGGCGAGCACATAGTCCTTATAAGGGTTGAACTAGACGTCCTCCTCGCCCTGGGCTACATGTTGATCCTACAAATATGCGACGGGAGGCAACGCATCGCCCGTAGCAGGCGCAAACACCACAGCAGCGACGCCCGTATACTCACCTCCACGCACTCGCTTCATGGCATTGGAATGGAGAAGGTTGGTGGCATAGTTTTAAAAACCAGATCGGTCAGTGAACCGGTGAGACGACTGGTTCACTGGTTTGCTGGTCGGACCACTAGTTCATTCGGTTCGATGGTGATAAAAACCGTCCTTTTTCATCAAAATTTAAGCAAATTTTAGAACAAATAACCATAAAAGGTATATATATAATGTATATTTAAGTATGTAATCACAAAACATGGCGTGTCCAAGTGGTATTGGGCTTTACGGGCTGCTATTTATGCTAGCATAAGGTTCACGAGTTCGATTCCTCTAGTAAACATCTTTTTTCGGTTTTTTGCTGTTTGGACCGGTGCCTCTTAAAAAACCGATGAGTCCATTGGTTTAAGTTTTTTCTAGTTAAACCACTGAACTGGTCCGGTTTTTAAAACTATGGTTGGTGGCTGTATGGTGAGAATTGTGGAGTTTTGATAGATCGGGAAGAGGGAGTGGATGACTGCGAGGGAGATGATGCAGACGACTGGGTTTTAAAGACGGGGACGTTAGGTCTCCTCGACGGGCCCTCCTCCTCGAGGCCCAATTGGTGGCATGGTAGGCAACTCTTTGGCCTCTAGCTGACGCATGGAAGGTTCGTGCAGTGAGGCCTAATGGAAGTGAGATTGTAGGTGCGCTGCGTAAAAACGGGATAGGGCTTAGTAAAATCCAATGACAATAAGTTGTGGCGCCCACTTGGTAGTGGGGAAACACGGGTAGGCGACGCGACATGCTAGGACGGTTGTGGATGACCGCACACTGTGAGGCCCATTGTTGTGTGCATGTGTTGTGAAGTAGTAGGCTTTTTAGACAAGATTAAACGTGACATGACCACTCGACAAATTCTTTAATGCACGGGGCTCGATTGTGTTCCTTCTCGTAGAAGTGTCGCTGAGAAGGACTCCTAAAAACCCAATGAATAAATCAAAGGCGGGGTGGCTAGGCCAGATGGCAAGTGGATGTCTGTGTGTTGTCACTCTATAGTGTGAAGGGCACGATGCGTGCAACTGATGCATCGTTCGACTCTGACTGACACAACATTACGGTGCACCGTACTTGTGCCATGGTGGACGTGCTGCAACCGGATAGACAGGCACACCGCCGCGTGGAGCTGAGCAACGTTGGACGTGCACCTGGCATCGACCAGCACGAGCAGAGCGCACATAGAGCATAGTCACCCCTCACTGCCTAAAACATGGAACCACTCCATGGATTGAGACCAAACCTGGCACTTAGCTCCCTCTCTACATTCCAAACAACTTCTACTAGAGATTTCTGGGTTACTTAAAAAATCGACTTTCCATTTTTTGAACCTGAAAAACTGGTGTTTTTCCAAAAGAGGTGCAAGATTTGGGTGCGCCCAAGGCCGCGAGGCAATTTCACACATGCTACACCATGATGTATGGCCATTCCTGGGAGGTGGTGCTGCATATAAAATGCATCCATGAACTTTGTCATTTATTTCTTCAAAATCATTATTATTTTGCAACATTATTACATTTATTGAGACTAACCTACTAATAGTTGCAAAAGTACACAGGTTCTTGGTTTACATTTTGTTGTGTAGGAAATACAGAATATGGAAGGAAACCGCTCATTATGGTGAAATCTAGAAATTCCTGGTATATGTCCCTGCAGAACTCTTTTCGAAGATTGCCAAAAAAACGACCCCGAAGATAACATCTAATGGAAAATGTGGAGAAAGGAAATTTATGGAGAATTTTATGCGCAATAATTTAGACATAAAGTTCTCCCAATCGTTGTCTTAATACATTATTTATAGTCATATTACTGTAGAGGACAGAAGTAGTTTCGGGACTCTGTTGTGACGTGGTTGACTCAAACTCCTTCCATCTTTGATGATTTCGGCCCAACCACGACTTGATGGACTCATTAAGGACATAGAGGACACCTAGTAAGGTTCTAGAGATGCCCAAGAGCCCTTGGATCAAGGGGCATCCATCCTATGGCCAAGATTGTATCTCCACCACTATATATTGAGATAAAAAAAGGAGGCACCCACCCATAGCCATGAAAACCCCCTCCTTGGCAGCCCCCAAGGAGGGGGAGAAGCTCCTCCATTGATGCACCATCTCTAAGGAAGAACAAGGTCCAAGGGACCGCTGCCCCCAAGGGCAGCCGCCACCCCTAGGAGGCTGTCACCTTCTGTTGCCGCCGGCACCGCCTCCTCCACGTCGGGGCACCGCCTCTCCACCACGCCATGGCCACCTCTCCCCCTTGGGAGGCTCATCTCCATCACCATCTACTGCAAGATCCCATCATCCCTCACTGTAATCTCTTGGCAAACATGATGTATGATGCAATATATTATTTTCCCATGATCTATTGTATGACTATGTTGATGTTTGAGTAGTGAATTGTTATGGCTATTGTGATCTAGTTTGTTTTGGTTGCATACAAGTATATGTTATTTTCTATGATGATCTTGATGCACTAACATATGAGTGCACACATATGTTGGGGTATGCACAAGGTTGTCATCGTTGCATTTTGATAGGATGAGGGATAGACGGAGTTTGATAGAAGCTGAATCCCAAGTCTTAGAAATATATGTAGTATTAATTCATGGTTAATCAACAGGGTGTATTATCATGGGGACCTTAGATCTAAAAGCGGTGGTTGGACTTTATGTCTTAATATTCCCTTGTTTGTTCTTAATTGTCCTTGGGATCAATCACTAGTGGTGTATTTGCTCGTACCTATGGCTACACCTAGTTATGGCTCCTCCTAGAAGAAACAACAAAAAGACTATATATGTGCTTCACTAATTGTGACAACCAAATGAATGAAATAACAATTTTTCCTAAACATTTGCTCACATAGATTATCCACATCCACTCCACTAGCTCCACTTCATTTGCATTATTTTACTTATAGTATTTATTTCAACTACTTTATTGTTTTCTAGTTAATACCAAAAACAACCACACACACACTTTAGATCTTAGCTTTGTATAGAAGGCCATATAAGTTGGTTATAGGGCTTTAGAGAATAGATGTTTACCTTTAGCTCCTCGTGGGTTCGATACTCAAATACTTATCGAATTGTACTACGGTGATCCCCTGCACTTGGGGGTTATTAGGAAGGTATTTATCTCGTGGTTCAAGCGTATACTGTATTGTTTTGAGTTACACCCCGAGAATGGCAGTTTCTAACTATAGGTACCATAGAAAACTCTCAGTTTTCAGGCAAAAATGGTTTGGGGTTCCACATAGGGTACCTAGGCTGGATACATACCTAGGTTCAAGATTGCACTAACACTTGCATGGCTATGCACTCCTGCAGGTTGTCCCATTATTCTGAAAAGTACCAAAAAGATTCAAAACAAAATCATAAAAATGTGAAACAAACTCGTGGAGCCCTTATATGTAACCCACTATATGGCAAAAATCATAAACATGACATACCAACACTTTGGCACCCAAGGCACCACCCGGATGGCTATCGAGTAGGAGTTAACTCGGCTTCCAACCCTAGATCCCCCTCACTACCCAAAACATGGAACCACTCCATGGATTGAGCCCAAACCCAGCACTTACCTCCCTCCCTGAATTCCAAGCAACTTCTCCAACTAGAGATTTTTGGATTACTTGAACTAATCTCGAGTTTCCATTTTTTAACCCAAAAACCGGTGTTTTTCTTGTATTTTCGAAAGGAGGTGCAAGGTTTGGGCATGCCCAAGGCCCCGAGGAAATTTTCACACATGCTACATCATGATGTATGGCGATTCCTGGGAGGTGGGTATTTATCTTCTGTTGTAATCATATATTGTATTTTTCTTGAGCTATGCCCTGATAATGGCATTTTCTATCTATAGGTACCCTAGAAAACACTCTCAATTTTTAGGCAAAAATGGTTCGGGGTGCCTCATAGGGTACCTAGGATGGATACATGCCTACGTTGAAGATTGCACTGACCCTTGCATGGCTGTGCACGCCGGTGGGTTTGCCCATTATTCCGAACACTACCAAACAAAATTCAAAAAATCATAAAAATGTGAAAGCGCAGCTTGTGGATCCCTTAATGTGACCCACTACACGCAAAAAATCATAAACATGGCATACCTAGACTTTTGGCACCCAAGGCACCACCCGGATGGCTATCGAGTAGGACTTAACTTGGCTTTCAACCCTAGATCCCCCCTCACTGCCCAAAACATGGAACCACTCCATGGATTATCCCAAACTCGGCACTTAACTCCATCTCTACATTCCAAGAAACTTCTCCAACCAGAGATTTCTGGGTTACTTGAATAAATCTTGACTTCCATTTTTTGAACCCGAAATACCGGTGTTTTTTCTATTTTCCAAAGGAGGTGCAAGATTTGGGCGCGCCCAAGGCTCTGAGGCAATTTTAACGTACACTACATCATGATGTATGGCCATTCCCGGGAGGTGGATATCTATCTCGTGGTGCAAGCATATACTTTCTTGAGTTACACCCTAGTAATGGTGGTTTTTAACTGTAGGAACCCAGAAAACACTCTCAATTTTTGGAAAAAAAATGGTTTTGGGAGCCCCATAGGGTACCTAGGCTAGATACATGCCTAGGTTCAAGATTTCTCTCACCCTTGCATGGCTGCACACGCCGGTGGGTTTGCCCATTATTCCGAACACTGCCAAAAAATATTCAAAAAAAATCATAAAATGTGGAACCAGCTCATGAAGCCCTTATATGTGACCCACTACATGCAAAATATCATAAACATGACAGACCAAGACTTTTGGCACCTAAGACATCACCCGGATGGCTATCGAGTAGGAGTTAACTCGGCTTTCAACCCTAGATCCCCCCTCACTGCCCAAAAAGTGGAACCACCTCATGGATTGAGCCCAAACCTAGTACTTAGCTCCCTCTCTTCATTCCAAGCAACTTCTCCAATTATAGATTTTGGGTTATTTTAAGAAATCTCGACTTTCTATCTATTGAACTCGAAAAATCAGTGTTTTTCTTGTATTTTCTAAAGGAGGTGAAAGATTTGGGCGTGTCCAAGGCCCTGAGGAAATTTTCACGCATGCTACAACATGATGTATGGCTATGCTTGGGAGGTGGGTATTTATCTCGTGGTGCAATCATATACTATATTTTTATTGAGTTACGCCCACGTAATGGCGGTTTCTAACTGTAGGTACCCTATAAAACACTCTCAATTTTCAAGAAAAAATGGTTTGGGATGACCCATAGGGTACCTAGGCTAGATACATGCCTAGGTTCAAGATTGCGCTGACCCTTGCATGGTTGCGCACGCCGACGGGTTTACCCATTATTCCGAATAGTACCAAACAAAATTCAAATAAAATCATAAAAATGTGAAACCAGCTCGTGGAGCCCTTATATGTGACCCACTACATGCAAAAACCCATAAACACGACATACCAAGACTTTTGGCACCCAAGGCACCACCCGGATGACTATCGAGTATGAGTTAACTCGACTTTGAACCTTAGACCCCCCTCACTTCCCAAAACCATGCACCACTCAATGGATTGAGCCCAAACCCGACACTTAGCTCCCTATCTGCATTCCAAGCAACTTATCCAACTATAGATTTATGGGTTACTTGAAGAAATCTCTGACTTTCCATTTTTTAAACCTTAAAACCAGAGTTTTTCCAAAGAAGATGCAAGATTTGGGCGCGCGCAAGGCACCGAGGCAATTTTCACACCACCATGTAATTTGGCCATGCCTACTCTTTTTTTGAATGCCATATGATTATTTGAAAACTGGTCAAACATAGGATAATCCCGTTGACTAGCTAGAAACTTCATAGAAACTGGTGTAACCCAAACGACCAATAACAACAATTGGATCATAACCCTAGCGCCCAATGGTGGTCGTTAGATCATGTCTTCTAGAAGGCCCACCCCGCGAGGATGCTAGTTATGTGTCCTGATTGTTATAGACCATTCGATCGGGGCAAGTGGGCGATTAGGATGGTTCTTCGTAAGAGCAATCAGCGAGTAGGATGTTCTGCGTCATGATTGGCCATGCTTACTATTCACTTATATTATTATTTTCACTTCCATCTACCATATTGTTTATAGAGCTCATGGTTGAGTATGTCTCTCCACAACCATAGCCCTTCCTCCACCCCACTCGTTGTGCCCGGACGACACCACCGTCTTTCGTGCGCCATGACCGAACGACAGTCGTTGACTTGAACCTTTAGGTAAGAAATCATTTAACTAGGAATTTATATTACATATTCCTGCTATCAGCTTAACTAACTGTGAATCTTTTCTCTGATTTCTCGAAGAACTTCAGATGTGGCAACCGATGAAAGAGGAGTACGGGCTGCTGCACCCCTATAATCTGGAGATCATCGCATGCAACATCGCATCGATGTAGCCGCTCGTGTTCTCCCACCTAGGATGCTTTCGCCGTTTCTCCTACTACGAGCTCCGCAGCAACGAGCTCGCGTGCCTGCATAGAGCCCGACTGCAACTACACCGGCCCACCGGCAGAGCTCGTGGTACACCTTGTAGAGGATCACCTAATCGAAGTGATTAGGTTCTCGTACGGCCACGCCCAACTTCTCCAAGAGCAGGTGCCGTTACCTGACTCGACACACTGTTAGCTCATTTGAGAGGCGGAGGACGGCTTTGTTTTTGTCCTGACCATCACGCTGGCGTTCCAGGAACCGTCGCTAGGCCCACCATCATGTGTGTAGTATGCGTCAGGTCGGTCTCGAGCGCCTGGCCCATGTACAAGGTGACCATGTGGGTGCACGCCTAGCCGCCATTGTCCGATATCATGCATGTGACAGCTGAGGCATCGAGCTGCTCGACGCCGGGCATGGTGGAGTTCGTGGACCTGAGATCCGTCCTTTGTTTGCCATCTAGGTACCTTGTCAGTGCTGGACCGTCCAAGCAGATGCATTTCAACATTTGCATTGAGAAGACCGATAGGGAGTTGTAGTACTTATGATGTCGTTAAATGTAAGACGTAATCGATACTACTCTAGTGTGGGGAGCATACTTGTTGTGCGAATGTATCGTAGTTGTAGTTTTTTAATACTCCTTAATAATTCGATGATTTTACTTATCCAATGGATAATAACAACTCACATTAGCTTGTTGTCATGTTGAAAAGTTCGCTTGCTCTGGTCAAACTAGCAATAACGTGTGATCCCACCTGCTAGTGTCACATGTTCCATATGACCTATGCCGAAGACGTTAGATCTGTTTGTACATGTCTACGAGATATAACAGCCGTTCGATTTGTTGGTAGGGTTGGTGTTCTCCTTTACTTCCCTTCCTTCCCCTCGAAGCCACTATCTTCACTCCTCAATACTGCTATAGCCACAAGCCGATGACGCCTCCAACGATCTCTCCCATTGCCACCGCACTCCCCCACCTCCCTTTCGTCATGGCTTCGCAGGGAGACGGCGAGGAAACGCATCAAGATCACAGCGACAGTGAAAGCGATGTGAGTCATATCATGTCTAACATTTATGGCCATATATAGCTTCTTTACATGATTTATCTATTTTGAGATAGATCTACTCTGATTACTCATGCACGTCTCATGTGTTAGGCCGTCGAGACGTTGTACGACTCCAATTATCACGGTTTAGCAGAGGGAGACAGTCCTCCCTGTTGTAAACATGGAGATGTGGCCGCTAAATTTGTAGCATTCGAAGGACGCAACGCAGGTAGGAACTTTTTAGGGTTTCAAAGGCAGGGTGCAAAGTTTCCATACAAAAGTTGTGGTGTTGTCGAATGGGTAGATCCGGAGTGGCCACTATCTATGCAAAAATCGCTAGAAAACTATGGGATACAAATGTTGAGTTGAAAGAAGCCATAGTCAGCTCAACTATTGAGAGTGTGGAGATGAAGTTAATGGGCCATGGCGACACATACAAGCTTCACCAACATCTCAGGAGAGTGCAATACAAGGTTAGCAAAGTCGAGGAGGAGAGGGGCGTGACGCTGGCCCTGAAGGCTAAAGAAGAGCAAGATCTAACTGAATCAAGGATTGAACTGCACTAGAAGAAAGTCCACGAGGCTACAACTACCAGTATGGAAAGGTTCATGATGATGAATGCATAGAAAGAATTGAAGAAGTACAAGGAGGATGCTAAAAATGGCGCTGAAGATTCATACCTTGAGCTTACAGAAATAGGAGCATCGGGCTAAGATTAGTAAGATTAATAATATGTGTGATAACTAGTTTTATTTAGCTATAGCTCCATACTTCTTTAATTGTAACAATATTTGTTGACCAAGTGGTCTGAACCAGTAGGAGGAGACCAAGCCGAAGCATGTCTGTGGTTTTGAATTGTGCCTAGGAGTCCTGGGAGGAAAAAATTGGTCGACCGTTCCTCTGTCTTAGCCCTTCCTTTCTTTGATCGTTGCAATCTGACTTTGGTGGTTTGTTTAAACAAAATCTACATGGATTCTGCTGCATGCAAAGGACACATACACAATTTCTAAAGTGGAAGCACGTGTACACCTGTTTTTTTTAGGAAATACAATAGGAGAGGCTCCTACTACTCTTAAATTAAAACAATAAAAAAGTTACAACATATTTACAAAGGGTAAGGAGTTTCCTTCCCCCCTCAAAGAATCAACTAAGAGACTCTCAACTCACTTACAAAACTTTTTAATTGATCACTGAGATCAGGCTTCAACCTAGCCCCTAACAGATCTATATCTGAAGAGAATTGAACCAGCCAGCAAGGAATATTGGGATTTACATTATCAAAGTACTTTTTGTTATGTTGCTTCCAAATATTCCATGCACCGAGAATAACACATTCAAAAAATAGTGGTCTCTGCCATAGCCTCTGCGCACTATGAAGCCTTGATCTTAGATTCAGATCCATGTCCCATGAGATACCCAAAAGTGCCCAATAGTGACAGCTGAAATGACAGGAGAAAAAGAGATGATCACCCGTTTCCCTATGCTGTTGACAAATGACATAGCTGACATCTGCTATTGGGCATGCCTGCGCTGGAGCATATCTCTAGTGTTTAGTTTATCCATGACTAGTAACCACGCAAACACCTTAAGTTTTATCATGCATTTGGTTTTCCAGATTTTCGGAAGGGCAACAATTGGCCTAAGATCCCTGAAAAAATATTTGTAGAATCGCTAGGCACTATACTCCTTGGATCCCCAATCATAAACCCATTCATCTGGCAACGATTGGTCTCTACTAAGATTGTTAATGTGACCCTCAAGGATGCTTAATTCAACATTCGCATATGAGGAAACTAGGAGAGCAAAGTGACTTGATAAATCATTAGCTTCAGTAAAGGCGGCGACCGAGATATCTTCATTTACCGAGAAAGAAAATAGCCCTAGGAGAGTATTCTCCAAGATGTCATTTCCAACCCAACGGTCCTTCCAAAGTAGGACCGAATCCCCCTTGTTAACTGTGCATGAAGAAATCCCTCTAAAAATATCAGAGAGGTGACAAACATCCTTCCACCAAAAAGACCCACATGGTCCTGCTGCATGCGGAATAGTATCCATGTAATATTGCACTAAACACAACTATTCATATTTCTCATTATAGCTTGCCAAACCCATTATAATAATTGTACTCGCACTAAACATAACCTAAATTGCAACCAACCTAAACAACATCTAAACCCAGATCACGCCACGGTCGTCGAAGTCCACCTCGAGTGATGACCCTGCCTTGCCCTTCCCAGCAACATTCACTCCCGCTCGTGGCTTGCCCTTCGCCATGGAGGCTTCAAGGGTGTTCTGCATTGCTTCGTCGTCGCCGTTCTCCTCATCGGAATCAACAATGATGAAGGGGATGGGGGTGTCATCGATCGAGCCCCGTCACGCCTGGCAGATCCTGCTCGAGCTCGACGCCGCAACAGTCCTTCTACAGATAGGAGGGGTCGAGCTCGAAGACGCAGCGAACCATTCGGCTCAAGAAACCTTGGCCATTTGATACTGTGATGGTAGGATCTATGGGTGGATCCGCCATGGTGAGCGCGGCCGCGAGCATTAGATTGGATGAATCTGCCATCACGAGCCATGAAAAGTTCCTTTCTTAACTTGTACGACACGATGTAATTTGGTTGTTTGACCCATGTGTGAACACGCGGGCGAGCTGAGGCCAAGGCATCGCCTCCAAACCAATCTACATCTTAGTCTTTCGATGGTTTTTGTTTGACTTAAATGTTGTAACATAGCTGGAATACAATGGATAGCCACGGGCTCATAACACTTGTCGGACACCAAGATTGTGAAAAGCAAAATGCTCTTGTAGAAGAATTATTCATCATTAATTTTTTCCAAGGAAAATATATTGGTGACAATGGTACATTTTATAAATACTATCAGCGATATGCATGGCTTTGCATATATTCCATTGGAACCACCTAGCAACAAAAAAAATCTAAATTTCCACATATGATGGGCTTTTTGGTAAACTCTACATATGGAACCCTTGATATAGAAGGTCCTTCCGATTATTGGAAAAACCCAAGAAGCATATTCTTTCACATATGTTACCTATGTCCTACAAAAAAATGCTTGAGCATACCAAATGAAATAATGTTTTAGGATTCAAATGTGCGCCTTTCATAATTTATCATGGTTGTATAATAACAATTTTTGCTTTATGAGACGCGTGGTTGTGGATGTTGTCGTTTCTCCTCTTGATGTTATGGATCTTGTCGTTTCGTGTGTATTCGGTGTCGAAGCTTAGAATCTATGGAGGGCAGTCTTATGGCTTGTGAGATTTATTCATTAGTTTGGCGCGTTGTAAACCAAATGTGGAAACCGTTTGTGTGGTGTGCTTGTATTTTTTTTATAGGCAGCAAACTCTTCTCCCTTCCAGGTAGATAACATCACATATAGAATCTATCATCCCACACCCTTCTTGTGTGCTCCATCTTGTAGGTATGTTACACTATCTTATTACTTTAATAAGCCATCTAAGTCACGGCTTCTAACTAATCAAATTGAGTTCATGCACCCTGTTGACTGGAAATTTGCTTATCGCTCCGGTCAACTGGATTGTTTTACATAATATCCGGGGAACACATAAATGATGTGGTGCCATAAAAAAGATTGCTAGCTCATAAAAACCATCTTTTGAATAGAAATAAAATTCAAGCAAAGATAATAATAAAACATATTCAGTACTCCCTCTGTTCCATATTACTTGTCGCTCAAATGGATGTATCTAGACATATTTTAGTACTAGATACATTATTTTTGCGACAAGTATTATGAATCGGAGGGAGTATTAAAAAATATCATTTGCACTTTATAGAAACCCAAGTTGCGCATTTAGGGAATATGCAACTAGTGTATGCTCAAAGTACAACCAACCAAACACTGGTGGAAAAAGGGCCTCTAGTCCCGGTTCATAAGGGTCATTGGTCCCGGTTCCAGAACCGGGACCAATCACTCGGGACTAATGCTAGTCCCGGTTCGCGCACGAACCGAGACCAATGGGTCTCCACGTGGGCGGGCGAGCTACGAGGGGGTGGATCATTGGTCCTGGTTCGTGGGAAAAACCGGGACCAGTGGTTCCCCACGTGGCAGTACCAGAGACGGGCGCGGGGGTGGATCATTGGTCCCGGTTCTGGGCACGAACCGGGATCGTTGGTCTCTGTGCCGCGGCAGGATTTTCGGGCTATTATTTTGCCGCGGCAGGGTTTTCTGCCGCGGCAGGGTTTTGTGCCGCGGCAGGATTTCGGGCTATTTTTTTGCCACGGCAGGATTTTTATAAATTTAATGGTACTACATATATACAACAATAATGAAACCACGATATATATATTACACATCATGCATGATCACAAATATATACACCGTCTCATCCGTCTTCTTAGTCGAAACATATTATAATTACAAACGATACTCTCATACGAATTTAATCTAATTTACACTTCTTTTATACACTTCACCCTTCCAAATGAAGTGGGTAATAGTATTCTCCTTTCGGATCTATGACTTGTTCTAACAAGAATCCGGCAATTTCCTCTTGAATTGCTTGCACGCGTTCTTGTGATAGAAGACCGTCCCGTATCTGTTCGATCTAATATAAAGAAGAGGACCAATATATATGAATGAAACTAAACACAATTGGTGGTAATAAAATAAAGTTGTGATTATTGTTTATCGTACTTCAATTTTTTTGATGTTCCGGTCTGCCCCCTTCTCTTTGGTCGTCTGGCGAATGAACTCGCAGACATAGTATCCACATAAGTTATTCCCGGCTTCCTGCCTCAAGCACTTTACGAGAACGGAGTTCAATCAAAATAATAATCAAGCATGATAATGGTGGTATTAAAACTAGAATCAAAGAGATGCATGGATCTAGCAAGTAGTACTTACAGTCAATGGTTGAAATGTAAGCTCTGGCTTCCAAACACCCCTAGTTTTGGTGGTGAACCGTTTCCAAGCCCTCTAAAGGCATTCCTGCATGTCCGCCCACTTTTCTAATGGTGTTCTTTTCGAGTCCAGGACTTTTACTACTCCGGTGTCAACAGAAATGATTAAGAGAATATAGTGGAAGCTTGACACACTAACAAAATATAACACGAGTCAATTATACGCTTAACATCGAGTAATCGAAAATAGAATGTGTACAAGAAAGTAACACTCATGCAGCGTTGTAAGGAAATAGTATTTCCCTTCTGTTGCTGAAATACTTCAACGCTTTGAACAAGTTATCCTCTATCTCTTTGGGATTTGTTTTTAGAGTAACTTCATAAACAAAATTATAGTAAACAAATCCAAGGTCAAAGATTTATCCTTTGTTGCATTCTTGAACCTTCATTCTGCATATATAATTAGTATAGTGATTAGTAAGATTATACAAGCAACGAATGAGAAGAGCTAGAAAGACTTAATTACAGAAATTAATAATACTTACAAACAATAGGCACTGACGATAGCTTTGTCGAGGGCGTCTTGTTGGTAAAACTGAAATAATTCTGGAAATTCAATCAGTATGAAGCCATCTCCATGACCGTAATGGTGGTGTTTATATGCAGCATAGATCCAGTTTTTGGAATCAGCACAGGCTTGGATGTACCATTTATGCAATCTTCGCATTTTTGTTAATAGATCTTTGACTAACTCGGGTTTGACGAGAGGAGCCCCGTACTGGTACACGTATGTTGTTTCTTGGTACCCCTCGAACTCATGCATACGGCTCATGTACTCAGTAATAGACAGTCCATATAATAGGGCTTTTTCTCCGTACAGTCGAACAAACTCCGGATCAATGTTTGGATCATGCCGCTCCTGGATCATCCACTCATTGGTATCGTACACTTTGAGTGGTTCGATCGATTTATTTTTGTTGTCCGAGCTGGGCAACTTCTTTCCCGACTCTCCGCTCTTTTGCCTCAGCCGACTTGGTAATAGAGCGATTATAGTCTGATGTGAGCGTTATGGGTTGGTGAAGCTGAATCTTAAGTGTGGCTGCTTTGGCTTTATCTTCTGCGGTGAAAAATGCCTCTATCGGCTTTTTCTTGTTAGCCATGTCAATATTCCACTTTTCATAATGGGCAGCTGCGGCCGCATCAGTTTCCCCATCTGTCTTCTCGCAAGGTCGCTTCTTCATATTCTGATGAGGTACTTTTGGGAGGGGCGATAGCTTACGTTTCGGTGATCGGAACGTGCTCTTGCTGCTGCTGGTGGTGCTGCCCCCCTTAGTATACTTCCGCTTTTGTCTCTGAGGCTCAGGGGACGGAGACGGCTGAGGCGGCGGCGGCGACGGCTAAGGCGGCGATGGAGACGGTTGCGCCGAGCGGTGAGGCGGTGAAGGCGACGGTTGCGCTGGAGAATGGTGAGGTGGCGGCGAAGGTGGATTGCTGCTCTGAGGAGTGGGTGGCCTTGGCGGCACATAATTTGGAAGCATGATGCGCTCCTTTAGCCATAGAATAGTCCCCCCCTTTGGCTTCTCCTAGTTGAGTCAGCTCCATATCTTCCCCTGCAAGGTGGTCTAGCTTCAGCTCCTCAAAATCTTCCTTCACCTCATCCACCGTGACGACAGCGTACCCTTTTGGAACCGGTCTGCAATGCCAAGTTGGGTTAGGCCCAATTGGTACCGCCATGCCGATCGCCGCTGTCACCCTTAAGTTCATAACCTGCACCTTTAGCTCACAAGTTGTTGTCTCCGTGATATCATCCACTGGGTAGCGTTTAGGAGGAGATGTCGTCGGTGCATCATCATCAACATCATGGAGCTGCGTGGAAGCGACGCTGCTTTTCTTATTCGATGGGGCGCCGGTACCCTCGAATGCAGCTTCTACCACGTGCCGCTGAGATTGGCCGCTAGTACCTTGCTGGCTAAGTATGTCGAGTTGATCCTGGTGCCGCTTTAATAGTTCTTCTACATTACGCAGCCGGTCTGCAGCGGCCGCTTTCTCAGCTGCCTCCCTTTCCTTTCTCCTCTGATGGCTTTTATCGGGATATCTCTTCATTTCCGGAGGGAAGGCAACCTTCCACGACTTGGAGCCTGGTGTGCCTCGTGTTCGTCCGTCGTGTTCAGGATTTTTAAAGGCCCGTGTGAGCTCGTCGTTCTCTCTATCAAGAACGAACCGTCCCCCTGCAACATCATCTACTGCATTTCTAATATCGTCGATGGGCAGTAGGGGATCATCTTTGTGTTTCTGATTATATATTGCCCTCCCTTCTTTGTCCAACGTGCCCCCATGGCCGTAAAACCAGTTTCTCGCCCGTGGTGTCCATGTTGCGGGCTCTGGTCTGATCCCGGCAGTTATGTAATTGACCTCAAGTGCATCCCACTTAGGCATGCAACCGGCGTAGCCAGCAGGCCCCATGTTATGATGGTACAGTTTCTTAGCAGCGTTCTCCGTATTTATCCTAGACCTTTCCTTAGCTTTCTCCGATGTCTTGTAGTTCACAAAATCCTCCCACTGGTGTCTTAACTTAGCATAGCCGGCTTCATCGAAATTCGGAGTCTTCTCTACCTTGACAAAGTTATGGTACAGTTTCTTCTTCCAGTTCTTGAATGCATCAGCCATCTTGCTGAGAGCAAACTTCTTGACTCTTTGCACAAGCTCCCTTCTTGCTCTCTCCTCCTCATCTGGAGTCACATCTGGTTCCGGCAGGAGGAAATTACTCATGAGCTTGTCAAAAAGCTTATCTTTGGCGTTGTCGCCGACATACGGGACTCCACCGCCGCTTGGCCGATTCCATTCTTGAACGGTGATCGGGATGTAGTCCCTCACAAGAACTCTGCATTGCTTGACAAATTTTCTTGCGACATCGACGGGAGCTTGCGGTTCGCCATCTACACCGACCACGTCGATCCTATACCTCACAGTGTCATCCAACTTTTTTGTTGGGCCTCGTTTCGTTCTTACGGAAGAAGTTCTCGATCCGGAGGGCTAAAAGAAGAAAGAGTGTTAATATATGCATGTATATATAGATAGCATCATTTTAATTACAAAAATACATATATAGACCTCGCCGGTGTTTGCGAGATTTAAGGTTCCGCCGGAGCCGTCGCCTTCTTCCTTATCGGCTTCTCCCATGTCCCAGGCTTCGGCTTCTACCTCACCGGAGCCGTCTCCTCGGTTGAGAGACTCATCTCCCTGACCGGAATCGTTCAGAAACTCACTCGCGACATCGATATCGATATCGATGTCTTCATTTTCGCAGATCATCCCTTGGAGGATGTTTTCCTGATGTGTTGGATCCATACTATCTGCAAGTTAAAGAATGAACACATGGCATCCATAATGATATGACAAGTTAAACATAGTTGAAATTTAACCCTAAGGCATGCTTCGCAATTTAAGTGGGATCCGAATGGTCCAAACCCTAGTACAGGAGAGACCCCGAAATCACCTACGAGGGGTTGATTTCAATCTCTTATTAAACTTGTAATTAAAATTGTTGAAAAATGCATGATTATGAGTCTATTGTGTAGATCTCATTTTTCTGAACATTTTGATATATTATACATATTTTTCTGACTTAGAAATAATTAGTTATTGAATTTATAAGATTAAACTCTTTTCTGAAATTATTTAAACAAATATTAAACTTTTACTACGTCATTATGACGTCAGCTCGGGTGGGGGTTTTTTTTCCTCCACGGCTAAACTAGCCACAGAGACTGACGCGGGGGGCCCAAGCCACGTCAACGCCCACGTCACGCACACGCGACGCCACGTCAACGCCACCGTGGCGCCACGTAGGCTCGTCGGCGAACTGCCAGGCGGTGGTGGAAGACGGCAGAGAGAAGGGCGTGGGGTGACGCCACTGTCACGGTTCGAACCAGCGCATCGCGGGCTACCTAAAACGGGTGACGCCGCTACGGGAGGTGCACCGAAGCAAGCCGTTTGACGGTGGCCGGCGGCCGGCGACGGCAGGTGCTCGTGGGGAGGACGATACAGTGAGGGAGGGAGACGTGGGAGTGGTGCTGGAGCACCAATGGCTCACCAGGAAGCCGATGGAGGGTGCGGCGAGGCCGGAGGAGGCAGGGCGCTGCCGGAATCAGTGGAGAACGCGGCGGCCGGAGTCGGGGAAGGTGGGGTCGATTGCAGCGGCGTCACCCCGCTTGCGGCTCGTGGCGCTCGCGGCGGCGGCTAGTGGCGCTCGGCGAGGGGTGTCGACGACATGAACCGGCCGCTCTGGATTTGGGCAGCCTGCCGGCGTGATTTTGCTCCGCCGCAAATTTTTCTTAGTCGCGCGTCGATGTGCTCTGTGAATTGGGGCAGTTGGGGAGGAGAAAGGCCGGGGCTGTTAACGGTACAGACCATTGGTCCCGGGTCATCCCAATAACCGGGACCAAAGGACCAACGGTCTCGGTTCGTGCCACCAACCGGGACAAAAGGTCTGGAGCATGAGCGTTGTTGTGCTGCCACGTGCACGGCCTTTGGTCCCGGTTAGTCCAGCCATCCGGGACCAAAGAATCAACGGTCCCGGCTCGTGCCAACAACCGGGACCATTGGCGTGTTAATGGCAGCGCGCGCATCTAGGGATCATCGGTCCCGGTTCGTGGGATGAACCGGGATCGTTGACCCGTTTTTTCAGATTTTGGCAAACCTTTTGGTCTTCCCGCCATTTTCAAATTTATTTCTTCTTTAATTAATAAGATGTTTCAATTTAAGATGATTATTTATTTGGAATTTTAAAAAACTTTTAACAGTAAAAGTGCTTCAATTTAAATAACTAATCAAAAACCATTTTCTGTTTTCAAATATTTTTATTTGAACTATACAATTGTACTATTTACAATTAAAATTGCATTAACAAAATATTTATTGCATAAGTTGGAATTTTAAAAATCTTTTAACAGGAAAAGTGCTTCAATTTAAATAACTAATCAAAAACCATTTTCTATTTTCAAATATTTTTATTTGAACTATACAATTGTACTATTTACAATTAAAATTGCATTAACAAAATATGTATTGCATAATTTGGAATTTTAAAAAACTTTTAACAGGAAAAGTGCTTAAATTTAAATAACTAATCAAAAACCATTTTCTGTTTTCAAATATTTTTATTTGAACTATACAATTGTACTATTTACAATTAAAATTGCATTAACAAAATATTTATTGCATAATTTGGAATTTTAAAAAACTTTTCAAGATTTGAACTACAAGTACATGATATAATGCTTGTGAATTTTAAAAAAATCATTTATAGGTTCACAACATGCTATTTCATCAGAGATCCACTTCAAGTTCAGCGAGGCTCAGCCCCGGGCTAAAAAGCTTCATGCCCGCCGTTTTGAATATAGTTTGAAACGGGCATAAGAAATTCAAAAATGATCCAAACAATGTGAAACCTTCGCGTGGTGTCATATTATGTGTCACAGTTGCAAGGAAAAATATTGAACTTGAAAAATTGCAAACATCATAAAAAATCCTTCACAAAATGACCTATCATGTTCGAGGTTTCATGGCATTTAGGTCAAACCACCAATGTTATGGCTAGAATCAGGGCATAGTTTGTGATAATGTGCCCATACTGTGCACACATGTGCATCTTGAGATGGCTTACGATGTTGTAGGAGGAAGTTTTCCCTTTCGACACACGAAAAAGCCAACTTCCATTTTTGAGGTGCCGAAATCGGGGTGTTATGTGAAGCAACCACCGAATTAAAGTTTGGCATTGGTACCAAACCATTTTTCAAAAATACTATACCACCTTATATGGACAATTTCTCAACCGGTGTATCAGGAACCTTTCTGTCCATCCCTCATGAAAGAGACAAATTCCTGCCGAATCGGTAGGAGGTTGCCAAGATTTGAACTACAAGTACATGATATAATGCTTGTGAATTTTTTTAAAAATTATTTGTAGGTTCACAACATGCTATTTCATCAGATATCCACTTCAAGTTCAGCGAGGCTCAGCCCCGGGCTAAGAAGCTTCATGCCCGCCGTTTTGAATATAGTTTGAAACGGGCATAAGAAATTCAAAAATAATCCAAACAATGTGAAACCTTCGCGTGGTGTCATATTATGTGTCACAGTTGCAAGGAAAAATATTGAACTTGAAAAATTGCAAACATCATAAAAAATCCTTCACAAAATGACCTATCATGTTCGAGGTTTCATGGCATTTAGGTCAAACCACCAATATTATGGCTAGAATTAGGGCATAGTTTGTGATAATGTGTCCATACTGTGCACACATGTGCATCTTGGGATGTCTTACGATGTTGCAGGAGGAAGTTTTCCCTTTCGACACACGAAAAAGTCAACTTCCATTTTTGAGGTGCCGAAATCGGGGTGTTCTGTGAAGCAACCACCAAATTAAAGTTTGGCATTGGTATCAAACCATTTTTCAAAAATACTATACCACCTTATATGGACAATTTCCCAACCGGTGTATCAGGAACCTTTCTGTCCATCCCTCATGAAAAAGTCAAATTCCTGCCGAATCGGTAGGAGGTTGCCAAGATTTGAACTACAAGTACATGATATAATGCTTGTGAATTTTTTAAAAAAATCATTTATAGGTTCACAACATGCTATTTCATCAGAGATCCACTTCAAGTTCAGCGAGGCTCAGCCCCGGGCTAAGAAGCTTCATGCCCGCCGTTTTGAATATAGTTTGAAACGGGCATAAGAAATTCAAAAATGATCCAAACAATGTGAAACCTTCGCGTGGTGTCATATTATGTGTCACAGTTGCAAGGAAAAATATTGAACTTGAAAAATTGCAAACATCATAAAAAATCCTTCACAAAATGACCTATCATGTTCGAGGTTTCATGGCATTTAGATCAAACCACCAATGTTATGGCTAGAATCAGGGCATAGTTTGTGATAATTTTCCCAT
This sequence comes from Avena eriantha, assembly GCA_910589775.1. Lineage (NCBI taxonomy): Eukaryota > Viridiplantae > Streptophyta > Magnoliopsida > Poales > Poaceae > Avena > Avena eriantha. The sequence continues at coordinate 80,350,230 of OU342743.1, forward strand.
ACTGTGCACACATGTGCATCTTGGGTAACCTTTAGTCTCGGCCGGTGGGTGCAACCGAGACTAAAGCTGTCGGTGGGATAAGGACGCGTGGGTAACCTTTAGTCCCGGCTGGTGGGTGCAACCGAGACTAAAGTTGTCGGTGGGATAAGGACGCGTGGGTAACCTTTAGTCCCGGCTGGTGGGTGCAACCGAGACTAAAGATGCCGGTGGGATAAGGACGCGTGGGTAACCTTTAGTCCCGGCTGGTGGGTGCAACCGAGACTAAAGCTGTCGGCGGGATAAGGACGTGTGGGTGGACGCACTGCTCGATGAGATAAAGCATGTAGCGCACGACGCCCTGTCGGAGGAACAAGACAAAGTAGAAGCGGCGCCGTGCCTATAAAAGGACCATCGATACGCCATGGCAAGCAGCTCAACAAGCCAACATAGGTAGAGAGAGTTTCATCCCCATGGATGGAGGGTTGGGAAATCTCCCGTGGCGGAGCTTCTCGAAGATGTCGTTGGTGCGGACGCCCTACGGCATCTTCGGAAGCTCCGCCTCAGAAAAATTTCCCTGCAGGCCCGTGAAAGACTCCATCTCCTCTAACAGTGTTGGGGAAAGGGTTGGGAAATCTCCCGTGGCGGAGCTTCTCGAAGATGTCGTTGGTGCACACGCCCTACGGCATATTCGGAAGCTCCGCCTCGGAAAAATTTCCCTGCAAGCCCGTGAAAGACTCCATTACATAAAGTTTCGATACATCACATAAAGTTTCCGTACATCACATAAAGTTTCCATACATTACATAGATTTACATAGGGTTTAGGGTTTAGGATATGAATCCTTCGTTGCGTATGTCGATCCCTTGCCTATGATCGCTTCTTAGGCCGTAACCATGGAGCATCTTCTTTGCTTAACGGGATGCTTGGGTCAGTTTTCACGGTGAAGGGCAGAATTTCATCAAACTTATCATAATCTGCTGACATGTCTGTCTTGTCCTTTACTCCCACGATGTTTCTTTTCCCTGAAAGAACTATGTGACGCCGGGGCTCATCGTCTGATGTATTCGTTTCCTTATTTTTTCTTTTTTGCGGTCTAGAGGACATGTCCTTCACATAAAAAACCTGAGCCACATCATTGGCTAGGACGAATGGTTCGTCTCTGTAACCAAGATTCTTGAGATCCACTGTTGTCATTCCGTACAGCTGGTCTACCTTTACCCCTTCTCCATTCATGTTGACCCAACTGCACCGAAACAATGGGACCTTAAAAGTAGGTCCATAGTCAAGTTCCCATATCTCCTTTATGTAACCATAGTATGTGTCCTTTTTCCCATTCTCGCATGTTGCATCAAAGTGGACACCACTGTTTTGGTTGGTGCTCTTTTTATCTTGGGCAATCGTGTAAAATGTATTCCCATTTATCTCGTATTCTTGGAAAGTCAATACAGTCGCAGATGGTGTCGCGGCCAACAAGTAGAGCTGATCTCCAATAGTGGTGTCATTCATGAGATGTAATTGCAACCAAGTGCCGAAAGTCTCCATGTGATTTTTTTAAATCCAGTAGTCATCCTTCCCCGGGAACTTGGAGCGTACAACATTCATGTGTTCCTCGATATACGGAGCCACGAAGGTAGAACTTTGGAGAACTATGTAGTGTGCTTGATTCAAAGAATGTCCGTCCCTAAATATCATTGCTTTCTTTCCTAGCGTGCCTTTTCCACTCAGTCTCCCCTCATACCGTGATTCAGGAACACCAATCGGCTTAAGGTCAGGAAGAAAGTCTACACAGAACCCAATGACCTCCTATGTTCCATAGCCCTTGGAGATGCTTCCTTCTGGCCTAGCACGGTTACGAACATATTTCTTTAAGACTCCCATGGACCTCTCGAAGGGGAACATATTGTGCAGAAATATAGGACCGAGAATGTAAATCTCATCGACTAGGTGAACTAAGAGATGCGTCATAATATTGAAGAAGGACGGGGGGAACACCAACTCAAAACTGACAAGACATTGGACCACATCCTTCTGTAGCCTTTCCAGACTTTCTTGATCGATTACCTTCTGAGATATTGCATTGAGGAATGCACATAGCTTCACAATGGCTAATCGAACATTTTCCGGTAGAAGCCCTCTCAATGCAACCGGAAGCAACTGTGTCATAATCACGTGTCAATCATGAGACTTCAGGTTCTGAATTTTTTTCTCTGCCATATTTATTATTCCCTTTATATTTGATGAGAAGCCAGCCAGGACCTTGATACTATAAAGGACTTCAAAAAAGATTTCCTTCTCTGCTTTGGTAAGAGTGTGGCTACTTAAGTATTTACGTCCTTTATCAGTATGCTTGTTATGTGGGTCTTTGATACGTTGCTGGTCCTCCCGTGCTTCTGGTGTATCTTTTGTCTTCCCATACACGCCCAGGAAGCCTAGCAGGTTCACACAAAGATTCTTCGTCACGTGCATCACGTCGATTGAAGAACGGACCTCTAGGTCTTTCCAATACTCAAACTCCCAAAATATAGATTTATTTTTCCACATGGCCGTGTGTCCGGTAATGGGGTCTTTCAGAACAGATTGACCGCCAGGACCCTTTCCAAAGATTACTTCTAGGTCCTTCACCATACCAAATACATCAGCACCTTTAGGGAGCTTAGGCTTCTTCCGGTAATCTGCCTCACCGTTGAAATTCTTGCCTTTCTTTCTTACTTGATGATTGGTTGGAAGAAATTTACGACACCCCAGGTACACAACCTTCTTACATTTATCCAAATATGTACCTTTAGTATTATCTAAACAGTGTGTGCATGCATTGTATCCCTTGTTTGACTGTCCTGAAATGTTACTAAGAGCAGGCCAATCATTGATGGTTACGAACAACAACGCTCGTAGGTCAAATGGCTCCTGTTTGTGCTCATACCACACCTTTACACCTGGTTCTGCCCACAACTGCAAAAGTTCATCGAATAATGGCCTTAGGTACACATCAATGTCGTTGCCAGGTTGCTTCGGTCCTTGGATGAGCACTGGCATCATAATGAACTTCCGCTTCATGCACAACCAAGGAGGAAGGTTGTAGATACATAGAGTCACTGGCCAGGTGTTGTGACTACAGCTCTGCTCCCCAAAAGGATTCATGTCGTCTGTACTTAGACCAAACCATAAGTTCCTCACGTCACATGCAAAGTTCGAGTACTTTCTCTCGATGTTTCTCCACTGCGCCCCATCGGCAGGGTGTCTTAGTTTCCCGTCTTTCTTACGCTCTTCTTTGTGCCATCGCAACAACCTAGCATGCTCTTTATTTCTGAACAGACGTTTCAACTGTGGTATTATAGGAGCATACCACATAACCTTAGCAGGAACCCTCTTTCTGGAGGGCTCGTCATCGCCCTCAACATCACCAGGGTCATCTTGTCTGATCTTGTATCGACATGCATTGCATACCGGACATTTATCCATATTCTCGTACTTCTCACCGCGGTGCAGGATGCAGTCATTAATGCATGCATGTATCTTCTCCACATCTAATCCTAGAGGGCATATAGTCTTCTTTGCTTCGTACGTTGTCTCGGGCAGCTCGTTATCCTTTGGAAGCTTCGGCTTCATTATTTTCAGTAACTTCTCAAATCCCTTGTCAGATAAGCCAGTCTCTGCCTTCCATTTCAGCAGTTCAAGTGTGGTACCGAGCTTTGTGCTGCCATCTTCGCAATTTGGGTACAACAACTTTTTGTGATCCTTTTGCATGGCCTCCAACTTAAGCTTCTCCCTTTTTGTATCACATTGTTGCTTTGCATCAGAAATGACCCGACCAAGACCATCAGCGGGCTCATCTGATGCCCGTTGTTCTTCTTCATTGCCGCCTCCCTCTTCTTCATTGTCTTCCATTGCAGTATCACCGTATTCTTCAGGGGACATAGGATAGTTGTCATCATCCTCCTCTTCTTCATTTTCTTCCAGCCTAACCCCTCTTTCTCCGTGCATGGCCCAACAATAATATCCGGGCATGAAACCTCTCCGAAGCAGATGGCTTTGAAGGATTCTCGGGGCAGAGTGCTCCGCCACGTTCCGACAGTCGACGCAGGGATAAGGCATAAAATTATCCACTTTGTTTGCCTTAGCCAAATCAATAAATTTATGGAGGCCTGAAATAAAATCGGAATGGCGTCGGTCGCCATACATCCATCGCATCCGTGCATCGATCTGCGTCATAATAATTAACCATTACAATAACATCGTGAATAGTAAAATGACCACCCTACATGGACAGATGCAATATTTTTGTATCAGTTACAGATAAAGAAGATAAGGTTGCTAACCTCAGCCGAGGATACCGTGTTGTGCGAACTAAAGTGTGGCTCGGACATTTCGTCGAACACCTTGTGTGCAATCAAAGAAAAAAAAGCTAGCACCCACTCCTCACACACAATCCAGCAAAATTTGGTGGGCAAAGGGCTGGGCTTATATATAGCCAGGGGTTTTTTGGTCCCGGTTATTGCCACGACCCGGGACCAAAGCCCCTCCCGCGCGACACGTGGCGGCCCAGCAGCTCGCACCCTACCCAGGTCATTGGTCCCGGTTGATGGCACGACCCGGGACCAATGACTTCGGTGGGGGGCGCGCTGCTGGGCCGCCACGTGTCATGCAGGAGGGGCTTTGGTCACGGGTCGTGGCAATAACCGGGACCAATGCCTTCGTCGCTTCATCATCCCCGTGCATAAATACGAGGCCACATCGCTCGCTTTCTCCATCGCCTCTGCCTCTCTGCAGTCCCTCTCCACCCCACCACTTTGCCTCTCCACCGCTTCGTCGTTTCGCCTTCCCTCCCTCTCCAATCTCCACCGCGCCGTCATGGAGGTGCCCACGCTCAACCACTACGAGGCGGCGCAGTTTGCGATCTACGGCATCCTCGCGCCGCCGCGCGCGACCCTTCCTGCCGGATTTCGCATCAGCGAGGGGGGGGTGCCGGTGGCTCCGCTCCTCAACCCCCGCGGATACGAGATGGAGTACGTCATCGCGGAGCGTCGCCGCCAACTGCCCGCGTGTATTAGGGTGTTGCCCCGGTACGCGGCGGGCAGCGAGTATTGGCCCCGGTTGTTCAAGAAGGAGCAGAAGGCCAAGCTTAGCAACCGTTTCCTGGACGGGCGCATGGTGCACCCGGATCGCCGCAACCAAGAAGGGCGGGAGTTGTTCTAATCTGTCCCTGGATGGACCATCTACACCGCCATCGACGCCGCTATGCGCGCAGACGAGCTCCGTCTCCCGAACAACGCCGAAATCGTGGAGATTTCGTCCGACGACGACGAGGAAGCCGGCGGCACGGAGGACAATGGCTCGGAGGACAGCGGCAACGGAAGTGTTGTCGACTAGAATTTTATAAAGTCGCATCTTTATTTGTATGGTAAAATTTGTGGTCGAATAATAAAATGTCTCAATTTAGACCTTTGTCTCGATTAATTCGTGAAAGATTTGTTCAAAAATAGTGATCAATTCAATTTCTACCACGAATTAATTTCTGCGCTGAATTAATTTACATTAATTCCTTACCCGCAAAAAAAATTACATTAAATCCTGGACTGCTGACCGTCGCGGGGTTTTTGGTCCCGGTTCTTGGCATGAACCGGGACCAATGCCTCGCAGAGAGCCACGTGTGCATCGCGGGGTCATTGGTCCCGGTTCGTGCCACAAACCGGGACAAATGATTACAGATGAACCGGGACCGATGCCCTGGCGGCATGAACCGGGACCGGTGCCTGGCATTGGTCCCGATTACGGAAACGAACCGGGACCAATGGAATTTGGGCGCTGGACCAAAGGCCCTCTTTCTACTAGTGACATAAAGAAAATCGGAAGAAAACGGAGTGAATCACACACTCAAAACGACGGGTAGAAAAGAAAACTCCGGTCGACCGGTCTTCAGCAAAATGTAATTCTCCGCCGAGGGTATTTTCATTATATAACAATGAATATAAAATCCCATCAAGGAGATACAAAGACAAATTCGAGCATCAGTATAAAACCGTTGAGCCTCCCCTTGATGTGCAAAGTATCTTACGGGGTGAAAACCTTTTGTTTTTACAGTAACAGGGTGAAAACCTATTGACACTAACTCACAATATTGTTTCGCAACCCCTGCCGGCTGGCCGGTCCCGAGGCTGCTCCACTAAGAGGAAGAAGACTAGAGTCGAAGACACACAAGAATTCCACAAGAATTTGACATAGAAAGAAGGAGCTCTTTATTGATATCATTGAACAGTACGTACAATGATTGCTCCTCTATTTATAGACTACAGGGGGATAACGATACCCACATGGGCTAACCTAGCCTGGTAGAGGCCACACCGAATGGGCCCCTACCGGCCCAGTTTCCCAACACTCCCCCTGGGTATCTTATCTGTATATCCATGTCTTAAAACTCCGAAAAACCCAGTGGGAAAAAATATGGAGAAAAGTACATGGTATACCTCTTGTTATGTTGCACGGATTGCCTCATTAAAACCTCATGTGAGAAACTTTCACAAAAACTCACTAAGGGAAAACGAGTACAATTCCCCTAACTGTAAAGTTAAGTACTCAATCATCGGGATCGAGATTTTAGCGATGAGTTTTTGAAGATTCTCCCCCTGAACCTTGCATCTCCCTCAGTCTCATCATGCCAATTCCACGAACACATCTCTCGAAAGAAGATGCTGGCAATGATTTAGTGAATAAATCAGCAAGATTTTCACATGACTTGGTGTGCAATACTTTTACTTCGTTCATATTTTGTAATTCATGTGCATAGAAGAAGTTGGGGTTTATATGCTTTGTAAGATTGCTCTTCACGTAGCCCGTCTGGACTTGTGCAACACAAGCAGCATTATCTTCATAGATAATTGTTGGGGTTTGTACGGTGTTCAGTCCACATGACATCTGGATGTGGCTGACTACTCGTCGAAGCCATACACACTCTCGTGGTGCTTCATATAATGCAATGATTTCCGAGTGATTCGTCGAAGTTGACACAAGAGTTTGCTTAGACGATTTCCAGGAAATCGTTGTTCCACCACAAAGGAAAACATATCCAGTCTGTGACTTGGACGTGTGCGGGTCGGAAAGATACCCATCATCTGCATAGCCTACAACAGATAGGTCTTGGTTCTTTTGGTAAAACAATCCAAGGTCTTTGGTCCCTTGTAGGTACCGAAAAATATCCTTAACGCCTTTCCAATGCCTTTTGGTAGGCTCAGAACTATACCTAGCAAGTAGATTGACGGCAAATGCAATATCTTGCCATGTGCAATTTGCGAGGTACATAAGTGCTCTAACCGCACTTAAGTAGGGGAATTCCGGTCCCAGAATTTCCTCCCCCTCTTCTTTAGGCTTGAACGGGTCCTTGTCTTGCTGCAGAGATCTTCCGACCATCGGGGTCTTAGAAGGGTATGCTTTGTCAAACCCAAATCGTTCCAACACCTTCTGGGTGTAGGCCGACTGGTGCAATAGAATTGCAGCATGGGAATGCTCAAGTTGTAGACCTAGGCAGAACTTGGTTTTCCCTAAGTCTTTCATCTCGAATTCCGACATCAGGTAGGAACTCGCTTCCTCAATATCCTCAGGTGTACCGATTATATTCAAATCGTCCACATACACCGAGATAATACAGAAACCATCTTAGGATCTCTGTATAAAAACACATGGGCAATCTTCATTGCTCGTGTAGCCCTTCTGATGAAGGAAATCGCTTAAACGATTATACCACATCCTACCTGACTATTTAAGTCCATACAGTGACTTCTTAAGCTGGACACTGTATAAACCCCTGTTTGCTCTATCCTGGTTCAGAACAGGGATACCTTCAGGTACTTTCATGTATATGTCCAAATCCAAGTTACCATATAGGTAAGCAGTGACAACATCCATAAGTTTCATTTTTAAGTCCATGTTTACTGCCACTGAGATCAACTATCTAAAGGTAATTCCATCCATGACTGGGGAGTAAGTTTCCTCAAAGTCGACACCTGGTCGCTGAGTGAAAACTTGAGCAACGAGCCTTTCTTTGTACCTTACTATTTCATTATTTTCGTTTCTCTTTCGAACAAAAACCCACTTATGGCCAACAGGGCGAATGTGGGGAGGAGTTAGACAAACAGGCCCAAATACCACTCTTTTGTTTAACGATAATAATTCAGTAGTGATTGCCTTCAGCCAATCTTTCCAATCCGACATTTTCTTACAATCAGCGAGCGTGCTAGGCTCAGGGTCAAGATCTATGATTGAGGCAATTTTCTTGGCAAAATTAACATCGACATTTGCCATGGCTCGGTTGTATGACTCACCCGAATTAACATAGTTAATGGCCATTCCGTCATGGAGTGCATCAGGCACATCCTCTTGCTCCACCGAATTTCCCAATCCGGGGGCTAGGTCCTTTAGTTTTCCCGCTCCGATGTGTGCGCACACAACTTCGCTAGGTATTTTCGATATATGAAAATTCAAGTCCGGAATTTCGTGCACTGAAACATCCGTACTTGTGCCAGGTCTCAACTGGCTCCCCTCTTCAGGGGTAGACTGTAATAAATCTCTCTTATCCTTTTTCTTCGGGCGTCCCCGGGTACTTGGGATTCGAGAAACCGGATTCCTCGTCCTCTTGGGCCTTAGGACGGGAGCGGGTATACCATCATTTTTCTTTGGTATTTCAACCCTTTCCGGTGCATTGCGTGCAGGCACGTGCGACTTTGTCATAGTCTTTAAATCACTAAAATGATCAGGCAATTGATTCGCTAAGGAGTGCAAATCTAGTATCTTTTGGACTTCTCGATTAGACTCAACAGTGCGCGGGTCATGAGCGAGGATCCTCGTGGCTTTCCACGTAATTTCACGAATTTTGTCATCCAGGGGTTGATTACCTCCCCCCAAAGTCGGAAAAAGATCCTCGTCAAAAATGCAGTCAGCAAAACGGGTCGTGTGACAGTCGCCTGTCATGGGGTCCAAGAACCTGATTATAGACACAGTCGCATAACCAATGTATATCCCCGACTTTTGGAGCGGTCCCATTGCTGATCGATGTGGTGGTGGTATATGTACATATACCTGGCAACCGAACCTGCGAAGGTGGGAAATTTTCGGCCGACCCTTGCACAAGTTGGATAGGAGAGTGGATGTTGTAGGCTGATGGTCGAAAGTTGATGAGATTAGCAGCATGTAGCACCGCATGACCCCAACATGTAGTTGGTAAATTACAACCCTGAAGAAGTGGTCGGGCAATGAATTTGATTCTTTTAATCAATGCCTCCGCAAGTCCATTTTAAGTGTGGACGTGCGGTACAGAGTGCTCAAGTTTGATTCTTGTTGCCATGTAATAATCATCGAATGCCTTGGAAGTAAATTCTCTGGCATTGTCCATTCGAATAGACTTTAAACGATAATCAGGGAATTTATTCCGTATTTGTATGATCTGGGAGATCAACTTTGCAAAATCATGGTTCCTTGTTGACAGCAGGCAAACATAGGACCATTTAGAGGAAGCATCAATGAGCACCATGAAGTACCGAAACGGCCCCGAGAGGTGCTGAATTGGACCACATATGTCCCCTTGTATACGTTCCAAGAACGCGGGGATTTCATCCTTCACCTTTAGGGGAGACGGTCTAATGATCAATTTCCCCGTAGCGCATGCGGAGCACACGAAATCATTGGGATTCGGGAAATTTTTCACATTAACATTATGACCATTCGAGTTGTTAATTATATTTCTCATCATCCGAAGACCGGGATGGCCTAACCTATCATGCCAAAGGCAGAATAGTTCAGAGCTTCTAAAGACAGTCTTAAGGGTAGTGTAAATAGGTGGTGCTACTATCTTGGTGTAGTACAGCCCAGTAGCTAATGAAGGAAGTCTTTCGACAACATGTTTACCATTTTCGTCACGCTTCGTAATGAGTAGGAACTCCTTTCCATTCTCATCATCATCGGTCTCAACATGGAAACCATTTGCACGGATGTCTCTAGAACTCAAGAGAGTACGAGTCGACTCTGGGTACAACAATGCTTCTTCAATGATCAAAGTTGTTCCATTCGGGAGTATGATAGTTGCTCTTCCGGAGCCAACTACACTCGGACCGCAGCCGGCGATCGTCATTATGTTACCGAGGTTTTTGGTAATAGACTCAAAGTACTTTGGTTCTCTCAAGATGGTATTTGTGGTGCCGCTATCAGCAAGGCACGTTTCCTCCATTTGGGCGCCACACGCGTTCTAAAATATAGTGTCCAATTAGTATAATGGAGCGAGGAAGATGCTACAACAAGTAAAAACACATAAACATTTCAGAACACAACCATCTCATATTAAATAATGGAATAAATGAATAAAATAAATGTCATCCAATCGCCGAAAACAAATAAATGTTTTGCTCTCATAGAGCTTACAACCATATCGAAAAGATTGTATCAGATTATTGCCAGAAGAAATCATGAAGTAAACAAAGAGGAGCTCAGATGGATTTTGTAAGGAAACCATCAATCTCAGCTACTATCTCCAGTTCGCTGAGCTTCTCTTCGTTGGCTATCATTGCCGAGGCAGCGGTAATGTCCAGCTGGGGCACGGGAGGGGGCACAAAGTGCTCAACCTCCATGGGCACCGTGGCATTCGTGGGAATCGCCGAAGGTGCCGCCACATGTGCTACGCCCTGTGCCACTATGGGTGCGGCGTTGTGCACGGGCGCCGCTCCGGGCGCCGGTGGTGCCCCCATCTGGACGAGGTGCGCCTCACGCGCCTTCTTGTTGGCCTTGAATGCGACCACGACGTGCTTGGGGGCTAAACACTGCCTAGAGAAATGAGTCTTGGAGCCACAGCGGAAGCAGTCCTGGGGCCTAGCCTCCCCTTTGCCCACCTTTTGTTGCTTGGTCGGGTTGGAGGAGTTGGGGCCCTTTTTGCCCTTCTTGCCTCGCCTCTTGTGGATGGGCTTGCGCACCTTGTAGGTGTCGGCATTAGCTTCATGACTTGGGCCCCCTGCGAAGGGTTGCGCAGAGAAGTTCTTTTTGAGAACATTGTCCTGCGCCTCGGCCACTTGGAGAGCATCAATGAGTGCTGCATATTCCGTAAATCCTTCCTGGCGGTAGTTCCGCGAGGACTGAATAGTGGAAGGGTGGAATGTGGAGAGGGTCTTGTTTATCTTCTATTGATCAGTGGTAGTAGAGCCACACAGCTGAAGAGTGGTACAAATCCGGTGTAATGCGGAGTTGTACTCCCTCACAGTCTTGAAGTCCGCAAACCTCAGACGAATCCAATCCGCCTCCGCCTGTGGCTGAACGGTGTACTTAAGCCTAGAGAACCGCTTGTTGAGGGCGGTCCAAAGGGCAGAAGCACTCCGTTCTGCCATGTACTTATTTTTAAGAGTCTCACACATGTGATGGCGGAGGAAATGCAGTGCTTTGGCGTTATCCTCCGAGGTGGTGGTGCTTGGGGCCGTCTGGGTCCCCGCACTCAGCGCACCCTTGATGCATCGGCCCTCGAGGACGATCTCCACGTGCGAGGCCCAAGTAAGGTAGTTCAGCCCATCCTGGGTCAGCGCCGGGAACTCACGGCTCACGATTCCGGTCATCTGCAATTTATGCAAAGTGTGTAAGATTACAGCAGATAATCAGTTGCATAAATGCGATAATCGATACAATTATTCAAATATGAAGGCGTTCCAAAATTTAGATCGGAAATGATACATGCTAACTATGGAATACAAAGAATTAAAGGCATAAAGACATTTAATGACTGCAGTAAAACATAGTACAAAAACATGCACAAAAAGATGTTTATATTAGACGCTTTCTAGACGTGAAAACCGGTCTAAAGAAAAAAAGCTATAGACAAAAATCCGAGTCTGTTTTACGTCTGTACGTGACGTCTCTTTTTTTCGTCCGTTTCAAGGGAAACTGGGGATCGAACTATCGTTTCTCGTGCCCGCGTCACTGCAGCGGCCGGCTGCGCCGGCGTTGTGCGCCGGCGTGCTCGGGGCAGCGGCGGCCGACAGGGCTTGGCAGCGTGGCGGCCCTCGCGACGCGGTGCGCGGCTCGTGGCGGTGGCATGCGCGGCCGCCCAGCGGGGCTCGCGGCGGTCCGGCGAGGCGCAGCGGCGACCAACGGGGGTGCAGCGGGGCCTACGCAGCGGCAGCCCTGGCGCGCGGCCAGCAAGGCGCGGTGCGGACGGCCAGCAGCAGCGGCACGGCGGGCGCAGACGGGGCAGCGGCGTGCGCGGGCGCAGACAGCCAGCAGCAGCGGCGCGCGCGGGCGCCCGACGGCCAGCATCGGCGCGGCGCAGACGGGGCAGCGGCGCGCGCGGGCGCAAACGCCTAGCAATGGCGGCGCGTGCGGGCGACCGACGGCCGGCATCGGCGCGGCGCAGGCGGGGCAGCGGCGCGCAGCGGGCGCAGACGGACAGCAGCGGCGGCGCGCGGGCGGACGACGGCCGGCATCGGCGCGGCGGTGTGCGCGCGGCGGCTCGGCGCATCGGCGTTCAGCGGGGCTCGCGGCGGTCCGGCGAGGGGGCGCGGCCAGCGCGGCCAGCAGGGCCGGTGCACCTCTAGGTTTGTTGGCCATCGGGGCCATGGTGGCCGCCGTCAGTCCCCAAAAAAATAAAAATAAACTATAGACGGTAAAAACACACACTAGATCTATTAAGATCTAAGCAAAAAAACGAGGTTGACACAGCAGGTGCTCGTGCCGATACCGATCAGCGGGATCTGTGTATACCGAATCTCTAAAGTGTAGTCAACAAGTCTCCAGATCCAAGAGTATCGACATTGGTCGGCGACAGTATGTCTGCTCGACTCTCGGGGAGAAATCCACACAGTAGATTGGATATGAGCTACGAGCTAAACTCAAAAATCGAAAGGAAATCGAATGACGAATCCATTTTTGCGATCAATTTTGGATTACCTTCGATGATAGCCTGCGTGATGCAGGCTCGACGGTGGCTTGACGGAGACTCGACGGAGAGACACGTGTTGATAACGTGTTTCGCAACTCCTGCCGGCTGGTCGGTCCCGAGGCTGCTCCACTAAGAGGAAGAAGACTAGAGTCGAAGACACACAAGAATTTGGCACAGAAAGGAGGAGTTCCTTATTGATATCTCTATTGAACAGTATGTACAATGATTGCTCCTCTATTTATAAACTACAGGGGAATAACGATACCCACATGGACTAACCTAGCCTGGTAGAGCCCACACCGAATGAGCCCCTACCGGCCAGTTTTCGAACAAATATAACACTTGAAGGCTAGTGGGGTGGTGAAGGTCGTGCACCGCACAAGAAAACGAACTCGTGTTCTGTTAATCAGGACCGGACCGTAACCTTGTTGTGATTCAGAAACGATTCTCGCATTACATCACAAAAATATACTGATCATAATACGACGCAGGGAATGACTTGAACTTGAACATTTGAGCATGGACTTTCTGGACCAGCGGCGATGCTTAGCAGTTTAGGGGAATGCCCTGCCCTCCACGCTCCACGGTCGTATGGACGGTTAGAGGTTAGGCGAATTTTGATGGTAACCACATGGACAGCCAGAAGCAAGTGGGGAATCTGGTGTGTTGGCTCTGCTCTCTCCCCCGGAAGAACGCAAGCAGGGGGCGAATGTGGTGGAAAGGGACGTGCAGCGAGCGCCACCGATGCGGGTCTCGACCTTGAGGCCTTGGCAAGCATGTCAGTGACTGGTTATAGGCCGGACTGCTTTATAAAAACAGCTCGGTCGAGCGCGGGAAGACACGCAGCTTGGACGCCGCGCCGGACATGGCCTCTAAGGACGGACATGCCACCGCCGACGCCGTGTACCTCCACGGCGTCCTCGAGGCGACGGTGTTCGAGGCCGACCACCTCCACAACGCCATCCATGGCCGCATCATGAAGGTAAATTGCCGTTTTGCATGTACGCGCGTGCGTGCAAAATGCCTGCTTGCTCCTCTGTTCAGTTCCTTTCCCCTGGCAGGCATCCTCTCTTCAGCCTGGGGCTGGACCGGTTTACCGTTCAGCCACCAGTAGAAGCTTCTCACCTCTCGAACCAGTGGCGCGTAGCCTTTGCTTCTGCGCTCATGGTTGCTTGCGAACTGATGGATTGGCCGTCAAGGATACTCTTCTGGTTTGAATTTTGAGATCACCTACCGCCACTAGCTAGCTAGCTGAATATCCTCGTTTGGCACCGTCTCTTGATTTTATTTTATTAAAAGAAAACTCATGTCAGCAACTGCAATGGTTTCAGATACTCGATTATGTGGTAAAAATGTAGCATGAGAAAACAAAATGCCGACGAGATACGTTAAGTGTGCGTAGACCTGGTTCCCGACACAGCAAAAGTCTCTGAATTTTTCGTGCACGCTACGAAGCAGTAGCATGAACTAACCGTGGCACGTACGTGGTTTAATCTGGCGGACAGGCGACGGAGAAGGTGGAGCAATCCCTGGGCGCGCGCAGCCTCCAGCACGGCAGCCTCTACGTGGACATCGACGTCGGCGCGGCGCGGGTGGCGCGCACCCGCGAGGTGGAGTTCCACCCCACCAACCCGGCCTGGAACCAGTCCTTCCGCCTGCACTGCGCCTACCCGGCCGCGGCGATCACCTTCACCGTCAAGAGCCAGCACCTCATCGGCGCCAGCGTCCTCGGCCGCGCGTCCGTGCCCACGGCCAGCGTCGCGGCGGGGCACCCGCTCGACCTCTGGCTCAACCTCCGGGGCGGCGACCACCACCACGAGACGCACACGCCGAAGCTCCGCGTCGGGCTGCGGTTCCTGGACGTCGAGCGCGACCCGTGCTGGGACGCCGGCGTACGGCTGCCCGGCTTCGCGGGGGTCAAACCGGCGTTCTTCCCGGAGCGGACCAACTGCAGCGTCACGCTGTACCAGAACGCGCACCTGTCGGACGGGTTCGACCCGGCGGTCCGCCTCGACGGCGGGCGGCCGTACCGGCCGGCGCGCCTGTGGGAGGACATGTACGTCGCCATCCGCGACGCGCGGCACTTCGTGTACGTGGCAGGGTGGTCGGTGAACACGGCGATCACGCTGGTGCGCGACGCCAGCCGGATGGTCCCCGGCGCGGAGGGGGTCACGCTGGGCGAGCTCCTCAAGCGCAAGGCCGACGAAGGGGTGACCGTGCTGGTGATGCCGTGGCAGGACAAGACGTCCGTCCCGCTTGTCGGCTATGCCGGGGTGATGAAGACGCACGACGAGGAGACCCGGGCCTTCTTCCATGGCTCCAACGTGCGGTGCTTCCTCTGCCCGCGCGACGCCGAGCCCACGCTCACCCTGGTGCAGAGCATCGAGATCAGCACCGAGTTCACGCACCACCAGAAGACGGTCACCCTCGACGTCGCCACGCCGGGCACCGCTGACGGCCGCCACGTCGTCAGCTTCATCGGCGGCATAGACCTCTGCGACGGCAGGTGCTAGCAGCAGAAAGTCAAATTATAGTTCAGCTTCCCTCTCTTGAACGCATTTTGAATCTTGAACGAGTATATCTGACGGTCAGGTACGACGACGAGAACCACACGCTGTTCCGGGAGCTCGACACGACGTACTCGCACGACTTCATGCAGAACAACTTCAAGCACGCCTCGCTGCGCCACGGCGGGCCGAGGGAGCCGTGGCACGACGTGCACTGCAGGATCGAGGGCCCGGCGGCGTGGGACGTGCTCGCCAACTTCGAGCACCGGTGGAAGAAGCAGGCGCCGAGGAGGCTGCGAAGCTGCCTGCCCGACCTGAGCCCAGAAACGTTCCCGGACCCCTGCAGCTTCAACGACGGCGACGCCGACTCGTGGAACGTGCAGGTGTTCCGTTCTGTCGACGACGCGTCCGTGGTCGGGTTCCCCACCGACCCGGCCCAGGTCGCCGCGATGGGGCTGACGAGCGGCAAGGACCTCACGATCGACCAGAGCATACAGATCGGCTACGTGGAGGCCATCCGCCGCGCGCGGCGGTTCATCTACATCGAGAACCAGTACTTCCTCGGCGGGTGCGCGTCGTGGGCGGAGGACCGGGACGCCGGCTGCCTGAACCTGGTGCCCGTCGAGATCGCGCTCAAGGTCGCCGCGAAGATCAGGCGTGGAGAGCGGTTCGCCGTCTACGTCGTGACGCCGATGTGGCCCGAGGGGGAGCCGGCGAGCGACTCCATCCAGGCCATCGTGCGGTGGAACCGGCTGACAATGGAGATGATGTACGGCGTCGTCATGCAGGCGATCGACGACGCCGGGCTACGCGGCCAGGCGCACCCCTGCGACTACCTCAACTTCTTCTGCCTCGGGAACCGGGAGGCGCCGCGCCCCGGAGAGTATGTGCCGCGAGCGAAGCCGGAGGTGGGCACGGACTACTGGCGCGCGCAGGCGAGCCGCCGGTTCCCCATCTACGTGCACGCCAAGCTCATGATCGGTACGCGCTCTCTGCAGCATTAGTTAATTTTGTGACCACCATGTCGCCATGAGCGAGCTCTGAGAGTGTCTCGCCCTCTGATTCTGGCTGCTGATATGTTGTGCAGTGGACGACGAGTATGTTATCGTGGGCTCGGCGAACCTGAACGAGCGGTCGCTGGCCGGCAACCGGGACAGCGAGATCGCGCAGGGGAGCTACCAGCCGGCGCACCTCGACGGGCCTGGCGGGGGGCGCGCCCGGGGGCTCGTGCACGGGTTCCGGATGTCGCTGTGGCACGAGCACCTCATGCGCAACGTCGGCGAGGACGTGTTCGTGGAGCCCGAGAGCGTGGAGTGCGTGCACGCGGTGCGGCGCGCGGCCGAGGCGCTATGGGACGCGTACACGCGGGACAGGGTGGAGGACCTGCGAGGCCACCTTCTGCCGTTCCCGATCAGCGTGTCGGAGTTTGGGGAGGTGACCGACTTGCCAGCCGACGGCTGCTTCCCGGACACCAGGGCGCCGGTGAAAGGGAGGAAGTCATCCACGCTTCCGGACATCCTCACAACTTGAGTCTGTTCATCTGTCACCGGCATGGTTGTAACGTTCGTAGTACCGCCCCTTCCATAAAAGAATGTGTATAATTTTTTTTCTAAAGTCACGATATAAAATTTGATCAAACTTACAGAAACATTATACTTTAAAACAATTACAGTATACTATATAAGTATAATATGAAAATTTACGTCATAATGTATCTGATGGCATTGATTTGACATCGTAGAGGTTTATATGTTTTTCTAAACTTAGTCAAAAATTATATCGTTTGACTTTGACAAAAAATTACGTGCCTTCTCTTCAAGTTGTATAAAATTACCACATTTCTAGCGAAATTTCAACCTTGATACCACTATGTTTTGGCAGCAAAAATCTATTACATTTTTTCCGGTTGTCTCATAAAACACTGATTGCACATTGCTCGCGAACCGAGATTGTTTCTGACCGGTGGGACCCATTTGCTAGGAGATATTTGTTGATGTGGACCGGTCCTACTTGTCAAAACCATTAAAGAAACAAAAAACAATTTCCCCAAATCTCTCTCCACCATGATTGCACGCTTCCCGGTGAACTCGCCACCACCCACACCCTCCCCTTCCCCCTAACCCCACATGTGCTCCTGCCTGCCCTGACATCCTTAGCGGGAGCCGAGTCACGCGCAACCGTCCGTCTTCTATGTTGGCGACTTCGGAGCACATCGGGCTTCAGCGAGCAGGGAGGTATGTGGTCGTTCGCTTCCTCCATGAGAAGGAGGGCGCAACGGTTGTCCTTAGCTGTGACCAGTGGATCATGGCCACGAGCAGTGGGCAGCGGCACGATCCAGCGAGCAGGAATGACGGTTGTCCTCGTCAGCGAGCATAGACACATCGATGGAGCCTAGCTACAAGCAGGAGTCGTAGTGTGCTAGCGAGCAGGGATAGGGTGCTGGCGGTGGTGGTACTCTCGGATGGGAGAGGGTATGATGCATGTAAAATGTGTACATGAATTTTGCACACATTCCCTCATATTTGCATCATATATATTGTTATATCTATGTTTGAGATTGATTTATGGGGATTTACCAATGATTCCCTTTATTTGATTTATAACTCTATAGGCAGGAACACTCTGTTTTGCATATTTTTAACTTTTAGGGACCTAAACAAAGTCAAATGATTTTGGGAATTTTCGAGAATCACTTTTTTGTCAAGAGAACCTTCTAGAGCACTCGAACCTCACCAGAGGAGGCCCGAGACCTAGAAGATCATGGGTGGCACGGTCCGGGGGCTCCGCCACCTACTCTATTTTCCACCTAGAGTGTCGCCAACCGTCCATCTTCAACCCTAGATCGATGTTCTGACCTAAAAATGCCTATAAAAAGGTACTCCGTCGTGATCTCATAACAGATACAGAGAAAACACACAAACCATGAAATAGAGCTAGAACTAGCAAAGGTTGGAGGGAGAAATGTTTCCAGGATCACCTTCGGTTGGATCTCCACTGTCTCCAACATCATCAACACTGTCTCCATGATGAAGAGGGAGTAGTTCACCTCAGCACTATGGGTTTATGACAGTATATTGATCTCTCTCGCTCATGATATCATTGTTTAGAACCATACGAGCTGCCTAACATGATTATGGTCATCTATGTAATTCCTATGCGGTGGATCTTTATTTTATGAGATGATATTTGAGATTGAAATTCTATCATGTGTAAAATGTATTGGTAGATACATATTATGTACCCCGTTCTCTTAAGTATTTGTTTTGATCATACTTATATGCAAGAACATGTGTGGGGGAACATGTGTATTAGTCGGAGTAACATGATGGTGGTGATTGGATAGTGACAAAAAAATTGAGATCCACTATAGTTTTTACCTTTATTTTGTTACCTTACTTAGGAAAGTGAATGCATGTGTAATGTCTGTCTTGTGACAGCAAAGATGATGTTGTTTGCTCGAGGTAGCATATTTGATATTCAAACATCATGTCGAAGTACCTAAGTCTATACTCTGTGTATTCTTAATTCTAGATTGCATAGAGTTTTTCATTTCTAGAGGAGTGTAAGTGAGATGTGTTGCATCATCTTTATATTAGGACATGGTGCCCACATGAATGCTAATCAAATACATAATGAAGTTCTAAGTAATATTATATCATTTGTGAGCAGGTTTATATCCACCACACTTTATGAGAGAGTAGACAAGTGAACCCATGAACCCTGGTCCACTTTTTATCATGAGAAACCACTTTTACTTTATTTTACATTTTTTTCAAGAATTAACTTTGAAAACACAAATTACTTTTACTTTGTGCAAGACTAAACAAAACCCCCAAAAGAAATTTACTTTCTTGTTCTGATTATAATTTACTTTACCATTCCTTTACTTTCTTGTTTTATTTAAGTTTTACTAATACGAAACCTTGGGCTTGACAACCACACTAAAAGAGCATGTGGGCCCCCATGTGTGGTTTTGGTAATTAATGACAATCTTTATGGACTAATGTGTGTATTAAGGTGTACTTGTAGGATTTGTCCATTGGCATCTCTTGGAGCATGTGTTGGCTTCAAGGTCGATGAAATGAAGAAGAAGATGCGTTGTGGAAGCTCAATATGCGCCATCCCTAGAAGATCTCATGTTTGGTGCTTGCCATCCTCGGTGTTTATGGATCTATGAAGACAAGGCCAAAGGATGCTCAAGGCAAAGGTATTCTTGATAGGTTTTTCCCTTTTGCCGGTCTCGTGTTGACTGGGTTTAGAATAGATAACCGTACTATCAAGAGAGGCTCTCGAGTGGGTATCTCGATCATATCGTTCGGAGAGAGCTCAAACCTTTGCATACTTGCATCATCATATTTGGTTGTTTTGTCTTATCCATGTGAGAATATAGAGCTTGTGGTAATCTTCATAGCAAGCTCTTGTTCATCAAAATCGGATCCCTCTTTTATATCTTGTTGCGATTTTGATCTTGGCGGTTTTTCGGATTCTCACCAAGTGAGGTATCTCACATTGTACTACTTGATACATTCTCGTCCTCTTTCCAACGCAATTGGATTCAGATCAATCGGAGTCTCCTAGCAAAATTTATCGCCTTTACATTATTTGTCTTTTATTTAAATGGAAAAATAAAAAGGTTTCTCTGGGCCAAGCGGTAGTACCGGGCCACTACCGCTTGGCCCCTGCCCGCGGCCTCCTTCTCTGCCTCGCGCGGTTGCGCCTTCCGGTGATACCGGCCTGGCCTGGCAGTACCGCCCGGGTGGGCCAGTACTACCGGCCGGCCCACCAGCTCCCCCGCTCGCTCCCGCATCGGCCAAGCGCACCTTGCCTCGATCCCCTTCGCCGCTCGCGAGCGCTACGCGCTCCTGCCCGATCCCCTTCTGGCGCACGCTCGCTCGCCCGCCCCTGATTCCCTTGCTCGCTCGTGTTGACCTCTCCTGGTCGCTGCACTGCTGCTGCTGGCGGGCTGGGCGGTAGTACCGGTTGGGCCCGGTACTACCGGCCCACCCAGGCCGGAATTGCCCCAACGGGCAGATGTTTCCCCCCTTTAAATAGCTTTCCCCTTATTCTTTTTGGGCTGCTTCTTCCTCTATTCTTTCTCAAACTTTGCCTAATATTTGACACATCTCTTGGCTTGATTTCTTCCTCCCCCTCCAATGATTCTTGCCCATATTTGAGGGGAAGGTAGAGGAGATCTAGATCTATATTTTGATCAAACCAAATCACCGCTTTGTGAGTGATTCTTTAGGATCTAGATCTTTGGGGCTTTTTGTGATCCCCTTTTGTGTTCTTCCTCTCTTGTTCCCCCAATTGCTTTAGTAGCCGTGTTGGAACTTGAGAGTGAGGATTTGGGACATCTTTGTGGCGTTCTTGCCATTTGCATTTGGTGCATCGGTGTGTGTTCTCTCCGAAGGATTTGTTCGGTGATATTCATTGAAGCTTGTCCCTCTTGGGTTCTTGGAACCCTAGACGGTTGTGTGGCCTTTGTGGCGTGTGCTTGGGGTCTTCAATTAAGTTGTGAAGCTCCCCAAAGATTGAGGCCTTGGTGGCGATTATTGGGAGCCTCCAATTAAGTTGTGGAGATAGCCCCAATCTTGTACGGGTTCGGTGACCACCCTTAAGTGTCCCATAGTGGAACGGGTGTTTTCCCGCGTGGTGGGTGCTCGGGAGAATAGGGTGAGGCCTTGGTGGCGTTGGTGGTCTTAGTACCACCCACCCCTCCAACGAGGCGTACTCCCTTGTTGGGAGGAACTCAGAAAAATACCGTCGTCCCCGCTTGCCTCGGTTATCTCTATACCCGAGCTATTTACTTATGCAATTTACACTGTGATAGCCATCGTGCTTGAAGTAATTATATTGCTATCTTATTGTTGCTTGTCTTGCCTAGCATAAGTTGTTGGTGCACATAGGTGAACCTTAGTATATCTAGGCTTTGTGCTTAACAGAAGAAAACGCTAGTTTTATTCCACCATTGTTAAGCCCATCTCGTAGAAGTTTTAATCGCCTATTCACCCCCTTCTAGGCAACATCCATGATCTTTCATGCACGATAGAGTTTGGGACACAAGGAAAAAACTTTGTTTCGCAGGTTGCTAGAAAGAGGACAAAAGACGAAGTTCTGAAAATCCCCTAAGAGTTTGATATAAACCCTTGAGTCACCCTCGTGGGAAAAATACGTTTGCTAAAACACTCTGCACTTGGAGTCCCAAAAAGTTAAAGGTGAAAACAATGGAGGAGAGAGAGAATGCAACTCTTAGGCCCAAGGAGGAAGAAGAGGGCCTTTTATAGGCCTCCCCAATAGAATATGATTGTTGGGGACTTCCTAGGCCGGATAATTCATACCTAGGATATTTCGGTTTACTCGGAAAAAAATATGGCTAAGGACTTCGCGACGCACACCTCAGTATAGGGGGTGGATATTGGGCTAGATATTTTGATATCCAGGCCGGATAATCCGCCCCTCCGAAAACTGGTAGAAATAACAAAACTGAAATGATCATAACTTTTGCATCCGAACTCCGATTTTAATAATTTTGAGCTCATTTCGAAGAAAATAACAAGATCTACAAGATAATACAGGGAACCATTATATTACAGTAAGGGAGGATAGAACCAATTGATGAAAGGTTTAACCTATCTATAAAAGACAAACCGGTAAAACCTCCAATATTGAAAACGCAATAGAGAATGCATATGAAATCCGTTTTTGATGAACTTGAGCTTGTCATGGAGATTAAAACAATATCTAAATCCTCTCATGGATAAAAACAAAAAATATGATGCCAAGTATGCAAAGATTTGAGCTCTCTCCTAAAGATATGATCAAGTTACTAACTCGATATTTCCTCGTGATAGTACGGTTATCTATCCTATAAACTGGTTTTCCTAAGTAACACCTCTAGACCGGTAAGAAAGAAAACCTATCAAGATTATACCTTTTCCTTGTGCATATTCCAATTGAGCTTGATGATGAAGATCTTGTACACCTTAATATGGAACACCTTTCTTGATTGTGCTAGCTTGATGAAGACTTGGAATTTGCTCCCCCACTCCACTATGGGAGAGCCTCCTTTTTAGGCATATCTTCATATATACATGATCACCATAAGGATGACAAGCTTCAATCATATGATCTTTTCGAGATGATACATCTTGAACTTGCACTTCATTCTTATTTGGGATTTCTATTTTCGTGCCCCTGGTTCGTTAGGTGTACTCAGTTTTCTCCAGCCGCTTAACTTTTCCTCACTTTTGCCCCTCTTCTTCTCGGAAACTCATCTAAGAGCTCGAACGACAGCTGCCGTTAGGTTGACCGTTGGCTGACGTGTGGGGCCGCACGGTCTGGGACCACGCGGGGTTGTTTGGTCAGGAACGTGTTATACTGACGTGTGGGACCGAAAACACTACTAGGAATCAACGGGAAATGTACCCAAACGCTAGATTCCGGCGAAAAACAGCGAGAAAATCACCAAGAAACATAACGCCCCGGTTGCGCGCCGGGGCCCTGATGTACACCTCCGCTGGGCCGCGCCGCGCCCTCTCGCCGGAATGGCTCCACCTCCGCCTCCAACCTCCGCTTCCGTCTCCGGATCCGCCGCACACCTCCGCTTCCGCCTCCGGCGGTTCCGAGCGAGAAAGAAGAGAAACTAGCGCAAGAGAGACGAGGGAGAAAGGAGAGGGAGTTAATGCGGGAGGGGAGTGTAGACAAAAAAGGAACTGGTCCCGTTCCCCACGATGCCACGGTGGCACCTCCGTTACAAAGGAGGTGTGCGACGTGCGTTTCCTAGCGTGCCAACTGGTCGTCCCAGCGCCCAGGCGTCGATAAATAAATACTCCCTCCGTCCCAAAATAAGTGATGTGGGTTTGTCTAGATTCAGATGTATGTAGACACATTTTAGTATATAGGTACATCTGAATCTAAATAAACTCAGGTCACTTCTTTTGGGACGGGAGGGAGTAGGAACTTTGAATCGTCACCTAGTGCATCTTCCGCCGAGTTTTGCCATCCACGGGTCCATGTAGATTTCTCCAAGAGGAAAAAAGTTTCTGCTCACAGTTTTTTTTTTCTTTTTTTTTTAGAGAAATTTTGGTTTTTCCTAGGAGCAATACTTTGGGACTCAATTCTGGGCTGTACAACTCAATTTCCCGGGCCCAACTACCAACGGATAGAGCGGGTCCAGCCTTCTTCCGCTCACAGTTCCATTCCTGCGAGCGGGAAGACGAAATTAGCTGCGGACACCCGAGAAACTGGAAGTCCCCATTTCGCTTCCTCTCGCCTCTCAGCCAAAACCCCCAAATCAAGCCTCACCGCCGCTCCGGGCCGCCGACGAGCCCTCCTGACCCGCGGCGGCCGGCGATGGACCGGATCCACGTCACCGTGCGCGCGCGGCCGCTCTCGGCGGAGGACGCGCAGAGCAGCCCGTGGCGGATCTCGGGCAACGCCGTCGCGCTCACCGCCCAGCCCTCCACCCGCTTCGAGTTCGGTGAGGAATCCGCCCCCCACCCTCGCTTCACGCCGCTTGAGGCCGCGGGCTTACTGAGAGGTTGCCCTCCACTTCGTTCTCGCAGACGAAATTTTCAGCGAGGAGTGCCGCACCGCCGACGTCTACGGGGCCCGCACCAAGCACATCGTCGACTCTGCCGTTCAAGGGTTCAACGGTAAACATTTCGTTTGGAGAATTTTTAATCATGATTACTGGAACCTGTTAAGTTGAAATTCTAGTAATCAAAATTTAAAATTGGTTCTAGATTTGCTTTGTTTAGCTTTCTATATAAAGCTGGGCATGAAAATGCCTTTTCTCAAAAATGATTGGTTCTAGTTCTGAGTTGATTTGGGGTTGGTAGTATTGGGCTCTTTCACTTCTTAAGTCTTAACTA
Source organism: Avena eriantha (assembly GCA_910589775.1). Taxonomy (NCBI): domain Eukaryota; kingdom Viridiplantae; phylum Streptophyta; class Magnoliopsida; order Poales; family Poaceae; genus Avena; species Avena eriantha. The sequence continues at coordinate 80,374,484 of OU342743.1, forward strand.
GTGGTGTTGATACTTGATAACGTTTCCACCTTTGAGTAGTAACCGCTATAGGATGAGAAATGCACAGTGCACAATTTCCACAACAAACTATTTTTTTCTCAATCACTTATGCAGCAGATGTACATTAATAAAATGTTTGGTCCCTTTACTTGTATGCCAGGCACTGTTTTTGCATATGGGCAAACTAACAGCGGAAAGACATATACGATGAGAGGATCTTCTGACGAACCTGGAATAATACCACTTGCGGTTCACGATTTATTTCGAAGTATACAGGAGGTGATTCCTATGCTTCGTTACTCAGCAGACAATCTTTATTATTCTTACTGTGAATTGCGCATTGCTTAAAACAAATAGATATTTATTGTGTTTAGCTACCAGAGTACCATTTGTTACTCTGCAATCATCATTTGTTCTTTTATGCAACTAGCAGAATTTGTGAGGAAAATGTCGTGACCATCTTTAGTTTATTGTACCCACACATACATATATTGTTGTGCTATCTTTAGAAATACCATGTTTTGACTGGCACAAAATTGAAGTTCAGATCATGAGTTGTAAATGTTGTTGGCCGGCCATTTGTACGAGGTATCAGTATGCAAAATTTAAGTTCAGATTGCTAGGAAGTTGGTGATATGACCGCAGTACATCTAGAAATTAAGGCGGATGGTGTCTAGGTGTTGTTAGAAAAAAACATCAACTGTCATCAACTCGGTGAACCATAAATAATATCTAAAAATATCTTGAGAACCGTCTCACACCAAGTCTTCTGCATGAGATTCTCTCCGGAATGTGAAAAAGGAGAGAAACAAATTGGATGGGGACTCCACTGTGCATGCTATTTATTTTTTTGCATGTGGAACATTTTACCTATCCAATAGTCCTTTTTATTAGAGTCGAGGTTGCATGCAGATTAATTATTATTTATCAAGATCTACAGTAATAATCTGCTTAGAAACAATCATGATGATCTGCTAGTTGTGTCTATGTACGGTTGTGAAGATCTGGCGACTGTGGTTCACTTATATGTAGAAAGAGGGTCCACCAGATTAATGGGCTAATGTGTTGCTTTTCATGGATTTTTAGCATGTCTCTTTTTTTCTGCTGTATTGTGCTTTCTCTCGAAACGGGCTTTTGCCCTGCTATATTAATATAGCAACGCTGTATTGTACTTTTAATATTCTGTAGATGTAGATGAGAACAAACTGAGATATGAATGGATCTGGCCAGTTATCAGTTATGACATGTTATGTACTACCCCCGTTTCTTATATTTTGGAACAGAGGTAGTACTTGGATAATTTTCTTATGTTGATATATTTTTGTAGTGTAAAGTTCAGATGTAACTATTCTTAAAGGCTAATGAGATTTATTTGATGTTTTTGCAAAGGCTGTATAAAATACTCTTAACCACTGTGTTTAGTAAGAAATCTCCTTCAGAGATTGTGCACTATACATTGGGCTTTGCATATAGTTTACATTTCCTATTGTGCATAATTTTGTCTGACTTAATTTTTACAATTATTAGCATATGGACAGAGAATTTCTTGTTCGCATGTCTTATATGGAGATTTATAATGAAGAGATAAATGACCTTCTTGTCCCAGAACATCGAAAATTGCAGATTCATGAGAACTATGAGGTAATTATTTCATCATTAGTATCAAATAACTAGCACTACTTTAAAATAGCACGCATCTTTATTTTGTTTCTATTTCTATTTCTATTTGTAGAGAGGCATATATGTTGCTGGTTTAAGAGAGGAAATTGTAACCTATGCTGAACAAGTCTTGGATTTTGTGTCGTTCGGAGAATGTAAGTCTACTTACTATTAATCTAATTTAAGTTACGATTAAATTATTTTTATAATCATTAGTGAAATTGCAGCACATCGTCACATTGGGGAGACAAATATGAATGTCTATAGCAGCCGTTCCCATACCATATTTCGCATGGTATGTCTAGATTTCATTGTACTGTCCTACAAGCAATATCAAAATTTATATCTTATGCCACAAGTTACTCAGGTTATTGAGAGTCGAGAAAAAGCTGATGAAACTGAGTCAGGAGATTCTTGTGATGCTGTTCGAGTATCCGTCCTGGTACACACAATTCTCTGTCTTAATTAGTAGTATTAAATTTGGTCCAATTACTTCTTGTTTAGCTTCATACACAGGACACATGACCGGATATTTGTTTAATGTTTGCAGTTTTTTCTACTATTGTATATACAGAACACTTCTCTTTAACCCACCTGTCGATAAGGAATCTATGAGTGCATTTAATTCTTGGCTAAAACATGTGTATCTAACTTAAATGTTGGCTTGAGAAAACAACAACAGACCACAAACCAAAACTAACTTGCTAAAACATCTTCTATCTTGGATTGAGGGTGTTCTTTATTCGATTGTTGTCTGTTGAGAGCTTTGCTTTGTTATCGTGCAATTCATATATTTCCCACATTTTAGAATCTGGTAGACTTAGCTGGCTCAGAACGTGCTGCAAAGACTGGTGCAGAGGGTGTGAGACTCAAGGAAGGTTCCCACATTAACAAAAGTCTAATGACTCTCGGTACGGTAATAAAAAAACTAAGCGAAGGTGTAAAGGGTCAGGGGTAAGTTAGAAACTTCTTAACTAGCGACTCAAGCTGATTTGATTTCCCTCTTTGGGTTCATTTAGTAATGGATTTTGTAATCAGGGGGCATGTTCCTTATCGAGATAGCAAGTTGACAAGGATACTGCAACCTGCTCTGGGTGGAAATGCTAACACAGCCATCATTTGTAATATAACACTTGCACAGGTATGCTATATTTAAACATCTCTATCTCCTATTAATCGGTTCGTATGTTGCTTTGTATTTGAGGTAGAATACAGATGCCTGTTTTCTCTTTCTCACTCGGTGCATATTTGGAGAGTGAACTACAAAATATTCAACATTTCTTGTGCATTAGCATTGTATTTTCAATTGTTTATTTTTGTTGATTAATCGTATGGTGATGGAAACGACGTAACGATTATCATGACATCATCCATTGTCATGAAGATGGACTCCCTTGCAAGGCATTGCATCGCGTCATTCACTAGTCACAACTATTACCTTGTCATGTGCTCACATGACTTGCCTGGTGAACATAAAATTTGCAGTAATACCATTAACTACAATAAGATTTGTGGGGGATTTACAATGGTAAGTGTAAAACATCATATGTTAACATAAATGGTAGTTTTGGGATTATGGATTGCAACTTGTAGGCTAGTATATGATAACCCTTTTACGCAAGGGAAACTTGATTTTCACAAAGCCATTGAAGAAAATCCACACATATAATTCCCATTGTTTTAAGTGGAGAAAAACAGGTGACCGACTAGGTTGTCGAGGGATAGTCTTTAAGGACATTGGTACTCTAATGGACAACTATGTTACTTATGTGTGTATTGTGTTGGTGGTGGTTCAGTGGATAGAACTCTGTTGGTCTTAGAAGATGGAAGATATTACTCGATCTTTTTACTAGCCATTTTGACTTAATCGTTATCTACATATTTCATGTTGTTCAAATGGTCTGCTCCTAAAGTGACATGAATGTTCTAAAACTTGCCTAGAAAACACCAGAATAGTATAAGGTTGACATTTAAGAAAGCTTAAAAAGAAGCAGTACAATCAGTTGTTCTTGACTTTTCTTTTCTTATTTGCTTCATTTTTCGTCAAATATTTTTGCAAAATAGTTCTTTATTCGTATTACAGGTCCACGCAGATGAGACTAAAAGCAGCTTACAATTTGCCAGTAGGGCATTACGTGTTACAAATTGCGCAGAAGTGAATGAGGTAATGCCATTTTTTTTGAAGTCAATCAAATTACTTTTTCTGCTAAAGGAGTTACAATGCATATATCTTTACTCTATGTTTATGTGTTTATGTAAGTATAGATTTTGACGGACGCTGCTCTTTTAAAACGACAAAGAAAAGAAATAGAGGAACTTAGAGCAAAACTTAAGGTATGTATTCAAGAAATTATGTTAAGTCAATGCATCTTGAACCTAAAAAAACATATACTTGTGGCCACAGAACTCTCGAAGTGAGCACTGGGATGAAGACGTTTTGAGTTTGAGGAACACACTTCTACAGGTCTCTTTTCTGTTTGATAAGCGCACACATTATCTCTATTATTGGCTATAGAGTATATTGTGCAAAATAATCTGGTTATCGTTTTCAGAGTGAACTAGAAAAGGAGAGAATTGCTTTAGAGTTGGAGGAGGAAAGGAAAGCTAAAGAGCAACGCGAGAAGAGGTTGTTGCAACAAGCAAAGAAAATCGAAAATCTTAGTTCGTTGGTTTTAAATTCAGACAGAGATGACAGGGTTGTTGTTTCTAACAAGGTTAGTACGCATTTCCTTCATCTAATCTGTACTAGTAATAGAACACGTATGGATCTCAGGGTTTGCTCCGTGTGCTGTCTATCAATTTTGGCCCATTGGTTTACATTCATTTCTGCTGACAATTTGTTGTGCAATCCTCAGACAAATAGCCATAACAAGTTTTCTCCTTCTGACAGAAGAACAACAATATGTACCTACTTCTGATTATTTTATATATGTCTCTTAAACAGAACAAAAGAAGGCAAACGTGGTGTGCTCGACCCCTATCTAGGCAATTTGAAGTTGAGGTATAATATTTTACTATTAAATGGGAGTTGGCGGCGGTTTTCATCCTACCTCCCCTCATCCCATCTCCCCATTGAAAGGAAGCAAGAAAGAAAGAAAAGAAAATTTTGTCTTAGATTGGAAGAAGTTGTGATTTGTTTTCTGTTTAGGAACGAAAGAAGTAATCAGCATAGTCTTAAAAAATGGATAAAAAAGGAAGGTTTATTTCTGAGAAAAAAACAGCCTGCAAGACATGCATATGCATACTCTTTTTCGCGAAAACGCAAAGCTTGCGTTTCGATTCATTGATAGAAAAGAGAGTTTTGTACACAAATATACACGCTCGGGAACGAGCGAACACCTTGCACGATACAACCCACTTGACACCCTAGATCTAGGCGGCGGGTATCAGGGCACGCAGTCCCTTCGCCCCAGCAGCAGCCCATGCTCGTGCCTCAGATTGAATCGTGCCCAGGAGGCCTCCCAGGTTCGGGGAGATGTTCTCGAATACGACGGAGTTCCTAAGCTTCCAGATCCACCACGCCGTCAACATCACTAAGGATGAGGTGCCCTTACGCAAGGCACGGGGGGTGGATTGGGACACCTTGAGCCACCAGTCGACGAAGTCCATCTCGTCCTCCTCTGGAGGGGCAGCCGTAGATCGGATCCAGGACAGGACCTCGTGCCATATCGATCGCGAGAAGGGGCATCCAACAAGTAGGTGTCTCATAGTCTCAATCGATTGGTCGCACAGGGGGCAGCGAGGATGGTGTGGGAGCCCACGCCGTGCCAGCCTCTCACCTGTCCAACAGCGGTCCTGGCAGGCCAGCCAGACAAAGAACTTGACCCGCGGCGGGGCCCACGTGCGCCAATTCAACCTCCAAGAGCTCGATAGGAGAGCGCCCTCAAAGAGGAACTCATAGCAAGACTTGGAGGTGTACTGCGCATCTGTCGTCCACCTCCAAATAAGGGTGTCTGTCTCCTCGGTCAGGTGGAAATCCTGCAGCCTGATCCACAACTGGACGTACTGCCAGAGGGCAAGCGAGCTCAGCGCGCCCTGAATGTCAGCAATCCACCGGCGCTGGAGGAGCGCCTCTCTCACCGTGCAGCTCTTACGAGCACGTTTTTGGATTAGCGCGTATAGTTCTGGCGCTGTTTCTTCCAAAGTCTTCCCATCGAGCCATCTATCCGTCCAGAAGAGGGCGGTATTGCCATCCCCAACCACCATCATAGTGGAGGCATCAAACACCTGCAACTCAGTCTTGGAGAAGTGCATATCGAGACTGCGCCAAGGTCGCAGTGGGTCGGTTCGCATCCTCCAGATCCAGCGAGTCCGGAGGCTAATAGCCATGTGGGCTAGGTCCGGGACTCCTAGGCCCCCGAGCCTCAGGGGCTGCATACCCTATCCCAGTTCACGTGGCAGTGTCCTCCGTTGGCGTCTGCTCTGCTAGCCCAAAGAAAGCCTCTACAAATCCTCTGGATCTGCTTGAGAGTTTTTTTGTTGAGTGCTAACACGATGATCTGGTGTAGGGGATCGCCATCAATACCGACTTCACAAGTGCCAAGCACCCAGCCTTCGTCATCATGGAGGATTTCCAAGATGGTAGGCGGTCAGCTATACTATCCACCAAAGGCTGGAGTGCGGCCGCAGAGAGACGTCGAACCGATAGGGGTATGCCTAGGTATTTGACGGGAAAGTTTGCCAGCTGGCATTCCATGATCCCTGTCGCACCTTGGGCCTCCTCCTCCGTGTAGGCGATAGGGGTAACCGAACACTTGGCGAAGTTTGTATGTAGACCTGATGCCTCCCCAAAGAGGCCGAGGATGGCGCGTACCGCGCGAAGCTCCGCCTCATCCGGGTGGCAAAAGATGACTACGTCATCGGCGTAAAGAGAGACCGATGTCACCAGATTTCGGGGTGCAATCCGCCTGAGCACCCCGAACTCCTTGGCCTTAGCCAACAACCTGTTGAGCGAGTTGATGAACAACACGAACAACATCGGCGACAAGGGATCTCCCTGCCTCAGACCCCGACGGTGCCATATCGGGGGGCCCGGCTCACCATTGAGCAACACCCGTGTGCTAGCTGTAGACAATAGGATAGCCACGAGTTCCCTGAATCTGGGGCCAAACCCTATTTTGCGCAGCACCTCGAACATAAGCGCCCAGGAGACCGAGTCGAATGCTCGCGCAATGTCGAGCTTGAGCATGACTCTAGGTTCCTTCAGTCTATGCAGCAGGCGTGCCGTCTGCTAAACCAACATGAAGTTGTCATGAATGCAGCGCTTCTGAATGAAGGCGCATTGGTTCAGGTCCACCATGGCGCCCAATCTCGGGGCGAGCCACGATGCCAGTACCTTTGCCACCAGCTTGGCAAAGATATGGATCAGACTAATCGGGCGGTAGTCCCCCAAGGCAGCAGCGTCACACTTTTTGGGGAGCAGAATGATTGACTAATCGGCATATGCATACTCAAGATGGTTGATCAATTCTGCAGGCAGGCTAGCTACATATATATAACGTTTCGAAATGTATCTACGCATCACTTTTTCCCCCTGAAATAACATGTAATAACTTTGTTTTCCGTAGCAAAGCACGGGTATTTAGCTAGTATTGTAACATGTTGAATTCAGCATTTTGAAAATCTAAAGGTACATTCATCTTTTTTGGGTTGCCCCCACGTTATTCAACTGGATGTCTAGATGTGCTTCTTTTGGGTACTTTGCCTTTACTGGTCTCCTCTTCTTCAGGTCACGGGATAGATTACAGATGTGATATTCCATTTTTTTGTGTTATATATGGATGCATGACGCGATTCTATAGATGTTCATTTTATGATTTTGTTCATGTTGAGTCAACTATAGAACTTCTTCAAAAAAATAAAACAACATATATTGTTAGAATATCTTTTGAGCATCTCTACAAATATCCAGGTTGCAGAACCTGTCGAACAAGGCTCTGCAAGAAGCTGTGACGAGCGTAATATGGGGATGCCCCCACGTTTTGAAGAGCTAATGGAAGAAAGCTACACCAGCAACAGCGAGCCTTCTGCTCATCGTTGTTCATCCATTGAATTTTCGAATGAAGATGTTTCTCTGCCTGATTCACATGCTTTGTTCAATGTTACCAGCAGAAGAAAACCATACAATACGGTGACTGATTCTCACTTCTTTTATTAATGCAACCTATCATATTATTGATGCTTGATTAAGAAAGCATCTCCACAATTTTTATTGCACATATTTTCTGAATTATTGAAATGCACTGTCTTACCAGAAGAAATCAGATAAAGAACAACTTACGGTATTAGTACCTGAATCACCCCAAGACCCTAATGAGTGGAAAGATGCCATGCCATGGCAGGAAATCACAAAGCCTAATGGCTTATCTGCTCGAGAGTCTGAGGCAATTCTTGTCATTAAACAACTTCAAGACCAGGTGCTTGTCTTTTTTCTATAACTTCAATTCTGAAATGTATTTCCATTAAGTATTTCCTGCAAACCCAATTCCCAAGCAGGTCAACTTGCTGGAGTTAGAGAAGAGTTTGATTCAAAATAACTTGGACGATGTTCTTGAGTTGGCAACTCAACAGAAGGCTTCTTTCAGTGAGAAGTATGAAGAGGTAAATTATCTTATACTACTACTATTAATATAGTTAAAATTCAAACATACCTGACATGTTACATCCCTTTGGTGCAAGGTACCATTGTTGTCTTGCCAGACTTGTTCTATTATCATTATCTTTACCTATTAAATCCTGAGTTAACACACAATTTGATACTACTTTGGCGTGTCAACTATTATGTATGGCTCACTTTGCTCCCTTAATAACAAAATTGGCCGATAGATGCCTATACACAAATTTGGCCAATGTTAGTCTTTTCCCACAGTTGCTGTCAAGTGTGCACATGTTGACTCAGTTCGGAGACTACTTTCTGACACAACACAACAGAAATGACGGGGAATATCCTCCCCCTATCTGGCCATTTGTTCTCTTTGCGCTGCTGCTGTGATTAGCAGAGAGTGTGGGAGCAGAAGCTAATATATCTAGCAACAGTTGTGCAGTGTGTGATGCAGCAGCGTCAGGGTTTTAGAGTTTAAAGCGCATGCTGTCTTCGCGAACTATACAGATTCTGTGAAAATTGGTTGTTGCAAGTCTTGTAGCAAAACCAATATTTGGTTCGGTCCCGCGTCTTGCATGTGATGCTAAGTTCTAAGGACAGAGTTGTTACAGATATTTATCAACATGTCAGTTCTAAGTAATTTCAGAACAAGCACCAACAGAGGAGGTCCTCATGGTGGTGAGGAGAACATTGAGAGTGACACTATGGACAGCGAGCGAACCTCCCTGACAGCCTCCATCTGCTTGTCGGTTTGGTGAGCATGTCACGGAGGGTTCTGAAGAGGAACTTGGAGAAGGGATCTTGGTGAGCATGATGGCAAATATACCAAGGAAGAACTTGGGAAGGGGTTCTTGCTGTTGACAGCGATGATAAGGTTGTCACTTGTCCTGAAGGCGAGCAAGTAGGAAGGACTTGGTTGGGAGGTTGCCTATGATGGCGAGCTCGAGCATTAACTTGGTGAATATGGTGCAGGTCCAGAGTGTCAGTCACACCCGCTCTGGCTCTGCGACGCCAGCGGATAGTCCAGATTCATGAACACAAGATAGTTAAAGAATCAAACTGTACATTAGCTTATTATAAACAATACTGTGCTATTTTCTTGATATAGGCATACTGTTGGTGATGATCAATATTAGCAATGAACCAATCGTTCAAAAAAGACAAAGCAGCAAACCTTACTTACCTATTTTATACATGTTTTCTGTAGGAAAAGAGCATTATGTAACCTTATTTTTAGTGTTATCTTGGGAAGCTGCTATCTATGTTGACAATCATCTGAAACTCCCATGTTTGAATGTAAACTCTAGTGTACAAATACAAAAGAGTATAGCTGTTTTACTTGGATCACGGGCCATTCCTTTTTCTCAAACATTAGTCTTCAAACAGTAAGTCAAAGATGTTCGTTACAGACATTGGTGTCCTTACTTCATTTTGCTCTGCATGCCTTGCATTAGCTTTATTATGTTTCCATGCTGCTTGCATCATTGGAGAGATATTTAAAATGGATTTAAATCTATTTCCTTGTAGTTATCTATTGATTCTTATAGTATATGTATTCTTGGCCCTGTTTCAGCTTCAGCAGAATGCTCTGGCGGCAGAAGAGCGAGCAAAAATTGCTGATGAGAAGCTATCAGCTCTGGCTACCATTGAGAAATCCAATCAAGTACTTTCTTATACTCATTCACTTGCAGTGTTCTTTCTTAGACCATTTTGATGTTGTAGTCTGATCTATTGACATGATTGTCTACTTGAATGAAACATCTGATGTAATTCCAGGAACAAGTGTACAAAATTCTCAGTAACTTGTCAATGGAGACTCACGGAATAGATGTGCAGATGGATCAAACGACCCACTCGGTAGATAATGCTATTACTTTCATTGAAGAACTCCTTCAGAATTTCTCCGTGATTGCAGAAAGTGTAACTGTAAGATTCTTGGATCTTGATCATGATAGTATCTCCATAGTCCATTTATTAATCATGTCATTTTGCCAAGACGAGGTGTCTCATTTAAAATTCAGTTGATTGCCAGTGAGCATTTTACTGATTTTTTTGTATCACTTCATTAATATATTATAAAATACTTTGTCAATTCAAATGTTGACTGTGATCATTTTTTTCTGTATATATTGTTTACCCATACTTTGTGGATCATGAACCAATTGCATTACTATTCTCATATTTGAAAATTCTATGCAGATGGTCTGGTGAAAGTCTGGTGCACATGGAATCTTTTCTTATGTTAATTATTAATTTGCATATTACCATATAGATCTTTCTATACAGACTTAGTACCATAGTTAGTGTTTCTGTCTGAATTTTTTTTTTCTTGTAAGTATTATGTTTCTAAATGGTCTGACAATGTTCTTTCTGTAGGAATTAAAGCAGTCTGCTTATGGGCATATAACACAATCCAGTTTTGTGATCAGGGATCATGAGAAAATGTCAAAAAAATTGATGGAGAAAATCAGCAGACTTGAATTGGAGAAGGTAGATATACCAACTTATTCCATAGGCACTTAAATTCTTAGCAGCTCTCATTTGTTAACATACTCTGACTTGAGTGCAGAAGCTGTTACATGAGCAGTTCCTAGATCAACGGGATGAACTTCAGAGGATGAAGTCCAGTCTAGAAAGCAGTGAGAAGTCCATGAATGTATGTGATTACGTAATCTATCGTCAAGCTTCTAACTTCTCGTGTCTTCTCTAATGTTGTTACATATACTCAGGATTGTATTCTTCAAAATGAACTGGAGAAGGATAACATTTTCTCAGAGATTCTAACTCTCCAAAAGGAAGTCTCGACCTTGTCATCATCTTCCTTGATGAAAGAAAAGGAATCCCTCCGAAAGGAACTTGACAGAGCGAAAACCAAGTTACGAGAGACTGAAAACAAGCTGAAGAATTATATTCAAGGAAAAATAAAACTTGAGGTTACTATCTTGCACTCAGTAATTTAATCGTTCATTCGGTTGATACTCCAATTCGTTGGTGTATCTTCTCCAAAATATAACAAGTAAATCCGTACTCTTTCTTCAGGGTGAAAAAGCAGAGGCCTACAAAGAAATAAAGAAGTTGCAAAACCAGAGGACTCTTCTTGAACGTGATTTAAGGAAACATGATTCACTTGCTGTTGATAAAAGACATGAACTGAATGTGAAGCCAGAAGAACTTGCTGAATTTTTTGATCAAGCTGCGCAGATGCAGGTTCCAGTCTTCCCAATTTGCATTACTTGTTTTGTGCAAACACATTATTCTTAAGCACTCTGATATACGTTGGGATACTGGTGTGGTATAGCAAGAGTATTCATAAATCACTACCGCTCCAGGACCAAACCCAGACTGCCTACTACACCTCATGTGATAATGTGGCTCTAGTCTCTTGATTATAAATTTTGGAAAGCGACATGTTAGTAGCTGGGTAAACCATCGGGGATATAATATGACTTGTCCCAAGCTACTGGCTAGTAAAAACTAGTTTGTTTTTGGTTCTAATAGTTTATTGCTCTCATATATTGTAGTTATGCCTTAAGTTCTTTTTTCGTTTAATAAGCCCGGTGTCCTTTCTTTGTACGCACAAGGTTCACATTTCACTTTGTTGTTGACTTATTGTCAGAAAGTGATCGGCACCTTAGTTTCTATATATGTATGTATTATGAAATGAATGTTTGGCATGCAGTTTGTTCATCATTTACTGGAGCTCATCTCCATCATTGACTCCGTATCTTGTTTCTTCATATTTAGGAGGAGTACCGAAGGCTTGAGATTCGTGCTTCGGATATGGAGGCTGAAATTGCTTCTTTGCAAGAAACTTTAATTACTTCAACTGTAGAAAAGGAAGAAGCGCTATCTAAAGTAGAGCTTATGGTGTTGGAACAGGAAGATCTTGAAAATAGGTTTATTTCCGCAGAATCAAAAATGAATTCCTTGAGCGACGAGATTGGTGTCTTGGTATGCTTAAATGGCTTTGCAAATATTTTCGGCCATCTCCCCCATCTCCACATCTTTTGTCTAACCCTCGATTTTTGCACCATGAAATTTCTGTTGTCTGATAAAGAACAAAAAGCTAGATGCATCTGAGTCTTCTCGTAGAAAATTGGAGGCTTCTCTCAGTTCTTTGTCAGGCGAAAAGGAAGATTTGGGAATGGTAATTAGCTTCACGGTTTTATCCAAAGCATTGATGTTCTTCCTATTTTGGTTCATCTTTTGTGCTCTGTAATGCAGCAACTTACCGACGTCCTTCTGGAAATGGAGTCAGAAAGATCAATGTGGATATCCAAGGAGAAAGCTTATTTAGAAGCTAGGAAACAATTAGATATATGCAATGACGAGAATAGCAAATTATCAGAAGATTTGACTAAGGTATGTTCAATAGGATTTTTATGTTTCAGTTCCTACTGTACAGGTTACATACCTGCCAGATCTAATCCATTACCAATCCGCAAGTGCGACAATTAGCTTGCAGATGCTATGTGGATATCTTCTGCCTGACCCTATATTATATGATTCGAGTTAGCAAAAAGCACTCTACGTGCATGCCCTCTGCTATTTAGATTATTCGACTGGCGATCACTAAGCAGTATAAGTTGTTAGGAACTTCATAATTCATAGCATGAAGATGAAGCATGCATTAATATACTTTGCCATTTGAATTAGGCAGTGTAGACTAACTTTTCAGGTTCCTTTTGTTTATTTTATCGATATTTGTACTGTACTTGGTATTTGTTGAAGGATATCAGTACATTTACTTATTTTGTTGTTCTGTTTTGGCATTGTTTTATTATACATTCTTTGGCATATCTTGGTTTACAGGAACAAGTATTGGGTACTGCATGATGCCTATTTTATTTCACGATATACTTTTCTTTCGAGTTCTTGTTAGTTCCATTTTTTTCATCAAAATTTTCAAAGAATTATCTGTTTCCCAGTTCCCGTTGTTGATATACTGTAATGCACTACTAGGTGAGACAAGAGCTGGTGCAATGTAGAGAATCATTGGAAACTCTGGAAGGCAAAATGAATCTTTCTGTGGAGCATGGCCTAAATGAGAAAAAATGCTGGTCAGTCTTTTCTTATAACCTCCTTTCAATGCAACAGTGCGGACTCTCTATTGTGCTTCAGTTTTCCATGGACTTTTTTTAAAACTATTTTCCATGGACTTGGTATGTAATAGCATGCACATAGTCTGTTGGTAATGTAGTTTTGTTCGATACTTTTCGCACGGAGCTAAGAATACTTCATATATTTTAAAATATAGTTTGATAATAATCAAAAGAATAAACCTAAATGGTCATGCCTTGCATCAGAACTGTATCCATCTATGATTTATGTGTCAAAATTATGAGAAGTTTCTTTCAATTTTTAGAGCATTAACGATGAAAGCACTTTTAGAACGCATGCTAACTCCAGTTATTAAAAAGTTTACAGAGCAAGCCATTGACAGGTTACGAGCAATATGAAAAGAGCACTGTATTGTTCGTGCAGGCTCATGTACTCAACTTACTAGTTACATTCTCTCATGTAGCAGGGAGAATTGTGAAGAATCAGAACTTGTGGGGAAAGGAAGAAACATTGATGATGCCACAGATGGAAATGTAAGTCTCCATCCATTTTGCTATTCTTCCTTCTGAAATTCTGTTTTTGACATCATCAGCAAACCAAATTTATAATATAGATTCCTGACTGTCCACGGATAAGTAACCATCACCAGAACAGCTATGTTGTTTCACTTCTGAAGGTCTTTTCTTTTCCCAGTGAGAAACAATTGGCTAGACTTCCTTGCTATGACTTAGCTGTCCATGGATCACATAACATTGCTAACCATTAATGCTTTTATCATCACTAAAATTTTAAGTTGATTTTCTAGGAATTAAATCTTCAGGAGATATAATTTCCAGCTTTTGTGCTGACTACAAATTTTGAGCAGGAACTTCACAAGCAACTACTGCTTATTTCAGAAGAACGCGATAGTTTACTTTCGAAGACGAAACAAATGAGCTTAGTCATCAATGAGTTAGAAGTTTTAAAGGAGGTTTCTAATAATAAGGCAAGTCAGTTAATTTGTTACAAGTTACAAGTTATATAGCAAATTTAAGTTGTTTGCTTTATGTACCTTTTATACAGCTAATACAGGCCAAAGCTAATATGGACGAGTTGAGCTGCCAGATATCTACCATGGAAGTCAAGATGAAACATGTAAGCATTGCCGAACCCATCTCTATTTCTGCAGTTTGAGCTTTCAAGTGTCAAGCCTTCCAAAAGAAGTGCCTGATTACTTACCGTGTAACACTATCGAGCTTTGGAAAGCCTGTGCTGCCATCGGAACATCTGTTGTTTATATAGTCTGTAGCATCTTTATCTATATTTTTATGCGCTCATTAATTTTTGGATATGGAATATCATTAATATTTAATGAGCACAGTGCTAGGGCCCTGAAAGCAAAAGGTGTATAAAAGCTGATGAGTTTAAATTCTACTGCACTGTGTTACTGAGACACCTTTTTGAACTGGTGCTGCTGTCCTCATAAGTCATAAAATAACTAAGGCCAACTAGTGCCTCTTAAATTTATTTTATTAATTATTCAAAAGATGGCTCTACATCAAAGAGAAAAACGTTTTGCCTCTTTAATTACTTGAATACTTGATGTACCAGCCATATATCACTCCTTGCATCTTTATTTAGCGGCATGCCATTAAAATCTGAAGCAGCTCAGATTGTTGGTTCAGATTGCCCTCTTCAAAAAGTTTGCCATTCTACTAAAGTTTCTGTTCGAAATTTGCTTGATTGTGCACTCAGAGACGGTGACTGGACAGTGATGTAGGTGACATACAGTTCCATAACATGCTCTCTTTTTCAGGATGCTTCGACTTATAACAAAGAGAGGACGAAGCTCCGCATGCAGATTCTGTGGTTGCAACCAGAACTCGACGCGAATCGTGGGAGGCTTAAAGAAGCGGTAGAAGAAAGGAGGCTGATGGATAAGAAATATCACGAAGCCACTGCCAAACTCAAGAAGGAACTCAAAGAAACGTGCCAAAAGGTTCTGAAGCTGAGAGAAGAGCTCAGAAGATCTCAAGGCACGCCAAACGGAAGCAGTAGCCTTCCATCTTCGCAGCCAACGTAGCGTCAACTGATTCGCGTGTTCAGAACAGTGAAACATTGTCTGAATGCCGGTCTGGCTCTTCCAGACTTGCGCATCTGCCTCATTAGGTTGCCTGGGATGGATCGCTGGTACCTCATTCCACTCTGAAGTTGTACATATATTTGCTGTAGCCTATAGTGATTTTGCTTGGACGTGGATGGTTCATGGTCATGACTCATGAGTCATGAATGACAACTAACTGCTACAGACCAGACTTCACCCAGTGCTGTAGACCTCTAATTAGCTATCCTGATCATGAATGCAAATTTTCAAAGTTGGTACATTTATGGATGGGCCTTTGCCCTGAAGGCCTGGATGAGTGAGGACCATGGGATCCTGGCCCTTGTATGTATCATGTATAGTTTGCATGTTCTGGCAATCAACTTAGCAAGTATTTGTACTACTCTATGTTGATTGATTGATTCATCCTGCCTGAGCATATAACCTTCATCTGAATACGGGACTTCATGCATCTATCTTTGTTCTGGAAGTGATATGTGAGATCGAGGAACCGTGCTACAGAAAAGAAAGGTTCAAGGAACCGTGCGACAGGTGTCTGAGTGCCGGAGGAGGATTGCTATTGAGGTTTTCGGAAGAAATGGATGGGCAGCGGTGACAAGGAGAATTTGTTTGGGACTGGTGAGGCCTTCAACTATGTTTGTTGAAGAAAACCTTGTCATTTAGAGAAGTAAAGATGTGGCAGTCTGTAGCTTCGCTTGTTATTGTACTAGTTTCGTGTTGGTTTGGTTCAGAGAACTCACTCAACCTCCGTGTTAGTGTAGTTCAGTTAGAAGGTTTTATTGTTTCTTTGCTGGTTTCTTGTGGTTCTGTAAAACTAACTTCAGTTTCTTAAATGAAACTGGGAGCCGTGTGGCTCTTTTAACCAAATAATAATTATATGGGAGATCGAGCCACGCACATGTTGCACCGTTGCTATGAGTTCTCTTTGATTTGAGGTCTATCAGAGCACACGGAAAGAGTGGTGTGGCTAGCAATCTCAAATATGGGAGAGTTGTTTTCAGTCCGAGAAACTAGTCATTCACGTGGATCAACAGGATTGTGGGTCTTTTCTCGTTATTCTTTCTCAGGAGTCGAGATTCGGAAGTGATCAAACGCGAAGCAGAGGCAAAGTGTCTGATGGGACACCGTTGGGTACTCTGCCACTGGTAGCTGCCTTTTGTTCTGTTCTTGTCTCCATTATATTTTCTACAATATAAACCGCCGTAGAGAGCAAATGATGGTCTACAGTGCCCTACAGTGAGCGCAACCTCCACCGCCCAGAAATCATGTTTGCCTCGCAAGAATCTGCGCGCGCATGAACGCACATCCACCCATCCATGAGAATCTTGGAACTGGCACACGTACGGGACCTACAGGAACGACGACACGGGCGAGAACGTGGCGTGGAAGCAGACACCGAAACCCTTTCCCGTGTCACCCCTGGTCTCCGTGCCTATCCTATCCTATCTTTCTTCCATGGTCTCGTCACGAGACGTGGTGGACAGGACGAGGAAGCTGTCGGTCGGCGACGAGGCGCGGGCGATGGGACGGACGGACATGATTCGTTGCAATCCACGCACGCTTGCCCGCAGGATCCGCTCCCCAGATCCTCAGCCGCAGGTTTTCCAGACGCGAGATGATGCTACCGCTGCGCAATCATGGACCGACGAGCACGTCACATAAAAGGGGTCAGAAAGGAAATTTTAACTCGTAGTGCGAACCGTGTACGTAGTACTACGAGCTAGTAGCTGTGCGATGGACACGAGCCCTACTACACATGTCTGGTCCGTACTAGTACACGAGATCGCTGGTGCTACGTACTCATCGTCGCAGCATCTCTCGGCGGGAACACAGCGGAGGCGGAGCGGTGATGGCTAATGACAGGGATATCAAGGCAAGGCGATGATGAAATCTGCGAGATTCCATGCGCTGTACACTTCCATGGGGCGGTGAAGCGGCGGGTGCGCGCATTACTGCTATTTTTTTATCTACTTTTTTTGAAATGACGCATCATTGCTCATGATATACTAGTACCGCAGCTGCAATGGCATCGCGTCGATCCTTCCCAGAACGGACCAGGTGGAACCGATCATGGTGAACGCAGGAGGAGGATCGAGTGCCTCCCATCGAGTTCCAACGAGGGATTGACCGAGTGGGCGGGCCCTGTGACCGGTGCGGTTAGCCCGCTTTAACCCGGCAATGATTGCCCGGCCGGCCAGGGGAGGGATGATTTGATTCGGTTCGGTTGAGTTCGGTCTCGTCATCACCTTGTCCTCTTCCCGATGATGCAACACGCCAAGAGCAGCCTAGGTAGCTAGCTAACTAGACTAGCTAGGTACTTTTGGCTGGCTGGGCTGGGCACGTACGGGGCTTCCAGCCAAGAGCATGGCGACGAGAGCAGCAGGACTGTACCTAGCTAGCTAGCTAGCGCGTAGTACCGGTCGGGCGGCTCCAGTAGCTCCCAGGACGATCGCGTGCGTGCGTATGTGCGTCGCGACGGACCGATCTAGGGGAGTGGATCCGCCACCGCACGCGTAGACGCTTCATTTGATGGTATGGTGGCCCGGACTCGCACCCCCCACCCACCGGGCACGGGACACTCGCGCGCACGGACGTCGGCTACGGACACGGGCAGCCGGCCGGACCGGATCGTCCATCCGTCCGGACGTGCGATGGGGTGGGGGAGGCGACCGAGACCGAGCAGCACTGTGCGCGCACGAAGCCACGAAGCGCCATGCTCCGGCCCCCATGCGTGACGTAGGCGCATGCGTTTTTAGCGTTTTGCTGTCCCGCACGCGCGAAACGGAGTCCGTCACGGAACGGATTTTGTTCGCCGATCGTGTACGATATTCTCTGGCTGGCCCCGGCTAGACTCGGAGGCGGAGCTCCCCGGGCAGGCCGGAAGTGCGGCGATCCAAACGTACAGCGGCCATCTCGATCCGGCACGTCCAAGGGGAGGAGTGTGTGACCACAGAAATCGATCGGGCCGAACCGCTTCTGCTTGTCTCGGGGATAAAGTCCAAACAGCGGGTTTGTCTGTTCATGTTAGGTTATCCAGTCGATGGATGGATCGTATCAATGGGATGCATCATGCATGCCTTTTTCAACCGGGAAGTATAGCCGGTCGCTCTCCGTGGATCGGCCTCGTGGGGCAGGTCGCCATCTCCGAGACAAGGCACCTTTCAGCTGCTTGCTGGCTCGATGGGCGCATCGCGCGTCAGACTAGCTAGCTAGCTAGCCGTCTCTGTTGGCTACAGTAGATTGGAAGGGGAGAGAAGTGAATGGACCTGCCGGAATGGATGAAGGTGGTGCGAGAATCATGTGCATGGTGGGCGGTCGGTAAAATGCCTCTAAGTAGTAGCGTGCTCCCACGTTTGAAAACTTGTCAAACATAGTGGTATTTCCTAGTGTTGAAACAATACTGGAAAAAATCAAGCATCTGAGATGAAGTTTTATTCACGCATTTTTCAAAAAAAAAATGTCGACATCCATGAAAATGAGAAAATAGAAATGCAACATGGTGATGTTTAAGTTTACATGCACACATCTGTATCCGCTTCTCTGCCGTCTCCTCTGGTATTTAACAGAAGATATCGCATGCTATGTGTATTCTACAAAAAAGAATGAATAATGTGATTTGTGCTAGGTTCTAAAAGACCGCTTTATAGGTGCGTGAGACTGGCACGAACAAAAACCATGCATGGCACGCGTGACGCGCGGACACCTCTGCTCTGCACCAAATCCAAACGGCAAAACTTTTCATCCGAGACTCCCTGCGTCTGGACACGGGGAAAAGGAAAACATCACAGTATCAATTCCACTGGAGCAAGAAAGGTCCGGGGACAGGCGCGTCTGTGGAATGTGATCGATCTCAGCGCGATCGCAGCTGCGCGGTGCAGGAGCGTCCGACCGAGGCCATTAATGGTCTCTGGCTTCTACGTGAAGGCAGCGACTCCACGCTCCACGAGGCCCCGGCCGGGCAGAGCAGGGCAGAGCGAACCCAGGCAGGTACGGGACAAGAAAACAATTCATCCCCGTTCAGCTCTCCGAGGTAGCAGCAGGCGGCAGCAGTGCAGAAAAGCCGAGCGCACCGCGTGTGACCTCGCCGAGCGAATCCGAGGCGTGACCGCATCATCCTCTCCCCACTTGTGTGTTTTCTTTTGCTTCAGTCACCGCCGGTGCTAATCGTGCGAGGACACATCGTGTTTGTGTCATTAACCCATTCATTCCTTTTGAGTATCTCGTACGGATGTGTTTTGTTCTCCCTAGCGATACCGGTAGTGGCGGTGGAGTTAAGCACAGCTAGATCGAATCGGCCGATCGGCCTCACCGGGTTTGGTTATGTAGAAAAGGACGACCAAGTTGCGGTGCTCCTGGTTCGGACTCGCGAGACAAGAGTTGACATGCGTGTTGGTGTTTGTGTTTGGGGCAGATGTGAGAGCCAAGCACATGGCATGGGGGTGTGGAAGGGACCAACCAGTGTGTTTGTGTCCTCCGCTTGTCCCTCGGGCCTGGCTAAATTAACTGCTATATATACACCTTAGTTAAATCCATGGTTAATGGTTAGTCATTAAATTTACGTAGCAAAGTCAATACAATTATTGTATAATGTAAATACAAATTTACGATCACTGAAGAAGCGTCGGAGCGTCACTCGTGGTCACCGCGCATGTCGTAGAGATGTATTGGCGCTGAGTGGGACCCACTGTCAGCCTCTACATGTGTTTCATTTGACAAAATACCCCTTTAATCCTAATTTCCTATCAAAGGCAAGGTTGGGGACCCATTGTCAGGCCCACCCACAACTCTCCTCTCTCTTCATCCCCACGGCCGACTGCCTCTCATCCTCGCGCGCGCCGCCGTCCTCCTCTCGCGCGGCCGTGTCAGACATGCCATCCCGATAGATACAGCGGCACATCCATCTGAAGGAGTTATAGAAGACGCGTCGATGATGGAGAGTTAAGATGTTTCTTAGCTGTCGCTGGTGTGGCAAGTGTGAGTTGGCAAGTGGGCTAGTGGGCGCGTGAGTAGGGCGCTGTTATAAGCCTGGAAATTGTATTCAGAAACCATCTACCGATTGAATGAAATAAGTCTGAACTCTCATCTCTCTCGTCCGTCTCTCATCCCAAATTCGATTCCACCCGCTCTTCCTTCTCGTTGAACCCTGGATCGAGATCCTAGGTCACAACATATGGTATCAGATGTCTAGTCGATCTGATTCGTGCGTCATACTCTCTTGATCGTACTAGTAATCCGAGGGAAAAGGTTGTTGGTCGACTTTGTTTTATCTGGCGTGAATCCCGCTCCACGTTTGGTTGATTCTGAGGACGCTGCTACGTCGCCGTTCAAGCCTAGCCAGCAGAATCGCTATATTGCTGGCGTGATGGAGGAGATGGAGACGCGGTTGGTGGGGCAATTGCAGTTGTTGACGGAAAAGCTGGGTTCTCTAGAGATGTTGAAGGAGCAAATCGGTGAATTGGATATGCGCTTGCGAAGATGGATCTCTCTCTGGTGTCGCTCGGGCAAGTGCGGCATGAGCAAGTGAAAGTGGGCAAAGCACTCCATGGAGCAACGACGGCGTGCGCTACCCTTGTGCCGCCTCCGACCACTTTGGGTGGTGCCGGGGTGATGGGATATCCATTAGAACCACCTCTACCTCAACACGGTTCACGGTTGGAGACCGCACCATCGTTTCCGGCATCCACATCGACTGGTTTCATCCCTACATCGGCAACCACATCGGTAACTGCTCTTCCTGCAGTCGTGAGTACTAAGTATGGATTTGGGGATAAAGAAGATAGGGGGCAAGGTCACAACCGGGTGATGCCACGTATGGATTTTCCGAAATTTGATGGCAGTGATGCTCGTATCTGGGTGGATTCCTGCACTACTTACTTTCACATGTATCAAATTCCTGAGGGCTTTAAAGTGTGTGTGTTGCATCCATGAATTTAATTGCTAATGTTGCTCATTGGTATCAAGCATATAAAATGGATAATGCATGGCCAACCTGGGAGAAGTTTCAACGAGCAGTGTTATCTGAATTTGAAGTAAACGTTCATCGTGGTAGAATGCGGGAATTGTTACAGTTGAAGCAAAGCAAACTGACATAGTGGATAGTTATACTAAGCAATTCAATCAGCTGGTATACAATATAAGGTTGTATGATTCATCTATTAGGGGCATAATGTTGGTTCTCAGTACATATTGGGGTTGAAAGAGGAGTTGCAAGGTCATGTTGAAGCACAATTACCTACTTCTGTTAGTCTGGCTACTACTTATGCTTCCATTCATGAAGCAGTATTTGACAGACAGGAGAAATCTGGCAAAGGAGTCATGCAACACACCAATCAACACACTCCATTTAGGAAGGAGAACAAAGGCCAGAATAACTTCTCTAAAATTTGGAAGGCTCAGTAGCTAAAGGAGTACGGGAGGACTAATGGGCTCTGCTGCAAGTGTGGGGGTACGTTTACTCCTGGTCACCGGTGTGCTCAACCTGTAGCTCAACTCAAGGTTATTGATACAAATGTTGAGACTGAAGTTTTGTCTGATGCTGTGTTGGATGCTATTACAGAATTGGAACATGGTTGGTCTTCTGATAGTATGTTCATGTATCTGCATGCTTTATCAGACACTGTGCATCATAATTCTATCCAACTGAGAGTTCTCACAGGGAACCAAGTATTGTTGTTTATAATTGATTCTGGCAGTTTCCGCAGCTTTCTGCATAGTGATATGGTGACTAGATTGAAACTCATAGAAGTGCCTATTCCTAAGGTGTAAGTGAAGATTGTTGATGTTAATATTATGCATTGCACTACAAAAATCTCTAATGCTACTTGGTGGTGTCAAGGTAGCACATTCTCTCATAATCTCAAAGTGTTACCATTTGGAGGTATGATGGAATATTAGGCATGGATAGGTTGGAATTGCATAATCCAATCGTTTGTGATTGGGTGGGTAAGAAAATTGCCTTTGAACATGACCATAAGATAATTTCTCTGCAAGACATCTCTTCTCAAGAAACCACTGAACTCTTACTAGTAACTATTGATTTTAAAACGGGAATAGGGCAATGAATTGTGGGCTGTAGCAGTATTGCACTCAATGGAGGAAGTCACACATGTATATCCTTCTTAGGCGCAAGATATAGTAGAGGCTTTAATTCATAGATATAATGATGTGTTCCATGAACCAACATCATTACCTCCTGACAGATCTTTTGATCATGCAATTAATCCTTAAGTAATGTGTTGTGGTTTAGTTTCATTCATTTGATCTAACCCATAGATCAAATCAGATTTACAAAAAATAAGGTTTAAGCAAAGATCATGTCGAAACTTATTACACTCAACTTTATGATCTACTTCAGTTTCATCAATTTAAGATAAGCTTTAGTCACTTTGACAAGTTTTATTAAAAGCGTGATTTTTTTCACAATTTTCTATGCGTGAATGCAATGCACACACCTGGTTTCTATCTATATCTAACCTCTAATTATGGGATGTTACACTACATATTACATCAGTTACAGACTTCTTAAAATGGTTACATATTATCAACAAACTCAATGGTAAAAAATCGAGCATTTCAGTTGCGCGCCGAGATTGAGCCCACAGATAGCAAAAGTTTGCATATGGAGAGTGACATCCACATTGAAAAATGTTGCCAAGGTCAAAACACTTGACGTGGCCGAAGAAAGTCTATCATGCACACATTTTTTTCAAGAGAGGTTGATATGTAGGACCCAACAACAAGACTAAACAACTAATGCATCGAGCAACTGTTATCAAGTTCTAAATAGGGTGACATCTCGGACCTAGTATCCTGAGTAAACATTTGATGCATTGATCAAACGTTATCAAGTTCAAAACAGGGACACACGATCGAAAAAATAAATTCTATCATAAACATGTTTTGTTTATAGAGAGACTGACATCTGGGACCCAACAGCCTATGGCAAGTTTTGTTTACACGTTTTGTTTCCTCCTCGTCTAAGTTTTTGTCCCTATGGCAAGTTTTAGGGAGATTCTCTTCCGTAGGTGGTGTGTAGCGTTCCCATTCTTTTGGGATCTGCAGATATTCAGCATAAGTTTTAATAATTTGAACAATCATATGGGGGTTAAGGTTGAAATTTCCAAGTAGTTTTTCTACTTTTCCCGAAGCTAGAAATCTTCTCAAACAATTATACTCTATAGGATTTTCTTTGTTAAGCTCTGCCCCATAATAAGCTTTCTCTATCCTATGCACTATGTCTAGCAAATTCCAGGCTCTTTCAACACAAAATTCAGTAAATAACCCATTGATAAGGGAGTCAAATTTATTTCTATTATTAGTGCTCAAACCTGCATAGAAGGTATGTATTACCAACCAAGGTGGGAAGTTGTGGTGGAGGCAGTGATCGAGCAGTTCCCTAAACGTTGTGTATCCTTCATGCAAGCTTTCTTCATATTTTTTCCTTTAAATTTTTTGATCATGCGTCTCGCTCCAAGGTTTTTGTCTTGGGAAAGAAATCAACTAGGAACAAAGAAGCTAAGCTCTCCCAGGAGTTAGTAATCTTTTTAGGACTTTGAATATACCAATAACAGGCCTCGTCAATACAAGTTTGAACAAAAAGAGCAGATTTAACCTTATCCTCAGTAAGTATATTAAGACGAAAGGTCCCGCAAGTATCGTCAAAGAACCCTACATGCTCATACGGATCTTTTGTAACATCCCCTGCAAACTTTTAGCAAGCAAAATATGCAAAAGCATGGGTTAACATCATACCCTCTCGGGTTATTAGACTTTAAATAAGTATCCATGGGCGGGCCAGAATTCTTTCCAGCTTCTAGTGGATTATATGTTGGTACTCGCCCATGGTGTTTACCTAAAACTAGTAAAAAACTTTAGTAAGACAATTAGTTTAATAAGCAACTAATAATAAAGACCAAAAGCGCTTAGCTCCCTGATGACCCACAAGTATAGGGGGTGTATCACAGTATTTTCGATAAGCAAGAGTGTCGAACCCAACGAGAAGCAGAAGGTGCTGGCGAGTGGCTAGGAGCAGGAATTCTCTGTAAATACTTAGCAAACGGATTTTAGGTTTTTTGATAATGCGGGTAAATAAAGTACGAGTAAACAAAAGACAATAAGAATAAATGCAGCAAGTGGCTCAATCCTTTCTTTAGCAAAGGACAAGCCGGTTGTATTACTTAAGACGACCAAACGTTCTCGAGGACACACAGGAATATCGTCAAGTGCTTTCGCTTCATATAGTTGATTAATCTTCTTAAGTTTGCTAAGTGTTGTGTGGGTGAACCTGTGCTAATGTACCGATCTTCCTAGGACTAATACATACTTGTGATTATACCCCTTGCAAATATCCGCAAGTACAAGAAAGTAATTAAGGTAGAAACCTAACCACAACTTTAAACTCTAAGACCCTAACGTCCCTTGTGCAATAGTTTTCTAACAGGGGTTCAAGTTTCTATCACTCTCGCAACCCCTACAATTAGTATCCAAATACACAATACATTCCCCTAGGCCCATATAGGTGAAGTGTCATGTAGTCGACGTTCACATGACACCACTAGAAGAAGTACAACACAACTTAAATATCAAACTATTGAATTTTTCTCAACACAATTCCACTACAAACAACATGACTTCTCCCATGTCCTCAAGAACAAAACGAAATACTCACAATACATCATATGGATAATGATCAGAGATGAAATAATGATGTGTAACAATCTGAACATAAACGATAATTCAATGGTTCACTCAATAGCATCAACTACAAAGAGTAATCAACACCGGGAAAGTTTCCCCTAAGAACTATGCAAGATTCAACCCTATTGTTACAACGGTATGAAGTGGTGATGATGGTGCTGGTGGAGATGATGGTGGTGATGATGATCCCGATAAAGTCCAGCTTGATGGTGGTGTTGATGGCGACGATCTCCCTCTCCAGGAAGGAATTCCCTCGGCAGAATTCTGTCTGCCAGAGAGATCTTTCTCTTTCGGTGTTTTTCGCCCCGCAGAGGCGGCGGAATCTTTTTGTGGTCGCTCCCCGAGTCTTAGTGTTTCGGGAGGATAATATACGCTAGAGGGGAGAGCCAGGGGTGGACCAGGGTGGCCACACCACCTGGTGGCCTGGCCTAGGGTGGCCCACGCCAGGGGTTGGTGTGGGCCCCCTATGGCCCATCTCCACTTCCCCTTCTGGCTTTCTTCGTCTTCTGGAAAAAAAATGGATTTTCCATGTATTTCTCGGATTTTCTGATCTTCGCGAATTTTGCCTCCAAACAGCACCTTTTCCATCAGAATCCTGACTGCAGCGGTCCATGCTCCAAAAGTTATCAACCATGCAAAAACATATGAAATAACACAAGTATCATCTCTTAATATGAAATATATCAATGAATAAAAGTAAATTATGATATAGAATAGCGATGCAAAATGGACGTATCAACTCCCCCCAAGTTTAGACTTCGCTTGTCCTCAAGCGAAACTGGACTCAATAAACATGACCTCAGGTTTATGGAGTGAAGAGTCGATAAAAGAATACAGACAAGAAGCATCACATTCATCAGTACATAAGTCATAATAGAAGACAACTCACTATTATATAACTTAACTTGCAATAGGTAAAGGAAACACAGTAAATATACATAAAGTAAATCATAATTGGTAATGGCAAAATTAGCTCTTGGTCGAAGAATAGTTGACAATTTGCTGGAGTTCCGAAATAACTGATTTTCAATGATAGCTTTCAAAGTAGTAGACACTAAGATAAGAGCAAAGTGCAAAACAAGGAACATAAGAAACATGATTGAATAAATCATCATATGAATGAATAAAACATAACAACTCAAAATACTTGCTGAGGTAGAAGGGAATAAGTTAACTAACTCAACTAAAAAGTAAAAGAAAGGCCCTTCACAGTGGGAAGCAGGGTTTTCAAGTTTCACAAAGAGCTTCCAAAAATTATGGTACTTATTAGCTTTCAGCTCTCATTGCCCCTGTCATAGGCATATTTAGGTGATTAGGTTAAAGTGATCAAATATGAGGATATGCTTGACAAGTTGTAAGTTGAAAACCTCATGTCCCTTGAATACAAGGGCCGCTCCTCATGCTACTCAAGTTTAGTCACCGGTAAGTTCTTGTCATAGTAAGTACATGTGTATCATAGAGAACCGCCAACGGGGTACCCCTTGCCCTATGATATGGAAGAATCCCCATATCAAAATGACAAGGCAAGAAGACAACAAGCATCTCAGCAATCTTCTTATTTACCATGGGAATACGGTGCTTTTTCTCTATTTCCTCTTTTCTCATCTTTTTTCTTTTTCTCAATCTCCATCTCTTCTCTTTTTTATAAGAAGAATGCTTCATAGATTCTCATTATGGTTACGCTGCAGGTTTCCACCATGAAAACATGGATTATACCGGCGGCCCAGGCGTTTCAATAACACACATACATAACTCCATGGACTTACAAGCTCCTCTTTCGTTTCACACCGACGACATCTATAGACAAAAGAACATGATATCAACTAGGTACAAAATACCGGTGCAATGTTGAAAGCGTTCCCCATGACATCATGGTTCTGCTAATTCACAACTTACAAAGCACAAGCATATACGCAACATAGATGGGCACAATGGTTCAAGTTTATTAAATGCAAGAAAGTAAAGTGTGCCATCAAGTTTGTGAGAGCTTTAATCACTAATCTTCACATAACAAGTTTAATGTGGAAGGTAGATAAAAACACGAATTTACTTGGAATAGCAATAGTGCTAATAGGTAGGTATGGTAGACACAAATGGCATAGGTTTTGGTTTAAGGATTGGATGCATGAGAAGAATTCCCTCTCAGTACAGGTTTTGGCTAGCAAGGCTGGGTAGCAAGCATAAGAGTTGAAGGAAACAAACAAACATACAAATGATAAAAACAAACATGCAATCTTCCTCGGAAGCACAAAAGATCTTAGCTAGAGAATACTAAACTTATGGGCAAATCAAGAAAGAAAGATGATGAAATTATATTTCTTTTAAGAGTACTCTTATTTTTTCAATTCAACTCTCAAAAATAGTATTTGTACTGACTGAGCCAGGTTTGCCAAAACCAACTAAATTAACTCAATGATCCCAAAGTGATACCAATACTAACGACAAGATCAATCATATAACCATGAATTGAAAACTAATATAAGATATGCAAGAGAGTAAATGATAGAACTTCACATTAATATTCCGTAACGACAACTCACACCAAGGGATACATAGATATCTAACGAGAGGGGGGACACTTCCATAATGCAAACCATCCTACATGATAACTTCTCTATTCATGATATGACTCTACTAAAAAGGTAAAAAGATAGAAGATAGTGATGTGATACCGTGACACTCCCCCAAGCTTGGAACAAAACAAGGGGATGCCAAAACCTGATGATGAATTACTCCTTTGGTGGTGGTGGTATTCTCCCGATGAGCTCTTTGATTAGTTTCCCTTAAGTCCTCAATCTCGAAGGTGAGATTACGAATCAACTATGAGTTTTGCTCAATGCGGCTCATGATCATGTCGGGTTGAGAATTCCACTCTTGCGATTATTTCCCCACTCTTCCTCCTTGAAGTCTTCTTTTCCTGCATGGCTAGAATGAGGCAAATCTTAATTGGAGGGTAGTTTTCCTTGGGCATATTCTGGTATTGATGCTCATGGATAAGGGTACGGAAAGGATTCTTGGTGCGTGGAGGAAGTGACCGTGGAGCCAAACAGTGACACGGAGGTTTCCCTCCAGTTGACATCCGTGCAGTCCTCCTGACCCTGGCAGATCTTGCCAACACTCCAATGCTTGCAATGGTAGTGCCGGCGTGCGGATGTTGGCTTTGTTTTGCCTCCTCTTCATCTTCACTCTTGATCTCCTCCTCCTTCCCGGGGTCTTGGCGATCTTCCTCCATAGGCTCCTTTCCTTTATCCTTGGCGAACACCATTGTGCTTCTAACTTTCAAGAATAGTTCCTGGTAGAAACAGATCGAAACGAAAACACGATATACAAACCTCGAGGGATCTGGAGGATTATATATTATGAAGTTTTACAACAAAAGGAAGGTACTGGGAGAAAACGGGTCGAAGATGGAGGCAGAGGTGGCCACACCACCTGCTGGCGCGGCCAGGGGGCCCGCACCAGGGGGTGGTGTGAGCCACCCTGGCTCTGTTTCCGTCCCTCTTTCGCTTTGTTGCTTTCCTTGTTGGATAAAAACTCCAAAAATATAACTGGACAGAATTTTCGCGGAACTTTTCTTACCAGAACGGTTACCTATTCGAAAACGGACTCTGCAGGTCTCTGAATTTAGCATTTAGTAGATTCTTTCAGAGTCACCACTTGAATAACATCAATATCTTCATCTTCATACTCATATTTCTCGAGTCATGAAACCTTTCACTTTCTTATTACACCATTTTTATCCAATAACCTGGAAATTTCTTTCACACAAAACTTCACACAATTCTCATTAGCAACATTAGTGTAAGCGAGGTAATAAACCTTTTAAGTCCAATTTCAACTGAAATCCATCAAAATATAAGCTACTGTAGCAACTCCTTCCAAAAACCCAAAAAGAATTCAAAAAGGAAATCGATTTAAGAAGTAAATGCAAGAGTGGCAAAATCTGTCAAAACAGACCAGCAGGTAAAGATCAATTTTTTTGAAAATATTATGTTGCTCAAATCAAAAATTGCAAAACTAACATAAGATAAAAAAACAACCTGGGGCAGAAGCACAAACAATTACAGCTCAATCCGACATACAGAGGTCTCTCACGAGTTTTTACGGTGAAGCATAAAAATCTATTTCGGGACAACAACTTTTCCAAATCTTACTTCTCTCTCATTAGAGGTTAATCTTGACACAGAAACCAAACAAAAAGGATAAGGAGAGGTCATTACCAAAGTAATAACTTCCAAGACTCAAAGAAGCAAAAACAAACTGAAAGCAAAAATAAATTGGGTTGTCTCCTAAAAAGCTCTTTCTTTATAGCCATTAAGATGGGCATGATGATTTCAATGATGCTCACATAAAAATATGAATTGAAGTGAAAGAGAGCATTAAGAAGCAAAAATATACATGTTTAAGTCTAACCCACTTCCTATGCAAGGGAATTTTGTAAACAAACAAGTTGTTGAAACTAGAGGCCACAAGCATAGGAAGACAAAGCAAGTGCAACATAAAGACTTTAAGCATAAAACGAGAAAACTTGATATTATTGAGATGCATAAGAACAATCTTCCCTCTCTCATAATAACTTTCAGTATCATCCATAAATGTAATGATATAGCTATCACAAGAACCAGGGTAGCAATGATCAATTATCCTAACAGAAAACACAGGGACACTAACTCTCATAACACTACTTTGTGAAACAATATTAGGGATATCCTTAAAGAGGATAGTGTGTCCATCTTCTTCATATTTAGTGACAAAGTCTTTCACATTTGCTATTATAGGTTCATCATGAATTTGTTTACCAGGTTCAACAGCTTTACCTGTACTTTCATTAACCATACTAGCTATCATAGAATGTTCCTTTATCTTAACTGGGAAAGGGATTTTCTCAATGTAAGGTTCAGGTAAAACATGATTAGCAGTATAAACTTCAGTATTTCTGGCAGGAACACACTTAGCAACATCTTTATATGGTTCATGATACTTATTCCACTTGTTAGGAATTTCAATATAGGAAGCAAAAGCCTTAAAATAAGTTGCAATAGCTTGAGAGTCTAGACCATAAGCATTTTTAATAATTTGAAAGTCATCAGTTCCCATAAAAGATTCAATGCATTCATAATCATAATTTATACCTGACTTTCTTCCTTTGTCATTTTCCCATGCTTCAACATTGTCTTGAATACGGTCTAGAAGATCCCATTTAGCTTCTTCTTCCATGCGTGTGAATGATCCAGCACAAGAAGCATCCAATAAATCCTTATCATGAAGAGAAAGCCTTGCATAAAGGTTATTGATAATAATATTGTTGGGGAGCTCATGAATGGGACATTTGAGCATTAGTAACTTCAATCTCCCCCAAGCTTGAGCTGTACTCTCTCCATCAAGATGCCAAAAGTTGTTTATTTGATTCCGGTCTTTATGAATCTCACTAGGAGGGTAAAATTGGGAATAAAAGAGAGGTACTATTTTCTCCCATTCAAGAGCTTGACCATTCTTCAGCAGCTTATACCAGTCTTTAGCTCTTCCTTTCAGTGATAATGAGAATAACTTCTTCTTAACTTGATCTGTAGTAATACCTGCACACTTGAACAACCTACATAATTCGTGTATAAAGAGCAAATGATCACCGGGATGGATAGTTCCATCTCCAACATAATAGTTATCCATAACACGATCTATAATTCTTGTAGGTATTCTAAAAGTATCATTCTCAGCAGGTGGTGGTTCATCTACTATCTTAGCAGTGGTAGTAGCATTACGAAATAAGAAACTTAGCGAATTATCCATAATGAAAATAAAGCAACTAATAGAAGTAAACAATACTCACAGTAGAAGTTTCCTTTATCAGTTCCACTCTCCAATAGTGTTTCACTTCCCGGCAACGGCGCCAGAAAATAGTCTTGATGACCCACAAGTATAGGGGGTGTATCGCAGTATTTTCGATAAGTAAGAGTGTCGAACCCAACGAGGAGCAGAAGGTGCTGGCGAGTGGCTAGGAGCAGGAATTCTCTGTAAATACTTAGCAAACGGATTTTTAGGGTTTTTTGATAATGCAAGTAAATAAAGTACGAGTAAATAAAAGACAATAAGAATAAATGCAGCAAGTGGCCCAATCCTTTCTTTAGCAAAGGACAAGCAGGTTGTATTACTTAAGATGACCAAACGTTCTTGAGGACACACATGAATATCGTCAAGTTCTTTCGCTTCATATAGTTGATTAATCTTCTTAAGTTTGCTAAGTGTTGTGTGGGTGAACCTGTGCTAATGTACCGACCTTCCTAGGACTAATACATACTTGTGATTATACCGGTTGCAAGCATCCGCAAGTACAAGAAAGTAATTAAGGTAGAAACCTAATCATAGCTTTAAACTCTAAGACCCTGACGTCCCTTGTGCAATAGTTTCCTAACAGGGGTTCAAGTTTCTATCACTCTCGCAACCCCTACAATTAGTATCCAAATACACAATGCATTCCCCTAGGACCATATAGGTGAAGTGTCATGTAGTCGACGTTCACATGACACCACTAGAAGAAGTACACCACAACTTAAATATCAAACTATTGAATCTTTCTCAACACAATTCCACTACAAACAACATGACTTCTCCCATGTCCTCAAGAACAAAACGAAATACTCACAATACATCATATGGATAATGATCAGAGATGAAATAATGATGTGTAACAATCTGAACATAAACGATAATTCAATGGTTCACTCAATAGCATCAACTACAAAGAGTAATCAACACCAGGAAAGTTTCCCCTAAGAACTATGCAAGATTCAACCCAATTGTTACAGCGGTATGAAGTGGTGATGATGGTGCTAGTGGAGATGATGGTGGTGATGATGATGATGATCCCGATGAAGTCCAGCTTGATGGTGGTGTTCATGGTAACGATCTTCCCTCTCCGGGAAGGAATTCCCTCGGTAGAATTCTGTCTGCTGGAGAGATCTTTCTCTCTAGGTGTTTTCCGCCCCACAGAGGTGGCGGAATCTTTCTGTGGTTGCTCCCCGAGTCTTAGGGTTTCGGGAGGATAATATACGCCAGAAGGGAGAGCCAGGGGTGGACCAGGGCGGCCACACCACCTGGTAGGGCGGCCTAGAGTGGCCCGTGCTAGGGGGTGGTGTGGTCCGCCCGCGGCCCATCTCCACTTCCCCTTCTGTCTTTCTTCATCTTCTGGAAAAATAGGATTTTCCATGTATTTTCCTGGATTTTCTGATCTTCACGAATTTTGCCTCCAAACAACACCTTTTCCATCAGAATCCTGACTGCAGCGGTCCATGCTCCAAAAGTCATCAACCATGCAAAAACAGATGAAATAACACAAGTATCATCTCTTGATATAAAATATATCAATGGATGACAGTAAATTATGATATAGAATAGTGATGCAAAATGGACGTATCACTCCCCGGTAATGGCGCCAGAAAATAGATTGATGGTTGCAAGTGCACAGATCAATTGTAGCTAGTTTCAAAATAAGAGTATCATACCCACAGAGAGCTATTTGGTTAAGGTCTTTATGCCCCTCGTCGCTTTCCTCCAAAGGATACTTATAAGCTGCCTTTGATCTCAAGTAAAGGGTGTTTGAAAGATTTTTGGTTAAGTACAGAAAAGTAATTAAAACAAGTAAAAGAAAGCAAGTAACAAGGTTGTGTGAAAACGTGGTTGAACTCAATAGGGCTAAAATGTTCTCGGAGGTGTAGGATACACCACTAGCATGATATTATTATTCATAATTAAGATAACTTACTTCTTGTGTCATGATATGTGTGGAGAGAGCTCCATAATAAGATATTCACTACAAGGCTCGTAGGAAGGCACTTTGTTGAGCCAAGAATGAGGTCACCTCTAAATAACTACCACGATGTCTGAGAGCAATCACCCATACAGACCACCGCAATTAAGAGTCTACCCGTGGATATCGTAATTAGTTTAGGGAGTCTCTCTTTATCCTCCTTTAACCGTGTAGGTTGCTAGCCATTGCCAATTGTCACAAAGCTCTCTAAGCACACCTCCAAACACGTCCATAGGATTTCTCCCTCACCTTTAGTCCCGAAGGAAAATGATATGTCGCCGACTACACATACCATATAAAGAGAGAGATCAAACACAAATCATAAATCTATCATAGACCGGCAAGTCATATGGACACAAGAATAGATCATCTTTATTGCGACTTCATAATAGTGCTAGGGTTTCTCCATCTTTCCAAGAATGTGGGAAAACTACTCACACATGGAAGCAATCTACGACATCATCATAATCAAATGGATGGATAAAAGTACAGGGATAAATCTACTGTAAATCACAACTGAATCTGGAATTACAACAAGATCTAATAGATGAGAGATAGGGATGATAATAGTGATAGAGATGCAGCGGTTGATGATGAAGGGAATGATGCAATATTCTACAATGATCCGTGAGGTAGCAGGGATTTGCCTTTCTCCAAGTTCCTCCTTTAGATCCCTTGCTGGTGTGGTTTTTCGTGGTTCTAGGTTGCGATGAATGTCGGATCCCTCTGTCGTCTTCGCCAGGAGAAGTATTTGACAAGGCGGACACGCTGCCGCTTGGTACGGGCGGACGGTATACTGGTCGTTATCGCTGCAGATGCTTTCCCCACGTTTGGTATTCTCTCATATGCGAAGGTAAATCAATAAAATAACTTTTATCACTTAAAAATATCTTATTACAACATAATATGACAGTTCCAATTGATATGTTTATAAGAGACTGATACGTCGTAAACGTATCTATAATTTTTGATGTTCCATGCTTGTTTTATATCTACTTTCTTATGTCTTGTTAACATTTTGAGGTATTTTTATGCATTTTCTGGAACTAGCCTATTAACAAGATGCCATAGTGCCAGTTGCCTGTTTTATGCTGTTTTTGGTTTCAGAAAAGCTGGAAAAGTAATATTCTCGGAATTGGACCAGACGAAAGCCAAAGTCAATATTTTACCAGAAGAGTCACGGAGCCAGAAGACGAGATGGAGGAGGGCCAGGGGCTGGCCACACCACCTAGTGACGCGGGCCAGGCCACGCCAGGGGGTGGTGTGGGCCCCTCAGGCCTCCACCAACCTTGCCCCTTCGCCTATATATGCCTCCCGGGACGAAAACCCTAAATACCAGATCAGATTTCCACGAAAAGTTCCGCAGCACCGCCGCCACCGAAGAGAAGATTTGGTTGACAGAAGTCTCTATTCCGCCACCCTGCTGGGACGGGGAAGTGCCCCCAGAGCCATCTCCATCGATCTCCACCACCATCTCCATCGCCGTTGCTGATTCCCATGATGATGAGGGAGTGGTTCTTCCTCGAGGCTAAGGGTTCTACCGGTAGCTATGTGTTCATCTCTCTCTCTCTCTCTCTATGCATGATCTTATTGTGATCATGAGCTTTGTAATCAAGTAGATCTACCTTGCTACTCAAGTGCTTTAATAGATCTCTGGCTCTCCCCACGTGTGTGAAAGTGATAGCATGCACACCATGGTGGCACTTAGGCTAGAGATTACAAATACTTGTTATGAGTTATATTTGGAGTTGGATGTCTCTATGAAATTGTGGTGTTTGTTGGAACCATCTAGCACTCAAGGTGATAGTGAGGGGTTATCTAGATGGGGAAAGCGGACTTTGAGGAGTGCTGTTATAGCCCTACCATATATTAGAGTGTCCAACTGATACATCCATTTTGCATCACTATTCTATATCATAATTTACTGTTATTCATTGATATATTTTATATTAAGAGATGTATGTTATTTCATCTGTTTTTGCATGGTTGATGACTTTTGGAGCATGGACCGTTGCAGTCAGGATTCTGATGGAAAAGGTGTTGTTTGGAGGCAAAATTCACGAAGATCAGAATATCCGGGAAAATACATGGAAAATTCTATTTTTCCAGAAGACAAAGATTGCCAGAAGGGGGAGTGGAGATGGACCACAGGGGGCCCTACACCACCCCCTGGCGTGGGCAGCCCTAGGCCACGCCAGTAGGTGGTGTGGCCACCCTGGCCCACTCCAGGCTCTCCCCTCTGGCATATATTATCTCCACGGAACCCTAATACCTGGAGAGCAACCACAAAAATATTCCGCCGTCTCTATGGGGCGAAAAACACCAGGAGAGAAAGATCTCTCCAGCAGACAGAATTCTGCCGGGGGATTCCTTCCCGGAGAGGGGAGATCATCGCCATCAACACCACCATCAAGCTGGACTTCATCGGGATCATCATCACCATCATCACCACCATCATATCCACCGGCACCATCATCACCACTTCATACCGCTGTAACAATTGGGTCGAATCTTGCATAGTTCTTAGGGGAAACTTTCCCGGTGTTGATTACTCCTTGTAGTTGATGCTATTGAGTGAACCATTGAATTATCGTTTATGTTCAGATTGTTACATATCATCTTTGATCTTGATCCATATGATGTCTTGTGAGTAGTTCATTTTGTTCTTGAGGACATGGGAGAAGTCATGCTGTTAGTAGTGGAATTGTGTTGAGAAAGATTCAATGGTTTGATATTTAAGTTGTGGTGCATTTCTTCTAGTGGTGTCATGTGAACGTCGACTACATGACACTTCACCTATATGGTCCTAGGGGAATGCATTGTGTATTTGGCTACTAATCGTAGGGGTTGCCGGAGTGACAGAATCCTGAACCCCCGTTAGGAAACCTTTGCACAAGGGATGTCACGATCTTAGAGTTTAAAGCTATGGGTACGTTTCTACCTTAATTAATTTCTTGTACTTGCGGATGCTTGCAAGGGGTATAATCACAAGTATGTATTAGTCCTAGGAAGGTCGGTACATTAGCACAGGTTCACCCACACAACACTTAGCAAAATAAAGAAGATTAATCAACTATATGAAGCGAAAGCACTTGACGATATTCCCGTGTGTCCTCGAGAATGTTTGGTCATCTTAAGTAATACAACCAGCCTGTCCTTTGCTAAAGAAAGGATTGGGCCACTTGCTATATTTATTATTATTGTCTTTTATGTACTCGTACTTTACTTACTTGCATTACCAAAAACCCCTAAAAATCCATTTGTTAAGTATTTACAGAGAATTCCTACTCCAAGCCACTCGTCAACACCTTCTGCTCCTCGTTGGGTTCGACACTCTTACTTATCAAAAATACTGCGATACATGCCCTATACTTGTGGGTCATCAAGACTATTTTCTGGCACCGTTGCCAGGGAGTGAAGCTCTATTGGAGAGTGGAACTGGTAAAGGAAATTTCTACTGTGAGTATTATTTACTTCTGTTACTTGCTTTTATTCCAATATGGATAATTCACCGAGTTTCTTATTTCGTAATGCTACTACCACTGCTAAGGTAGTAGATGAACCACCACGTGCAGATAATGATACTTTTAAAATACCTACAAGAATTATTGATCGTGTTATGGATACCTATTATGTTGGAGATGAAACTGTCCATCCCGATGATCATTTGCTCTTTATACACGAATTATGTGGGTTGTTTAAGTGTGCGGATATTACAATAGATCAAGTTAAGAAGAAGTTATTCTCATTATCACTGAAAGGAATAGCTGAGGATTGGTATAAGTTGCTGATGACCCACTAGTATAGGGGGTGTATCGCAGTGTTTTCGAGGGAAGTGAAATCCAATTTATTGATTCGACACAAGGGGAGCCAAAGAATATTTATAAGCCTTAACAATTGAGTTGTCAATTCAGCTGCACCTGAAAAAATCTTGCTCGCAGCAGTTTATCAGTAGCAACAGTTTTGTAGTAGGAGTAGTAAAGTAATAGCAGTAGTAAAGTAAAGACAGTAGTAAAAAACAGGAGTAAACAGTAGGATTCGAGTGCGGTAGGCATAGAGATGGATGGATGGGCATTGCATGGACAAGACAATTCACATGGCAATCAAAACATAGGGCAATTGCAGATAAATAAGATAAAGCATCCAAGTACTAAATAATCCTAGGCATGTGTCCCAAATATAGTCATACGTGCTCGCAATGAGAACTTGCACAACATCTTTTGTCCCGCCAGCCCGTTTGCAGCAGGGCCTCTAGGGAAGCACTAGCAAGTAAGGTGCTCCTTTTAATAGAGCACCGGAGCAAAGCATTAACACTCCGTGAACACATGTAATCCTCACATCAAAGCCATTCCCTCTAGTTATCCCGATTTCTGTCACTTCAGGGCCATTGGTTCCGGACAACAACGTGTGTATACAACTTGCCGGTAAGACCAAAAACAGTACTATCATAATGAATCAATAACAAGTTCAGATCTGAAATCATGGCACTCGGACCCTAGTGACAAGCATTAAACATAACAAGTTGCAACAAAGTCAAAAAGCACTAATAATAGATACTAGGCACCATGCCCTAACAATCCGATGCCATTACATGAAGGATCTCATCCAATCCCTACCATCCCCATAGCCTACAGCGGGGGATTACTGACTCATAGATGGGGGAAACATGGATGGTCGATGGAGAAGCGATGGTGATGATGATGGCGATGATCTTCTCCAATTCCTCGTCCCGACAGGGTGCGAGAACGGAGTTTCTGCTGCTGTTTCGTGGAATCTGGTGGTGGCGGTGGAGCGGAACTCTTTCTGGAAAAACGTCCACCCCCCCTGAGTTTTTAGGTCAGAAGGTATCTTATAGGCAAAGAGGGAGACCGAGGGGGTGTCTGGGGCGGCCAGACCACCCCCTAGCGTGGCTAGGCCCAACCCGCGCGGCCAGGTGGTGTGGCTGGGCCCCAGCCCCACTCCGTCTCGTATTCTGGCTCCAGAAGTCTTCTCGTGAAATAGGATTTTTGGCATATTTTCCGGGATTTTTCTGATAGTTGATTTTCTGCACAAAAACTAAACACCAAGGCAATTCTGCTGAAAACAACGTCAGTCCGTGTTAGTTGCATCCAAATCACACAAGTTTAGAGGAGAAACAATAGCAAAAGTGTTCGGGAAAGTAGATATGTTTTGGACGTATCAGCTGCTGAAGAATGGTCAAGCTCTTGAATGGGAGGAAATAGTGCCTCTATTTTATTCAAAATTTTATCCTCCTAGTGAAATTCATAAAGATCGGAATCAAATATACAACTTTTGGCCTCTTGATGGAGAGAGTACCGCTCAAGCTTGGGGGATATTGAAGTTACTAATGCTCAAATGTCCTATTCATGAGCTCCCTCACAATATTATTATCAATAACCTTTATGCAAGGCTTTCTCTTCATGATAAGGATCTATTGGATGCTTCTTGTGCTGGATCATTTACATGCATGGAAGAAGGAGCTAAATGGGATCTTCTAGACCGTATTCAAGACAATGCTGAAGCATGGGAGTATGACAAAGGAAGAAAGTCAGGTATAAATTATGATTATGAATGCATTGAATATTTTATGGGAACTGATGATTTTCAAAATATTAAAAATGCTTATGGTCTAGACTCTCAAGCTATTGCAACTTATTTTAAGGCTTTTGCTTCCTATATTGAAGTTCCTAAAAAGAAGTGGAATAAGTATCATGCACCTTATAAAGACATTGTTAGTAGTGTTCTTGCAAGAAATACTGAATTTTATACTAGTAATCATGTTTTACCTGAACCTTACATTGAGAAAATGCCTTTCCTAGTTAAAGTAAAGGAACATTCTATGATAGCTAGTATAGTTAATGAAAGTATAAATAAAGCTGTTGAACCTGATGAACAAGTTGATGCTGAACCTATAATAGCAAATGTGAAAGACTTTGTCACTAAGTATGTAGAAGAGGGACACACTATCCTTTGTAAGGATATCCCTAATATTGTTTCACAAAGTAGTGTTATGAGAGCTAGTGTCCCAGTGTTTTCTGTTAGAATAATTGATCATTGATACAATTGTTCTTGTGATAGTTATATCATTAAATTTATGCATGATATAGGAAGTTATTATGAGAGAGGCGAAGAGGGAGACCGAGGTGGTGTCTGGGGCAGCCAGACCACCCCTTGGCGTGGCCAGGCCCAACCCGTGCGGCCAGGTGGTGTGGCTGGGCTCCAGCCCCACTCCGTCTCGTATTCTGGCTCCGGGAGTCTTCTGGTGAAATAGGATTTTATGCATATTTTTCGGGATTTTTCCTGATAGTTGATTTTCTACACAAAAACTAAACACCAAGGCAATTCTACTGAAAACAGCATCAGTCCGTGTTAGTTGCATCCAAATCACACAAGTTTAGAGGATAAACAATAGCAAAAGTGTTCGGGAAAGTAGATACGTTTTAGACGTATCAACTCCCCCCAGCTTAGCTTATTGCTTGTCCTCAAGCAATTCAGTTGAAAACTGAGGTGCGATAAAAGAACTTTCACGAACACATTTGCTTCATATGATGTATATATTCTCAGCATGTAATCAACTACTTAGGCAATTCATAATAAGGAGTATGCTACTGAGTTTACTTAATAGGCATTGCAAGCTATGAAGAGATTCCAACTCAAAAATAATAAGTAGCATGAAACATAAACATAATCAACATTACAATGCTCATAACAAGGTATGATAGAGTGGTATCTCGCTTGCCTTTGATTATGAATGCCAAGGTACCTCTGAAGTTCAAGTGAAGACTAGAAGTAAAGATGTCAAAGATACAAGCATCAAAGTCATAACACAAATAATCAAGTAATGAGACAAGCACAAAGAATAACAACTATGCTCTCAAGAAAGTGCTCAAAGAATAGGTGGTGACTCAACAAGGAAATGAAAAAGGTCTTGAATAGTTTGAAAGGCTTCCAAATGTTGAAAGTATGGTACTCATTAGCTCTGAGCTCTCATTGCCCCTATCATAAGCATCTATAAGTGGTTAAGGTGAAAGTGACACAACTAAGAGGATATGCTTGACAAGTTATAAGTTGAAGTCTCATGCCCCTTACTTACGAAGACCGAACCTCATGCTACTCAACTTCAGTCACAAGTAAGCTCTTGTCATTGTAAGTACATATGTATCATAGAGAACCGCCAACGGGGTACCCCTTGCACATGATACAGGAGCTATCCCATAATCAAAATAACAAGGCAAGCAGACAATGAGCATCTCAGCGATCTTTTTATTTACTATGTGCATAGATTTTTATTGAGGATGCTTCATAGAATCCTCATTATGGTTATGCTACAAGTTTCCACCATGATTAGGCATGGATTAGGCTGCGGCCTAGGCGTTTCTCTAACACACATACAAACTCCATGATCTTACAACTTCCACTTTTATTTCACACCACCGGGATCCATAAGTAATAGAACATGATATCAACGAGGTACTAAGTACCCGTGCAATGTCGAAAACGTTCCCCATGATACATGGTTCTGCTAACTTTCAACTTATAAAGCGCAAGCATATACGCAACAAAGAAGGACGCAATGGTTCAGGTTTATTAAGTGCAAGAAAATAAGGTGTGCCATCAAGTTCGTGAGAGCTTTACTAACTAAATTTCTCATAACAAGCAAACATTTAATTCGGAAGAAAACAAGGCATATTGAATATGCACAGAATAGGAAATAATGCTAATAGGTAGGTATGGTGGACACTTTTGGCAATATTTGGTTTTAGGGAGTTGGAACCATGAGTAAAACATACTCAGTGTACGTGAAGGCTAGCAATAGTAAGGGAGCGACAAACGAGAGAGCAGTAGTTGTCATAATCATGCTTGCAACAAAACATGACTAATCATGGCATGAAAGTGATTCAAGACCCTCAAGGCAAAATAATTCATCGAGGCTTAACTGATTATTTCAGTCATATGCATGCGTGAGCATGTGCCAAGTCAATTCAAGTGAAACATTCAGAGGAGGATACCACAGTGTCACACCAATTTATGAATAGAGTAATGCAAGCAAACATTCATATGACATGCTACAAATTATTAGCAAGCTGGAACTAATCATATGAAAGCAAGAACTACTAAGCATCCATGAATAACATACACCCTACATGAACAGACTAAGCACACCCACAATGATGAGTATATGTACAAAAATGAAAACAAATAGAGTTCATTACCAGCCTCTTACCACACCTCAAGTTGTCATTAATCCTCATTGTTGCCCTTCACTTGTGTGGCTTGAATAATAATATGAAACCAAATCCCACTGAGAACTGCTAAACCCTGCAACAAACTCACAAAACCAAAGAAGAAGAACAAATATTTTTGGTGTTTTCAATTTTTTAGAACAAGAACCAAAAAGGAAGAACAAGCAAAGCAAAATCTTTTTGGGTTTTTCAAATAGTTCAAGCAAAGCAAAAAAGAGCAAACAAAGGCCAAAAGAAGAAGGAAACAAAAGAGAAACAATAGAAATATTTTTGGTATTTTTGTGTTTTAGAAAGCAAAAACAAAGAAAGAACAAAAACTAAAGAGAACGAAATATGAATATACAAAGTACCGACGCAAAATGATATGGAGATGAGTGCGATGTCGGCGTACCTCCCCCCAAGCTTAGGCTTTTGGCCTAAGTGGGTATCAATCCCAAGCTGGCCAAGATGAAGTGTCTCCATGGTACGGCGAGGAGGTACCCTCGTCCTGGTACGAGCTCGAGTACGTCCCTCCATAGTGTGCGGAGTAATCGCAGGAGGGCACATCCTCCTGGTGCTGCCCGTGGAACCCCAGCAAATGGAGCTGCTCGTCCACCTCCTCCTTGGAGCGCGACCACGGTCTCCTGTGAACACTAAACAAAGTAGATTGCGACAAAGGGATCTCCCTCTCATCCCCGTCAGTAAACAGCATCCTATATACTAGACTGTCCAAATCAGAATCAGCAGTGACAAAGTGATGTGTTTTCATAGCAGCAAGGTCAAGACTTTGTGGCGCCAATATATTATCATTGGGGTCTAGTGAAAGCTCTAATGCATTGACCATATGTGAAGCAATTATGCCCCCATAGATAGGCCCCCTAGCAGCTAGGCGGCGAGCAATAAGGGAGCCAAGGTTATACCGAGTATCATTGTTAAGCGCAGCATCAAGGAAGGCTAAATGATAGTTGGAGATATTACTCGTATTCTCCCTACCAAGAACACTAGTAGCAAGATAATATGCAAAGTATCTAAGAGCAGGGAGTTGGATGTTTCTTATCTTTCCACGCTGAGCTACATGGTCATCATCATTGGTCACCCCTCGGTAGAGCTCTAGCAAATCAGCGGGTTGCCCTTGAATCTTCTTCACGGTCCCTGTCATGCTTACACCTACAATACTGCAAATTTTTTCCAATGACATGGTAAAGGGCAGATTATAAATTCTGAAAGAGACAGTTGACTGATAGGGTGTGTTAGTAAACACGAAGCTCTCAACAAAAGTCTTGGTGAGCATAGCGTATTGCTCACTCTCATCTTGCATGTATGAGGTCAAACCAACCCTCTCAATTAGTAGCAAGAAATCATCAAGAATCCCTGCAACTTGTAAGAAAGTAAAACAAGGAAAAGTAGATGGGTGAGCATCCCCATCACTTCCTTCATTACCAATGCGAGGTGCAATGAGATCTTCATTACATGATGGCCTAAACTGAGAGGCTGATCTTGAGGGCCTTGACCTCCTAGGTGCATCCCTCTCAAATATTTCTCCAAAGGTACGGTTGTTCATGTTTGATATTCTAAAATTTAAACATCCATTAAACAAGTGATTGCAAAGTGAATACATAATGAAGGGCACTACTCATAGGGACTTCTAAAAGGCCTAAACATGCATCAAAACTATATCTCTAAGCATTAAACAAGCTTACAAGCTCTCATAACCTATCACCTACAGCAGCAAAATACTCAAGATATAAACCACTAAACACAAATCTACTTGGACAAGCAGAGGAGTCACATACCGGAGAACAAATGCTCCAAACTTTAGCAGCAAAGACAGGCTGAGCAAGGAGATCGAAAAATTGAGGGAAAGCACAGCAAGAACGCGATTTTGAGCAATGAACTGGTGTCTACTCGGGAGAGAGAAGAAAGTGGCAAGTGAGAGAGT
Source organism: Avena eriantha (assembly GCA_910589775.1). NCBI lineage: Eukaryota > Viridiplantae > Streptophyta > Magnoliopsida > Poales > Poaceae > Avena > Avena eriantha. The sequence goes on from OU342743.1 coordinate 80,417,567, forward strand.
GAGTGGAGGGCCAGGGGTGGCCCACACCATAGGCATGCGCACCCTACGGCTGGCCGCGCCACCACGTGGTGTGCCTGCCTAGTGGGCCCCCCTGGTACCTTCCAGGCACTCCTATGCCTGGTGAGCATCATTGAAATTATCATGCCCATCTTAATGGCTATAAAGAAAGAGCTTTTGGGAGACAACCCAATTTATATGTGCTTTGAGTTTGTTTTTGTTTCTTTGAGTCTTGGAAGTTATTACTTTGGTAATAACCTCTTCTTATCCTTTTTGTTTGATTTTTGTGTCAAGATCAACCTCTAATGAGAGAGAAGTAAGATTTGGGGAAGTTGCTGTTCTGAAACAGAATTTTGCGCCTCACCATAAAAATTCGTGAAAGATCTATGTACCATGGATTGAGCTGTAATTTTTTGTGCTTTTACCCAAGGTTGTTATTTAACTTTCGTTAGTTTTTCACTTTTTGATTTGAGCAATAGAAGGTTTTCGAAAAAAATGATCTTTACCTGCTGGTCTGTTTTGACAGATTTTGCCACTCTTGCATTTGCTTCTTAAGTCGATTTCCTTTTTGAATTCTTTTTGGATTTTTGGAAGGAGTTGCTACAGTAGCTTATGTTTTGATGGATTTCAGTTGAATTTGAACCTAAAAGGTTTAGTACCTCACTTATACTAATGTTGCCAATGAGAATTGTGTGAAGTTTTGTGTGAAAGAAATTTTCAGGTTATCGGAGAAAATGGTGTAATAAGAAAGTGAAAGGTTTTATGACTCGAGCAATATGAGTATGAAGATGAAGATATTGATGTTATTCAAGCGGCAACTCCGGAAAAATTTATCAAAGACCAAATTTAGAGACCCCGTAGAGTCCGTTTTCGAGTAGGTAACAGTTCTGGTAAGAACAGTTCCACGAAAATTCTGTCAAATTATATTTTTGGAGTTTTTATCCAACAAGGAAAGCAATGAAGCGAAAGAGGCACGGAAACGGAGCCAGGGTGGCTCACACCACCCCCTGGAGCGGGCACCCCTGGCCGTGCCAGCAGGTGGTGTGGCCGCCCCGGACTCCGTCTCTGACCCGTTTTCTCCTAGTACCTTCCTTTTGTTGTAAAAATTCGTAATATATAATCCCCTGGATCCCCCGAGGTTCGTATATCATGTTCTCGTCGTGTTTTCGCTGTTCAGATGTCGTTTTAGGGTTCTTCTTCGGAGGACTATGAGCTGCGGTGCTGGCGCGAGCTCCATCGCAACTTGGAAAGGAAGACCTTCGTAGGATGGGTGGAAGAAGAAAGGATCACAACTAGGCACGAAGACATGGACCGGAACGTCGGGGAGGAAGTAAAGGACATGACATCAGGCATGAAGGGGCTTATACCTCCAACTCTACATCTCAGTCCCTGCCCTACAGCAATGGAAGCTCTATGAGTAACCGATGAGTTCTGCGACAAGTACTGAGTCTTGAGGAGGAAGGTGGATATGCTTCAAGAGGAGAATAACAGGCTTCACGAGATACTAGAAGATTTCCTCGCGCCAATCGAGAGAACACCACCAACACCGAAGGAGTAATTCGTCATCAGGTTTTGGCATCCCCATGGTTTGTTCCAAGCTTGGGGGAGTGCCACGGTATCACATCACTATCTTCTATCTTTTTACCGTTTTAGTAGAGTCATATCATGAATAGAGAAGTTATCTAATGGCCCAAAATATATCGAGCTCGTTGGGGAACCCCAAGAGGAAGGTATGATGAGCACAACAACAAGTTTTCCCTCAGTTATGAAACCAAGGTTATCAATCAAGTAGGAGCAAGGAAACACCTCCAAGGTGTTGCTAGCTGAACTTTGGCAGGGCGCACTACCAGTGCCACCAACAACGTGGAAACCTGCACAATACAACCACAGAACTCTGCCCCCAACTTATAGTGAGGTTGTCAATCTCACCGGTTTTGCTGAAAACAAAGGATTAAACATATTGTGTGGAAGAAAGTAATAGTTTGCAAAAGGTAAACAGAAAGCACTAAACAATTGATTGAAGATTGATGATAAAAGAAAGGACCGGGGTCCATAGTTCACTAGTGGTGGCTCTCCTTAAGATAGATGACATGTTGGGTGAACAAATTACAGTGGGGCAATTGACAAACATGGAGAAAGAAATCATGCATATACTACTCATCTTGACTCCTTTGAGACTTGATTGGGCATTACAACATTATACATAGACCGTAATCCAACTGCATCTATGACTAATAATCCACCTTCAGGTTATCATCCGAACCCCCTCCAGTATTAAGTTGCAAGCAACAGATAATTGCATTACGCATTGCGTGTAAAGTAAACAATACGATTGTTCTATGAACAAAGGATTGCTGTTTTCTCCCTAGTAGCAACAACACATCTAGTACCTTAGAGATTTCTGTCACTTCCCCAGATTACTAGAGGCATGAACCCACTATCGAGCATAAATACTAACTCTTGGAGTTGCTAGCATCTACTTGGCCAAGATAGCTACTAACAACGGAAAGCATGCAAGATCACAAATAACAAAGACATGATAGAATCAATAATCAATCTGAAATAGCATCTCAATATCCATCGGATCCCCGCAGACACAAAATGTAGGAATTACAAATAGATGATCTTGATCATGAACGGAGCTCACAAGATCTAACCATGATAGCACAAAGGACAAGAACCAACCATCTAGCTACTACATGGACCTGTAGTCCAAGGATGAACTACTCACGCATCACAACGGAGGCTTGCATGATGATGAAGAAGGCCTCCACGGTGAATTCTCCACTCCAGCAGGGTGCCGGGAAGAGCTTCAGATCCCTCCCGATCTAGGAATGGAGATGACGGCGGCTACAGACTCATTCGTGGAATTTTGATCGGGTACTTGGCCCCTCTCTGTCTTGTATTCTGGCTCCATGTGTCCCTCGGTGAAAAACTGACTTTGGCTTTTGTCCCGTCCAATTCCGAGAATATTCATTTTCTGACTTTCCTGGAACCAAAAACAGCAGAAAATAGGCAGTTGGCACTGCGGCTCTTGTTAATAGGTTAGTCCAAGAAAGTGTATAGAAAGTACTCCAAAGTTGGAACAAAACATAAGAAAGTAGATAAAAACAAGCATGGAACATCAAAAATTATGGATACATTAGCAACATATCAACATCCCCAAGCTTAACTCCTGTTCGTCCTCGAGTAGGTAAGTGATAAAAAGAAAGAATAATTTTTGAGGTGACATGCACCATCATAAACTTGATCAAAGTATTTGTAAAACAATGATAGCTGGGATCATAGTACTTCAATCATAACATGAAAGATAAAGTTCTAAAAATAAGACAAAGCAACTATGTTGCAACACGAAAAGGCACAAACAAAAGATTCATGAATAACAATGCTTTGCAAGACGTTTGTTTGTTTCACATAAAGAAAACATAGCATAGTAGCATTCAGCTTGTCCCTCATAGAGTAGCAAACATAAATGCACAGGACACCTTCAAAGTTCATAAGAGTGACTAGATACAAATAGTTTAAAACAAGCAATATCAAAGTTATGCATCAATCAACAAGTCTTGGGACAATGCACATAGAACTAAGAATGGCCACTATGCTCTCAAAGTAGGTGCATAAAGAGCTTCCAAAAATTATGGTACTTATTAGCTTTCAGCTCTCACTTCCCCGATCATAAGCATCTTGAAGTGATTAAGGTTAAAGTGAACAAACTATGGAGTATATGCTTGACGGAGTATAAGTTGGAAATCTCATGTCCCTTGATTACGAGGGCCACTCCTCATGCTACTCAAGTTTAGTTACCGGTAAGTTCTTGTCATAGTAAGTACATGTGTATCATAGAGAACCACCAACATAGAAGGGGATGCCTTGTGTTGGGTCCGCAACATAGAAAACAAAATTTTTCCTACGGTGTGAACTACACGCCAAGATCTATCTACTAGGTACAAAGCAACGGGTGGACATACATCCAACGAGAACCTACCCTCGAAGACAACGAGTTTTGTTAACGAGTAGGAACTCGTGGTTGATGTAGTCGTAAACTTGCCGATCTCAAGATCGTGAGGAAGTCCGAGCGCCGCAACTCAGCAGCGCATCCGCACTCGCACACACGTTCAAGCCACCGGACAACCTCCACCTCCTCGCTCCAGCGATCCAGCGGAAGCAGCAACTCCTTCCAGATGAAATGCCACCGGGAACATGTATCTCGCTAATCTGAGACCATGGGGGAATAATTCTAGAGGGGGAGAGAGATCCTTCACAAGGAGGTGTGAGGATGAAGGAGGGAATGGGTGGACTTTTATAGGAGGAGGGGGGGTGCCCCCTCTCTCCATGGCCGGCGCATTGGGGGGGTGACCCCTCACCTCCCCCATTCATGTGGTGGTAACCCCTCCACATTAAAATGCCTCTTCACATTCCCTTTTAAAGTCTCCACTTTAAATGCATTAAATTTCTCCAAATTTAATGCTCTCTCATTTAATAAAACTCTTTTTATTAAATTTATTCAGGATTTTGTTAATTACTTTAATTAACAAACATTCACATATAGCCCCTTGCAATATTTCAATATCACATGCAGAACCACTTTCTGCAATTTCACCCGAAACAATTTCTGGTTTCTATTGAAACAATTCCTGCGCTTTGCAATTCTTTCGCCTGAAACATATGTGCTCCAAAATGGTGTCCGGCAACTCTTAAGCGTGCCACCCTACAGTTCGCAAATAATGCAGACATGATCGAGACCCTTCTCCGATCAATAATCAGCAGCGGGACCTGGAGATCCGTACCGACTCCTACACATTCAACGAGGACTTCTGTGATCGTGAGAACCTTTAACGCTTGTAACTAAATCCCTTTGTCTCTCGATATATTTCATGTCCGAGATTCGATCATCGGTATCTCCATACCTAGTTTGATCTCCTTACCGACATGCACTCTTTTCTCGTTCCCGTGATATAACATTCTAGTGATCACATCACTTGCTTGCAAGCTTTTATAATGTGATATCACCGAGAGAGCCCAGAGTATATCTATCCGTCATCTGGATTGACAAATTCCACTCTTTATCCATGAGCCTCAACATAACACCTTCGTAGTACTGAACCCATCTTTATAGTCACCCTGTTACGGTGTGACGTTTGATGTTATCAAGATACTCTTCCGGTGTTAGCAATTAACATGATCTCATGGTCTAAGGATAAAGATTACTTCGTATGATGTTATAGCAATATAAACATAATGACTTGATTGTAATGCTATACTTCGGATGAATGTTCATCACATCATTCCACCAATGGTGTGACCTTGTTATTAACAACATCCAATGTCCATGATTTGGAAACCTTGATCATCTTGTTAATCAATAAGCTAGTCTATAAGAGAGGCATAACTAGGAACCCTTTTTGTTTATTAAACACACATGTATTGATGTTTCCGATCAATACAATTCTAGCATGTAAAATAAACATCTATCATATATAAGTAATATATAATAACAACTTTAGTATTGCCTCTCAGGGCACATTTCCTTCAGTCTCCCACTTGCACTAGAGACAATAATCTAGTTCACATAGTGATAAATCTAACACCCATGGAGTTCTAGTGTTGATCATGCTTTGCCCTAGGGAGAACTTTAGTCAACGGATCTGCTACATTTAGGTCCGTGTGTACTTTACAAATCTTTATATCTCCATCCTTGACATGCTCGCGGATGGAGTGAAACCGGCGCTTAATATGCCTGGAATTCTTGTGAGACCTCGGTTCCTTTGCGTTGGCTATGGCTCCATTGTTGTCACAATAGATAACCATTGGGTCCAATGCACTAGGAACCACATCCAGTTCCGCAGTGAACTCTTTCATCCAAACCGCTTCCTGTGCCGCTTCTGAAGCAGCAACATATTCTGCCTCCGTCGTTGATCCAGCCACCACAAGTTGTTTGGAACTCCTCCAACTAAATGCTGCTCCGTTCAAGAGAAATACGTATCCGGATTGAGACTTAGAGTCATCCAGATCGATGTCAAAGCTAGCATCGACATAACACTTAGCGACTAGCTCTTCTTCACCTCCGTATATAAGAAACATATCCTTAGTTCTTCTCAAGTACTTGAGGATGTTCTTTACCGCTATCCAGTGTTCTGAACCTGGATCAGATTGGTACCTACTAGTCAAACTAATAGCATGTGCCACATCCAATCTTGTACATAGCATGGCATACATAATAGAGTCTATGGCCGAGGCATAGGGGATCTTATCCATCATCTCTCTTTCTTCCGCCGTAGCCGGACTTTGAGTCTTACTCAATGTCTTGCCTTGCAACATAGGTAAGAACCCCTTCTTACTTTTGTCCATATTAAACTTCTTTAATATCTTATCAAGGTATGTACTCTGCGATAGCCCAATTAGGCGCCTTGATCTATCTCTATAGATTTTAATGCCTAATATATATGATGCTTCACCAAGGTCTTTCATCGAAAATTTGCTGTTTAGATAACTTTTAACACTGTTTAAAAGATCTATATCATTTCCAATCAATAATATGTCATCCACATATAATATCAGAAATGCCACATTGCTCCCACTCACTTTCTTGTAAATACAAGCCTCTCCATAAGTTTGGACAAATCCAAACTCTTTGATCACCTCATCAAAGCGGAGATTCCAACTCCGGGATGCTTGCTTCAGTCCATAGATGGATCGCTGAAGTTTGCATACGTTATTAGCATCCTTAGGATCGACAAAACCCTTAGGTTGTATCATATACAACTCTTCTTCAATATTACCATTGAGGAACGCAGTTTTGACATCCATCTGCCATATTTCATAATCGAAATATGCAGCAATTGCTAACATAATCCTAACCGACTTAAGCATCGCTACGGGAGAGAATGTCTCATCATAGTCAACTCCTTGAATTTGTCGAAACCCCTTTGCGACAAGTGGAGCCTTATAGATGGTCACATTACCATCAGCATCAGTTTTACTTTTAAAAATCAATTTATTCTCAACAGCCTTTCGGTCGTGAGGTAAGTCCACCAAGTTCCAAACTTGGTTCTCGTACATGGATTCCATCTCGGATTTCATGGCTTCTAGCCATTTGTTGGAATCCGGGCTCATCATCGCTTCTTCATACGTCGCAGGGTCATCCATTTCATCAACCATGAAATTCACAATAGGATTGCCGTACAGTTCAGGAGCTGCACGTGTCCTGCTTGACCTGCGAGGTTCGGTAATGTCCTCTTTCGGAGTTTCATGATCATTATCATTAGCTCTCTCTTCATCAGGTGAAGTCAACTCTGAAACAACTTCCGGTGCTGCGCCACTCGCCATTCCATGAAGAGAAGGTTCAATAACCTCTTCGAGTTCTACCTTCCGACTACTCACACCTTTCGCGAGAAACTCCTTCTCAAGAAAGGATTCATTCTTGGCAACAAAAACCTTGCCCTTGGATCTGTGATAGAATGTATACCCAATTGTTTCCTTAGGGTATCCTATGAAGACGCATTTTTCCGCTTTGGGTTCGAGTTTATCCGGTTGAAGTTTCTTCACCTAAACATCGCATCCCCAAACTTTAAGAAATGACAGCTTAGGTTTGTTTCCAAACCATAATTCATACGGTGTCGTTTCAAAGGATTTAGATGGTGCCCGATTTAAAGTGAATGCAGTTGTTTCCAGTGCATAACCCCAAAATGACAGTGGCAAGTCAGTCAGAGACATCATAGATCGAACCATATCCAATAAGGTACGATTACGACGTTCCGACACACCATTACGTTGTGCTGTTCCGGCAGGTGTGAGTTGTGAAACTATTCCACACTCTTTCATATGTGTGCTAAACTCGTAACTTAGATACTCTCCTCCATGGTCAGACCTTAGAAATTTGATCTTTCTATTACGATGATTTTCCACTTCATTCTGAAATTCCTTGAACTTTTCAAAAGTTTCAGACTTGTGTTTCATCGAATAGATATACCCATATCTACTCAAATCATCCGTGAGAGTAACAAAATAACGATATCCACCTCGCGCCGACACACTCATTGGTCCACACACATCAGTATGTATGATTTCCAATAGATCTATAGCCCGTTCCATTAAACCGGAAAATGGCATTCTAGTCATCTTGCCCATAAGGCATGGCTCACATGTATCAAATGATTCAAAATCAAGTGATTCCAAAAGTCCATCAGAATGGAGCTTCTTCATGCGTTTAACGACAATATGACCTAGACGGTAGTGCCACATATATGTAGACATATCATCATCAAGTTTAATCTTTTTAGCATTAACATTATGAATGTGTGTAACATTACTATCGAGATCCAATAGAAATAAACCACTCAACATAGGTGCATGACCATAAAAGATATCATTCTTATAAATCGAACAACCATTGTTTTCAGATTTAAAGGAATGACCACTTTGCATCAAACACGATCCAGATACAATGTTCATGCTCAGTGCAGGCACTAAATAACAATTATTTAGGTTTATAACTAATCCCGATGGCAAATGGAGAGGTAGCATTCCGACGGCGATCACATCAACTTTTGATCCATTGCCGACCCGCATTCTGACCTCATCCCTTGCTAGTTGTCGCTTGTTCCGTAGCCCCTAAACCGAGTTACATATATTAGCAACTGATCCCGTATCAAATACCTAGGTGCTAGCGCGAGTACTAGTCAAGTACACATCAATAACATGTATATCACATATACCTTTGTTTGCCTTGCCGGACTTCTTGTCCGCCAAATACTTGGGCAGTTGCGCTTCCAATGGCCAGTCCCCTTACAATAGTAGCACTCGGTGTCAGACTTAGGGCCAGCTCGGGGTTTCTTTTCAGGCGTGGCAACAGACTTGCCACCCTTCTTTCCCTTGTGCTTGCCTTTCTTGTCTTTCTTGAAACCGGTGGTCCTATTGATCATCAACACTTGATGTTCTTTCCTAATCTCCACTTCTGCAGTCTTAAGCATTGACAGAAGCTCGGGAAGAGACTTCTTCATGCCCTGCATATTATAGTTCATCACGAAGCTCTTGTAGCTAGGTGGCAGAGATTGGAGAACACGATGTATGCCTAAGTCAATGGGAATCATTATTCCCAAGGATACAAGCTTATCGGCGTACCCAGACATTTTGAGTACGTGCTCACTAACGGAGCTGTTTTCCTCCATCATGCAGCTAAAGAACTTTTCTGTAGCATTATAACTCTCTACGGCAGCATGGGTATCGAAAATCATTTTCAATTCTCCCATGGTATCAAAGGCATTGCCATTTTCGAAACGCTTTCGAAGTTCTGGCTCTAGCCCATACAGTATGCCGCAATGAACTAAGTTGTGGTCCTCCTGACGAGTCACATAGACATTCTTTTCCTCGCCAGGGGCATCAGGAGCTGGTGGGGGGCCTAGCGGCGCATCTAGCACATATTGCTTTTGTGCAGCAGTGAGGAGAATCCTCAAATTCATAGCCCAGTTGGTGAAGTTGCTACCATTCGCAGCAAGTTTCTCTTTCTCCACGAACACATAGAAATTAAAAGCAGGTGGTGCCATCTACAACAGAATTTGTAAAGTTTATTTAGACTAAGTTTATGATAGATTGAGTTCAACTAATCCAAATTACTAATGAACTCCCACTCAAAAACGACATCCCTCGTGTCTTTTTGGTGATTACATGAACCAAATCCACTACACCAAGTCCGATCATCACGTGAGTTGATGTAGCTTCAAAGGCGAGCATCTATATGGGCATCATATCAACTATATGACTCATGCTTAACCTTTCGGTCCGTGTTCCGAGGCCATGTCTCTACATGCTAGGCTCGCCAAGTAAGAACCTTAGTATTCGCGTGTGTAAAACTGTCTTACACCCGTTCCTATGAAAGCGTAGATTCGAGTACACCCGATCATCACGTGATGTCTCGAAACACGATCCACAGAACGGTGCATACTTAAGGAAGAACCCATTTTTATCTTGATATCTAAATGAGGGATCATCTTATAATGCTACCAAAAGCGCCAAACTAGCAGTATAAGATGCTACAATCTAATGTGTAAAGTGAGATGATATGGTCCATGCATTTGATATCTATCACTTGCATCGTGGTATGATCTCTATCATTCCTTTGTGTGTAAGGCCAAGGTCTATGGAACTTACACGTTGAGTGTGTTGTAAGAGTATCTATCATACATCTACTTACAACAATACCATATCAATACACTAGCCCAGCAACGATCTAAACTAGACGCCTCTAATTTATCAATTGCAAGTTTTACGTGGCTTAGGGCTTTCGGAGATAGAACCGTTCTCACCTATGAACATGAACCACAACGAGGATAACTAAGTTATTAGCAACTCGTTGTAAATCAGATATTGACTATAGTAGGAGAGACAGACACCCGCCAGCCACTTATGCAAAACAAGTTGCATGTCAGTCGTGGAACCGGTCTCATGTACGATGACATGTAAGGTTGGTCCGGGCCGCTTCATCCCACTATGCCACCAATATCCAAAATATATAGAAGATGCAATAACATGATCATCATTGCCCACATATAAACATATGTGTACTACCCGTACAAAGCACCTACACATAGATCAGGCTCTGATACCACTGTTGGGTCCGCAGCATAGAAAACAAAAAAATTCCTATGGTGTGAACTACACGCCAAGATCTATCTACTAGGTACAAAGCAACGGGTGGACATACATCCAACGAGAACTTACCCTCGAAGACAACGAGTTTTGTTAACGAGTAGGAACTCGTGGTTGATGTAGTCGTACACTTACCGATCTCAAGATCGTGAGGAAGTCCGAGCGCCGCAACTCAGCAGCGCATCCGCACTCGCACACACGTTCAAGCCACCGGACAACCTCCACCTCCTCGCTCTAGCGATCCAGCGGAAGCAGCAACTCCTTCCAGACGAAATGCCACCGGGAACATGTATCTCGCTAATCCGAGACCATGGGGGAATAATTCTAGAGGGGGAGAGAGATCCTTCACAAGGAGGTGTGAGGAGGAAGGAGGGAATGGGTGGCCTTTTATAGGAGGAGGGGGGTGCCCCCTCTCTCCATGGCCGGCGCATGGGGGGTGACCCCTCACCTCCCCCATTCATGTGGTGGTAACCCCTCCACATTAAAATGCCTCTTCACATTCCCTTTTAAAGTCTCCACTTTAAATGCATTAAATTTCTCCAAATTTAATGCTCTCTCATTTAATAAAACTATTTTTATTAAATTTATTCAGAATTTCGTTAATTACTTTAATTAACAAACATTCACATATAGCCCCTTGCAATATTTCAATATCACATGCAGAACCACTTTCTGCAATTTCACCCGAAACAATTTCTGGTTTCTATTGAAACAATTCCTGTGCTTTGCAATTCTTTCGTCTGAAACATATGTGCTCAAAAATGCTATCCGGCAACTTTTAAGTGTGCCACCCTACGGTTCGCGAATAATGCAGACATGATCGAGACCCTTCTCCGATCAATAATCAGCAGCGGGACCTAGAGATCCGTACTGACTCCTACACATTCAACGATGACTTCTGTGATCGTGAGAACCTTTAACGCTTGTAACTAAATCCCTTTGTCTCTCGATATATTACATGTCCGAGATTCGATCATCGGTATCTCCATACCTAGTTTGATCTCGTTACCGACATGCACTCTTTTCTTGTTCCCGTGATATAACATTCTAGTGATCACATCACTTGCTTGCAAGCTATCTTAATGTGATATAACCGAGAGGGCCCAGAGTATATCTATCCGTCATCTAGATTGACAAATTCCACTCTTGATCGATGAGCCTCAACATAACACCTTCGTAGTACTGAACCCATCTTTATAGTCACCCTGTTACGGTGTGACGTTTGATGTTATCAAGATACTCTTCCGATGTTAGCAATTAACATGATCTCATGGTCTAAGGATAAAGATTACTTCGTATGATGTTATAGCAATATAAACATAATGACTTGATCGTAATGCTATACTTCGGATGAATGTTCATCACATCATTCCACCAATGGTGTGACCTTGTTATTAACAACATCCAATGTCCATGATCAGGAAACCTTGATCATCTTGTTAATCAACAAGCTAGTCTATAAGAGAGGCATAACTAGGAACCCTTTTTGTTTATTAAACACACATGTATTGATGTTTCCGATCAATACAATTCTAGCATGTAAAATAAAGATCTATCATATATAAGGAATATATAATAACAACTTTATTATTGCCTCTCAGGGCATATTTCCTTCACCTTGGGCATCCCCAAGCTTTGACGCTTGTACCTCTTGAATATTTCTTGGGGTGAAACGGGGTGGAATCCCCAAGCTTGAGCTTTAGTCAATTCTTCATCTCATTACATCATTCCTTCCATACACCTGAAAGTTTCTTCATACAAAACTTCATACAACCTTATTAGCAACATTAGTGCACTCAAGATAATAAGTCTTTAGGTTCAGTTTCAACACCAATAAAACTTCCATTAAGACACAAGTTACTGTAGAACTTCCCTCAAAAAGGTCAATTCCCTAAAATAACTCAAAACGGAACCAACAAGAAGCAAATATAAATAATGGCAGAAATCTGTCAAAACAGACCAACAGGTAAAAACCAATTTTTTAGAAGACCTTCTGTTTCTCAAATCAAAAAGTGTTGAACTAACGAAACTTAGATAACAACCTGGGACAGAAGCACGAAAATTCACGCCTGAAAAACACGTACAAAGATTTTATACGAATTTTTACGGTAAAGCACAGAAATCTGTTTCGGGACAACAACTTTCCCAATCATTACTTCTCTCTCATTAGAGGTTACTCTTGGCACAAAAAACAAATAAAAAGGATAAGGAGCGGTTATTACTGAATTAATAACTTCCAAGACTCATCTAAAACTTTTGGGTTGTCTCCCAATAAGTACTTTTCTTTAACGCCTTTAAGTTAGGCATAAGAAGCAAGAAAGTGTTCTCAAATGAAGAAGCATTAAGAGCAAATTTTGTTTTCATAGGAGAGGCAAAAGAAATCTTCTCTCTCTTCTTAGGGAAGTGTTATATACCTTTCTTGAGTGGGAGTTGATATTTAATGTTGCCTTCTTTCATATTAATAATGGCACCAACAGTTCTAAGAAAAGGTCTTCCCAAAGTAATATCACAAGAAGCATTGCATTCAACATCCAAAACATAGAAATCAACGGGGACATAGGCATTTTTAACCATAATAAGAACATCATTAATACTCCCCATGAGTTTCTTTTTAGCATTATCATCAAGTGGGACATTCAAATAACAATCTTCCAATGGTGGCAAATCAAGCATATCACAAATCCTTCTAGGCATAATAGAAACACTACTATCAAGATCACATAAAGCTTTGAAATCAAAATCATTCACTTTCATATTAATGATGGGTTCCCAACCATCTTCTTGTTTTATAGGAATAGAAGATTTATGTTTCATCTTTTCTTCTTTAATTTTTATGAGAGCATCAGTAATGTGTTTTGTAAAGGCCATATTCATAGAACTAGCATTAGGACTTTTAGCAAGCTTTTGTCGGAACTTAATAACTTCAGAGATATTACAACCATCAAGATCAAAATCATAATTATCATCTAAAGTAGTAGAGCTATTACTAGCCTCAACACTAGTGGTAGTGATAGTAGAAACACTAATGTTTCTAGCAATTTCATGTTCTCTTTCCCACTTAGCATGCAATTCAGCTAATAGTCTAATATTTTCATCAATTCTAACTTGTATGACATTAGTAGCAGCAAAGGGATTATCAATAGTTTCAGTTAGCAGCCATTTTATTAATCAAAGAGGATTGTGCTTCAGACAAATATGATATATTTCTTTCAGCATTAGAAAGTATCAATTGCAAACTAGGAATTTCCCTATTTAAACTCTCAAGTTGATGACTAATATTCTTCAAAATGGTAGATTGTTCCTCCATAGTTTTAGTAAATAATTTATTTTGTTCATATTGCATTTGCATGAAGTTTTTAGTGGCTCTTTCAACTTCTAAAATTCTTCCTTCACTAGGTATTCCTGGTTTGCCATTATAACCATAAGCATTGTTGCCAAAATAATTATTTCTTATAAAGTTCACATCAACTTGCTCTTCTTGAGCAACCAAAGAGGATAAGGGAACATGATTTGGATCAATATGAGCCTTCCCATTAACAAGCATAGACATAATAACATCAATTTTATCACTCAAGGAAGAGGTTTCTTCAACATAATTTATCGTCTTACCTTGTCGAGCTCTCTCAGTGTGCCATTCAGAATAGTTAACCATCATATTATCCAGGAGTTTTGTTGCAGCACCCAAAGTAATGGTCATAAAGGTACCTCCAACAGCAGAATCCAATAAATTTCTTGAAGAATAGTTCAATCCTGCATATTTTTTTGGATAATCATCCAAGCAGTCAGTCCATGAGTGGGAAAATTCTTTACCAAAGATTTCATTCTTTCATAAGCTTGAGCAACATGTTCATTATCAGATTGTTTAAACTTCATTATTTCACTTCTCATAGATATAATCTTAGCAGGAGGATAGTATTTTCGAATGAAAGCATCTTTGCATTTAGTCCAAGAATCAATACTATTCCTAGTTAAGGAATTCAACCATTCTTTAGCTTTTCCTCTCAAAGAGAAAGGAAACAATTTAAGCTTAATGATATCTCCATCTATATCCCTATGCTTTTGCATCTCACAAAGTTCAACAAAGTTATTTAGATGAGCAACAGCATCTTCATTACCAATACTAGAAAATTGTTCTCTCATAACAAGATTGAGTAAAGCAGGTTTTATTTCAAAGAAAGTAGCTTCAGGAACAGGTGGAGCAATAGGTGTGCTCATGAAATCATTGTTGTTGGTGCTAGTGAAGTCACACAACTTAGTATTTTCAAGAGTAGTCATTTTTTGTGTTTTTAATAAAGAAAGCAAACTTGTAAAACTAATTGTTTGTGTGTTTTTGATAAAGAAACAAGCAAACAAAGCAAAAGTAAACTAAGAAAAACAAAAATAACAAAGTAAAGAGATTGGTTATGAGGGACTCCCCTTGTGAAGATGTCCTTGACTCCCCGGCAACGGCGCCATAAAAAGTATCTTTGATGGCGCGTGGTTGACGTGGGAGCTTCTTCTTCATACCCCGGCAACGCCGCTAGAAAAAGTGCTTGATGGCCCAAAATATATCGAGCTCATTGGGGAACCCCAAGAGGAAGGTATGATGAGCACAACAACAAGTTTTCCCTCAGTTATGAAACCAAGGTTATCAATCCAGTAGGGGCAAGGAAACACCTCCAAGGTGTTCCTAGCTGAACTTTGGTAGGGCGCACTACCGGTGCCAGCAGCAACGTGAAAACCTGCACAACACAACCACAGAACTCTGCCCCCAACTTACAGTGAGGTTGTCAATCTCACCGGTTTTGCTGAAACAAATGATTAAACGTATTGTGTGGAAGAAAGTAATAGTTTGCAGAAAGTAAACAGAAAGCAATAAACAGTTGATTGAAGATTGATGATAAAAGAAAGACCGGGGTCCATAGTTCACTAGTGGTGGCTCTCCTTAAGATAGATGACATGTTGGGTGAACAAATTACAGCAGGGCAATTGACAAACATGGAGAAAGGAATCATGCATATACTACTCATCTTGACTCCTTTGAGACTTGATTGGGCATTACAACATTATACATAGACCGTAATCCAACTACATCTATGACTAATAATCCACCTTCAGGTTATCATCCGAACCCCCTCTAGTATTAAGTTGCAAGCAACAGATAATTGCATTACGCATTGCGTGTAAAGTAAACAATACGATTGTTCTATGAACAAAGGATTGCTGTTTTCTCCCTAGTAGCAACAACACATCTAGTACCTTAGAGATTTCTGTCACTTCCCCAGATCACTAGAGGCATGAACCCACTATCGAGCATAAATACTAACTCTTGGAGTTGCTAGCATCTACTTGGCCAAGATAGCTACTAACAACGGAAAGCATGCAAGATCACAAATAACAAAGACATGATAGAATCAATAATCAATCTGAAATAGCATCTCAATATCCATCGGATCCTCACAAACACAACATGTAGGAATTCCAAATAGATGATCTTGATCATGAACGGATCTCACAAGATCTAAACATGATAGCACAAAGGAGGAGAACCAACCATCTAGCTACTGCATGGACCCATAGTCCAAGGATGAACTACTCACGCATCACACCGGAGGCTTGCATGATGATGAAGAAGGCCTCCAGGGTGAATTCTCCCCTTCGGCAGGGTGTCGGGAAGAGCTTCAGATCCCTCCCGGTCTAGGGATGGAGATGACGGTGGCTACAGACTCTTTCGTGGAATTTTGATCGGGTACTTAGGGTTTCTGTATATCAGAGGCATCTTATAGGCGAAAGGGGAGGCCGAGGGGGTGCCGGAGGCGGCCAGACCACCCCCTAGCACGGGCCAGGCTGGGCCACACGGCCAGGTGGTGTGGCGTACCCTGGCTCCTCTCTGTCTCGTATTCTGGCTCCGTGTGTCCCTCGGTGAAAAACTAACTTTGGCTTTTGTCCCGTCCAATTACGAGAATATTTATTTTTTGACTTTCCTGGAACCAAAAACAGCAGAAAACAGGCAGGTGCCACTATGGCTCTTGTTAATAGGTTAGTCCAAGAAAGTGTATAGAAAGTACTCCAAAGTTGGTACAAAACATAAGAAAGTAGATAAAAACAAGCATGGAACATCAAAAATTATGGATACGTTAGCAACGTATCATTATCATGATGGCTTGCATTATGGAAGTGTCCCCCCTCTCGTTAGATATCTATGTATCCCTTGGAGTGAGTTGCCATTATGGAATATTAATGAGAAGTTCTATCATTTACTCTTTTGCGTATCTTATATTAGTTTTCAGTTCATGGTTATATGATTGATCTTGCCGTTAGTATTGGTATCACTTTGGGATCATTGAGTTAATTAAGTTGGTTTTGGCAGACCTGGCTCGGTCAGTAGCAACACCTTTTGAGAATTCAATGAAAAAGATAAAAGTACTCTTAAAGAAATATAATTTGATCATCTTTCTTTCTTGATTTGCTCATAAGTTTAGTATTCTCTAGTTAAGATATTTTGTGCTTCCAAGGAAGATTGCATGCTTGTTTTTATCACTTGTATGATTGTTTGTTTCCTTCAACTCTTATGCTTGTTACCCTGATGATCGGCTCAACGCGTCGATTTCGTTGGGGAACCCCAAGAGGAAGGTATGATGAGCACAACAGCAAGTTTTCCCTCAGTTATGAAACCAAGGTTATCGAACCAGTAGGAGCAAGGAAACGCCTCCAAGGTGTTGTTGCCAACTTGGAATCCTGCACAACACAACCACATAACTTTGCCCCCAACTGACAGTGAGGTTGTCAATCTCATCGGTTTTGCTGAAAAAACAAAGGATTAAATGTATTGTGTGGAAGAAAGTAAAAGCTTGCAGAAAGTAAACAGAAAACAGTAAATAGTTGTAGATTGATGGTAAAAGAAAGGATCAGGGTCCATAGTTCACTAGTGGTGGTTCTCCTTAAGATAGATGACATGTTGGGTGAACAAATTACAGCGGGGCAATTGACAAACATCGAGAAAGCATACATACATATACTAATCATCTTGACTCCTATGAGATTTGATTGGGCATTACAATATTATACATAGACTGTAATCCAACTGCATCTATGACTAATAATCCACCTTCAAGTTATCAATCCGAACCCCCTCCAGTATTAAGTTGCAAGTAACAGATAATTGCATTACGCATTGCGTGTAAAATAAACAATACGATTGTTCTATGAACAAAGGATTGTTGTTTTCTCCCTAGTAGCAACAACACATCTAGTACCTTAGAGATTTCTGTCACTTCCCCAGATTAGTAGAAGCATGAACCCACTATCGAGCATAAATACTCCCTCTTGGAGTTGCTAGCATCTACTCGGCCAAGGTATCTACTAACAATGAAGAGCATACAAGATCACAAATAACAAGACATGATAGAATCAATAATCAATCTGAAATAGCATCTCAATATCCATCGGATCCCCGCAAACACAACATGTAGATTACGAATAGATGATCTTGATCATGAACGGAGCTCACAAGATCTAAACATGATAGCACAAAGGAGAAGAACCAACCATCCAGCTACTACATGGACCCATAGACCAAGGATGAACTACTCACGCATCACACCGGAGTCTTGCATGATGATGAAGAAGGCCTCTAGGGTGAGCTAAGAAAGAGGTAACAACTATAGAAAGACTTAATTTTTTGTGTTTTTAATAAAGAAAGCAAACTAGTAAAACTATTTTTTTGTGTTTTTGATAAAGAAACAAGCAAACAAAGCAAAAATAAACTAAGCAAAACAAAAATAACAAAGTAAAGAGATTGGTTATGAGGACTCCCCTTGTGAAGATGTCCTTGACTCCCCGGCAACGGCACCAGAAAAAGGCTTGATGATCGGCTCAACACGTCGATCTCGTTGGGGAACCCCAAGAGGAAGGTATGATGAGCACAGCAGCAAGTTTTCCCTCAGTTATGAAACCAATGTTATCGAACTAGTAGGAGCAAGGAAACACCTCCAAGGTGTTGTTGCCAACTTGTAATCCTGCACAACACAACCATAGAACTTTGCCCCAACTTACAGTGAGGTTGTCAATCTCACCGGTTTTGCTGAAAACAAAGGATTAAACGTATTGTGTGGAAGAAAGTAAAAGCTTGCAGAAAGTAAACAGAAAACAGTAAACAATTGTAGATTGATGGTAAAAGAAAGGACTGGGGTCCATAGTTCACTAGTGGTGGTTCTCCTTAAGATAGATGACATGTTGGGTGAACAAATTACAACGGGGAAATTTACAAACATCGAGAAAGCATACATGCATATACTAATCATCTTGACTCCTATGAGATTTGATTGGGCATTACAACATTATACATAGACCGTAATCCAACTGCATCTATGACTAATAATCCACCTTTAGTTTATCAATCTGAACCCCCTCCAGTATTAAGTTGCAAGCAACAGATAATTGCATTACGCATTGCATGTAAAGTAAACAATACGATTGTTTTATGAACAAAGGATTGTTGTTTTCTCCCTAGTAGCAACAACACATCTAGTACCTTAGAGATTTCTGTCACTTCCCCAGATTACTAGAGGCATGAACCCACTATCAAGCATAAATACTCCCTCTTGGAGTTGCTAGCATCAACTCGGCCAAGATATCTACTAACAACGGAGAGCGTGCAAGATCACAAATAAGAAAGACATGATAGAATCAATAATCAATCTGAAATAGCATCTCAATATCCATCGAATCCCCGCAAACACAACATGTAGATTACAAATAGATGATCTTGATCATGAAAGGAGCTCACAAGCTCTAAACATGAGAGCACAAAGGAGAATAACCAACCATCTAGCTACTACATGGACCCATAGTCCAAGGATGAACTACTCACGCATCACATCGGAGGCTTGCATGGTGATGAAGAAGGCCTCCAGGGTGAATTCTCCCCTCCGACAGGGTGCCGAGAAGAGCTTTAGATCCCTCCCGATCTAGGGATGGACATGACGGCGGCTACAGACTCTTTCGTGGAATTTTGATCGGGTCCTTAGGGTTTCTGTATCGGAGGCATCTTATAGGTGAAAGGGGAGGCCGAGGGGGTGCCCTAGGTGGCCGCGCCAACCCCTAGCGCGGTCCAGGACTGGCCGCGCAGCCAAGAGGTGTGGGAGGCCCCTGGCCCCTCTCCGTCTCGTATTCTGGCTCCATGTCCCCCTCGGTGAAATACTGACTTTGGCTTTTGTCCCGTCCAATTCCGAGAATATTCATTTTCTAACTTTCTTGGAACCAAAAATAGCAGAAAACAAGCAACTGGCACTGTGGCATCTTGTTAATAGGTTAGTCCAAGAAAGTGTGTAAAAAGTACTCCAAAGTGTGGACAAAACATAAGAAACTAGATAAAAACCAAGCATGGAACATAAAAAATTATAGATACGTTTGCAACATATTATACCCAGCCTTGCTAGCCAAAAACCTGTACTGAGAGGGAATGCTTCTCGTGCATCCAATCCTTAAACCAAAACCTATGTCATTTGTGTCCACCTAATCTACCTATTAGCATTCTTGTTATTCTTATGTTTTGATTAGCATTATTGCTATTCCAAGTAAATTCATGTTTTATCTACCTTCCGAATTAAACTTGTTATGTGAAAATTAGTGATTAAAGCTCTCACGAACTTGATGGCACACTTTACTTTCTTGCGCTTAATAAACTTGAACCATTGTGCCCATCTATGGTGCGTATATGCTTGCGCTTTGTAAGTTGTTAATTAGCAGAACCATGCTGTCATGGGGAACGCTTTCAACATTGCACCTGTACTTTGTACCTAGTTGATATCATGCTCTTTTGTCTATGGATGTTGTCGGTGTGAAATAAAAGGGGAGCTTGTAATTCCATGGAGTTATGTATGTGTGTTAGAGAAACGCCTGGGCCGCCAGTCTAATCCATGCCTAATCATGGTGGATACCTGCAGTGTAACCATAATGAGCAATCTATGAAGCATTCTTCTTATAAAAAAGAGATAGAGATTGAGAAAAAAAAGAAACAAAGATGAGAAAATAGGAAAGAGAGAAAAAAACACCATTTTCCCATGGTAAATAAGAAGATTGCTGAGATGCTTGTTGTGTGCTTTCCTTGTCATTTTGATATGGGGATTCTTCCGTATCATCGGGCAAGGGGTACCCCGTTGGCGGTTCTCTATGATACACGCATACTTACTATGACAAGAACTTACTAGTGACTAAACTTGAGTAGCATGAGGAGCGACCCTCGTATTCAAGGGACATGAGATTTTCAACTTGCAACTTGTCAAGCATATCCTCATGTTTGATCACTTTAACCTTAATCACCTAAAGATGCCTATGATAGGGGCAATGAGAGATGAAAGCTAATAAGTATCATAATTTTTGGAAGCTCTTTATGAAACTTGAAATCCATGCTTCCCTCTGCGAAGGGCCTTTCTTTTACTTTTTAGTTGAGTCAGTAAACCTTTTCCCTTCTATCTCAGCAAGTATTTTGAGTTTTTGTGTTTCATTCATTCATATGATGATTTATTCAATCATGTTTCTTATGTTCCTTGTTTTGCACATTGCTCTTATCTTAAGTGTTTACTACTTTGAAAGCTATCATTGAAAACTAATTATGTGTGAACTCCAACAAATTTTCAACTATTCTTCGACCAAGAGCTAAGTTTGCCATTACCAATTATGATTTATTTTATGTATCTATACTGTGTTTCCTTTACTTATTGCAAGTTAAGTTATATAATAGTGAGTTGTCTTCTATTATGATTTGTGCATTGATAAATGTGGTGCTTCTTGTCTGTATTCTTTTATCGACTCTTCACTCCATAAACCTGAGGTCATGTTTATTGAGCTCAGTTTTCACTTGGGGACAAGCGAAGTCTAAGCTTGGGGGGAGTTGATACGTCCATTTTGCATCACTATTTTATATCATAATTTACTGTTATTCATTGATAGATTTCATATTAAGAGATGATACTTATGTTATTTCATATGTTTTTTCATGGTTGATGACTTTTCGAGCATGGACCGCTGCAGTCAGGATTCTGATGGAAAAGGTGCTGTTTGGAGGCAAAATTCGCGAAGATCAGAAAATCCGGGAAAATAGATGGAAAATTCTATTTTTCCAGAAGACGAAGATTGCTAGAAGGGGGACTGGAGATGGGCCACAAGGGGACCACACCACCCCCTAGCGTGGGAAGCCCTAGGCCGTGCCAGCGGGTGGTGTGGCCACCCTGGCCCACGCTAGGCTCTCCCCTCTGGCGTATATTATCTCCACAGAACCCTAATACCTGGAGAGCGACCACAAAAAGATTTCGCTGCCTCTGCGGGGTGGAAAACACCAAGAGAGAAAGATCTCTCTGGCAGACAGAATTCTGCATGGGGAATTCCTTCCCGGAGAGGGGAGATCGTCGCCATCAACACCACCATCAAGCTGGACTTCATCGGGATCATCATCACCAGCATCACCACCATCATTTCCACCAGCACCATCATCACCACTTCATACCGCTGTAACAATTGGGTTGAATCTTGCATAGTTCTTAGGGGGAAACTTTCCTGGTGTTGATTACTCCTTGTAGTTGATGCTATTGAGTGAACCATTGAATTATCGTTTATGTTCAGATTGTTACATATCATTATATCATCTCTGATCTTGATCCATATGATGTCTTGTGAGTAGTTAGTTTTGTTATAGAGGACATGGGAGAAGTCATGTTGTTAGTAGTGGAATTGTGTTGAGAAAGATTCAATGGTTTGATATTTAAGTTGTGGTGTATTTCTTCTAGTGGTATCATGTGAATGTCGAGTACATAACACTTCACCTATATGGGCCTAGGGGAATGCATTGTGTATTTGGCTACTAATCGTAGGGGTTGCCGGAGTGACAGAAACCTAAACCCCCGTTAGGAAACCTTTGCACAAGGGATGTCAGGGTCTTAGAGTTTAAAGTTGTGGTTAGGTTTCTACTTTAATTACTTTCTTGTACTTGTGGATGCTTGCAAGGGGTATAATCACAATTATGTATTAGTCCTAGGAAGGTCGATACATTAGCATAGGTTCACCCACACAACACTTGGAAAACTAAAGAAGATTACTCAACTATATGAAGCGAAATCACTTGCGATATTCCCGTGTGTCCTCGAGAACGTTTGGTCATCTTAAGTAATACAACCGGCTTGTCCTTTGCTAAAGAAAAGATTGGGACACTTGCTGCATTTATTATTATTTTCTTTTATTTACTCGTACTTTACTTACTTGCATTATAAAAAACCCCTAAAAATCCGTTTGTTAAGTATTTATAGAGAATTCCTGCTCCAAGCCACTCGTCAACACCTTCTGCTACTCGTTGGGTTCTACACTCTTTCTTATCGAAAATACTACGATACACCCCCTATACTTGTGGGTCATCACCAACCAGAGAGTAGTTTAGAGTAGTATCATGAAGAGAAGATATTTATATGAGAGTGTTCACTAGCGAAAGTATGATCCCTAGGCCTTGTTTCTAAACATTGAAACACCGTTTGCAACTAGATGTGTTACATGTTTGTTTGCTTCCATCTTTTTGCCTTCAGTCTTTTCCTCCCGTCAAGCTCTTTTCTGGCACCGTTGTCTTATATCCATACCACTTGTATTTCACTATCTCTTCACCGAACTAGTGCACCTATACACATGACAAGTATATTGGGTGTGTTGGGGACACAAGAGACTTCTTGTATTTTGGTTGCAGGATTGCTTGAGAGGGATACCTTTGACCACTTCCTCCCTGAGTTCGATAAACCTTGGGTGATCCACTTAAGGGAAACTTGCTGATGTTCTACAAACCTCTGCACTTGGAGGCCTAACAACTATCTACAAGAATAGAAGTGCGTAGACATCAAGCTATTTTCTAGCGTTGTTGCAGGGGAGGTAAGGTAAAAGGTACTCACATCTTCTGGCTCCTAAGCTATCTCCTAGTATTGTTGCTGGTGTGTGAGTGCTCGAAATTATTTCCTTTAGATTCTGCAATTATATCTTTTTGTTTCTTGTTTTTGTTTTCACTAGTTAGGCTTAATGGAAAACAACAAAAAAATTAGAGAGCTTTTTAGTATTTTTCCTAAGATAGAACATGAATGGTCTGAAAAGAAAATGAAAAAACCCATGGAACTTTCTCTGCATGCTAATAGCAATGTTATTAGTATGATTTTTTTGAATACCTTTGTTACTAATGCTATGGAAACGTCTAAGCTTGGGGAAGTTAGTTTTTATGAAAATGATCTTTTTAGTTCCCCAGCTTTAAAGAACAAAATTTTCTCTGATGATACTTTATCTCCCATATGTGGTAATTCTAATGATATTTGTGATATTTTAAATCCACATACTAAAAGTATCCCTTTTAAAATACCTATAAAAATTGTTGAACATGTTATGAATAACTGTTATTTTGGAGATGGAACTGTCCATCCTGGTGATCATTTACTCTTTATACATGAATTATGCGGGTTGTTCAAGTGTGCAGGTATTTCAATGAACCAAGTTAAGAGGAAGCTATTCTCTTTATCACTTAAAGGTAAATCAAGGGAGTGGTATGAGCTACTAGACGATCCTCATCTTTCGGAGTGGAAGGAACTTGAATCTCTCTTTTACTCTAAGTTTTATCCTCCTCGTGAAGTTCATAAAGATAGGAATTACATTTATAATTTTCATCCTCATGATGGAGAAAGTATTGCCCAAGCATGGGGGAGATTGAAGTCACTAATGCTAAAATGTCCCATTCATGAGCTCCCCAGTAATATTGTTATTAATAATTTTTATGCAAGGCTTTCAGGACATTACAATGACTATCTAGATACCTGTTTAGAGGGATCCTTCACAAGTAAGGAGGTCAAATCTAAGTGTGATCTTCTTGAAATAATTCAAAGCAATACCGAAGATTGGGATAACGACAAAGGTAAAGAACCAGGTATAAACTATGAGTATGATTGCATTAAGTCTTTCGCTGAAACTGCTGATTTTCAAGAGCTTAGTGCTAAATATGGTCTTGATCCTCAAATTCTTGTTGATTGTTGTAGAGCCTTTGATTCTCATATTAATGCTCCTAAAGAAAAATGGGACATGTATCATGAGCCTTTTAAAGACACTTGCATGGAAAATGAAATTGTTATTAATGATAGCAATAAACATGCTCAAACCTCCGAAAGTACTACTTCTTATAAGCATGTTAATTTTTGTGGAATACATAGATCTTGTGAGAATAATCAAATTGAAGAATAATATTGTATCACCCATAGGAATGAAAAAACTAGAAAGTGGTATAAGGCTCTAAATGATCTTGGTAAAAAAGTTTGTTCCCTCTATCCTTTTATTTGTGAACTTTGCTTTGAAGTGGGTCATTTCATTTTTCAATGCTCGGGCCATAATAATAGCCCTTCTAATCCAATGAGTACTGCAAGTTTGTATTGTGATGACATGATCACTCCTAATCAGCATGATGAACTTAACTTATTTTTGGGGCGTGAAGAGTTATCAAGAAAAACTTTTTTGGTAGATATGAGTGATTTTGGTATGAATAGCGTCCTGCATGGTTGTCATCTTTATTGTGTTGATAATTTCCACACAAATACTTACATGCAAAATATTATAAAATATGATATTTTACGAAAATATGACAGGACTAATATGTGTCTTGATCTTATTAATGAAAAGAAGGAATCCTCCAAAGTTTCTTCTATTGTCTCTAACAATAAACCAGGGTATATGGACAAGCTTCCTTTCAAGCCTCTCCCTCCTAAAGACAAGAATAAAAAGAAGAAGAGGCGGAGTAAAAGGAGAGAGGAAATGGTATTTTCCCCTAAGCATATTGCTCCTATTATATTTTTTGATGAGTCTGAACTCGATGATGTCCCTATGCCTATTACCTATAGTAGTGATCATGATAGGGAAAAGAACACTACTTTTGATATTGAAAATCTCTTCGCTACCAATTTAGAAAATGATGATATTAATAATTGCTGTACTATTAGTGATATCCATGTTCCTTCCAATGATGATATGTTTACAAATGAACACACTTTGGAAGATAACTGTTCTATTGCTTATGATAATACTATACCTCCAATATATGATGACTGCAATGATGAATATGATATTTTCAGTCCACCTACTATTGAGGAGAAAATTAATTATGATTACAATATGCCTCCTATATTTAATGATTATGGTGATGAGAAAATAATGATAGCTATTTTGTTGAATTTGCTCCCACTACAATTAATAAGAACGACTATGTTTATGTGGGGAGTATTAATTCTTTTATGCATGTGGCTCATGATAAGAATGTTTTATGTGATAGTTATATTGTTAATTTTATTCATGATGCTACTGAAAGTTATTATGAGAGAGGTAAACATGGTTTTATGTATCTCAACAATATTAAGTTTCCCCTCTTTATGTTGAAAATTTTGGAGTTGCACTTGTTTTGCTTTCCTATGCATGTTGCTTTGTGCTTTCATGACTTGTTTTTTTACAAGATTCATATGCATAGGAAGTGGGTTAGACTTAAATGTGCTTTGAATTTGCTTCTTGATGCTCTCTTTTACTTCAATTCATATTTCTTATGTGAGCATCTTCTAAAACTATCATGCCTAATTTAAAGGCGTTAAAGAAAAGTACTTCTTGGGAGATAACCCAATAGTTTTCTTGAGTCTTTGAAGTTATTACTTTTGTAATAACCTCTCCTTATCCTTTCTTTATTTGATTTTTGTGCCAAGAATAACCTCAAATGAGAGGGAAGTAAGATTTGGGGAAGTGTTGTCCCAAAACAGATTTTTGTGCTTCACTTTAAAAATTCGTGAACAATCTCTGTATGTCAGATTGAGCTGTAATTTCTGAATAAGTCCCCCAGGTCGTTAGATAACTTTCATTGGTTCAACACTTTTCGATTCGAGCAACAGAAGGTCTTCGAAAAAATCGGTTTTCACCTGGTGGTCTGTTTTGACAGATTTCTGCCATTATTTGCATTTGCCTCTTTATCGGTTTCTTTTTAGGTTCTTTTTGGTGAATTGAGATTTTTGAGGAAATTGCTAAAGTATCTTGTGTTTTTAATGAAAGTTTTGTTGTTTTAAAACTAAAACCCAAAGGTTTATTATCTTTTGAATGCACTAATGTTGGTAATGAAGATTGTATGAAGTTTCGTATGAAGGAAATTTTCAGGTGTAGGAAAAAAATAATGTAATGAGATGAAGAATGGACAAAAGATCAAGCTTGGGGATGCCACCTCATGTCACCCCAAGAAATATTCAAGAGGTACAAGCGTCAAATCTTGGGGATGCCCAAGACATCCCCTTCTTCATCAATAAAAATCTCAGGTCTTTCTAGACACTTTGTTTTTTTGTTTCATGCACTATTGTGTTGTTCTTGGAGCGTCTTTGTTTTTGTTTTTAGTTGTCATTTGCTTAGTTTGCTTGAATAAATTGGTTGGACCCCCTCATTCATACATTAGTTTTCAAATAAGATTGATTTGGATTGGAAAAGAGTACGAAAAGTTCATGCTTAAGTGTTAAAAAGGAGCTTGTTTTTTACCGTGGCTTGTGCTTTGTCATGTCATGCTTGATACGCTTAGTGATTTTTGCTGTAGTGATGACCCACAAGTATAGGGGGTGTATCGCAGTATTTTTGAGGTAAGTGAAACCCAATTTATTGATTCGACACAAGGGGAGCCAAAGAATATTTATAAGCCTTAACAACTAAGTTGTTAATTCAGTTGCACCTCGAAACAATCTTGCTCACAACAGTTTATCAGTAGCAACAGTTTTGTAATAGCAACAGCAAAGTAATAGTAGTCGTAAAAGTAAAGACAGTAGTAACAATTGCAGTAAACAGTAAGATTAAAGCGCGATAGGCATAGGGATGGATGGACGGGTGTTGCATGGACAAGACAATTCATATAACAATCAAGACATAGGGCATTTGCAGATAAATAAGATATAGCATCCAAGTACTAAATAATCATAGGCATATGTTCCATATATAGTCATACGTGCTCGTAATGAGAACTTGCACAACATCTTTTGTCCTGCCAGCCTGTTTGCAGCGGGGCCTCCAGGGAACTACTGGCAATTAAGGTGCTCCTTTTAATATAGCGCCGAAGCAAAGCATTAACACTCCGTGAACACATGTGATCCTCACATCAAAGCCATCCCCTCCGGTTATCCCGATTATTTTCACTTCGGGGCCTTTGGTTCCGGACAACAATATGTGTATACAACTTGCAGGTAAGATCACAAACAATACGATCATCATGAATCAATAACATGTTCGGATCTGAAATCATGGCACTTGGGACCTAGTGACAAGCATTAAGCATAACAAGTTGCAACAAAGTCAAAAAGCACTAATAATAGATACTAGGCACCATGCCCTAACAATCTGATGCCATTACATGAAACGATCTCATCCAATCCCTACCATCCCCATAGCCTATAGTGGGGGATTACTCACTCATGGATGGGGGAATTATGGATGTTTGATGGAGAAGCGATGGTGATGATGATGGCGATGATCTCCTCCAATTCCTCGTCCCGGCAAGGTGCCAGAACGGAGTTTCTGGTTCTGATTCGCAGAATCTGATGGTGGCGGCATAGCGGAACTCTTTCTGGAAAAACATCGAACCCCCTTTGGTTTTTTGGTCAAGAGGCATCTTATAGGCAAAGAGGGAGGCCAAGGGGGTGACCAAGGCGGCCACACCACCCCCAAGCATGGAATGGCCTGGCTCGCGCGGCCAGGTGGTGTGGGTCCCTCGTGGCCCTCCTCCGTCTCGTCTTCTGGCTCCGTGAATCTTCTGGTGAAATAGGATTTTCGGCATATTTTCTGGGATTTTTCGTGATAGTTGATTTTATGCACAAAAACTAGACATCAAGGTAATTCTGCTGAAAACAACGTCAGTCCATGTTAGTTGTATCCAAATCACACAAGTTTAGAGGAGAAACAATAGCAAAAGTGTTCGGGAAAGTAGATACGTTTTGGACGTATCATGTAGCATGACATGTTACAAATAATTGAGATTGCTCAATGTGCCTTGAAAGAATCATGCGTTGTTTTAGCTTATTAAAGCATAGTATTGTGGTATTCTCCTTTGATGCTTTATTTGGGCTGGCTTGGCGCATGCTCACACCATGTTAAGACTATACCAAGTCACCATAGCCTCCTCGATCATTTAGTTTTTGACTTGTAATATCACTTTGTGCTTTAATTAATGATGTTTTGTTGCTTTGCATGATTATGGCCATTACTGCTCTCTTAGTTGGTCGCTCCCAGTCTTTTGCTAGCCTCTATACCAAGTATGAGTTCCACTCATGCATCCAACTCCAAATAAAACCAAGTTATTCCAAAGAGTCCACCATACCTACCTATTAGCATTTGCTATTTCAAGTATATTCATGTTTTTATCTACCTTCCTAATTAAACTTGTTAAGTGAAAATTAGTGATTAAAGCCCTCACGAACTTGATGGCACACTTTACTTTTCTTGCCCCTAATAAACTTGAACCATGGTGTCATCTATGCTGTATATGCTTGCACTTATATGTTGGGAATTAGCAGAACCATGCTGTCATGGGGAACGCTTTCAACATTGCACTTGTACATTGTACCCAGTTGATATCATGTTCTTTTGTTTATGGATGTTGTCAGTGTGAAATGAAAGGGGAGCTTATAAGTCCATGGAGTTATGTATGTGTGTTAGAGAAACGCCTAGGCCGCTATCCTAAGCCATGCCTAATCATGGTGGAAACTTGTAGCATCACCATAGTGAGCAATCTATGAAGCATTCTTCTTATAAAAAAAGAGATAGAGATCAAGAAAAAGAAAAAAAGATGAGAAAAGAGGAAAGAGAGAAAAGGCACCATTTTCCCATGGTAAATAAGAAGATTGTTGAGATGCTCATTGTCTACTAGCCTTGTCATTTTGATTATGGGATAACTCTTGTATCATGTGCAAGGGGTACCCCGTTGGCAGTTCTCTATGATACACATGTACTTACTATGACAAGAACTTACCGGTAAGTAAAGTTGTGTAGCATGAGGAGCGGCCCTCGTATTCAAGGGACATGAGATTTCCAACTTATACTTTTTCAAGCATATACTCCATAGTTTGTTCACTTTAACCTTAATCACTTCAAGATGCTTATGATACGGGCAATGAGAGATGAAAGCTAATAAGTACCATAATTTTTGGAAGCTCTTTATGAGACTTGAATCCCTGCTTCCTTCTATGAAGGCCTTTCTTTTACTTTTATGTTGAGTCTCCATCTTATATCTTTACGCACCTATTGAGAGAGCATTGTGGCCATTCTTAGTTTAATGTGTATTGTCCCAAAACTTGTTGATTGATTCATAACTTTGATATTGCTTGTTCTTAAACTACTTGTATCTAGTCACCCTTATGAACTTTGAAGGTGTCCTATGTATTTATGTTTTTATACACTATGAGGGACAAGCTAAATACCATTATCATTATGCTTTCTATATGTGAAACAAACAAACGTCTTTTAAAGCATTGTTATTCATGAATCTTCTGGTTGTACCTTTTCATGTTATAACATAGTTGCTATGTTTTTATTGTTAGAACTATATTTTTCATGCTATGTTAAAGTATTATGGTCCCAGCTATCAATGTTCTACAAATACCTTGATCAACATTATGATGGTGCATGTCGCCTCAAAAATTATTCTTTTTTATCACTTACCTACTCGAGGACGAGCAGGAGCTAAGCTTCGGGATGTTGATACGTCGTAAACGTATCTATAATTTTTGATGTTCCATGCTTGTTTTATATCTACTTTCTTATGTTTTGTTCACACTTTGAGGTATTTTTATACATTTTCTGGAACTAACCTATTAACAAGATGCCATAGTGCCAGTTGCCTGTTTTCTACTCTTTTTGGTTTCACAAAAGCTGGAAAAGAAATATTCTCAGAATTGGACCGGACAAAAGCCAAAGTCAATATTTTACCAGAAGACTCACGGGGCCAGAAGACAAGACCGAGGAGGGCCAGGGGCTGGCCACACCACCTGGTGGCGCGGGCTAGGCCAGGCCACGCTAGGCGGTGGTGTGGGCTCCTCAGTCCTCCATCGACCTTACCCCTTTGCCTATATATGCCTCCCGGGACGAAAACCCTAAATACCAGATCAGATTTCCACGAAAAGTTCCGCGGCGCCGCCGCCACCGAAGAGGAGATTTGGGGGACAGAAGTCTCTATTCTGGCACCCTGCCGGGACGGGGAAGTGCCCTCGGAGCCATCTCCATCGATCTCCACCACCATCTCCATCGTCGTTGCTGATTTCCATGATGATGAAGGAGTAGTTCTTCCTCGAGGCTAAGGGTTCTACCGGTAGCTATGTGTTCATCCCTCTCTCTATGCATGATCATATTGTGATCATGAGATTTGTAATCAAGTAGATCTACCTTGCTACTCAAGTGCTTTAATAGATCTCTAGCTCTCCCCACGTGTGTGAAAGTGATAGCGTGCACACCATGGTGGCACTTAGGCTAGACATTACAAATACTTGTTATAAGTTATATTTGGAGTTGGATGTATCTATGAAATTGTGGTGTTTGCTGGAACCATCTAGCGCTCAAGGTGATAGTGAGGGGTTATCTAGATGGGGAAAGCAGACTTTGAGGGGTGCTGTTATAGCCCTACCATGGATTAGAGTGTCCAACCGGAGAGTAGTTCGGAGTAGTATCATGAAGAGAAGATATTTATATGAGAGTGTTCACTAGCGAAAGTATGGTCCCTAGGCCTTGTTTCTAAACATTGAAACACCGTTTGCAATTAGATCTGTTACATGTTTGTTTGCTTCCATCTTTTTTCCTTTAGTCTATTCCTCCCGTCAAGCTCTTTTCTGGCACCGTTGTCTTATATCCACACCACTTGTATTTCACTATCTCTTTGCCGAACTAGTGCACCTATACACCTGACAAGTGTACTAGGTGTGTTGGGGACACAAGAGACTTCTTGTATCTTGATTGCAGGGTTGCTTGAGAGGGATACCTTTGACCACTTCCTCCCTGAGTTCGATAAACCTTGGGTGATCCACTTAAGGGAAACTTGCTGCTGTTCTACAAACCTCTGCACTTGGAGGCCCAACAACTATCTACAAGAATAGAAGTGTGTAGACATCAGAGACTTCGTAATTCGGGATCCTATTGAAATAAGGACAAAAAGGTGCGCGCAAACACAGTGAAATACCAAAATCCCTATTCTGTTTATGGAAAAACAAAACGTAAATATGCTTCAGTTTTGGACTCATCAAACGTAAACATATTTGAAGCACCATTTATTTTGTGGCCCAATTGGTGACATGTTTATGCATTTAACCATTTGAAATGGACATCTCACATTTATTGATTCCACAATTTTCCTGGCATAACAAATGGATGTCAAAACACAATACACGAATATTAGAAGTCTACGTCGATGTAGCATCCCATCTGTCTAACATATGTAATGCTACATGGTCTAGTAATATAATTGCTACTTCCTACATATAATTGTTGCATCATAATTATATCATGCTCATGTCATCATGCCACATTGCATTTGAGCATCATATAAAACCCTTTTCATTTGGTTCTTATCCCATATGCATTATTAATTGTATTTGCCTCTTGAGATATTGTATTTGGTTCTTGATAAATGCTTGATGCCCAAGTTGAGTTGGGGGCATATCTTTTAATAACTCCACCACCTTTCTTGTCACCACCCCATAATTCCACCACCTTACTACATGTGAGCTTTGCATCTTTTTGGGGTTTTACCTCTAGCTCATGGGGTTGGGATGGACCCTCTTACTACTCCACATGCTCCCATATATGCACCATGTTGTTTTCACATTATTGGTATATGAGAGCCACATGGCCACCTTTGCATGCTTTGTGAGTGGCATCCCTCTTTCTAGCTTCCATGAGGATTGTATTGGATTATTGCTCATGTTGCAATATTATTGGGGATATTATGCACCTAGTGGAACAAACACACTAGCATGTCCCAAATTATATTCAAATATGATCATCTCTAGCTACTCCACATGGGACCTACTTTTAATTCCTTTTGCTTGACCTTTACTCCATATTTTGTAATGCACATGAATAAATGTCATGGGACTTTATTTTGTGTTCACAAGATTAAACAAGGCATTAATGAGCATGCATGCGCCATGCAAACATCACCACCATCTTATCCTTCTTTGGTTTTCTTTGGTTTTTGAGTGGATCTTCTCCTTGGGATGAGCTCTACTCCTTTTTGCTCTTACTCAACCATCTTCATCTTGACCTTTGCTTCCCTTAGCCATCATACCATCCATGCATAATCATGTGAGATCATATCCCTAAAACCATCTCTATCTCTCTCCTGCTCTTTCCATCACCTTGTGCTCAACCAAAAACCTACCTCTCCATCTCACCATCCCTTTTCACCTTTTTGCTTGATATTGCATTTGATCATGTTAAAACCCCTTAACACATCTCTCTCTCCCTTAAAACCCTAACCCTAACCACCCTACCCCACCTTAACCATCTACCCCACCACCCTTCTCTCTAGCTAGCCAAGCCATCACCCCAGCCCTAATCTACCCCCTGGCTCGACCCAACCCTTGTCATCTACTCCATGCCACCCTAACCACCCCATGTCGAAGCCACCTTTTCTCCAACCCTAGCTCCCCACCGAGTCCCCCCTCTCGGTCTCTCTTTCTCTCTCGCTGCCAAGCTGGCCCCGCCCGAACCACCCCTTCTCCTCTCTCTGGCCCGAGCCTCCTACCCTCCTGGCCCAGCTGCTCCACGTCGAGCACGTGAGGAGAGAAAGAAAAAGGTGACCGAACCACCTTTTTCCTCCCAAGCCCCACGGCAACCCCCTCTCTGGCCGTCCTTATCTGCACCCCCTCCTTCCCCTACCGTGCTGTTCCCCATCTCCCCAGGCCGCTGCGCCGATCCTCTCTTCCCTGCTACCTCTTCTCCAACCTCGGTGACCATTGTCGGCCTCCACCTCCATCTCCTCGTTACTGTGCGGCGGGCATGGCGTGCTGGTGTCGGGGAAGAACGAGGCAGCCTCTGCATCACCCCGGTGCCCGCCAGCGAGGAGGAGACGGTCCCCGCTAGCCCCTGGACGCAGACGCCGACGAAAAACCCTAGATCCGCCGGCCTCTGCACCGCCGTCGACCTGATGCTCCCCAGCCCGATCTGACTGCACCAGCAACCTCGCGGTGAGCCACGCACCCTCCCTGACACCTCCCCTTTCTCCTTGGTCGTCTGTGATCGCCGGACCACACGTCGAGCACGCTCTGTGCGCCGGCGTGCACGAGCGTCTGCTCGTCGCCGCGCCTCGCAGCAGCCTTACCTAGCCGCGCAGCCGCAACCCTCCAACATCCCCTAGCCACCGCACTGGTTCCGCCCTCTGCGCACGAGCGAGCGGTCGCGAGTTCGAGCCCCGCCGTGCCGCGCGTGCTCTGTCGTTTTCGTCAGTTAATTCACGAAGACAAATAGTAGCCGCTGCACACTTTGCAAATACCCCCCACAGCCTTTTGCCTTAACCCGCAGTCCCTGCGGACCCACCTGTCGGCCTTTGTGGCGTTTTTACAAAAGGGTACCGCAGTTTTTGATTCAGTCAACCCGCGCTCCACCCTAACCCCACCTGTCAGCCTCTGTGGCGTTTTTACAAAAAGGGACCCAGTTTTCCAGTCCCTCAACCCGCAGTCCCCCGTTGTGCTGCGTGGCAGCCACTCACCCACCCGTTGGCGTGTGGGCCTGTGAGCCCGCTGGCCCCACCTATCAGTCGCCTTGGCTAGCTTAGCTCGCGGTGCAAAAAGTTCCTGCGCGCTGTTTTCGCCAGTCAGCGTCGGTCCCACCTGTCCGTGGCTGTGGCTAAGTTTGGCTGGGTATAAAAAGTCTGCCGGTTTTCTGTTTTGAGTAAATGATTTCAGAAAATGTTTAAATTCAAATTTAAATCTGTTTTTAATAACTTTTAATTTGTAATTCCAAATAATACAAATAATATATGTTTTTGAATTAGACAAATGTGAGGATTTCAAATTTGCCATTCAAAGTATTATTTGAGCACTTTAAATTTTCGAAATTGTTTAAATGTAATAAAAATGCCTTTTCTTAATTAATTAATAACTTTAATTCTATAACTCCAAATTTGATAAATAATATGTCTAAATCGATCAGCGCGACGAGCCCGTTCTAGCTATGCATTCCATGTTCTGAATTGAAGTATGCATCATGTCATTATTAAAAATCAGAACTGTTTATGGCAATAAAACTTGACCACATAAATAATAAAATGCTTTATTCTTGTACCCCACACCTCACCATGCCATGCTACATTATTGCCATGTAAATTGTGCATCATTCATCATGGCATGTTTGTTTGCTTGTCGCATTTTAATTCATATGATTGTGCACTTTATTTATGTTGGCTCTTGTTTGTTTGGTTCTTCTTCGAATAGACGCCCAGCAGGAGAATTATCAGGAATCACAGGAGTTCTACCCAGATCCATCTCTTGCTTCAACTGAGCTACCAGGCAAGCACTACCACATGCTTGCATACATATAGTACCTATTGCCTCTATCTTATTCTTGCATCATTGAGTCGCGATTGTATTAAATTGAATCCCAATGCATAGCCTTTACTTTTAGACCCCACCGAAGCTTGTTCCTCCATCCCATGAGCCATTACTTCAGGAGTTGTTTGAGCCATGCGAGTCGTAGAACAGCATGTGTAGGGTATGTGAGTGTCTGTTGGATAACGAGGTACCTAAACAACTTGACCTGAGTAGTAATGGGATAACTAATGAAAGAGGCACCGGTGGGCAATATCTGCTATTTGGTTTTTCATGCTCACTTGTGTCCCGTAGGACCCCGAGTACTTTATTCCTGTTCCTTGACTATTCGCACTATCCACATCCGGGAGGCCGTGGACCCCCCTGAGCTAGAGCTTGATTCATTTCTATTTCTTGGGGCCACAATTAGTTTGGGGCTTTATTACTATCCGGTACTTATGCCATGCTTTACTGTTTTTAATAAGATTGTGCGTGGAGCACCTGTACTGTTTTGGATCGCACCACGTTTTCGCTGTATCGATAAGACCAGTCACGCTTTCGGGTTCCCAGTCGTTTACAGCCGTCGTCACAAACCCTGGGTCCGTTCCGGAGCCGGCCAACTTCATTGCGGGTAGCTTATTGGGGTGGCCCCCTGAAATATTTCTGAATCCTGTGATCGCTTTGTCGTGAATGCCTCGTTGGGTTTTGAGTTGGTTTTTCCGAGGTTGATCGAGTGTGTGTTGCTATTTGTGCACCCCTGCAGGGTAAATCTTTCTGAAAGCCGTGTCCGCGGTTATGGATGACTTGGAGCACAGTTTCTCGATCATAGACAAGTATAACTAAAGTACCGCTTTTAACTTGACTAAGTACCTGACTAGTAAATAGTGAAATACTCATGGAATGGTTAATAAAACTGCCAACGGAGGGGTTGTTCATCTGCTTTCTCGTTGGTAAGCGAGAAGGAGGATGGATCGGTTAACTATACTGTTATAACTGTTGTTACTAATTAACGGACATCCGTCTATCATTGGTTAGGCGGATGGTTAGCGAGTATCTATATACTTGTTAGTTATTATCTTTTGCTGCAATTGCGTCACCCCAGGTATATGTCCCCTTTAGAGGCATAAAGACTTGCTGAGTACCCCTAGGGTATCACACGATAAATTGTTTGATTCAGATGAACAGGTGTACTCGCAAGATGGATACTGGGTGGAGGAGACAGATGATGTTGGCAACGATCACTCGGTGTAGAGATTCTGAGGATGGGGATCCGCGAGATCTGTGGGTGGGATGTGTTTATTTATGTGGCATCTTATGCCGATTTGCTTCTTATCCGTACTCGGATCTTGACTTCCGCTTCCGCCTGATACTCTATTGATTGATGTATGAGGATCTATCCTAAAATATTATCTCTATCTAGGATATTTGGATCTTGCTGTATGGCGTTGCAATATATTTCTATTTCTTTTAGATGGTATGGCTCTGAGAACAGTTGTATGGTGGCTTGCATACATACTCACTTGTGTATGTAGTTGATCGCTTCGCCTGCCGACTACGTCGCTCGTTCTTGTCCCGGTGTTCTGGAAGTGGTTAGGACGGCCGACAGGTCTACCTGTGGGTGGCCCCTAGGCCCCCACCGTACTATTTTAACCACTTTCGCTCACCCAGGCATGCAACTTAGAGCGTAGTTTACCGAGGTAGTTACAGTCGACATCAACAAAAACAATAACACTTCATTCATCATAGATATCAAAGATACAAGCATCAAAGTCATGACACAATTAATCAAAATTTTGAGACAAGCATATTACACTAAGAATGACAACTATGCTCTCAAGAAAGTGCTCATAGAATAAGTGGTGACTCAACAAGGAAGTGAAAAGGTTTTGAAAAGTTTGAAAGGCTTCCAAATGCTGAAAGTATGGTACTCATTAGCTTTGAGCTCTCATTGCCCCTATCATAAGGATCTTTAAATGGTTAAGGTGAAAGTGAGGTCAAATACGAGTTATATGCTTGACATACCATAAACTGGAAATCTCATGTCCCTTGAGTACGAGGGCCGCTCCTCGTGCTACTCAACTTTAGTTACCAGTAAGTTCTTGTCATAGTAAATACATGTGTATCATAGAGAACCGCCAATGGGGTACCCCTTGCCCGATGATACGGAAGAATCCCCATATCAAAATGACAAGGAAAGCAGACAATGAGCATCTCAGCAATCTTCTTATTTACCATGGGAAAATGGTGTTTTTTTCTCTCTTTCCTCTTTTCTCATCTGTTTTTTTCTTTTTCTTAATAACTATCTCTCTCTTTTTTTATAAGAAGAATGCTTTATAGATTGCTCATTATGGTTACGCTGCAGGTTTCCACCATGATTATGCATGGATTAGACCAGCCGCCCAGGCGTTTCTCTAACACACATACATAACTCCATGGACTTACAAGCTCCCCTTTTATTTCACACCGACGACATCCGTAGACAAAAGAGCATGATATCAATGGGGTATATATTTACGAGTGTTGAAAGCGTTCCCCGTGACATCACGGTTCTGCTAATCCCCAGCCTATAATTTGCAAGCATATAACTTTCATGGACAGTCATAATAATTCAGGTTTATTAAGTGCAAGAAATAAAGTGTGCCATCAAGTTCGTGAGAGCTTTACTAACTAACTTTCTCATAATAAGCAAACATTTTATTCGGAAGAAAACAAGGCATACTGAAATATGCACGGAATAGCAAATGAATGCTAATAGTTAGGTATGGTGGACACTTTTGCCAATATTGGTTTTGGGGAGTTGGAAACACAAGTAGAGCTCATACTTAGTGCAAGTGAAGGCCAGCAATAGAAAGGGAGCGACAAGCGAGAGAGCAATAACTGTCATCATCATGCTTGCAACAAAATAGGACTAATCATGGCATGAAAGTGATTCAAGAACCCCGAGGCAAAATAATTCATCGAGGCTTAACTGATTATTGTTTCAGTCATATGCATGTGTGAGCATGTGCCAAATCGATTCAAATGAAACATTCAGATGAGGATACCACAATGTCATACCAAGTTATGAATAGAACAATGCAAGCAAACATTCATATGACATGCTACAAACCATTAGCAAGCTAGAGCTAATCATAAGAAATCAAGAACTACTAAGCATCCAAAAATAACATACACCTTACATGAACATACTAAGCATGCCCACAATGATGAGTATATGTACAAAAATGAAAACAAATATAGTTCATTACCAGCCTCTTACCACACCTCGAGCTGTCACTAATCTTCATTATTGCCCTTCACTTGTGTGGCTTGAATAATAACATGAAACCAAACTCCACTGAGGACTGCCGAACCCTGCAACGAACTTCACAAAACCAAAGAAGAACATAAAATATTTTTGGTGTTTTTGATTTTTAAAGGCAAGAACGAAAAGAAAGAACAATCAAAGCGAAATCTTTTTGGTTTTTCAAATAATTAAGACAAAGCTAAAGGAAAGAGGCAAACCAAGGAAAAAAGAAAAGGAAGCAAGCAAAGAGAAATAATGAAAATATTTTTGGTCTTTTTGTGTTTTGGAAAGAAGAAATAAAGCAAGGACGAAGACTAAAAAGAAAACGAAACATGGATATACAAAGTACCGACTGAACATGATATGTAGATGAGTGTGATGTCGGTGTACCTCCCCCCAAGCTTAGGCTTTTGGCCCAAGTGGGTATCAACCCCAATGCGGGTAGGAATTCCAAGCTGGCGGGTCATCGTAGGAATGATCGTAGTTAGGCCCTTGTGTAGAAGAAGAAGCTCCCCAATCATAGGTAGGCTGCTGGTACGAAGACTCCCCCTCATTCGAGGGCTAGACCGAATCATCTGAAGCCTCCCTTCCAATATCCTGCTCCCGCTGGGAGGGCTCCCCCAGATATGTATCGAGCTCTTCCTCGGTGAGTGACCATCCTTCCCTGGTATCAAGGTTAAACAAAATAGGCGTAAGCAAAAGAACAACATGCTCGGGCTTACCCCTTCTCCAACCAGCCTTGAGGAAGGTTATTTCATAAGATAAATCACTCAAATTAGCGCAAGAAGAAACGAATTTATGAGGTATCATGGAATTAAGGTCAAGCCTCTCTATGGGAAACTGTAGGTGTAGATGATGAGGCACTACAAACAAAAAAGCCATTAAACGAGAAGTGATGAGATCTCCAAAGATTCCACCTTTTTCGCGGTTAGCAACAAGACGAAAAGCTATCAAGGCACCCAAATTATAAGTCCTATCTTGTTTTAAAGTAGCTGAGATGAAGGCTAGATCATATGAGGATAATTTATTAGCAGTTTTCCTAGCGAGAACACACTTGGCAATAAAGTAGGCAAAGTATCGAATAGACGGGAGATGAATATTACGAATTTTAGCACTCTCCTTTGAGAAGCTGCTCCCTTGGCGAATTTCCACGTACAAGTCCATGAGTCGTGTAGGTCGCTATCTAATCTTTCCACACGAACCCCACAGTGGTACTTTAATAGCTGCACAAAAGTCATCAAAAGGGAGATCGACAACTACATTGTAAATTTTGTAGTGGACCATGGGGTTAGGCAAAGAGCAACTAAATCGGAAATCATGTACCACAAACATAGTTAGTTTCACATATTGGGTAGGTTCATCTCCCACAAAATGCTCCAATCCTGCATTAGTAATCAAAGTATGGAAATCTTGAGAAATCCCTACAGCCCTCATGAATTCGGGGCATGGATAGGCAGATGGAAAGACTTCCTCCTCACGGTGAACCTTCATAACTGCAGGCACCCTCAATTCATGTTGGTTGAGTTGGTGTTCATTCATCTTATTTTTTCTGAAAAAATTTTAGACAACCATCATACAAGTGATTGCAAAGTGAATACATAATGAAAGGAACTACTCATAGGGCTTGTAAGAGGCCTAAACATGCATCAAAAAAATTCTATAAGCATTGAACAAGCTCACATAACCTGTCACCTATAGTAGAAAAATACTCAAGATATAATCCACTAAACACAAATCTACTTGGACAAGCGAAGGAGTCACATACCGAAGAACAAATGCTCCAAATTTCAGCAGCAAAGATGGGCTGAGCAAGGAGATCGAAAAATCGCGAGCAAGAACAGCTAGAACGTGAGTTTGAGCAATGAACTGATGTTTTCTCGAGAGAGAGAAGAAAGTGGCAAGTGAGAGAGTGAGTGGAGGGCCAGGGGTGGCCCACACCATGGCTAGGCATGCCCCTTGGGTGGCCGCGCCACCAGGTGGTGTGCCTGCCTGGTGCCCCCCCTGGGTCACTCCAGACACTTCTCTGCCCCTTTTTTCACGTAAAAATTTAATATTAATTTTCTGGAATTTTTCGAGACACTTTATTTTTGAGCAATTTTCAGGTATTGATGAATGACTTTCTGACAGAAAGATGTTTTCGGAAAGATGCAAAAACCAAACAAAACTAAAACTTCAGAAGTTCTAAGACACTCTAATATGCAAGCAACTAGCAACAGAAAAGTAAACTAAGTGAAAGCAAAAACTAAAATGGATAAACTAAAAGTAAGCAAACACAATCATGGTGAAAACATTGTTTTTGTTCATTAAAATCCCTTTGTTAACAAGGTTGATCAGGTCTTGTTACCAAAACAATTTTATATGTAACAAAACTTTGTATTCCACTAAATGATTATGTTACCTCAACCTTGATAGCAATGGTCCCAATCATAATAGTTTCATGTTTTTCTCATGGTATGGGACAATATATCTCTCCAACTTGGATGCCCTCAATATTTTCAATTGAATTTAAGCCATAATTCCTATCAATCTTCTTGGGGAAATAGACAGTATGCTTCTTGTTATTAACATTACCTTTCCTTGATTACAATTGATAACAGCTCCTGCAGTATTAAGAAAAGGTCTCCCAAAAATAATAGACATATTGTCATCTTCAGGCATTTCAAGCACAATAAAGTCAGTTAATATCAAGCAATTATGAGCCACTTGAACATGTACATCCTCACATATACCAACAGGAATAGTAGTAGATTTATCAGCCATTTGCAAAGATATATCAGTTGGTATAGGTTTTCCAATTGAAGTCTCTTGTAGAGAGAAAAAGGCATAACACTAACTTCTACTCCCAAATCACACAAAGCAGTTCTAACATAGCTATTTTTAATCGAACATGGAATAGTTGGAATCCCTGAGTCTCCAAGCTTCTTTGGAACTTTACCATTAAAGGAATAATTAGCAAGCAAAGTAGAAATTTCCTCATTGGGGATCTTCCTTTTATTAGAGACAGTATCATTCATATACTTTGAATAAGGTGGTAATTTAATAGCATCAGTCAAAGGGATTTGCAAAAATAAAGGTTTCATCCACTCACAAACTTATTAGAGTGTTTCTCTTGCTTTGATTTGTGTTTCTTATCAGGGAAAGGCATAGATTTTTGGACCCAGGGCTCTCTTTCACTACCATGTTTTTAGCAACAAAATCTTCCTTAGTGTATTTAGTATTCTTAGTGTGTATTTTAGGTTCTTCTTCAACTTTTTCTTTATCAGGAGCATCATTTTCCTCATTACCACTTTTAGTTTCAGCATCAGAGACAAATATACTATTAGGATCTTTAGCAGGTTCAGAAGACTCTACAATAGTTTTATGTTTTTTCCTTTTCTTAGGAGAAGTACCACTATTTTCAATTTGTTGAGAATCTTGCTCAATTCTTTTAGGATGCCCCTCGGGATATAGAGGATCCTGGGTGGCAGTACCACTTCTGGTTCTCATTTCATAAGCTTGTTTTTCCTTAGAAGCATTAACTAGCAAATCTTTTTGTACCTTAATAAGCTAATCAATTTGAGTTTGAACCATTTGGAAATGTTTAACAAGCATTTTAAAATCATTAGAGGTTCTTTCCACAATATCCTTCAACTCAATAACAGCTCTAGAATTTTCCATTAGATGATTTTGCACCCTTTTATTAAAATTATTACGCTTAACAATAAAAACATCAAATTCTTCCAAGCATTGATCAGGAGGTTTAGAGTAAGGAATATCACCTTCATCAAAAAGTCGGAGAGAGTGTACCTCAATAGTGGATGAGTGGGATATTGGCTTACATAATTATTCAATAGGAGGTAAATTCTTCACATCTTCAGATTTAATACCCTTCTCCTTAAGACATTTCTTAGCTTCCTTCATCACTTCATCATTTAGTTCAATCGCTCCTCTCTTCTTTGGTGTTGGTGTTGGTGTTGGTTCAGGCACAGTTAACTCAGGTGTAGTTGTCTTAGGCATAGTTGGCTCAGGTGAAGTCCATTCATCATAATTCTTTCTTAGTTTAGCCATTAATTCCTTAGCTTCCTTGGGAGTTCTATTCCTGAAAACACAATCAACACAACTATCCAGGTATGTCCTAGATTCTTCAGTTAGTCCATTATAATATATATCAAGGAGCTCATTTTTAGGTAATGGACATCCAGCCTGTGCATGAATCAAAGCACAAAACCTTGTCCATGATTCAGGCAATATCTCTTTTTCTCCCTGTTTAAAATCAAAAAGTTCCTGCAAAATAGCATGTCTAGCACTAGGAGGGAAATATTTCTGAAGGAAGGTACTAATCAAGCAATCAAGGCTATCAATATATCCAAGAGGTAAATTATTAAACCAAGCCTTAGCTTCTCCTTTCAATTAAAAAGGGAAAATTTTAGCAACAAAGTAGGTGCACATCTTAATATCATCAGAAAAAATAGGCCACTCATGGTAGAAAGCTCAGTCATATGTGCTACAACACTTTCATTCTTAGTCCCACTAAAAGGTTCTTTCTCAACAATAGTTATGTAACATAAATCAAGAGAGAAATCATAATCCTTATCTTTAAGCCGACAATTTGGGTTATGTAGCAAACTTACCATTAGCCGACAATTTGGGTTTTATAGTACGTCTCTCAAGGAGACTCTTAATGGAACTTTTACCATGAGTATTTTTACATTCTTTAATAAATTCATCATTCATTTCTATATATCTGTCTCAATATCATAGCTCTTTATAGACTCAGGTGAAATGACAGGTGTAGTAGTATCTTCATTAGGAGTTTCAGTATTTCCAGCTATAGTTCTAGCAATCGTAGCATGTAGGAAAGGACCTAATGAACCATTCTTATCAAGCACAGTAGAAGCAACATCATAAGTATCAGAAGTTTCAGATTCAACAGAAGTAGCAGTATGTGTAGCATGTGTATGTGGTGGTGGTGTAAGGATCTTACTCATCACACATGGTGAATCAAGAGCAACAGAGATGTTCAAAATCGTACCTCTCCTTGTAGTGGGTGGTAATATAGGAACCTTTCCATCACGAGATTTACCCATGATGAATGGAGGGCAGCGAACAATAGTGATTCCAAGTGAACTTGATAAATAAAGCTATGCTCCCTAGCAACGGCGCCAGAAAATAGTCTTGATGACCCATAAGTATAGGGGGTGTATCACAATATTTTCGAGGGAAGTGAAACCCAATTTATTGATTCGACACAAGGGGAGCCAAAGAATATTTATAAGCCTTAACAACCGTGTTGTCAATTCAGCTGCACTTGGAAACAATCTTGCTCACATCAGTTTATCAGTAGCAACAGTTTTGTAATAGCAATAGCAAAGTAATAGTAGTAGTAAAAGTAAAAACAGTAGTAATAATTGCAGTAAACAGTAGGATTAAAGCGCGGTAGGCATATGGATGGACGGGTGTTGCATGGACAAGAAAATTCATATAACAATCAAGACATAGGGCATTTGCAGATAAATAAGATAAAGCATCCAAGTACTAAATAATCATAGGCATGTGTTCCATATATAGTCATACGTGCTCGCAATGAGAACTTGCACAACATTTTTTGTCCTGCCAGCTGATGTTTACGCACTTCTATTCTTGTAGACAGTTGTTGGGCCTCCAAGTGCAGAGGTTTGTAGGACAGCAGCAAGTTTTCCCTTAAGTGGATCACCCAAGGTTTATCGAACTCAGGGAGGAAGTGGTCAAAGGTATTCCCTCTCAAGCAACCCTGCAATCAAGATACAAGAAGTCTCTTGTGTCCCCAACACACCCAATACACTTGTCAGGTGTATAGGTGCACTAGTTCGGCGAAGAGATAGTGAAATACAAGTGGTATGGATATAAGATAATGGTGCTAGAAAATACTTTGATGGCGTGGACGAGACTAAAGGCAAACTGAAATAAAGATGGAAGCAAGCAAACATGTAACAGATCTAAGTGCAAACGGTGTATCAATGTTTAGGAACAAGGCCTAGGGATCATACTTTCACTAGTGAACACACTCATATAAATATCTTCTCTTTATGATACTACTCTTAACTACTCTCCGGTTGCACACTCTAATCGATGGTAGGGCTATAACAGCACACCTCAAAGTAAGCCTTTTCCATCTAGATAACCCCACACTATCACCTTGAGCACTAGATGGTTCCAACAAACACCACAATTTCATAAAGACATCCAAATCCAAATATAACTCATAACAAGTATTTGTAATCTCTAGCCTAAGTGCCACCATGGTGTGCACGCTGTCACTTTCACACACATGGGGAGAGCAGAGATCTATTAAAGCACTTGAGTAGCAAGGTAGATCTATAGATTACAAGCTCATGATCTCAATAAGATCATGCATAGAGAGAGAGATGAACACATAGCTACCGGTAGAACCCTTAGCCTCGAGAGAGAA
Source organism: Avena eriantha (assembly GCA_910589775.1). Taxonomy (NCBI): domain Eukaryota; kingdom Viridiplantae; phylum Streptophyta; class Magnoliopsida; order Poales; family Poaceae; genus Avena; species Avena eriantha. Next base: position 80,462,472 of record OU342743.1, read on the forward strand.
CTACTCCCTCCTCATCATGGGAATCAACAATGGTGATGGAGATGGTGGTGGAGATCAATGGAGATGGCTCCGGGGGCACTTCCCCGTCCCGGCAGGGTGCCGGAACAGAGACTTTCTGTCCCCCGAATCTCCTTTTCGGTGGTGGCGGCGCTGCATAACTTTTCGTGACTAGAGGCTTGACTCTTTAGGGTTTATGCATCGGGAGGCTTCTTATAAGCCAGAGGGCAAGGTCGGTGGGCGGCCAGGGGGCCCACACCATGCCCTGGCGCGGCCTGGGCGGACCCGTGCCATGGGGTGGTGTGGCCACCCTGTGGCCCCTCTCCGACTCTCCTTCTGGCTCCGTGAGTCTTCCAGGAAAATATCAACTTTGGCTTTTGTCCGGTCCAATTCCGAGAATATTGATTTTCTGACTTCCTGGAACCAAAAACAGCAGAAAACAGGCAGCTGGCACTGTGGCTCTTGTTAATAAGTTAGTCCAAGAAATCATATGAAAAGTACTCCAAAGTTGGAACAAAACACAAGAAAGTGGATAAAACCAAGCATGGAACATTAAAAAATATTAGATACATTTGCAATGTATCACCAGCCCGTTTGCAACGGGGCCTCAAGGGAACTACTGGCAATTAAGGTGCTCCTTTTAATAGAGCATCTGAGCAAAGCATTAACACTCCGTGAACACATGTGATCCTCACATCAAAGCCATCCCCTCTGGTTATCCCGATTATTGTCACTTCGGGGCCTTTGGTTCCGGACAACAATATGTGTATATAACTTGCATGTAAGATCACACACAATACTATCATCATGAATCAATAACATGTTCAGATCTGAAATCATGGCACTCGGGCCCTAGTGACAAGCATTAAGCATAACAAGTTGCAACAAAGTCAAAAGCACTAATAATAGATACTAGGCACCATGCCCTAATAATCTGATGCTATTATATGAACGATCTCATCCAATCCCTACCATCCCCATAGCCTACAGCGGGGGATTACTCACTCATGGATGGGGAAATCATGGATGGTTGATGGAGAAGCGATGGTGATGATGATGACGATGATCTCCTCCAATTCCCCGTCCCGGCAGGGTGCCAGAACGGAGTTTCTCGTTTTGATTCACGAAATCTAATGGTGGCGGCGTAGCGGAACTCTTTCTAGAAAAACATTGACCCCCCTTTGGTTTTTAGGTCAAGAGACATCTTATAGGCAAAGAGGGAGGCCGAGGGGTGACCGAGGTGGCCACACCACCCCAGGCACGGCCTAGCCTGGCCCGCGCGACCAGGTGGTGTGGGCCCCTTGTGGCCCTCCTCCGTATCATCTTCTGGCTCTGTGAATCTTCTGGTGAAATAGGATTTTTAGCATATTTTTGGGGATTTTTCCTGATAGTTGATTTTCTGCACAAAAACTAGACACCAAGGTAATTCTGCTGAAAACATCATCAGTCCGTGTTAGTTGTATCCAAATCACACAAGTTTAGATGAGAATAAATAGCAAAAGCGTTCGGGAAAGTAGATACGTTTTGAACGTATCATGTAGCATGACATGTTACAAATAATTGAGATTGCTTAATGTGTATTGAAAGAATCATGCGTTGTTTTAGCATATTAAAGCATAGTATTGTGGTATTCTCCTTTGATGCTTTATTTGGGCTGACTTGGCACATACTCACACCATGTTAAGACTATACCAAGGCACCATAGCCTCTATGATCATTTAGTTTTTAACTTGTAATATCCTTTTATGCTTTAATTAATGATGTTTGGTCGCTTTGCATGATTATGGCTATTACTGCTCTCTTAGTTGGTCGCTCCCAGTGTTTTGCTAGCCTCTATACCAAGTATGAGTTCCACTCATGCATCCAACTCCAAATAAAACCAAGTTATTCCAAAGAGTCCACCATACCTACCTATTAGCATTTGCTATTTCAAGTATATTCATGTTATCTACCTTCCGAATTAAACTTGTTATGTGAAAATTAGTGATTAAAACTCTTGCAAACTTGATGGCACACTTTACTTTTCTTGCCCCTAATAAACTTAAACCATTGTGTCATCTATGTTGTATATGCTTGCACTTATACATTGGGAATTAGCAAAACCATACTATCATGGGGAACGCTTTCAACATCGCACTTGTACATTGTACCCAGTTGATATCATGCTCTTTTGTTTATGGATGTCGTCGTGTGAAATGAAAGGGGAGCTTGTAAGTCCATGGAGTTATGTATGTGTGTTAGAGAAACGTCTAGGCCGCTAGCCTAAGCCATGCCTAAGCATGATGAAAACTTGCAGCATCACCATAGTGAGTAATCTATGAAGCATTCTTCTTATAAAAAAGAGATAGAGATCGAGAAAAAGAAAAAAAAAAGTTGAGAAAAGAGGAAAGAGAGAAAAAAATCACAATTTTCCCATGGTAAATAAAAAGATTGTTGAGATGCTCATTGTCTGATTGCCTTGTCATTTTGATATGGGGTTTCTTTCGTATCATCGGGAAAGGGGTACCCCGTTGGCGGTTCTCTATGATACACATGTACTTACTATGACAAGAACTTACCGGTAACTAAAGTTGAGTAGCATGAGGAGCGGCTCTCGTATTTAAGGGAAATGAGGTTGCCAACTTATACTTTTTCAAGCATATACTCCATAGTTTGTTCACTTTAACGTTGTTTTCTGTAATTTAGATCGAATGTATCATCATGTCCACCCTCATGTTAGGATTTCACATATAATGATGGGCTTTCTCGAGTCACCATCTTCATCTGCATTAAATTATTCATTAGTGGTCACAGTTAGGTCCTACGTATGTTAACGAGGGCAAAACATCGACTCTTGGGAGATATGGAATACACCATGCTGAACACGGTAGCCAAATGTCGGATGTATCGGTTCATTTTATGTTCACTTTTCATGTCTTGGTATATTAGCATTCGTAAACCAATCCAAGGTTAAAATTAAATCTTGGCATGTAGTTTACACACTTGTTAGTTGTTTTTTTTAGAAATGAGCATATATTAATATCGCGAGATACCAATTACACACAGCCTCTGCAACAACGCGCCTCTGCAACAACGCATTACCCTAATGGCATTACGGATGCACACAACCAATAAAAGAAAGAAGAATTACATGGAAAAAAATCCCGCTTTAGTGATCAATGCCCTACAACAGCGACCAAGCACGGCCAAGACAGCACCAGGAATCCATCCTATCCAAAAGCGACATCTCCAAAGAGGGAACAATGTACTAGCACCGTCGTCGTCCTGATCATCGATCATAGGTTTTCACCCTGGAGAAAGTCCACGCTGACAAAATAATCCTTCGACAAGGTCATTGTCAGGCACAACCAATTATGGCCAGACCTTGGATTTTCACCCTGCAGCTTGAACTCTGGAAATCTCCTGTACTGTCGCCCCCACCTTCCAATGTCGCTGCTCCAAGACCTAAAACACCAAGCCAAAACCTCATCGCAAACAGGATTCATATGACCATTACCATTCTTCAGACCTTGGCTTTCATGTCATTCTCCACGACTGATTTCACCATAGGACTAATGGCATATCCTTGATGGCAACATCCTATAAAGCTTTACAACACTCCCTCTGAAGCCAAACGGTCAGATAAAAACATGGTTGCGCACGACCGAGATCCATCCAATCTGACGAACTCCGGCATGTCGTCTATTGGAGTTCACAACACTCCGACCAGATCGAGAAGTCATGGAGCAGGTAGATCTTCGTCCTGGCGCGAGAGGGATCCTTGGACCAACCTCCTTTATTCAAAGCCAGAATGGAAGCCCCCACACCGCCGGTCTTCACCGGCCACCAAGACCCGTCGGAACTAGGACGACAGATCCATGGTGACCCAGGCCGCCATGACCACTAGCTCGACGTAGAGAGAACACCGCAGGTGGAGACTAGATGAGCGAGCACCGACCCGCAGCCCACCATCCCAGATCGGATTAGATGGGCCGCTAGTCCGCCGCGCCGCCAACCGGATCTGAGCACGTCGCCGCATCGCCGCTCCACCCCAATCGCTGCCCCTCCACCCCGCTATGAGCGGGCACGGCACCAGCTCCGCGCGCAACCCGTCGCAACCGCCTCCACGCGCGTAGAGGAGGGAGAGGGGTGCGCCGCTCTCGCCCCACCGCCTTCGACGGCCGGGCGCCGCCACCACCGCTGACGGTGGCAAGGGAATCCTGACAATGGAGGTTCTGGCGAGGAAGATCGGATCGCCCTCGGAGTCGCTCGCGCGTACGACCAGGGGCAGTTGTCTCTAGAGTCCCGTCGTAAAATGGAGGGACACTTGTTAGCTAGAGAATCCAAATAACCTGTGAGTGTGAAGGGATTCGATGGTTTGGAAAATCTTGATCGTGGTCGGCGAACACTGAACCCAAGGTCGTGCTTGCTTACTCTAGTGGCAACGTGCCGCACTACAATTTCTGCCGACGCGAGAGCAGGACGCGATTCGCGGACGAGTGATGCTCGCTCACGCGCGCACGGGAGAAAAACACAGCCTCTTTCCCCGCGGCGCAGGTCCATCAACATGCTTGGTCGACGCAATGTCTCCTTAATCTACCCAGCTTAGCTTAATTCATGCCATGTCAAGCAACATACACCATACATGGTGTGCATAGTGGACCTCTTCTTCTTTGTTGCTTAAAGTTGCCGTGCTCTACCTACGAGCTGGTGACAAGCACATGTACTCCTACGTGCATGCACAGTGCAATTTCCCCGCAATCATTTGAGCCGCAACTTGTAGCACAAGCTCAACGACTAGCGCGTTGTGGCCGTGCATGATCGACGGCCGTGCAAAGAGAATCAGGGAGTTGGGCTTTCAGTCCTGCTTAGGATGGCTACACACAAAGCATCGGCGTCCTGCGACAACCATCCTGCTCGCTCACGGCGACGGAGACGGAGGGATGCACCGCACCTGTCTTTGATCGCGAGAACAGTGAGAGATCGGTGGTACTACCTTTCGAATATATATGCGCTAATCATTAGCACTTAATGATGCGCATCTCGATTAACTCCTTGAAAGGCAACTGCGGCCTATATATTCAGGGAGGGGTCCTCCGGAATCATTTCGCATGCGTGGAACGCGAGAGATCGTTGGACCACCGGTATGGCTCTGCTTAGAGAAGGTTTATCATTGTTGAGCTGCGATGTGTTTGACCCTGATTCCTTGCTCTCCGCGAGAAAAGTACGTAGTTGTGGGAGAAACTATGGTCGTATTTTAGTTTTGTGAAGCCGTGGGACTGTCTAATTAACTTTCCAAGTCTATCTCGCGGCTGTTTTAATCCACGTACTTATAGATCATAAAAACTAAGAATGTAGCACTACCTCTCTTCACCTGAGACTTGGTAGAAAAGAGAGGATGTAGGGCTTTCCACGCACACACCCTACCTAGTAGTAGTAGCAATAAGCATCTAATCGTGGTGAGACTTTTGCAAAGCCGGTCGGGACGGTGATTTGTTTAGCCACAAAGTTACTTACCCTCCTCCTCCGTCGTTTGACCAAGATTCTCCCCCTCCATTTATTAACAAAGGAAAGCCAGCCCCCGCCGCGATCGATCTGAAGCACCGCGCGACGGCGGTACCATGGGTAGGTTTGGTACTTGTACACATGCACAGTCGTCGCTGCGTCATGTGCATGCCGTGGCCTCACGGGTGCCGCCTTGCCGGACGGGCGGAGCATGATTCCGTCAGCGCGCTGCTGTGCCTGTCAGCCTGTGCTCGGTTAAAAATGCTGGCGGGTATACGGTCTCTGGCGGGTATAGTACGTTCGCAGTTGGGTCATTGGACCGCCACCTGGGCTTTAACTAAAGAACGGGGCGGGGGCGGGGGCGGGGGCGGGGGCGGGGGCGTGGTGGAGGAGCGATAAAGAACGAAGCGGGTGCGGTTCTGCTGCGTACCTACGTGGCGCGCGCGCGCCGGACGGCCGACGGCAAGATCGGAAAAGGTGGCGGTCGAGCGTGGCGCGCCGGTGGGAATGCGTGACACACCGATGGCTACGGATGTGCAGAATAGAATTTGATAGTACCTGGATCGTGCTCCGCCTTTTGTTAAAATATTGTTTTGACACGATCTTCCCAATCTCTCAATTTTCAAAAGCTCTTCCTCGAGGATGACGCACCTGGCGCTTCTTTGTCGATCGGTTTCCACGGTTTAATAAAAGGTGAATCTTATTTTCAGTATACTGCACGCAGTGAGCGGATATAGCAGTAGTAGTAGTACCCAGTACCAGCGAGCATGTTCCGCCTCCCTGCCCTGGAGCGCGCCGCACACGGAAAGCGACCTGAGCTGCTACGTACAACTACGCTGCGAGGCAGAAGAGAACAGAGCTCCCTCCCTCTGGCACCTCTTTTCCCTCGCACTCGCACACGCACACGCACGCACGACAGACAGGAGCGCGCCACCCCACCCGCCCCCTGTAAAAGCTCTGCCGCACCCTGACCTGAGGCATCATTAAAATAACTCGTACTTAAAACGGATGATTATCCCCCTCCTAATGGCTCCTCTTGTGAAAAATATTACGGCCTTTTTCTCTACTTAACCAAAAAGTTTCGTGACTGCGGTGAAAGGGCCGTGCCTGTGCGGTGGTATGGTGCGGTGCCAGGAGAGTAATAAGTCCCTTTTTTTAATTTTTATTACATTATCAGTGCGTTGAAGCGAAGAAAGGGGGACGGACACGCGCGGCAGCAGAGCAAAAGGCTACGAGCCCACGGTGTACTGTAGCCGAAGGGCTCGATCCGTTTTTTTCTTAGAGCAGGGCTCGATTGGTATTGACATTGCGAGCAAGCAGGAGGCGGCTTTGGCAGTCCGTCGCAGCAGAGCAGCAGAGGAGTTAATAATACTCCATGATTCACACGCCACGGCATCATTGGATTGGCGCCTCCGCCTCGCTCCATATCCCCTTCTTTAATTGCTGCTGCGTTTAATCCCTCCCCCACACCAACCGCGCCGAGCTCTCTGCTCTGCCTGCTCTTCCTTCCCCTAGTGCGTACTGCGGCTGCGGGGTGGTTTTCTTGGTTTTCTTTTCGACGTCCGTGCTCTCCTTCCTTTCCCGCTGCTAGCTGCTTCTCGTGCCGGTGGTTGTGCATGGGAAGAAGAAGAAGAAAGGACCAAACCTGAGCGATAGATAGAGGTCTAGTGGGAGGAGTAAGGGAGAGGCCGGCGGCCGGAGCGAGACAGGGGAGATGAAGTTCATGAAGCTCGGCTCCAAGCCGGACGCCTTCCACTCCGGCGGCCCCGACGTCAGGTGAGCCGTCCTCCCACCGTCTCTTTCTTTCTTCGTCCAATCTTTAGCCTCGCCCCGGGCTCAGCTCAACCTGCGTGCATACAGTCGTTTCCCTCTGCTGTTTCGTGTGTTGACGGCGTTGCTAGGAAGATGCAACCAACGCTTCCTTCCCGGTTCGTCCCAGAGTTCTTTTCTTTCCTCTGCACGTTCTAGCTAGGCGCGTCCGTCCGCGTCTCGGTCTCTTGATTCGACTCATGGTGCAACGGTGCTTCTCCCGGCTAGATCATCGCCAGAGACCCCAGTCATTCTTTTTTCAGATTAATGCTTTTGAAGAGATTAATTTTCAGGCGCACCTTCTATGAGGGAATGGCTTGTCGTTTGGGGGTGGGAACTGATGTTTTCTTGCACCATATTCTTGACTGGCGTGATTCGTGAATAACCGCCAATCTCTTTGTTCTCTTCTGGCCTGCTCCTGTGTTTATTTATGTGCTGTTTTGGGCCTCACATTATGCTTGGATCTTGGTTAAGTCCCCCTGTTCGATTGCTCATACTCACCCCCCCCCCCCCCCCCCCCCCCCCCCCCCCAAAAAACCTTACTACTACTTTGGATTCTCTCCAAAACATGGCTACTACTATTTCATTTCAAGTTGCTTGCGAAGTTGACTAATGGTTCTCGGGAAGCGCAGTGCTAGGCTGTGCTGTTTTTCTCCCTACCAGTTTCTGTTTTGTTCTGTCCCCCCGGAGTAGTATTCCTTTGTTTATGCGTAGCGCATGTGTGCTTCTCAACGCCTGTCTGAACTACTACTAGATCCATTGCGGCATAATACTACTAGTAGAGTTCTTTTTCCTCTCATCTCTTGAGCTGGCATTCCTTGTTTCTCTGGGGATTAGTTGTTCGGGTGTTCTCTCCTTTGTCGTGATCCTACTACATGCTAGCTAGCTGTTACACTGCTTATTAATTTGTAGTGATGCGCAATCCCCTCTGATTAAGAAATTACTCTTGCTGCAATGTAGTTCATCCCTAGGTCATGATGCTGCAGCTAAAATCCACTTCAATCTTCTATGGTTTCTTGGTTTCCTTGGTGTCCGTTAGTGCTGTGGCTGGCTGGGTTAAGTTTCAACTAGACCAGTTTGCATCACTTTGCTCACTAAAAAAGAATGTCTACTAAATCTCAACATGTACTTGTTTTCTCCCCTCTTCGAAGCATGGACCTAGCCCAAGTGCAGAATAGATCTGAGTGTTAGGAGCAATGTCCTTCACCGTGCTATTATTATATGCTGCTCGCTTTGGCAACTTGGTTAAGTTATCGTCAAGGAAGGAAGAAAACGATTGTCATCTCACCATCTTCCTAATCATTGATCAGAGGTCACTTTACCTTCAGTTAAACAATCCAAGTTGCCACATTACGACTTAATCTATCCAAAGCAATCCAGTACTTTTTTGTGTGCCAAGTGCTGGTGATAAAAGAGGATAAAGCAGAGCTTCACATATGCCTCCTCTTGTGGCAAGTGCTACTAGTACTAGTAAATTGCCTAAGACAGTTAACTAGATAATTGCCTAAGACAGTTAACTGGATGAAAAAAACACTGGAAGCAACCTGAGTTGGAGTCATCCTTTTGTACTGATGCGCCTTAAAGGTGAGAAAGGGATGGTGTCAAGCTCAACCTGAGAGATTTCTGGACCTTAATTAATCTGTGGCCGGCCGATCACATGCATACGTGTCCTGTTCACCAACTCCAGACTCTAGTGGTCTGCTCCTTTCCTTTGCTGAACTGGAAAGAGAGCCGCCGCACAGTGTTAGTTTAACAGCCACCGCATGTTTTCCTCCATTATTGATGGTATAGTGGAGCTCTTTACAGCTTAATACATGCTTCATGTGTTGTATGCTGTTGTCATGTGTTTGGAGAGAGCGACTACTCATGGTTTATGGGTGACGATACATTGGTCGGACATGTAATTCACTGTGTTATAGTCGTAGTCTTAGATAGCTTTCAGATCCATAATAGTTTTGTCGTCCTTCTGAGGTTCTCCACTATTGATATGTGTTGCGTAAACAAAATTGGTATGCATAATTTCACAGTGGACTATTACAGGAGTGTTAGGCGGGTGTAAGAACTACCGGTAGCAATTATCTTAATGTTCTTTTTAGTTGTTTTTTTCACAAAAAATGTTCTTTTAGTTGTCAACTTTACTACCAAAGAATGTTTGTGTGTTTCGCAATATGATATGCTTACAAGTTGTTAATGCACGCAGATCTGTGGTCTCTGACCTTGCAACAGATGTCATTGTACATGTCGGTGAAGTCAGATTCTCCTTACACAAGGTCAGTGTCCTAAAATTTCTCACAATTCTACTGAAGTTAACTCTTAATATATCTGCTTCTAGAAATAGACACTGGTAGTAAAAGTAGGCATTTGCTAGATATGCATTCCATTGTAAGTAGGTCTTCAGAAGTAGAATGCTCAACTGTCGGGGGTTTCTTTGTCATACCAGCAATAGTAGGAAACGTTATCAACATTTATGCTTCATGTCTGATTGTTGTTGGGCCGTCTCTTTCCAATCTACTGGATACTGATTCGCACATGAAATATTTTCACTGCCATGCTTATAATGTTTGTGCAATGCATTTCCCACACCACCTTACAATCTCCTATTGATATTATGATGGACTGCCTCAACCAAATATGAAACATGGTAATGGGGCCGGAAACCATTCTGAAACCCAACCAAAAAAAAAATCAAAGAATCATTCATTAATATCCCCAGTAATCCCATGAAAATTACATTTATGTTACCATTCTTCAACCACACAACATCATATAGTGGCCCTATGTCATTTATTTCTTTGCAAGGACTGTTTATATCTTGAAGTTAAATATGTAGGGATACGGTATCCGGGCCATATCTGTATCGGATACCGTATTTGATACGATTCGAGTTCCAGCCACCGTATCCGTGCAGCCGATGTGGGCTATGTTCTGAAAATGTGTTAATCAAGTACCAATCTGTATGGAACACTTCTGTACTTAATATCGGTATTATGCTAGTAGAGGCGTTAATTAGCTATTTAAGTTGTGCTGAAATTTTAGGATTGTTTCAGACGTTCAGTTGCAATAACTCAACTGAAAACACTGTTGAATGAAAGAATACCTTGATGATGCACACTTTGTCATTTTCAGAAAATGTTTGCATTTTGTCACTTAGCGTGATAATCACTGGTACTGCATCTTTGTCAGAACAGTTCACTGGCATGCGTTGAATAAGCGTTCTTATTTTGTAGATGGTGATAACTCATACGGAGTGTAGTATCTGATTATCAAACATGACTGAAATTTTCTGTTTCTGTTGATTGTCATCTGCAGTTTCCCCTTCTTTCCAAGAGCAGAAAGCTTCAGAAGCTAGTGATCAAGGCTACTGAGGAGGGGAGAGATGAGATCCACATAGATGACTTGCCTGGGGGAGCAAAGGGGTTTGAAATATGTGCAAAATTCTGCTATGGGATGGTTGTCACCCTCAGTCCCCACAATGTTGTTGCAGCAAGATGTGCAGCAGAGTACCTTGGAATGACTGAAGATATGGACAAAGGGAACTTGATATTCAAAATTGAGGTCTTCATAAACTCCAGCATCCTCCGTAGCTGGAAAGACTCGATCATTGTACTCCAGAGCACAAAGGCACTACTACCTTTGTCTGAGGAGCTAAAGGTTGTTGGTAGATGCATCGATGCAATTGCTTCGAAGACATCTGTGGATCCTGCCAATGTATCCTGGTCATACAGTTACAACAAGAAAGGAGCCTGTGCTGAGATAACTGAGTCGGTAGGAAAAACATCAGTAGCTCCCAAAGACTGGTGGGTTGAGGACTTATGTGAATTGGACGTTGATCTCTACAAGAGAGTTATGGCTGCTATCAAATCCAAGGGGAGAATGTCACCTGACCTGATAGGAGAAGCCCTTAAAGCCTATGCAGTTAGGTGGCTGCCAGACTCTTATGATGCTCTGGTTGCTGATGATTACATGAGGAGGAACCAATGCTTGGTTGAGACCATAATATGGTTGCTGCCGTCAGATAAGAGCTCAGGTTGCTCTTGCAGGTTTCTCCTGAAACTGTTGAAAGTTGCTATATTAGTTGGGTCTTTGGATCATGTGAAGGAGGAGCTCATGAGAAGGATTAGTTTCCAGTTGCACAAAGCTTCGGTTAAGGATCTCCTGTTGCCTGCTGCTTCGCCCAGTGATGGTGTGCATGACGTTCGGTTGGTCCATAATCTTGTCCAGAGATTTGTTGCAAGAACAGCATTATCTCACAATGGTGATTTTGTCGAGAAATCTGATGAAAAAATGATTGAGCTCAACTTTGAGCAGGAATCCACTTTGGCGTTAGGGGAGTTGGTTGATGGCTACCTATCTGAAGTAGCTTCAGATCCAGACCTTGAATTCTCTACCTTCGTAGAACTAGCTACATCGGTGCCAGAAGCAGCAAGACCTGTTCATGACAGCTTATACTTTGCAGTTGATGCCTATCTCAAGGTATGCTCAAAGCACTTGATGCTCCTAAATTCGCTCAATGCTTTCTGCCAGTATTCATTGCATGGTAGCTGATACTTCCTATCATACTATGAATGAGCCCTGAGATTTATCAAATCCACATCCATACTTAACCAAAGACCATAACCTGACCACTTTCTTCTTTCTAAACAGGAACATCCAAACATAAATAAAGCTGAAAAGAAGAAGATTTGCAGCCTGGTAGATGTCAAGAAGCTTTCAACAGATGCATGTGTGCACGCCACGCAAAACGACCGCCTGCCTCTCCGGGTGGTGGTGCAGGTGCTCTTCTTCCAGCAGCTGAAGGCAGGTGCAAACAGCGCGCTAGTTCTAACTGATAGCGGAGAGCATGCTTGTGCAAAGCCTGCCCAGGAAGAAAATGAGCATTGCGAAAGGCGGATACCCAGGCACCCTAACAAGCTAAGTAAGCAAGTGACAAGCCTAAGCGCAAGTGCAGAGCGTGAACAGCGGAACATCGAGCTCAGGGGAGGCAGAAACAGCTTCAAGGATCAACTCGTAGGCAGAAACAGTTTCAAGGATCAACTCGTAGGCAGAAGCAGCTTCAAGGATCAGCTCGGAGGGCTCCTGCTGCAGTCGCGGTCCAGGAGGATATTTGACAAGCTGTGGAGCAGCAAGGGGCATGGAGAGAATGGCAAAGGCTCGGAGACGTCTGGTAGCTCGCAGAGCCCGCCACTGACGGCGAAACCCACGGAAGTGAAGCCCTCCCCTCTCCCCCCTCTTAGGAACAGAAGATATTCTGTTTCATAGGGGGAGCTCCTCCTTTTTCTTCTCTTTCTCGTTTTAGTTTAGCTCTGCGTTAGGTTGTACAGAAAAGAGAAGTTATCGGCTGGTGCTCATCATTTTTGTTTGCCCCTTGCTCTGTCAATTGAGAAAGTATGGTTATCTAAGTTGTAGCCTACCGTATAGTGTGACCTTAACTAGAGAAAAAGTCCAGCTAGTGTTCTCGGAAATGCTTCTGAAGAACAAGTAAGGTGAAATGGTCCATGTGATTTGTGTAAACACTCTGTCTTAGTCTCAGAACAAAATACTGCCAGACAGTAAGACACAATGGGCTTTATAAGAAAATGGATTGACAGGAGTATATTCTCATGTGGCTCGTCTCTATATCACTGGTTCTGATATCTCAAATCACAACGTTTTTTTATGTTTTGTGTGAACTTGACAGTGGTACATAGACATGCAATTATCCTGGAACAGGAGTAAACTGCTGTGCAGTTGCAGTGGTACATAGTACAGGGTACAAAAGTCCTGCAACCTTTCTAACAGAATTCAGGCACAAGGAGTATGCAGGTGTAACAGAAATATATGCTGCTGCTATTCTAAATCTGAGACAACTACCTTCTTCCCAAGATGGCTATAAATTTGACTAGAGCTGTAGAGCAACAGCTTCACATCTCCAATGCAGGGTAGCATGTGAATAGATTGTCCACCTTGTAGTCAGTTTTTTTGTGGTGCTTTGCCAGATACTGAAAGTGAGAGTTGGAGGAAAACAAACATGTTCTGAAAGATGAACAATCGTCTGTCGCTGAACAGCTTGTTTTCCTCCAATATCTCACCTTCGGGTGATTGCCTGGCGTCTGAAGCCTAAAGTCAACGAACAGATTGTGTTAGCTAGGAATACGCGTGTGCCGCTCAAAGCGAGGATTAGAGGGCACTGAATCATCATCCATCGGAAAGACAGAGTGATGGTTCAGTTTCCTCTAATATCTCACATTGAGTGGTCCATCTGGTAAACATGTGAAATTAAGTGCATAGCCAGAGGCTCAGTGCAGTCACCCAACGTGAGAATTGGAGGAAATCAAACTGAGGCAGATATAAACTGGAGTAAGTTTCTCAAAAAACCAGACATCCTTTTGTCAAAATGCATCAAAGAAACCACACTTGTAAGAGTGCACTGTATTCCTCAAGTGTCGGGTTTACGATGGTTTTGGTAAAGGTGTGGTTTTGAGAAATTTACTCAATAGACTATCTTGTGGCCTAGTTTGTTTTCCTCCAATATCTTACCTTGGTCGAATTGCTTGATCTTGATTTCCTGACCAACGGGTAGTGAGGCAAAGGCCAATGTGGCGATCCCTCACCTCCAACCTTGCAGATTTTGGAGATGTTCTGGGAAGTCAAATGAGGTCTGTAACTCTGTATAGTAATCATTCTCTGTGTACACTGTGTTAGTACTCGGTAAAATAACATGAAGATTCTGGTTCGGTTATTATTAACTGGTGTTGCCTAAAGCTACAATTTTTGTGCTTGATGTGAATCTGAACTGTAGCCAATCGATGAAAATTAACTAACTTGTACAGTCGCCAAAGAGTAGCCATGGGGAATTTAAGAAATAGAAACATGGATACTGATTTGACTGCAACTAGTGATAGAACATGGTATAACCTTAACTAGAGAAAAGGCAATAAAACATGCAGGCCACATCCAAGCCTAGATCAAAGACTTTTTGCGTTTTCTCAAAACAAAACAAAACAAAAAACTAGACAAAAGGTCAGCTAGTGTTCTTGGAAATGTTTCTGAATAACAAGGTGACATGGTTGACACATCTGTTTTTGGAAGAGCAAACTTGACAGTTTGACAGTGATAAATTCATAGACATGCAACAGACCTGGAACATGAAGAAACTGCTGTGCTGTTAGCTCTTCATAATCCAACTGTTTTCTGAATTCTTCGGTAACTCTGCTGAAATTCATGCTCTTTTTTGTTCCTTTTTAAACTACCTTGAAAATTCAGCTCACATCACTAGTAGTGACTCCTAACAATCTATCAGCATTTCAGTACTAACGCACACCATATTGAAATTCAGATCTTAAATTCAGGAAAGAAGAACCGACAAACACCACCCAAAAACTTCCGATGATAATAGACTTTCTCACACAGCAGAGGCAGATAAACTCAGGAGTGATTTTGTTGAATCATACAAGATAATAACATGGAAGACAGCCCCTCCCACTAGGAAATGCTAGTTTGTTATTATCTCTTTGCAAGTTTCATACCACCATTAGTCACTTCTCTCAACCATAAGAGCAGAATGAGGCAAGTAGTGTCCACTAGCTAGTTTTTACTAGTAACCACCCCTCAGAGCAAGGACAAGATGGAGGACGGAGCCACCTTCGATGTTGTAGTCCTTCGCAGTCTTGTCATCTGCAAGCTGCTTACCAGCATAAATCAGCCTGCACGCATAAAAGAAAGCTACATCGTTAGTCAGCGCGATCCAAACGCTAGAGTATCACTCAATGGAAAGATGCGAAACAAGGGTTCATTCGAGCAGAACACAGAATGGATCTAGAAGGCTCAAAAGGGAGAGAGTACACTCAGGTTTTGTATACCTTTGCTGTACGGGAGGAATGCCTTCTTTCTCCTCAACACGTTCCTTGATCCTATCGATCGTGTCAGTGGGCTCAATGTCAATCTCAATCTCCTTTCCAGTAAGAGTCTTAACCTTGATCATAGTACCGCCCCTGAGCCTGAGGACCAAGTGAAGAGTTGACTCCTTTTGAATGTTGTAATCGGCAAGTGTGCGTCCATCTTCCAACTGCTTGCCAGCAAATATCAAACGTTGTTGATCTGGAGGAATTCCTTCCTTGTCCTGTGAAAAATAGCATGTTAATTCAGTTTCCACCCCTTGGAAGTAGGCTAGACTAGACTGCACTAACCAATGGAATATTTATTTTTACAACGCTAAGTCAGGAAAAAGGAAATTGGCAACATGGGATTATAGACAGAGTTCAGATTAGAATGGTAACAGATGATATGGTGTGCCATCAATCTATTTCTCAACAGATGAATAGATGTTTGATATGGAATTGAATATAGGTGCTATAGTATTCAGTTGTGTGTTTCCTGTAGATGGGAGTTTAAAAGTCTGGAGCTTGATTGTGTTCTGTGTGATGGAGCCAGTGGGCTTGCATCGAGCTGTCTTGATCTTGGACCAGGTTTTGGCCATGATCAGCACTTAAAACTTGGCTGTTATTTATCATTTTTCATAGCAGATGCTCCTTTTGATCGGAAAAAAATAGAATATAGGTACCTTTGCTACAAGAAAGGAGAGCATAAAGGAAGTTATTTACTCATCTTAGCATTTTCTTGGGGAATAAATAAAGGTTGCCCTTTGAATATATTCTACTCTATCTTTCATGTAACACTTCTCCTTTCATATTATACCGAATCAGATAACAATTGTATAGTTACAAGAAAAGGTGGAGTGGTCATTCTAGAACTTGTAGAGAATTTATCGATCTACTCAAATCTCAATTCGAAAGGAGGAACTACCTCAACTGTGCTAATTGTGCATGCCAGAACTGTTTTTCATATTTGCAAAAAAATAAAGGAAAGGTGAATGTGAATCGTTCCATCCGGACATCAAAGTGACAAAAACATACAGTTTACTCGAACCGCACAGCTATCCCAACATGCTTCCCGTACTTCGAGCAATCCAGACTTCACAACATAGTTTCCCTGTCAATGGACCTGAATATAACTCTGACGGCCTACCCCTAATAAACGCCAGCTGCACCAAAATCATAATACAGTAACAGAAGTGCGCAAAAACTAAACTAGGGCAAACTAGCAGCGCGGACGGATCTAGGGGTACAGAGCCCCACCCACAGAAATAACCGGTCGATGGAACCACGGCGTAGCACACAAGGGATTAATCGGAAAGGGCGGGTGGAGGGAGACCTGGATTTTGGCCTTGACGTTGTCGATGGTGTCGCTGCTCTCCACCTCGAGGGTGATGGTCTTCCCCGTCAGGGTCTTGACGAAGATCTGCATCTTCTCGCTCTCGCTCTGTCTCTCTCTCTCTCGCTCCTGCTCGTGTGGCGGCGAGGCCGGGAGAGGGAGTCGGGCTGCTCGCGTGAGAAGGAAGCAGAGGCGGAACCAAACGAAAACGAAGAAAAATACAGTACTGCTTTCTTTTTCCCCGTGTCATCTCTGCGGCTCGGGTCGGGGTGGATTTATGGGCGGCGGCGTTTGGGATCCGCGAGCCGGTGCGTTGCAGTCCGGTTCAGAGTTTACTGTGGGCTTGATTGACCCGGCGACCGACTCGTCTCGCAGTCACAGCCCAACGAGAATCAGTTCCCGGCGGCGTATTGGCGAGACTTTTTTCTGCAGGCCGCTGACGACGAAAATGGTCAGTTTGGTTGCAGCATCCCCACGTTGTGACCGGTTCGGCTATTTTTCTCGGGTCTAACTTGAGCCAGCGAAAATGAGCCGACTCGTGTGGAGACGTCGTGTCGTTCCGAGGCCAACCATCATAAATCCTCTCACCGTTCTTTTTGCTCACTCTCCACTCTGCGCTGCGGCCACTCTCCCCCACTCAACGGTGTTATTTCCGGCGACAAATCGGTTGCGCACCATCATCGCTGACGGTGAGGGGTTTAGAGGGAGACTCCGGCGTCGAGTCTGTCGCTCACCATCAATGGCGGCGGTCTTAGTACAAGACTCCGGCGATGAATCTGAATCATGGCGATAAGCTCTTCCCCTTTTTCCCTAAGCCATCTAGACAGAGGTCTGCGCGTAAAAGGCCATGGTTAGGGTTTTAGATGCCATGCGTTGTAGATCTGCATGGACATCCGCTGGTCTAGGTTTTTTCCGATTTGGAGGGTTACTGTTGCACCATTACCATGACGAGTTCGTTTGATTTGTGCTCCCTTTTTTCGGTAGTATGCACCAATGATTTGTGTATCAAGTAAGGTAGATCACTCAACGGTTCGTGGATGGACATTTGCCGATGATTACACTGGCTAAGCACACTTTCAGGACGAGATCATTGAACCAGGATGTGTGTTTAATGGTATTTGTCCATGACCGCATGCAGTAATTCTGATAACTGCAAGCCATACGCTATATGAGTTAACGTTTTCACCTACACGAACTTGCAGTATGCACATTTGTTGATGATTGGACCGACCAAGTGCACTTTCATGATGGAGTTTATGGAACCAAGTGGTGTGTTCATTGCTTGAGCATTCGACTAAGTTTGCTCACTCCATCTCGAAAAATGCAGTGTGTCAAATACCACATGCAGTAAGAATCTCAAGCTACAAAAATGCGCAGTAACTCATGACCTGAAGATCGGTTATTTGCTGACCTTTAAGAAGATCTAACCAAAGAATTACAAGGT
This sequence comes from Avena eriantha, assembly GCA_910589775.1. NCBI lineage: Eukaryota > Viridiplantae > Streptophyta > Magnoliopsida > Poales > Poaceae > Avena > Avena eriantha. Next base: position 80,480,395 of record OU342743.1, read on the forward strand.
GATCATTTACGACTACACTCAAGCCGAGTTTGTCAAGAGGTGTCCTGAGCACCCTGAAGCTTTCAGGAGGATCGTGGAGTAGCAGTGACTTCTGTCTGGATGAAATAGTTCTAATTTGTGCGTGTGGTCGTAAACTAGTACTTTTTTGTGCCCCGTCATGAACTATCATACATTTGTGTTTGTGTTTGTTTTCAGTTGTATCCTCACCTCTCTCTCTCCAAAAGACAACCAAACGCATTGCTCTCTCATTCTCATATATGCATGCACGCAACCAAACAATCACGTTCTGTTTTTCATGGATGCAAAAAAAATGTATGCAATCCCAAATGGCCTGTCATTCATGGTCAGGCTAATAGTGCCAGCCACAACATTGTCGGGCTGGGCCAAAGATTGCACGCAGGCTACCAAACGACGCCCTCTCATCATGGCTGTAGCGATTTCCGGACGGCGGGGCGATGCGTGCACGACATGGCTGCCTGACCATCATGAAAGAAAATCATCCGGGGAAGAAAAGAATACCTCCCTGACTCTGTCCTCTTATTACAGAATCTGCTTACATACCACGCAGCCTCTGAAGCCAGAATAAAAAAGGCTCAGCCCCATGCCGTGCAGAACCAAAGGCGTCCACACGATCCCAGCACCACTGGCTACGGCGACTATCAACAGCGGAGAGTAGGAATATATCTTCAAGCAACCGTTCCACCATGAAAAATCGAGTAAAATATCCAGCCCAACCAGTGGACCAGAAGAATAAACAGTGTCTCCAAACAATACACCATTTTGGAGAAAGCTCAACGCAGTACCATTATAACAAAATTCCATATATGTGGTGCTCAATCAGAAGCTGCTATCCAGCACGTCATTCAGAACCGAGGTGGGAGCACATTGGGCGGAGGCATCAGACGTTGAACCCTTCGGCTCTCAAGCACAGGCGATGGGCTTCGATCCACTTCCCGCACGCGTCCTCGCCGTGCTCCAGGATGCACTCGTCTCTCAGCTTCTTCGTGTCTGGGCAGGCACAGCAGATCTTCTTCTTCGGCTTCGTGTCAGGCGATGGTGCTTGTCCGGTTTTTTCTTCTGGAACTGGGGCGGCGGGTGTCACAGATGAACTGTTCCCCATCTCTGAAATAAAATTCAGACATAGATTAGACTCCAAACAGGCCAGGATGACCAGCAGGTTGATTACAAGGAATATTTAACACCGGATCTGCTAGTATCCTTTAGAGCCTACACAGTTTTCATTACCCCGGCTTTTGAAAAGGCAAACACATGATTCGATATAATGTACTGGTCTTACCAGTTTTAACATGTACAGATTCAGAACACACCCAATTTGAAAGCAAAGTACATGCTAGTGCACTCATGTTCAGTGTATACAGTATTCAGATAATGGAACCCAACAGTATCACGAAATTTGGACTATAGAGGCTTGAGAACACTGAACCTGCTAGCGTATTTTTTTTTGACGATACACAATTTTTATTACCAGGGATTTAGAGGCCAGCAGAGTATCAGATAAGCTAGCGGGGTACCAGTAAGTTCAGAATCCACTCAATCCAAAAGCTAGTAGTATATGCATGCAAAGCAATTTGCATGATCACTTGAAGTGTATACAGTGTTCAGATAGTTGAGCTGAATAACAACATGGCTCTTTCTGGAAGTTTTAAGCATACAAAGCTACAATATTTGCAAAAGGAGAAGTGACAATTGCGAAATAGATAGCCTATCCAAGCTAAGTTGGCTATGTACCTCAGCAGTGTCATCGACACCACTTGAGCTGTTGAGGTAACAAACTAGTTAGTTATGGTCAATTTCCAAATGGAGCTTACAGTAGATGGCAATCAAAAATTCAAAATTCAACGGATATACTAATATTTGATAGTGCACAGACCCTTAGGTTCATGGTTTGATAATTTTCATAGGCAAGACTTCTATCTTAAGACCCAATAACTTCACACATCTCAAGATGTTAAGGATTCACAACAAATGTCTAGGCAGCCTAGCCTAGGCAGTAAGTTGCTCAACAGCTTTGCTTGTGGTATTGTGCATAACCATTGAGTACGACAAGCCAAGCTGGTAACGAGCATCTTCTGACAGGGTTGCTAATTCAGCATGTGATCCAAGTAGGGATGCAAGCGGCCCGCTGCTTTTGCCCACTTCCTAGTCAAATTCGGAAGAATTAGTTGTAGCTCGAGTTTGATGGCTTTAGTTAAGATTGCACTAGTTGTTGGAGTTATGAAGTGCCGCTTGCATCCTTAGATTCAAACATTTTTAGATACTGTGCCTCTGAATTTGACTACCTAACCATGTCACGAAGCTTCACTACTCTACTGTCATGAACTTCAGAATACTGCTTCATGCAAATTCATGCATGCTAAATCCAGCCGCACGCTCGGTCATGGAGAAATCTGGCAAGGCAGGACCCAACCCAGCCTAGATATTTCATTTGCAATCTAACCCGCACAAAATCAATCATCGCTCTATTCATTTCCCAGGAAATCCACGGTAGTTCATGCCAATCTAATCCTGACGTCTCAAGTAGAATTCACCACCTAACAGACAGCAGGAAGAAGTAAAATGAGTAGCAGAATCACGGAGCCCTCTGCCCCTACCATTCGAATCAGTAATCACCCACCGGCGACCAACATCGAGACGGCAAGGCTAAGGCCACATCTCCAAGTCGTGACCATCGAGCTATACACATCTCCGAAACAGAAAGAGCAAGGGAAAGGGTCGGGGTTTACCGATCAACGGGGCTCCGGGCTACGGCGGGGGAGCGCAGCGCGAACTCGAGGTCCCCGGATCCAAACCTTCTCTTCTTTCTGGAGAGGAAAGGCGCCGCACGCGAGAGGGTTCTAGAGGAATCGGACAAGTCTACTCAACCCCCGCCTCGGACGCCGTCTGATCTGGACCGTCCATTTCTAATCGAACGGTGGAGGGTCCTTTGACTGGACCGTCCAGCACGCAAGGAGAGGGTTTCCTCTCCTCCTTCAGTAGCTGCGCACGAACCAGTCCCCTCTTCCAAGGCCGCCGCAGACAGCGAGAAGAGAGGGAGAGAAATCATGGTGGCGCCGAACGTGAAGGCGGAGACGATGAGGCTGATGGACCGGCGGACAGCGCTGGAGGCGGAGATGAACGCCATCATCGCGGGCCTCTCCGTGCCGGGCGGGCCGGGCATCACCGGCGGCCTCGTCGACGCGGAGGTACAGTGGGACTCTCGCTTTTTCCCGTACCAAAACCCTAGCCTAAACCCGATGCCTTCCTTCCTCTTCCTTGGACGGTTCAGTTGCTAATCGCGGTTGTTTCTGTTGCGGTGCTTAGGGTTTCCCCAGGGCCGACATCGACATCCCGGCCGTCATCGCCCAGCGCCGCAAGCTCGGTGGTATGCTCTCGACCGACTTCTGCTCGCGCTTGTCACATCGACACGCTTATTCCACTATATCGTTGCAGTTCACTGCCATTGCTCTTCATTGTTTTGATGTATCCCGTGGACCATGTGATGCTCCATTGAAGCATCCGGGATTATTATGCATTAATTTCTTTCAATATGGTTATATGTGGGACCAGTAATGGGGATGCAGGGCTAGTTGGAGAGATAGCTTCTCCTGAGAGGGTGGTGGGTTCTGATGTTTGGGGGTGGAAGATGGCACTGATATGCGTTATTACCTGTCAAGTGTTCAGCAAATTAGACATCAGGGCACACTCTCTTTGCATAAGTAGCATAGTGACAGTGTTATGGTCTTTAACAAATATATGAGATAAGGGGGTAAAGGTATGGTGCTGTCTGTTGTGCTACATGAAACTGGATAGGGGATGCTGACCTGATGATATTTTGGTGTAGAGAGAAAAACAATCGACAATTTTGTAGGTCAGAACTCAGAAGTTTGGAATAGGAAGAACTTAGTAGATTTCTATTGGCGATCTGAGCCTGGGTTTTTTGTTAGCTAGCGGGATTAGGCGGACTGAACAAATTGTTTTTTGCGTGCATCATTATATTGTGTATACACTACATCGTCTCATTATGCTGTAAATTGTAATTGGCACTTACATTGCATAATGTCCACTTGTCCATTGCAGAGCTGAGGAATGACCACAAGGATATTACAAACAAAATCGAGAAGAATTTGGAGGCTTTACACTCTACAAAATTAACAAGAAATGAGCAATCAACCCCAAGAAGTTCTGGTAAGCTCAACACTGCCAAACAGTAAAATGTGATGATGGTAAATGTGGATCCAATGTTATAGATATTGTCCAGTTGCATCTTCTCAGATGTCTATAAGAAGGACATGATAATAAATATATCATGTTTTCTTTAAACATTGTACTCCCTCTGTCCACAAATCTAAGCCATTTCGGACTTCCAGATTCCTCAATGCATGATTGCAACTAATTTTCTATAATAATATACTTGTCGAATAATAAAACTCGTGCGTTATGGAAATGCTCAAAGAAAAATTGAATGTAATTATTTTGTTTAGTGAATCTAGACTTCTTTTGTATATTTAATGGTCAAAGTTTCAACAGGGTTGACTATATAAATCCAAAGCTCACCTGTATTTAGTGGAGGGAGTAAATCTTGAATCGGACATATTCAAAATTTGGGTTGTCTCTGAAGTTTCTTGCGTTATGTGGTGTGCCATGGCTTTCTTGTATGAACCATCTGCTAAATCTCTATAATCTGAAGCTACACTTCGTAATTTACTCATGCACGAACATTGACACTTGAAGAATGGTTTAGCATTTTGAGAATGATTTTTAACGGCATAAACACAGACTGTTAATCAGTTGATGCCATATCATTATTTGCACATTGGCGTGTTAAACATCCAGTTAACGTGCAACAGGGCCATGCTTGAGCATTAGTTATATTATAATGAAGGAAATTAGAGTCACTGATCTCCATCATATTTGATCGTATGCAGGTACATCAGCTCCGCTGCATGGTGGTTTATCTCAAAATGATCCCATGGAAGAGGATGTGGTGACCAGACTTCCTTTTGCCATGATTGATGAGATAGCAGATGGTTCTCCTGCTGCTGTGGATGGCTTGCTGTTTGGGGACGAGATAGTGAAGTTTGGGAGTGTAGAAGCTGGTGACAGGTTGCAGGAAAGGCTTGTTTCTGAAGCCATTTCCAACGAGGGCAATCAAGTATCTCTACTCATCATTCGTCAGGGATCACCAATGAGCTTGACAATTACACCAAGAAAGTGGCATGGGAGAGGGCTTATGGGGTATATTTTACTAAACCTTCGTATCACTTATTCTATTGTGCTTTTAACCTATCAAAAAGTAGATCTTCCTTCTTCAATAATTGTAATGTAAATATGTAGGTTGCCTTTTGTTGTCACAACAGATCCTCCAGTTACATATCACTAACAAAAGTGTATGCCTTAGCTCTTAAATGTAACCAAGTTGACATGAGTTAGATTTGACACTTCACTACCTCAGTTGTGACATGGACACTTTTTCTGGAGGACATGGAAACTTGTTGAACACATGCTGGCGATTTTTTTGTTCTTATGTACTACTCCCTCCATTTCATAATAATTGAAGTTCTAGGTGTGTCCTAGGTCAAGGTACTTCAAGTTTGACCAAGTAAATATAAATAAATACCAATGTCTAGTCCTATACAACACCATATTAGTTTTGTTAGAATCGTCATATAATATATTTCCGTACTATATAGATTCGGTATCTGTAGATAATAGCACATTTTCTATAGAGTTGGTCAAACTTAGAGAAGTTGGACTTAGGACAAAGCTAGAACTTTAATTAATTTGGAATGGTGGGAGTATTCTTTTGAGAACAAGCTTTTACAGTAAATTGAAGAGAACCCTGCTTCCTCTTACCAAAGTAACATGAAACTTGCAAGTATAGAAAGTTTTGTAGCATACAACCCCTGTTTTGTAGTAATGTCTGCCCTAGTAAGCAATTTGCCCTCAATCCCAACACGAAAGGGGCACCCCTTGCCACCTCATCGGCAACACTACCTGCTACTAGGAATCTATCGTACTTAAACCAGAAGCAGTATGCGAAGTGCTCGTGAAAACCTTACCCTATTAGGATTATTCATCATGCACGCACATGTCCATTCTTTGTTAGTTCTGCTACTACCTCGGTATTTTTGTCTGTTTCTTGATGCCAAAGGCACATGACTTGAAAACCATGGCATCTCTAGATGGCAAATTTTCCTATACGTGCTAACTAGCTATATGATTATTCTTTCTTCTGTGTTGACGCTGTCTTAACCGCAGCTTGGTTTCTTGTTCTGGCAGGTGCCATTTCCGCATCTTTTGAAGGGCCAGTCTATGTTCTACAGCTTTTTCCACATCTTTTGAAGGGCCAGTCTATGTTCTACAGCTTTTTCCGCATCTTTTGAAGGGTCAGTCTATGTTCTACAGCTTTCGCATCTGCACCTGTGCAGACAGCTCTTGGAGCTCTACATTTCAACGTCGAACTAAACTGATAACCTGAATGCATGTTAGTACTTACATTACCTGTAGCTGGCTTACAATACACTGCCACTGGAAACGATCCAGGTTCCCTTGGTTGCAAGCAGCTTTATTTGGTACATTACCCTCTTGCGCTTTCGTGATGTTAGGAAAAGAACTATGTCTTTCATATTTGGTAATGATGTAGAAAATGTGAAGTCAAATGAAGTTGGATCGCGTATGGACAGAGGAAAAAGCAATTGTGGAAAGGTCATGTCTGGTCTTGGTCTTACAAAACAGAGACTGCTCAACAAGACCAATAGTTTGTCGGTTACTTTCTACTTACATACGCGTAACGACTAGTGAGAATGCATAGTTTCCACAATTGCTCTACCTCTGCATATAAATATTCAGCATCCACCTAATACACTTCATTATGCTTTTGATTACCTGCTTTAGACTCGAGACTTAGTAGGCTCAGATCAATAGCCGGCAGCTAGAAATTGCATACGAAGTTCCCTTTTTCATGTCTGTATTAAGATATGGTAATGTGTAGACCTGCTATTTATAAACATGTACGGGATTGATTAAGACTCCCATTATAAGACCGGCAAACAAACAGATGTCTAGAGCTAACCTACTTGATTCTTTTCTAAAAGAAATTACCCAGTAGAGGTTGTTATGCCTATAAAAAAATCATCCTGTGGACATTCGGGTTTTTATAGCCAGTGATGCTGCCTTCACTGATTAGCTCCACTAAACCTGCATACATACACGCTTATAAACTTCTAAAACAAGGAGTGCTGTTGGTTAACGTAGGACAAGCTGTTGTCATGGCTGTTTCTTTAATTAGATATGCTAAAAGTGTTAGGATATGGGCGTTCTAATTAACGGTAAAGGCAATCTCATAAGCGTGTTCCCTTTTCCTGGAGGCTAAAGAGACAAAGGCCCCCCTCCGAAGAGGTATGGAACAACCTCTCTAATGATTGAGGTATGACCCAGCAAAGATATCGTCGTGATACAAAATGTTGGACGGCAGCATAAAGGGAAGATTGATCTTATGAAATGCGACTCCCTGGTGTAGGGCCATTGCTATGTAAAATGTTGACAGCTATGCGGTACCTAAGGAAATTAAACTCCTAGAGGTAAAATAGATCATATGACCTTTGAAAAAATTCGTCCATGTACATATGTTTACTGATTTTCTCTTGTCTCATGCCGGCACCGTACATCGCCTCTTTTGTCTGCTGTAGTTGTGGAGTACTGATGGTTAATTAGAGTAATACTCGCCAATTTACCTTAGATTCTTTTTAGTCTCGTAATATGACTTATTGATAAACTTAATAAAAATACACTGGATCTTACATAAACGGACAACGAAGAGCTATGATAAAACATAAGATTACATCTAAGTTCCTTTAAAAAAAATGGCGAGCTTTATTAATTCAAAACATAGAGTTACAATTAGTCCTAAGACTGTGCACTAAAAAGCTGGTGGCTCAACATACCATATAAACGACGGCTCCTGAACGATCGCAAACTTAGCATGAGTGAGCCGCCTTCGTTAGCCTCGCGACCAGTAAACACAATATTAATTAAGAGATAAAGAAGAGGATGCTAGCTTGCTAATCTCATCTAAGATTGGCTTGATCCCAGACCAATCAACCCTACGATCATGCCAATGGCGAACAAGTTCTGAGCAATCAACCTCCAAGATTACATTACCAAAACATTTCCACATTACATAAATTGATGCATCTCTCCACGCCAATGCTTCTGTTGTAAGAGGATCTGAAATCCATCTTTAAATATTGCAAGAACCTCCACGGAATGATAACCCGTCCCTTGCTACAACTTCCAACGCTGCCATGCTCAACTCTGCCGGTAGTGGTCCATTTAAATTAACTTTACAATACCATCGGGTGGCTTCTGCCATTTACATGGTAGTAGTGCTCAGAATTATCTTTTCCCTTGGAAATTCCAAGAGTCTGCAATGTCTCGTGAATGAATGTAACATCCTGAAGAAAACGATGTGATGAGGGATCGATTTTAGATTTGTCCCTATGCATAGCATGCATTTGATAAAAACGGGAGTTTTTCAAACTTTTGTTTTGAAGGGACAAGGGGATTGAAATAGACCTCTAGTGTTGAAATTGACACTAGAATTTGAATTCAAATTTCAAAAGGATCTTTGTATTTTCAAAATTCAGAGCATTCAAATTTTAATCAATGCAAATAATAGAGTCCATGACTCATACTCACTTGCATATAAGAAACTAGATTCTAATGCAAACTAGAATCTTAAATACACATTTGAATTCAAATTGGAGGTTTGACTTAGTCAAACTTGAGTTCCGATAATTCATAATAAATACAAATAAAAATAGAATATAATGAAACATATTTTGTATTGATCACAGTATATTCTTTACAAGAGGGGTATTTTTACATGATTTGTACAAGAAGAAGAATAAGAAAAGAATACATGAAGTAATCATGACCTAATAGAAGCTGAGTAAAATAAAAGAAAATCCTCTGTTTTTTCTAATCTATTCCTTGCTATTCTTATCTTCTTCTTGACCTGAAACACAAATACAACTGGAAAACCTTGTAGTGGTTAGAATGTAGGTTTCACCTAGGGCAAACCCATTTAGTGTAGAATCCAATTCAAAAGTCCAGGAACTAGTCCCGCCTTTGAAGCTTGAGGTTTTGAGCAAAACAAGAAGTCATATAAGTATCAATAGCAACAACAAGTGATCAGTGCATTAACAAGGAAACAAGGCAACTAGCCAGTGCACTGAATCATGATCAGCTAGTTATCAACAAGTAATGGTAATAGATGAACCACAAGTATTAGAAATAGAACCACAACCAAAAGATTAAGTGACTAAGTAGCAGCAATTGATCTAGCTAGAAAACCATCAATAGTAACATACCTCAAGCTTTGGACTCTTTTAAAGAACCAAAATGAGATGACCATAATGCACACGTAACATTTCATCAAATTGTCATAAGTCAAACATCAAGTAAACAACACTTGCTCAATGATCACAAGCTAGCAAGACTAAATCAAGATAAATAAGTACAAGAATTAAATCACAAAAATAAATCATCACTTAATGCCACTTGGCATTGTACAAATTGATCCAGGATAAATATCGAAACTCAAACTGACATGCCTTATTAGGTAAAATCGCAACCGACCTAAAATCTAGTTAAATAGTCAATAATACTAGGAAACCAAACATAAAACCAAAATAGAGAGACATTTTGGAATAGTTGCGGTGACCTAGTATACCACTGCATGATGTAGTACACTATAGTCGTTGACATAACACCAATGAAACACCGTTCCACCAGTATTACATCCCTCGGAATGGCATAACAGAAACATCGCGGGTCTAGAACATGTTTTTATATTACATATATCACATTACAGAATATCCAAAGAACTTCCTCAATATAATGAGGATTATAATATACAATAGATAACCAGAAATAGCAACTCGAAGTCGATTCTAGATATACTACTACTTTATAACTATGGCTTGTGATTGTTGTTATAGCAATGCTTTACAGAAGTAGGTTCTGGTTTCTAAGATTATTTATATGCTACGCTTGAGCTTGACTTCTATGACTTCAGATGTAGACGTTGACCCCGTTGATCTCCGTTGGATAGCTTCCGTTTTTCAAGTAGTTCACCTCCTAGGTTCGTCATTGAGTGATCCCGAATCTAGCAAGGGTTAAGAAGGTACAGTTGAGTACGAGCGTACTTAGCAAGTTCACTAAATAGGAGTGTTTGATGCACTAACTACAACCACATACCAAAAGGTCATAGGTTATGCAAGTTTTTGTAAACATTTCTTTAGAGGTTGCTTTTATTCTGAAAAACTATGTTTGTCAGCCTTCAGACGTTTACTAGAACTTTGTGGAGTTCCTTTCCTGCAGTGTTCGTAGTTCCTTCCCGGAACAAGGAGTAACATGTAACAGTTCTTACACTCTGTAGAGGTGCACAACTTTGTTGCACAGTTGGGAGTATGTCACCGTTCAAACTTCCTTGGTTTGAGGCCCAACCTAAGATCCAAGCCAATCACCGTCCTTCTCCGTGACCCCACATGAAGACACATCCCCCCAAGCAGAATAACCTCTATTAATCCATGTGCGGATATAACTATGGTTAACTACATTGAGGACTCTAGTGAGTAGACATATCTTGGTCGCCCCAACGAGTTGGTGAACCTACCAAGGATCGTCTCTCCTGATAGTTTAGATACCAAGATCGCGGGGAATTGAGGGGTCCCACCCATATTCTAGGCATCAAAAAGGTAACCAACGCCACGATATGGTCATCCATCCGTGTGAAAGGAAGAAGATCTAGCTGACTTCCCTAGAGCCATTATAGATCTCATGGTTAACGTGTGATATATGGCGCTAGAATCACTGGCGACATTGGTTATTAAGTCCTAGATGATATATTCCTGAATAATGGTATTCCAATTACCAGGCTTAACAGATTAGCTGATCACCCTGAATCAGTAACCAATAGTTTACATTATTATCAAAAATAGTGTTTTCTGACCCTTTTTAAATGCAGGTGATGACACAATAGTTTGCAAATACTTGATAGAAAATAAACAAAGGACATGAGCAAGTGTGAACTTGCCTTTTTGACTGCAAGATTATGTAGTCAAGGTCTTATAGTCGATATAAACTCCAATATTTGAAAATGGCATCATTGGTCCGGTAAGGACTAATGTTTAAAGAAGCAATATGCTATTATGCATAGATAATGATATGCATTTTGTATAAATCCCAAAGTAAATACCCATGTATCAATATGGACTGATTTTGGTGATTAAAATATTTGGTTTACAATCAAGTTTTACTTTATAAATAATTTTGTATTAAACTTCTAAAAGTAATTGACAAATGATGAAAGTAAAGTACAAAGAAAGTTGTTAGTATGAGGGTCAGGATTGTCTTCACAAATGTGTCCCATCTAGGATAAATGTCATTGTCTAGGTAGTAGCCCTTGGTGTATGGTCTGCCATTGATCTCATAGTTGACCGCCAGAGAATGGACTTTAGCAAGTATGCCAAACACTATATATCGCAACAGAACGTTGATGTCATTGTGAGATCCATCCATGCCAAAAAGTGTGCCAAATCCATAGGTCATATTCTGCCACAACCTCAAGTACCACACTGCATTCTCCAGTATGGCCTTTGTACATCTTTTGCCAAGCGAATGGACAATTCTTCCATATGAAATGCATACAGTAGATGCTCCCAAGTATCCCATGAAATTCCCCTTGCTTTGTTCTGCCAGTATCCTAATTATGTCTTGTTCATTTGGTGCTTGATACATTGCAAATGTATCTATAATTTTTGATGTTCCATGCTTGGTTTTATCTACTTTCTTGTGTTTTGTCCACACTTTGGAGTACTTTTCATATGATTTCTTGGACTAACCTATTAACAAGAGCCACAGTGTCAGTTGCCTGTTTTCTGCTGTTTTTGGTTCCAGGAAAGTCAGAAAATCAATATTCTCGGAATTAGACCGGACAAAAGCCAAAGTTGATATTTTCCCGGAAGACTCACGGAGCCAGAAGGAGAGTCGGAGAGGGGCCACGGGGTGGCCACACCACCCCATGCTGCGGGTCCCCCCAGGCCACGCCAGGGCATGGTGTGGGCCCCCTGGCCGCCCACCGACCTTGCCCTCTGGCCTATAAGAAGCCTCCCGAGACATAAACCCTAAAGAGTCAAGCCTCCAGCCATGAAAAGTTCCGCAGCACCGCCGCCATCGAAGGGGAGATTCAAGGGACAGAAAGTCTCTGTTCCGGCACCCTGCCGGGACGGGTAAGTGCCCCCGGAGCCATCTCCATCGATCTCCACCGCCATCTCCATCACCATTGCTGATTCCTATGATGAGGAGGGAGTAGTTCTCTCTCGAGGCTAAGGGTTCTACCGATAGCTATGTGTTCATCTCTCTCTCTATGCATGATCTTATTGAGATCATGAGCTTGTAATCTATAGATCTACCTTGCTACTCAAGTGCTTTAATAGATCTCTGCTCTCTCCATGTGTGTGAAAGTGACGGCATGCACACCATGGTGGCACTTAGGCTAGAGATTACGAATACTTGTTATGAGTTATATTTGGAGTTGGATATCTTTATGAAATTGTGGTGTTTGTTGGACTCATCTAGTACTCAAGGTGACAGTGTGGGGTTTTCTAGATGGGAAAGGCTTACTTTGAGGTGTGCTGTTATAGCCCTACCATCGATTAGTGTCCAACCGGAGAGTAGTTAAGAATAGTATCATAAAGAGATGATATATTTATGAGGAAGTGTTCACTAGTGAAAGTATGATCCCTAGGCCTTGTTTCTAAGCATTGATACACCGTTTGCTACTAGATCTGTTACATGTTTGCTTGTTTCCATCTTTATTTCAGTTTGCCTTTAGTCTTTTCCACACCATCAAGTTATTTTATATCACTGTTACCACTTATAATTATCCATACCACTTGTATTTTACTATCTCTTCGCCGAACTAGTGCACCTATACACCTGAGAAGTGTATTGGGTGTGTTGGGGACACAAGAGACTTCTTGTATCTTGATTGCAGGGTTGCTTGAGAGAGGATACCTTTGACCACTTCCTCCCTGAGTTCGATAAACCTTGGGTGATCCACTTAAGGGAAAACTTGTTGCTGTTCTACAAACATCTGCACTTGGAGGCCCAACAACTGTCTACAAGAATAGAAGTGCGTAGACATCAGTGCTCTTAGATAGGTTGGCTCAAAGATTCCCACCACATCCCAACAAAACATGTACACACACTCAAATGTTGTGGAATCAGCCATGCGCAGGTAGTCATCTTGTATCTCTAGAGGAGCTCCATATGCAAGAAATCTCAAGACAACCATGCATTTCTGAGCAGTGGAGAAACCAAAGAATCTGGTGTAGTCCTTCTCACAAATGAAATAGGATCGAAATCTCGCACTCGATGCACGATCTTCATGACCAAATCCTTATTCATCATAAAGCGTCACCGAAAAACGTGAGGCCCATATGTTGGGTTATCTCTGAAATAGTTGGACTCCAACATCATTATGTCGGATATCTGTTGTTGGTCTCTGTTCATCTTCTTCCCGGTCTTGGAACCTCCTCCCCGAGGAGCTCGTAGGCGCGTGTGTAGACGAAGAAGAGCACTGGTGATCATGATGCACTCAATTTCATCGTCCTGGGTGTCGGTTTCCTCTTACATCAATTGTATCATCATCACCATCCATATTCTACGCATGAAACGACAAACGATTCAAACTACCGAACACCCTATAATTGGCCAGTGCCGCTGTTTGAAAGAAAATTTACCTAGGAAATTGGACAAACACCTTCTGTGCACGATGAGCTTGATGCGGTTTAGGTCTGAGTAGCGTGCCATCTGATCCTTGAGACAGCCACACTGATGTTGGAACACGGATGGTATCGAGTGGACTCTTAGGGGGTGGCGGTTGGCCGTCGGTCGTTCCTAGGAGATATGTCAGGGTCTAGAATCTGCGACATCGAAACAAAGGCGAGAGAGTGGTGTCCTCAAAGTGGGGACTACTGGGGGCCTAGGCGGCGCAACATGACGTCGATGCTAGGAAGATATGACGAGTTGTGTACCTAAGTTGGGTGACAATGATGTCGACTTGTGGGGTGGAAGAAAAGAGAGGGTGGGATGGAGAGGCTGAGATAGGGATTGATTTGGTCGCTACCAAGGGTGTCCAACATAACCTCTAGAACATGGCGTGAGTTGTCGATGCCCCTGACCACACTCTACGTGCTAGGGATGGTACAGGTGTGTCGGAAAGTTTCTCGGGACTCATGTTGCCGGCACAGGTTGGAGGCTGCCGATGCAAGCTGTTTTTTTGACCACAAGCTCGTTAGGGCGAACGCGCATTTTCTCCAGTGGACTGGGCACCTAGTGCTTATGGTAGTCGTCCGCTGCTTCAAGATCGGTGACGAAAATTTGTAAAAAGGACTCTCAACATTATCAAATCCATTTGAGTAAGTCCTAACAGCTTAGGACACATGGAGCGGTGTTTATAAAGTTCTTCAAAAAATTCAAAAAGAACTTTTTAGTGTTTAATAAGTACTATGGATTTTTACAAGATTTCAGCTAGAAAATTTGTCACACTAACAAGTCTTCCGTATTTATTCATCTAAATCTCGCACTGTTCTTATGAGGTACAGTGGATTTGTAGTTACAACATTCTTCACAAACTTTGATAGAACTGCAAATTTCTTGACAATTTTTTTACTAGCAACAATCATGTGGTTACAGAGTTCTTCCAGAACAAAATGGGGGAAGGGGATCCAATTTCAAAGCAAAAAACCAAGGAAAACAGAGAAGAGGAAAGGGGATCCAGATTAGCCTCCTCCCACCGTCGGGGAAAAGGGTATCTAGCTTCGGCGTGCGGCGTTGGGCGGCCGCCAGGGATGGCGACGTCGACCAGCAGCTCAGCCTCCTCCTACTGTGCTTCTCGATCTCCACGGGGTCGAGACGGGGGACGAGGCCGGGACGAGCAGGTGCAACGTGGGGTCGGGTGGCGTGGTGTCTAGGTCGGGGTTGTAGCGACATCCAGACGGAGACCGTATCTGCGGGATGGGATATGCGGGGATAGGGTTCGTGCTGGTGTTCTTATCCACTCCACTCTAGACTACGGGCAAATTCCGTTTTTTATGGAGGGTAAATTTGCAAAATAGCTTAGTACGAATCTCCATGTAGAAACGATCAACTATGGATTGGCGTTGGGCACCCAGACTGCTGGAGATGTTCCTTTTAGCGCTAGGGCCATGTTTGGAGGCGCTAGTGCAGATGATCTAACCATGTCGAGCCATTGTGGATGCGCTTAGAGCATCTCCACCGGCGCTCCCTAAATCGTCGTCAGCAGATTCGCCGACATATCAGTATTGGTGGTGCCGATAGCTGCATCCCAATTTGGGGAGGGCATTCCCACAATGACGCTCCCAATAGGTCAGCCCCAATACAGGTGTGATACATTGCAAATGTATCTATAATTTTTGATGTTCCATGCTTGGTTTTATCCACTTTCTTGTGTTTTGTTCCAACTCTGGAGTACTTTTCATATGATTTCTTGGACTAACCTATTAACAAGAGCCATAGTGCCAACTGCATGTTTTCTGCTGTTTTTGGTTCCAGGAAAGTCAGAAAATGAATATTCTTGGAATTAGACGGGACAAAAGCAAAGTGCCTATTTTTCGGAAGTCATCAAGTGCCAAAATACGAGACAGAGAAGGGCCAGAGGCCGGCCACACCACCTGGCCGTGCGACTAGGCTAGGCCCGCGCCAGGGGGTGGTGTGATGGCCCCTGGCACCCCCTCGGCCTCCCCTTCCGACTATAAGATGCCCTCGGGACGAAAACCCTAAGTGCCCGATCAGAAATCCACGAAAAGTTCCGCGCACCGCCACCACCGAAGGGGAGATTCTGGAGACAGAAAGTCTCTGTTCCGGCACCCTGCCGGGACAGGGAAGTGCCCCCGGAGCCATCTCCATCGATCTCCACCACCATCTCCATCGCCATTGCTGATTCCCATGATGAGGAGGGAGTAGTTCTCTCTCGAGGCTAAGGGTTCTATCGGTAGCTATGTGTTCATCTCTCTCTCTCTATGCGTGATCATATTGTGATCATGAGCTTTCTAATCAAGTAGATCTACCTTGCTACTCAAGTGCTTTATTAGATCTCTGCTCTCCCCATGTGTGTGAAAGTGACAGCGTGCACACCATGGTGGCACTTAGGCTAGAGATTACAAATACTTGTTATGAGTTATATTTGGAGTTGGATGTCTTTATGAAATTGTGGTGTTTGTTGGAACCATCTAGTGCTCAAGGTGACAGCGTGGGGTTTTCTAGATGGGAAAGGCTTACTTTGAGGTGTGCTGTTATAGCCCTACCATGGATTAGAGTGTCCAACCGGAGAGTAGTTAAGAGTAGTATCATAAAGAGAAGATATTTATATGAGAGTGTTCACTAGTGAAAGTATGATCCCTAGGCCTTGTTTCTTAGCATTGAAACACCGTTTGCTACTAGATCTGTTACATGTTTGCTTGCTTCCATCTTTATTTCAGTTTGCCTTTATTCTTTTCCATGCCATCAAGTTATCTTCTATCACTGTTACCACTTATAATTATCCATACCACATGTATTTCACTATCTCTTCGCCGAACTAGTGCACCTATACACCTAACAAGTGTATTGGGTGTGTTGGGGACACAAGAGACTTCTTGTATCTGGACTGCATGGTTGCTTGAGAGGGAATACCTTTGACCACTTTCTCCCTGAGTTCGATAAACCTTGGGTGATCCACTTAAGGGAAAACTTGCTGCTGTTCTACAAACCTCTGCACTTGGAGGCCCAACAACTGTCTACAAGATTACAAGTGCGTAGACATCAAGCTATTTTCTGGCGCCGTTGCTGGGGAGGAAAGGTAAAAGGTATTCACACCAGAGGATTAAAGAAGAAGAACCTCCCACAGCAAACGCCTATGTTCTGGCACCGTTGCTGGGGAGGTAAGGTAAAAGGTACTCACATCCTCCGGTGTTAGTGCTCAAAGTTATTTCCTTTAGATTCTGCAATTTTGTGTTTTTGTTTCTTGTTTTCACTAGTTAGGCTTAATGGAAAAAAATAGAGAGCTTTATAGTATTTATCTTTAGTTAGGACATGAAGTGTTTGAAGAGAAAATTAAAAAACCTATGGAACTTTATTTGCATGCTAATAGCAATGTTGTTAGTATGAATTCTTTGGACACCATTATTGCTAATGCTATGGAAAAGTCTAAGCTTGGGGAAGCTGGTTTTTATGAGGATGATATTTTTAGTCTCCCAAGCATGGAGGAGAAAATTTACTTTGATGATACTATGCCTCCGATATATGATGATTATAATGATGAGCATGATATTTTCAGTCCACCTACTATTGAGGATAAAATTGATTATGATTACAATATGCCTCCTATATTTGATGATTATGGTGATGAGAATAATAATGATAGCTATTTTGTTGAATTTGCTCCCACTACAATTAATAAGAATGACTATGCTTATGTGGAGAGTAATAATCATTTTATGCATGTGGCTCATGATAAGAATGTTTTATGTGATATTTATATTGTTAATTTTATTCATGATGCTACTGAAAGTTATTATGAGAGAGGGAAACATGGTTTTATGTATCTCAACAATATTAAGTTTCCCCTCTTTATGTTGAAAATTTCGAAGTTGCACTTGTTTTGCTTTACTATGATTATTGATTTGTGCTTTCATGACAAGATTCCTATGCATAGGAAGTAGGTTAGACTTAAATGTGCTTTGAATTTGCTTCTTGATGCTCTCTTTTACTTCAATTCATATTTCTTATGTGAGCATCTTCTCAAACTATCATGCCTAACTTAAAGGCGTTAAAGAAAAGTACTTATTGGGAGATAACCCAAAAGTTTTAGATGAGTCTTGGAAGTTATTACTTCAGTAATAACCGCTCCTTATCCTTTTTATTTGCTTTTTGTGCCAAGAGTAACCTCTAATGAGAGAGAGAAGTAATGATTGGGAAAGTTGTTGTCCCGAAACAGATTTATGTGCTTCACCGTAAAAATTCGTGTAAAATCTCTGTATGTCCTTTTGAGGCTTGTATTTTTGTGCTTCTGCCCCAGGTTGTTATCTAACTTTCGTTAGTTCAACACTTTTTGATTTGAGAAACATAAGTTCTTCGAAAAAATTCGTCTTTACCTGCTGGTCTGTTTTGACAGATTTCTGCCATTTTCTGCATTTGCTTCTTGTAGGTTTCTTTTTGAGTTCTTTTGGGGAATTAAGATTTTTGAGGGAAGTGCTATAGTAGCTAGTGTTCTAATGGAAGGTTATTTGGTGTTGGAACTGAACCTTAAGACTTATTTATCGTGAGTGCACTAATGTTACTAATAAAGATTGTGTGAAGTTTTGTATGAAGGAAAATTTTCAGGTGTATGGAAGGAATGAGTAATGAGATGAAGGATGGACTAAAGCTCAATCTTGGGGATGCCACTAGTGTCACCCCAAGAAATATCCAAGAAGTCCAAGCGTCAAAGCTTGGGGATGCCCAAGGCATCCCCTTCTTCATCAATAAAAATCTCAGGTTTCTTCCAAACACTTCATTTTTATTGTTTCATGCATAGTTGTGTTGTTCTTGGAGCGTCTGCTTTTTCGTTTTCGTTTTGGTTTTTCGTTTGCTTGGTTTTATTAGCAGAACTATGTTTCATGGGGAACGCTTTCAACATTGCACTTGTACTTTATACCCCGTTGATATCATGATCTTTTGCTTACGGATCCCGGCGGTGTGAAATAAAAGTGGAACTTGTAAGATCATGGAGTTTGTATGTGTGTTAGAGAAACGCCTGGGCCGCTAGCCTAATCCATGCCTAATCATGGTGGAAACTTGCAGCATCACCATAATGAGCACTCTATGAAGCATCCTCAATAAAACCCTATGCAAATAGCAAATAAAAAGATCGCTGAGATGCTCATTGTCTGCTTGCCTTGTCATTTTGATTATGGGATAACTCCTGTATCATGTGCAAGGGGTACCCCGTTGGCGGTTCTTAATGATACACATGTACTTACAATGACAAGAGCTTACTCGTGACTGAAGTGGAGTAGCATGAGGATCGGTCTTCGTAAGTAAGGGGCATGAGATTTCGGTTTATAACTTATCAAGCATATCCTCTTAGTTGTGTCACTTTAACCTTAATCACCTTAAATATGCTTATGATAGGGGCAATGAGAGCTGAAAGCTATAAGTACCATAATTTTTGGAAGCTCTTTATGAGACTTGAATCCCTACTTCCTTTTATAAAAAGGCCTTTCTTCCACCATTATATTGAGTCTCCACCTTCTACCTTTATGCACCCGCTTTGAGAGCATAGTGGCCATTCTTAGTTCTATCTGCATTGTCCCAAGACTAGTTGATTGATGCATAACTTGTTATTACTTGTTTTAAACTATTGTATATAGTCACTCTTATGAACTTTAAAGGTGTCCTATGCATTTATATTTGCTACTCTATTGAGGGACAAGCTGAATACTATTATGCCATGTTTTCTTTATGTGAAACAAACAAACGTCTTGCAAAGCATTGTTATTCATGAATCTTTTGTTTGTGCCTTTTCATGTTGCATCATAGTTTCTTTGCTTATTTCTAGAACCTTGTCTTTCATGTTATGATTGAAGTACTATGATCCCAGGTTTGAATGTTTTACAAATACTTTGATCAAGTCTTTGAGGGTGCATGTCACCTCAAAAATTATTATTTCTTTTTATCACTTACCTACTCGAGGACGAGCATGAGTTAAGCTTGGGGATGTTGATACATTGCAAATGTATCTATAATTTTTGATGTTCCATGCTTGGTTTTATCCACTTTCTTGTGTTTTGTTTCAACTTTGGAGTACTTTTCATATGATTTCTTGGACTAACCTATTAACAAGAGCCACAGTGCCAGCTGCCTGTTTTCTGCTGTTTTTGGTTCCAGGAAAGTCAGAAAATGAATATTCTCGGAATTGGACGGGACAAAAGCCAAAGTGCCTATTTTTTCGAAAGTCATCAAGTGCCAGAATACGAGACGGAGAAGGGCCAGAGGCCGGCCACACCACCTGGCCGCACGGCCAGGCTAGGCCCATGCCAGGGGGTGGTGTGGTGGCCCCTGGCACCCCCTCGGCCTCCCCTTCCGACTATAAGATGCCCTCGGGACGAAAACCCTAAGTGCCCGATCAGAAATCCATGAAAAGTTCCGCAGCGCCGCCACCACCGAAGGGGAGATTCGGGGGACAGAAAGTCTTTGTTCCGGCACCCTGTCGGGACGGGGAAGTGCCCCCAGAGCCATCTCCATCGATCTCCACCACCATCTCCATCGCCATTGCTGATTCCCATGATGAGGAGGGAGTAGTTCTCTCTCGAGGCTAAGGGTTCTACCGGTAGCTATGTGTTCATCTCTCTCTCTATGCGTGATCATATTGTGATCATGAGCTTTGTAATCAAGTAGATCAACCTTGCTACTCAAGTGCTTTATTAGATCTCTGCTCTCCCCATGTGTGTGAAAGTGACAGCGTGCACACCATGGTGGCACTTAGGCTAGAGATTACAAATACTTGTTATGAGTTATATTTGGAGTTGGATGTCTTTATGAAATTGTGGTGTTTGTTGGAACCATCTAGTGCTCAAGGTGACAGCGTGGGGTTTTCTAGATGGGAAAGGCTTACTTTGAGGTGTGCTGTTATAGCCCTACCATGGATTAGAGTGTCCAACCGGAGAGTAGTTAAGAGTAGTATCATAAAGAGAAGATATTTATATGAGAGTGTTCACTAGTGAAAGTATGATCCCTAGGCCTTGTTTCTTAGCATTGAAATACCGTTTGCTACGAGATCTGTTACATGTTTGCTTGCTTCCATCTTTATTTTAGTTTGCCTTTAGTCTTTTCCACGCCATCAAGTTATCTTCTATCACCGTTACCACTTATAATTATCCATACCACTTGTATTTCACTATCTCTTCGCCAAACTAGTGCACCTATACACCTGACAAGTGTATTGGGTGTGTTGGGGACACAAGAGACTTCTTGTATCTTGATTGCAGGGGTGCTTGAGAGGGAATACCTTTGACCACTTCCTCCCTGAGTTCGATAAACCTTGGGTGATCCACTTAAGGGAAAACTTGCTGCTGTTCTACAAACCTCTACACTTGGAGGCCCAACAACTGTCTAAAAGAATAGAAGTGCGTAGACATCAAGGTGCGGCGTGAGCAATTCACAAAATCACACACAAATATAAATTCGAAGGAATTTCGAATTGATTTCAAAGGTTCAACTAGCAAATTAAACAAGTTCTGGCTACCAACACCGATGCCCAAATATCCATCATAGTTCGCAAAATATCATACACATCTCATAGAAAGGAACACAATCAAAACGAAGAGAGGATCCTCGATCACTGTCGGCTCGTCGATCACCATTGGCGATGCAGGTGTCGCCGTCCTGGGTGCTGCAGATGTCGCCGAAGCTGGTACTATCATCGTGGCCGAGATGAATGTCGATGTAGGTGTCGTCATGGATGTAGGTGTCGCCATCGTCGCTGTTGCTGCCGCCATCTCCTTGTCGATGCGCTGGTGGTACATCTCGTACCATCCCTCGCCAATGGATCTATCAAGAACAAGTCCGCCGTCTCTTTGCCTCCTCCTTCATCTTGGACAAATGGAACTGAGAGGCCTCGTTCATCGCCTTGAGCATGCTGGCTTGGGCTTCGATCTTGGCGGCCTCGACCTTCTCCCTCTCGAGCTCCAACTTGGCTTCTTGTTTCCCCAACATGGTCTTCCATAAGGCATCGCTCCAATCGTTGCACTCCTTGTTGTTGGTATAGAAAGATTGCATCATGTCCTTGATGGTAGCATCGAAGCCGGCCAACAAGGCGGTGCCACTCCTGTCAAGCTTGGCCTTCTTCTGGCCAATGGGATAACCTTCTAAGGCAGAGGAAGCCGATCCCACTGATACGTTGCAAATGTATCTATAATTTTTGATGTTCCATGCTTGGTTTTTATCTACTTTCTTATGTTTTGTCCACACTTTGGAGTACTTTTTATACACTTTCTTGGACTAACCTATTAACAAGATGTCACAATGCCAGCTGTCTGTTTTCTGCTGTTTTTGGTTCCAGGAAAGTCAAAAAATGAATATTCTCGGAATTGGACGGGACAAAAGCCAAAGTCAGTATTTCACCAAGGGGGACACGGAGCCAGAATACGAGACGGAGAGGGGCCAGGGGCCGCCCACACCACTTGGCCGCGCGGCCAGGCCTGGCCCGCGCCAGGGGGTGGTGCGGCCACCTAGGGCACCCCCTCAGCCTCCCCTTTCGCCTATAAGATGCCTCCGACACAGAAACCCTAAGGACCCGATCAAAATTCCACGAAAGAGTCTGTAGCCGCCGTCATCTCCATCCCTAGATCAGGAGGGATCTGAAGCTCTTCCCGGCACCTTGTCGGAGGGGAGAATTCACCCTGGAGGCCTTCTTCATCACCATGCAAGCCTCCGGTGTGATGCGTGAGTAGTTCATCCTTGGACTACGGGTCCATGTAGTAGCTAGATGGTTGGTTCTTCTTCTTTGTGCTACCATGTTTAGATCTTGTGAGCTCCGTTAATGATCAAGATCATCTATTTGTAATCATACATGTTGTCTTTGCGGGGATCCGATGGATATTGAGATGCTATTTCAGATTGATTATTGATTCTATCATGTCTTTGTTATTTGTGATCTTGCATGTCTCTGTTGTTAGTAGATATCTTGGACGACTAGATGCTAGCAACTCCAAGAGAGAGTATTTATGCTCGATAGTGGGTTCATGTCTCTAGTAATCTGGGGAAGTGACAGAAATCTCTAAGGTACTAGATGTGTTGTTACTACTAGGGAGAAAACAACAATCCTTTGTTCATAGAACAATCATATTGTTTACTTTACACGCAATGTGTAATACAATTATATGTTGCTTGCAACTTAATACTGGAGGGGGTTCGGATTGATAACCTGAAGGTGGATTATTAGTCATAGATGCAGTTTTTTTTGAACCGTGACTGTGAGGCAAAGCCCCACAGAGATTTTATTAATAAAAGAAGGGTGAAAAAAGAAGAAAAGTACAAGTACAGGGTAATATGTACAACTAAAAATATACATGGTCAAGGGGCAATCATGCCAAACCAGCCAAGACTAAGAGCCAAACTAAACAGATACTCAAGGAAGACTAGCAGTCCACATCATCAACTTATCCTTGTGCTTGGCTTTGATTTTGTACTGTAGTAAAGTCATATCATGAATGAATTTAGCCTTCCACTGTCCAAAAGTCGGCAATACATTCCTGAATATTTTCCCATTACGTATCAGCCAAATATTATGACAAGCAGTAATAACCACCTCCATGAAGAAAGAGTGATGGAAATCTCTTTTAGCAACCGACATGACCGCTTGTATACTGTCGCCAGATTGCTAGATAATCTGTAAATAATTCCATATACGTGCACTGAAATTACACTCGAAGAACAGATGTGTACGATCCTCATAATCTCTGTTTGGGCATAATTCACAATGTGTGTCATCCGTGACCTCCCACTTCCTTCTCTTTAACAAATCTCTAGTGTTTAGACGATCTGACAACAGAAGCCAAGCAAAAACCTTTGTCTTCATGGTACAACAAGATTTCCAAAGCCACTTATATACACTAGGAACCACCAAATGTGAATGTATTAACTTGTAGAATTGATTTGGAGTATAAGTCTCACCCCATCTATATGACCAAACATCCTGCACCTCAGAGATTGGTTGCGAGGCCAAGATTATTTGAAGATTCTGAAGTTCTGAGTATGCTATACACGATAAAGGCAGATAGAATAGACTTGTGATGTCCTTAGTAGCAATAACCTTCTGAGCAGAAAGCTGATCATCTAGCGCATAAGAAAACAAGCAGGGGAACCGCTCACACATAGGTCTAGAGGATCCTTGGATCAGCCAACTATCAATCCAAAACATAAATGTATTTCCTTTCCCAAATGAAACAGTGGCAACTCCTCTGAAGTTATCAACCTGTTTGAGGACATCCCTCCACCAATAAGAACCACACATATTTTCAGCATGAGGCACTCTATCTTGATAATGCGCATTCCAAATAAGGTGGACCCAAGGAACATCTTTATGCTTATAGAACTTATCCAGAAACTTGATCAGAAGAGCAGCATTTTGTTTTTGGAAGTTCACTATGCCAAGCCTGCCATTATCTTTTGGTTTACAGATTAATTCCCAAGCAGCCAGAGATTGTTTAGGTTCATCATGTTTTTGTCTCCATAAACATTGTCTCAAGATTCTGTCTAGCTGATTGGTAAGCCCAATAGGCAATTGCAAGGTGCAAAGAAAATGTAGAGGCATGGAAGCCAAAGCAGAGTTGATGAGTTGAAGTCTAGCCCCTTGGGAGAGAAAACTTGAGCTAGAAGTTAATTTCCTTTCCAACCTGCAAACCAGAGGCATAAGATCACTTATGGTCGGTCTAGTTGTTCCCAGCGGCAGTCCCAAATAAGTAAAGGGCATCCTCCCAATCTCACAGCCGAAATCATTTGCCAAGGTTTCCATCAATTGATCCTGGACATTAATTGGAACCATAATCGATTTGTCATAATTGATTTTGAGTCCAGTTGACAAGCTAAATTTATGTAACGCCTCTTTGAGTGCCCTTAGCTGATTGATATCTGCAGGCAATATTAATAGAGTGTCGTCTGCATATTGTATAATAGGAAAGTCCTCATCATATGTTTCAATCGGGCGAGAGATTGTGCCAACTCTAACCATATCATTGACCATAGATTATAATAGGTCAGATCGAAACGAATATAGAAGAGGGGACAGGGGGTCACCCTGTCTTACCCCTCTCTTACAAACAAATTGTTTCCCTGGGATGCCATTTAGAAGGATAGCTGATGTCCCAAACGAGAGAATCTCTTTAACCCATGCCAACCAGATCTCATTAAATCCTTTATGTTTCATAACCTCCAGTATGGCTTCATGTTCCAGAGTATCGAAGGCCTTTGCAAAATCTAACTTTAAAATTACAATGGGCTTTTTGGATTGTTGGCATAAGAAAATATATTCCAGAGACCAAGCCAAGCAATCTTGAATATAACGCGTCCTCAAAAAACCATATTGATTTTTATGTAGGCACTTGAGGATCTTGTCTTGAAGCCGGTTTGCAGCAAGCTTGGTAAGAAACTTTAGACAGACATTTGTTAGTGAAATTGGACGAAAATCATTAACATCCAAAGGAACATGCTTTTTGGGGACCAGCGTGATATATGACCCATTAATGTTTTGTAGTTTAACTTTTCCAGCATGAAAATCAGAGGCCTGAACCATAGGCCAACACTTCTTCAAAAAGAGCCCATTGAAACCGTCCGGCCCTGGTGTCCTGTCTGCTGGCATAGCCTTAACTATATCATCCATTTCTTTCTTAGTGAAAGGGACAGTCAGATCATGTAAATCATCCACTTTGGTAATCAGCTGTTGTAGATCAAATTGCATATTAATGCCTTCAGACTGGCCCATTCTATTTTTATAATTAGTCCAGAGCAGATTAGTCATTGCATTGTGATCAGTAACCTCATTACCATTAGCATCTTTAAGCACATCAATCATGTTACGATGGTAGCGTTCTGAAGCCATTGCATGAAAAAACTTTGTGTTATCTTCCCCTTGTTTAATCCATCTAATCGTGCAGCGCTTTCTCCAATATTTGCTCTCGGCTAGCAGAAGATCCTCTAAGTGCAGTTTGACTATTTTCCTGAAGTTGAACTCAGTGATAAAAGGGGCCTGCTTTCCTCGAGCTTGTCAAGGATCAAAATAACCTCATTGCATTTTGCCACTAAATTTTTTAAGCTTGACAAACTGGTTTGCCATCTTTTCAGCTCAAATCTCAGATTTTTCAACTTATCAGCGATCACTGCCGAGCTATGAGTTTTAAGTGAACCTTTCTTCCAAACACCATCAATACAATCCACAAAATCTGGCATATCAACCCAGAAATTCTCAAATCAAAACAGCTTGGTCTTAGGGATGGAAGTGTCCACCGTAACCACACATGGTAGATGATGTGAGCCTGTTTTAGCCAAGGGTAGCACCAAGGAATTTGGGTAATCAGATACCCAATTTGAGCTGGTGAAAAACTAGTCTAACGGTTCTAGTAAAGGCTCCTGCTGCATATTAGACCAAGTGAAGGAGCGACCCTTTAGTGGTAGTTCAAGCAGACCAAGGTGCCCAATAAACTCATTAAACAAGAACATGTCGTTAGCATCACCACCTGATTTATTACGATTATCATGCGATCTGATGAAATTAAAATCACCAACTAATAGCCAATTATCAGATACTAGTATATGTGGATTGTAAAGCCAAGTGATGAAGTTGTCACTATTGATGTGAAGCTAACGATAATACCAAACTTCTTCGTTTCCACTAGCAAGCCGGCAAACACCGCAGAATTCCAAAGAATTAGAATCCCACCCGAGGCCCCTCTAAAAGGTGAGAACACAAAACTGTCAAAGCGCTTTGGTGCAAATTTCCTAATAAATCTCCAATCAAAAGACTCACACTTGGTTTCTTGAAAACATATGATATCACAACCACTTTCATCAATTTTAGAACAGGCAGCCCTATGTCTGACATCATAATTTAAACTGCGAACATTCCAATAGAGAACCCTCCAATTTCTTCTATTTAATAAACACATTAAAAAACATTTGTAAATGGCAGTAGAGACGTCCCATGCATAGCATAGCGAACACATAATTCAAGGCCATTGATAGAGCGGAAGTAATGTGGCACCTCAGATGACCAAGCATAATATAGAAAGCCAGATAAACATAGCCAAAACCTTGTCGAGAAATATAAGATAAAACATAATGTGACACTGTCGCAAACAAGGATAAACTGCAGACTTCTGACACCCTCTCACAGACTGAAAACACACTGAAAACTAACAGATAAGACCCCCAGGAAAACTCGATACAGTAGCCTTTTCCATGTAAGAGCCAAACCATTACACTAGACAAATTAATTATCATTGGAATCTGGCAAGTCCTCAGAAGTGGAGGGGCAAGCTTCAAGCTGCTCCTTGGTTATCTTGACCAGGTCGATGCCCAACTCCTTGCCCACACGCTGCAATACAGTGATTGGTGTAACTGGGATCTGCATATTTTCATCCTACACCCCCTCCTGACCATTTGCATCAGTCTCCTGACCTTGATCATTTATCTCCACCAGTAATAACTATGAACGACTCTTTTTCTTGGGTCTGTGTCTCATGTCAACCACATGCATAGGCCGACAACCATCTGATTTCAGCAAACTTCTAGTGAACCTACGTTCTTCTGATTGAACCAACAAAGGTTTTTTCCTTCTAGACCTTTTTTCCTGAACCACAACTGGTGCAACATTGGGAATATCTCGGTCCAAAGTACAAGTGCTCTCTCCAAAAGTGAAAACATGCATCAAATCTATTGATTTACGGACAATCACCTTGCGTCTTGGTGTATCCTCCAACACCTTGTGATTAGAAAACTGAACCAGCTCATAGGACTCAAAAGCACTCGCCCAGGAACGTTTGACAGCAGTAAAAGGAGGCATCTATAGGGACAGAGGGATGTGCTGTGTAGCAAATATTGGCAGAGTCAATTGAAACCACCTAGACCATTGCAATTCAGGTGGTAATATCGGACCTACAGTCCTAACATACCCTACCTGCATCACCTCATGATAATTGTCTTGTTGTTGATCCCCATTAAAGTCATCCTGTTCAACAGAAGCAGAAAAATCCGAGGGGTTCAACACCATTGACTCCTTCTCGTTCTCCTCAATATTCTCATCTTGTTCCCCATTGTCTCCTGCAGCCTCATGATGATTATCATGCTGATCTGGAATAGCATCCCAGCCAACCTCAGGATACTGAGGACCAACAAATAAATTATTATTGGGGTGCATATGACCAGGGAAGGGATGAGGGTTCCCATCAAAAGGCATCTGGTCTTCATCAGTCGGCAGAGCGTCTGCAAACTCAGCAGAGAGTATATACACAAGTGCTGTCCAGGAAACTTTAGCACCCACAACCGAAGCAAATTTCCCAAAGACTACATCCCGGAGAACCAATTACGGGGACAGAAAGGATGCATATACAAGCACTCGCTCAAGCAGAGGATCATTATGATCCCAATAGTGGTACTGGCCAAAAGTAGACACCACATTGGAGATATCCATACTATTGCGATAATCAGGTGGTATTCCTAGAAACATCAACCATCCCCTACTGAAACCTTGAATTGCACGATAATTCTCTTCTGCCTCATCAACATGTATAAAGCGAACCAAACGATTTTGTATCTGATAATTACCGTGCTGAACTAAAGCATTAACTGAATTCAGACCACTTAACTGGAAAAGACCTACCCCAAACAAACTAGGCTGAGTATCAACAACATTACGCTGCAGGAGACCAATCAAAAAGTTCAGAACCTGATTTCTCCAAACTGCAGCAGCATGTGGTGGCGGGCGCGGTTCCACCACTTCAATGCAAAACGCTTGATGCTGAACTGGTGGATCTTGAGCTGCAAAGTAGTAGGTCCTAGGCAATCTTGTGCCCCCACCGTCGATGATGTCATGTCCCCAAGGCAACCAGGGCATCAGATCCACAACAAAAACCGCCATCGTTGATGAGTCACCCTGCAACGGAGAAGTTGAAGCGGTGGTAATCGACGTAGGGTTTAATTTAGACAAAGAGACCTGTTTTGACGACCCCTGTGGGGTATTTATAATAGAAGGAGTATCATAGGCCGACTCTGACTCCAATCCCACACGACCTAGGTCACCAACTCTTTTGGGAACCCACTTCTTTGTCCACATGGACTTGGAATCCAGAGCAGCAGTAGATTCAAATTGTCTCTGAACAAGAATATCTTTCCTATCATTTATGGGATTCTGCACCGAACCAAAACTAATACTTGGGTGACCAGAAGTGATAAGATTATCCGGAATGATTACCTCAGCAGCCTTCTTAGCATCTTGAGGGTTATAGCCCTGACAAACTGAATAATACAAGGGTTCAGAGAATACCGGATTCTTTTTAACCGGGGGTTCAGAGAAAACCATATCCTTTTTATCCTTGAGAGCAAAACGAACTATGGATTTAGGCCGTCCATCCTTCATAGCAATCAAACCTTTACGTGCTCTATTTTTCGATGAACTGACGAGAGTCCATTCCTGACTGATTTTCCTTTGCCAAATATTGAATTCTCTCAGCCAGTTCGGACCTCCCCTCCCCCACAGATGGAAGTAGCACTTAAACTGCTCACAAGCATATTTGTGAAGACTGACAATATGGAGTAATGCCCAATCAAATCTCATAGGAGTCAAGATGATTAGTATATGGGTGTATGCTTTCTCGATGTTTGTCAATTGCCCCGCTGTAATTTGTTCACCCAACATGTCATCTATCTTAAGGAGAACCACCACTAGTGAACTATGGACCCCGGTCCTTTCTTTTACCATCAATCTAGAACTGTTTACTATTTTCTGTTTACTTTCTGCAAGCTATTACTTTCTTTCACACAATACGTTTAATCCTTTGTTTTCAACAAAAACGGTGAGATTGACAATCGCACTGTAAGTTGGGGGCAAAGTTCTGTGGTTGTGTTGTGTAGGATTCCAAGTTGGTAACAACACCTTGGTTTCATAACTGAGGGAAAAGCTCCTACTGGTTCGATAACCTTGGTTTCATAACTGAGGGAAAACTTGCTGATGTGCTCATCATACCTTCCTCTTAGGGTTCCCCAACGAGCTCGATGTGTTGAGCCAATAATCAAGATTTTTCTGGCGCCGTTGCCGAGGAGTCAAGGACATCTTCACAAGGGGAGTCTCTCATAACCAATCTCTTTACTTTGTTTTATTTGTTTTGCTTAGTTTATTTTTGCTTTGTTTGCTTGTTTCTTTATCAAAAACACAAAAAAATAGTTCTACAAGTTTGCTTTCTTTATTAAAAACACACAAAAAATAAGTCTTATTATAGTTGCTACCTCTTTCTTAGCTCACCATGTTGATCCCTAAATTCACTCTGAAAGACCTTTCAATAGGTAGTGGCTCTATAATTGGAAAAGGTAATATTGAAGAATTTTTTAATCATGTTAGTAAGCATGAGGATATTGAGGATAGGTCCCTTGTAGAACTTTCTCTAAATTATGAAATTGATGTAGCTTCTTTAGTTCACATGTTGGAAGCTAGGTTTGTTAACCTTAACCCCTTAATGCAAGTAATGTTTTTTAAACTTAAGGAAATTGAGGACCCTGAAAAGAGAGATTTTATTCTGGAAACTTTGCTTAAGGAATTCTATGATGTTGCCAAGGAAGATAGAAAAGTCTTTGAACGTTTTAATATGCTAGGCTCATGTGTAGATGTTATTGGTACACGAGAAAAGGTGAACAAAACCGAACCTAATGGGGAGGAAATTAAGATACCAATACCTTTCAAACTTGTAGCAATGCATGAAGCTATAGAAAAGAATTTTAATTGGATTGTTCCTAAAAACCCGTTTGATGAAAGTAGTGAACCCAAAAGCATTGAGAAAGGATCCTCTAGAACTTATTTGGATGAGATACCTTGCCTTGTTGAAGATATTTCTGGTATCAATCTTAATGCGTCTTCATTTGAGAACACTTGATTCTTTTTCTTGCTTCTTATGCCTAACTTAAAGGTGTTAAAGAAAAGTACTTATTGGGAGATAACCCAAAAGTTTTAGATGAGTCTTGGAAGTTATTACCTTAGTAATAACTGCTCCTTATCCTTCTTATTTGCTTTTTGTGCCAAGAGTAACCTCTAATGAGAGAGAAGTTATGCTTGGGAAAGTTGCTGTCCCGAAACATATTTTTGTGCTTCACTGTAAAAATCCATGTAAAATCTCTGTACGTCGTTTTGAGGCATGAATTTTTCTGTTTCTGCCCCAGGTTGTTATCTAACTTGCATTAGTTCAATACTTTTCGATTTGAGCAACAGAAGGTCTTCGAAAAAATTGGTTTTTACCTGCTGGTCTGTTTTGAAAGATTTCTGCCATTATTTACATTTGCTTCTTGTTGGTTCCTTTTTAAGTTCTCTTTGGGGAATTGAGATTTTTGAGGGAAGTGCTACAGTAGCTTGTGTTTTAATGGAAGTTTTATTGGTGCTGAAACTGAACCCAAAGACTTATTATCTTGAGTGCACTAATGTTGCTAATAAAGATTGGGTGAAGTTTTGTATGAAGGAAAAAAGTCAGGTGTATGGGGAGAATGATGTAATGAGATGAAGAATGGACTAAAGCTCAAGCTTGGGGATGCCACGCATGTCACCCCAAAAAATATCTAGGAAGTACAAGCGTCAAAGCTTGGGGATGCCTAAGGCATCACTTTTTTCATCAATAAAAATCTCAGGTTCTTCCAAACACTTTATTTTTATTGTTTTGTACACAATTGTGTTGTTCTTGGAGCGTCTTTGTTTTTGCTTTTGGTTTTAGTTTGCTTGGTTTTCTTGCTTGAATAAATTGGTTGGACCCCCTCTTTCATACATTAGTTTTCAAATAGTTTGGTTTGGATTGGAAAAAGAGTAGGAAAGTTCATGCTTAAGTGGTAAAGAGAGCTTGTTTTTAACTGTGGCCTATGCTTTGTCATGCCATGCTTGATATTGTTTTGGCTTTATGCTTAGTGATCTTTGCTGTAGCATGACATGATATAAACAATTGAGATTGCTTAATGTGCCTTGAAAAAATCATTCGTTGTTTTAGCATATTAAAGCATAATATTGTGGTATTCTCCTTTAATGCTTTATTTGGGTTGACTTGGCGCATGCTCACACCATGTTATGACTATCCCAAGTCACCATAGCCTTTATGATCCTTTAGTTTTCAACTTGTAATATCACTTTATGCTTTAATTAATGATGTTTTGTCGCTTTGCATGACTATGGCCATTATTGCTCTCTTAGTTGGCCGCTCCCAGTCTTTTGCTAGCCTCCATAACCAAGTATGAGTTCCACTCATGCATCCAACTCCAAATAAAACACAGTTATTCCAAAGAGTCCACCATACCTACCTATTAGCCTTTGCTATTCCAAGTATATTCATGTTTTTATCTACCTTCCGAATTAAACTTGTTATGAGAAAACTAGTGATTAAAGCTCTCACGAACTTGGTGGCACACTTTACTTTTCTTGCCCTTAATAAACTTCAACCATTGTGTCGTCTATGTTGTATATGCTTGCACTTATATGTTGGGGATTAGCAGAACCATGTTGTCATGGGGAACGCTTTCAACATTACACTTGTACTTTGTGCCTAGTTGATATCATGCTCTTTTATCTATGGATGTCGTCAGTGTGAAATGAAAGGGGAGCTTGTAACTCTATGAAGTTATGTATGTGTGTTAGAGAAACGCCTGGGCCACCGGTCTAATCCATGCCTAATCATGGTGGAAACCTGCAGCGTAACCATAATGAGCTATCTATGAAGCATTCTTCTTATAAAAAAAGAGTCAGATATTGAGAAAAAGAGAAAAATAAAAAAAAGATATGAGAAAAGAGGAAAGGGAGAAAAAATCACCATTTTCCCATGGTAAATAAGAAGATTGCTGAGATGCTTGTTGTCTGCTTGCCTTGTCATTTTGATATGGGTATTCTTCCGTATCATCGGGCAAGGGGTACCCCGTTGGCGCTTCTCTATGATACACATGTACTTACTATGAAAAGAACTTACCTGTAACTTAACTTGAGTAGCATGAGGAGCGGCCCTCGTATTCAAGGACATGAGATTTCCAACTTATACTTTGTCAAGCATATACTCCATCGTTTGTTCACTTTAACCTTAATCACTTCAAGATGCTTATGATAGGGGCAATGAGAGCTGAAAGCTAATAAGTACCATAATTTTTGGATTCTCTTTATGAGACTTGAATCCCTGCTTCCTTCTATGAAGGTTTTACTTTTACTTTTATATTGAGTCTCCACCTTCTATCTTTATGCACCTATTGAGAGAGCATAGTGGCCATTCTTAGTTCTGTGTGCATTGTCCCAAGACTTGTTGATTGATGCATAACTTTGATATTGCTGGTTCTTAAACTATTTGTATCTAGTCACTCTTATAAACTTTGAAGGTGTCTTATGCATTTATGTTTGCTACTCTATGAGGGACAAGCTGAATGCCATTATGCTATATTTTCTTTATGTGAAACAAACAAACGTCTTGCAAAGCATTGTTATTTATGAATCTTTTGTTTGTGCCTTTTCATGTTACAACGTAGTTGTTATGTCTTATTGTTAGAACTTTATGTTTCATGCTATGTTAAAGTACTATGATCCTAGCTATCAATGTTTTACAAATACTTTGATCAAGTTTATGATGGTGCATGTCACCTCGAAAATTATTCTTTCTTTTTGTCACTTACCTACTCGAGGATGAGCAGGAGTTAAGCTTGGGGATGTTGATACGTTGCAAACGTATCTATAATTTTTGATGTTCCATGCTTGGTTTTTATCTACTTTCTTATGTTTTGTCCACACTATGGAATACTTTTTATACACTTCCTTGGACTAACCTATTATTAAGATGCCACGGTGCCAGCTGCCTATTTTCTGCTGTTTTTGGTTCTAGGAAAGTCAGAAAATGAATATTCTCGAAATTGGACAGGACAAAAGCCAAAGTCAATATTTCACCGAGGGGGACATGGAGCCAGAATACGAGACAGAGAGGGGCCAGGGGCCGCCCACACCACCTGGCCGTGCGGCCAGGCCTGGCCCGCGTCAGGGGGTGGTGCGGCCACCTAGGGCACCCCCTCAGCCTCCCCTTTCGCCTATAAGATGCCTCCGACACAGAAACCCTAAGGACCCGATCAAAATTCCACGAAAGAGTCTGTAGCCGCCGTCATCTCCATCCCTAGATCGGGAGGGATCTGAAGCTCTTCCCGGCACCCTACCGAAGGGGAGAATTCACCCTGGAGGCCTTCTTCATCACCATGCAAGCCTCCAGTGTCATGCGTGAGTAGTTCATCCTTGGACTACGGGTCCATGTAGTAGCTAGATGGTTGGTTCTTCTCCTTTGTGTTACCATGTTTAGATCTTGTGAGCTCCGTTCATGATCAAGATCATCTATTTGTAATCATACATGTTGTGTTTGTGGGGATCTGATGGATATTGAGATGCTATTTTAGATTGATTATTAATTCTATCATGTCTTTATTATTTGTGATCTTGCATGCTCTCCGTTGTTAGTAGATATCTTAGCCGACTAGATACTAGCAACTCCAAGAGGGAGTATTTATGCTCGATAGTGGGTTCATGCCTCTAGTAATCTGGGGAAGTGACAAAAATCTCTAAGGTACTAGATGTGCGGTTGCTACTAGGGAGAAAACATCAATCCTTTGTTCATAGAACAATCGTATTGTTTACTTTACACGCAATGCGTAATGCAATTATCTGTTACTTGCAACTTAATACTGGAGGGGGTTCGGATTGATAACTTGAAGGTGGATTATTAGTTATAGATGCAGTTGGATTACAATTTATGTATAATGTTGTAATGCCCAATCAAATCTCATAGGAGTCAAGATGATTAGTATATGTATGTATGCTTTCTCGATGTTTGTCTTGCCCCGCTGTAATTTGTTCACCCAACATATCATCTATCTTAAGGAGAACCACCACTAGTGAACTATGGACCCCGGTCCTTTCTTTTACCATCAATCTACAATTGTTTACTGTTTTTTGTTTACTTTCTACAAGCTATTATTTTTTTCCACACAATACGTTTAATCCTTTGTTTTTAGCAAAATTCTGTGGTTGTGTTGTGCAGGATTCCAAGTTGGTAACAACACTTTGGAGGTGTTTCCTTGCTCCTACTGTTTTCTGCTGTGCTCATCATATCTTCCTCTTGGGGTTCCCCAACGAGTTCGATGTGTTGAGCCATAATCACCCACCGCCGGCCCCGTGAGCCCGCTCTCTCCAACTCGTCGTCCCACTCCTTCTTGGACATGGTCGCTGGCTTCTCCTTGATGCCGCCTTGCGCGTCTTCGTCGGCTTGGCCAAGGCCAAGGCCAAAGCTTTCTTTGATGGCATGGTGGTGAGGGGACGACGCAAGCTGGCGGCGAATGGCAAGGTAGGTAGACGAAGAGCAAGGAAAGAGGGAAAACAAAGCTCGAATGGTGGGGGAGGAGTGTCGGTGGAGAACTATGGAGAGAAAAATGGAGGAAAAGTAGGGAAAAGTTTCGAGGGAACGAAATATTTTCATTTCACCAGCTACCATGCGGGTCCCTCGGCGAGAATCCAACATGGCGAGAAGTGTCGGTGCTCCCGAAGCGGTCCTTCTGCGTAAGGGTTTGTTCGGGTTTGCTGGCGATTATATTGGATTTCAAAAACCGCCGGCTACGTATTGAGTGCTGAGCGAAATTTTGGGCTGGCGCCATATATGCGTGGTATTGACGCCGGTGGAGACGCTCTTACCGTCTCGCCATTTGCTCAAATTTCCGTCCCGCGGACCGCGGTACACCATCGATCGATCAGTCAACCTCACCTTGCACGGTCGCACCCACCGGACATGGCAGGAGGGTGCCTGTCTGCCGGATCTAACCGCCGTACTGGTTCCTTCGTCACTGCCTCGCGGGCTGATCACGAGACGAGAGGGGACCCGAGCTAGCGATCGTATTTCCCTGGCTGCCTCCGCGCGCCGGCGTGACGTGACGTGGACGTGCTTCAGCTGACGCGTCCTCCCGCGAAAGGCTCCCGCTTCCCACGACAACGCTCTGGACGCGCCAGCGCCACCAACCGCGCGCCCGGAGCTCGCGCGCGCATATCCACTCCGTCGATCGGCCCCCGGGCCTCGCGCGCAGAACGTACGTACCCAGCACCCGCGCCACCCACCAGTCCACGTCCGTACCCGAGAACCACCTTATAACGACGCAAACGGCAGCTCGCACACTGTACCGCTCAAACGGGAACGGTGGGATCAAGAGCTCATCATTCACTCGACCAGGCAGCTCGATCCTTCGTCGTCATCCTAGCCGCGACACAGAGACAACGGCACCGGCGCCCGGACCCGGCGGAACCGAACACGAGCTAGGCTGCCATGTCGGCCGTCGGGCCCAGGGTCGCCGGCGCATCCCGGAGGCCGTCGTCCCCGAAACCGCCCAGGTCGGCCGGCGCCGGTGGCGGCAGGGAGAGGCCTCAGCTGGTGACGCAGCGGAGAGACGACGACCCGCCGGCTGCCGACAGCAAGGTCTCGAAGAAGAGGCTGCCCTCCGCGGCGGCGGCCGCCAGGGGCGTGCTCCCGTCCATGCTGCTGCGCCGGTCCGAACTGCTGCGCCGCGCCGGCGGGAAGAACAACGGGAACATGCAGTCGCTCAGCGTGTCGTGCGCCTCGGAGGCGTCCAACGACTCCTTCTGCAGCCGAGCGTCCACCGGCAGGATCGGCAGGCCGCCCATGGCGCCGCACGCGGGAGCTACCAGGCGGAGGGCGGCCGGGTCGTCAGTGGGGCCACCTTCTGCCCGCCCAGCGGCCAGGAAGGCGGCCAGCGTTGCACCAGAAGGCGCTGGAGCATCTTCCGCGGCGGTGATGGGTTCGATGATGATCGGAGAAGCTACGGCGGCGCCCGGGCCGCCGAGGTGTCCCTGGGTGACCCCTAATACTGGTAGGTGGTCCAAATTAATCCCAATACTAATCATGTGATTATGGCTTCTTTCCATTAAGGCAAAAGACAAAAGAGCATGCTAATGCAGTTAGGTGTATACAAGTGGATAATTATGTTTTCTCCTTTTTGCTATCATGCATGCAAGTTAATTCACATAGCTCATTTCCTATACGTAGTAGAGTGAAGTACTATAAACACTAAAACGCCCTAAATACCATGAAATTGCACAAATCATAGGGTCTTGGCCTTGTTCTTGGTGGTGCACTTATGCAGTCTATTTTGTTCCCCTACAAAATGCAATCTTTTTTATTTAGGCACTATATCTGTATGAACACAAGAAAATCTCAAGAACAACTGTAATGCAAACCCTATCTCCTTCTCTATAAACTGTCATTTTGAACAGTAAGTTAGTAAGGTAGTCTTCAAAGTAACTTTGACCAGACATTCACTTTCTGTTATAATATAGTTATAAAATCTCACAAAGTTATATATTGTGGAAGTACTTCTCATGAACATTTTGCACTTACAGTTTCAAGTATCGAGCCTAAATGTTTGAAAAAAAACAGTAGTCATGAATTTGAAAATTTAAAAGCACCTCGGGAAAGATTTGCGCAATACATACGGGCTGACAGTTACTAATGATACATGAGGTCTTGATCAGCTTAAAGGAGAAAAGATCAATGATCAGTCTTCAGTCATACCAGCTAGCTAGCTTCAGATCTAAACAACTAAAATGGGGAGTTTTTATTCAAAAGATTCTACAGGAAGTACATAGACCTATAACCTAAAGCTGAACCTACCATGCCCTAGCTATAGCTTTTCTGAACCTGGACTACAGGTGTTCATGACTTGCGATGTTTCCTAAGTATAACTCTCGAAGTAATCTGATTTTTTGTGAGCTTTTTGAGCATATATACTGCCTTTTCTACATAATTGCACATCGTATTATCTGCTAAATCGTGTGTATTTCACTGTACTAATCAGAGAGACACTTGTCTACATCAACCCGTGAACTCACGTCCAAATTAAGCAGTGACTGCTTTGTAACATAGCTGTCTTCAAATAATGCTACTGCTGCATCATCGACATATGCTGCCAAACGCTAGTCTGTAGCACACACAGTACCTGCATATTATTGCGCTGAGATAAACGTTATACCTTTCTCAGGAGAAAGAGAAAATACATCTACCTTGTGCTAATTAACATCGGGCAATGATCGCCCGGGAGTCATGATAATGGTGATTAATTAGATCGTATGGAATCGGAAACGTTTGGTGGTGCACAATTGACAATGCAGAATTAATAAAAGATGCACTCAGATGTTTGGTGGCGAGTCTGCTATCTTGCAAGTACTTGTCAATTTTATCTCCCAAAAGGATTCCATTACCCACTAAATTGTCGGCACTGCATTATGAAAATTATTTTTAATCTTGATCAACTTCTAAAAATTATGGACAGAATAAATGAAGTGTCATTACCACCTTTTCAGTTATTAACCAGAGCAACTATTTTTGATAAATTGACTATGGTTAGTGACACATTTTAGGCGGCCAAGATTAATGTGGACAGAATAAACCAATTCACTGATGCACAGGCTTACCTTTTGCTGATTTTCTTGCAAACTTGCAGCTTAGATAATGGTGGCCCGGGCTATATGTATCTTTCTTGTGTTCGTCTTTTCTTGGTGGAGATATGCCTATCATTGTTGTTCCTTTAAATTTATGCCAGTTGCACTTTGCATCTTTTCTGCCGCGTGATAGGCAGCTGAAATTTATTTAATTTTCTCTGGTGTCCCATTTGCAATTTCTTATTGTTAATTCATCTGGAGCTCTAATTTTCCTATTTGTATATCTGTACCATCTTTTAGTTTCATTTCACATACTGTAGTAATTAGACAACAAACTGCATAAAGTACTACTGTTTGTAGCATCAGAACAGCTATTTTCCCTTTTCATACTCACCAGTCCCACCTGCTGTCCCGAATCATACACGTAATTAACTGTTAAGCAGGGACCCGTGGACAAAACATTCTGCTTGTAATATGACGTCTACAGTACTGTGAACATCGAGCTTAATGTTGCTGTCTAAATCTAGAAGTCCATCATTCT
Organism: Avena eriantha; assembly: GCA_910589775.1. NCBI lineage: Eukaryota > Viridiplantae > Streptophyta > Magnoliopsida > Poales > Poaceae > Avena > Avena eriantha. The sequence goes on from OU342743.1 coordinate 80,519,226, forward strand.
AAATCATCCTTGCTTTAATTTTGCAAATTTTCGAAAGAATTTCAACTTTCTGTTTGAATCATACCTTGCTTCCACATGACAATAATGGGATCTTTGAATGTACATTTGCAACAGATCCATGCTATGCTGCCTTTCATGACCAAGAGTGGGGAGTCCCGGTACACGACGACAGGTATGCTCTAAGCCAAATCAAAATATCAAGAGTTATAAAATGTTAAGAACTAAATTAGTTATAAAGTTACAATTTCCAGTTCTAAATTCACAGGAAACTGTTTGAGATGCTTGTTCTATCTGGTGCATTGGCTGAGATGGCATGGCCTGTAATCCTCAGCAAGAGGGACACCTTCAGGTAAGCAATCCTTTTACCTGACATAGTGCTGGGGAGTCTAACAACTCACCAAACACTCAAATCTCATCAAACACCATTCTGCATTCCACAGGGAAGTTTTCATGGATTTTGATCCTCGGTTAGTCTCGAAGCTAAACGAGAAGAAATTCTTGGGGCCATGCAGCCCGGCTAGGTCCCTGCTGTCAGAGCACAGGCTTCGTACGGTCGTCGAAAACGCGCACGAGTTATTAAAGGTATATATAATTCAGTGACCATGCCAGTCTCCCTATCCTCCTGTCCAGATCTTGATCTTGATAGCCTGAACAGCATCGGCAGCCAATTCATTTTGCCCAACAACTTTTTTGTTTACTCTTAGACTTAATGCCCCTCCTTGTTTCTTTCTGCAATTATGTCTGAATCTAGCTGTTGATACTTGATAGGTCATAGAGGAGTTTGGGTCCTTTGACGAGTACTGCTGGGGCTTTCTGAACTACAAGCCTATGGTTGGCAGATACCGATCACCCCGGGAGGTGCCACTGAGGACGCCGAAAGCCGAGGCCCTCAGCCAGGACCTGATGAGGAGGGGCCTCCGCGGCGTCGGGCCGACGGTGATCTACGCCTTCATGCAGGCCGTCGGCATGGCCAACGACCACTTGGTGACCTGCTACCGCTTCGAGGAGTGCTCCGAAGGTTGTGACGGCGGCCATGGTAACACCTTGGTGAAGGAGCAGGAGATGAGCAAGATGTGTAGCATGGTAGAGTGTGTCAGCTTGGAGGCTTCAATGACCACCACCGTGATCAGCATCTCGTAGCTAGCAATCAGAAGTTGGTTGTGGCTTGTGTATATGCTTGTTTGATTTGAGGTTTGGGAAAATGCGTTTGATTGAGTAGTTTGATGAGTGAGAGTGGTGTTCATGGGAAAAAAAAGATAGGTAGCTAAAAACCGCAGGAGTTGTTTCAGGACATTAACAAATTTACAGGGTGAAGCCGTCGCAGATATTGTAAAGTTGAGAGACCGTACGTTCTCTGATTGATATATACACAAAACAAGAAAAGTCCGATTGTTGGGCTCTCTCGTATGTGCCAGTAAAGTGAACCGTTGCACTGTCAGTGTCATAGCTTTTGAGAGATTTACACAAATGGGAATATGGAACATAAGAGAAGGAGCACGGTTTGGGTAGGGCAAAGAATTGTCATTAGTATCAGCTGACCCCATTTGTATGTAGACACCCTATACAAGTACTCACTCTAGTTCCCAAACGCTGATCTTTTCTACTCACTATCATAACTGCCATATTTCAGGGTATAAGTACTCTAAAATTAAAGTTAAGCATAATACATGTTCATAATTTTGTAAGCTCAGAGGATTACTTTTGAAGCCCGAAAGGTATAGAGTCTGGGAACAGAAATTACTGGTAGAAATATCAGGTTATATCATGAAACTGAAGTCAAGAGAAGCAACATCCAACAAAAATACGAGAGTAGCTGTGTGAAAAAGCACAAAACCAAGTGTCCCAAAATATATCGGACGCGGGTATGGATTTTCAAACAAAGTCAGGCCAATTACAGATAAATGCGTTATTTGCATCACCACAAATATGCACATCAAAATTTGTATGAACATCAACACAAAGTTAAAATTCATATGGTGTTCTTCCTTTTCCGTGGTATAGTATCGTTTAACTATATAGCTAAATAATGTGAATAATCCATGAAAGCATGCTACAGAATTGATTAAAAAAAACTTTAAAGAGGAATAGCAGAAACCAGGATCTGCTCATCCACTGTTTCACTTGAGTACAGCTATAAACATTTTCCGCATCTCCACTTCGATGAGATGATAATCTACTTATTTCTTAGATGCATGCTACCTATACAAAGTCTGAGTTGTTTGACCTTTCACTAGCGCTTGCAATTCGAACAATAGTGAAGATTTCTTCTCATTGGAGCAGCACAGTGGTAACAGAAGTACTGTTTACACCTTCAAAACAGAACAAACGAAAACTCTGTTAGTGACGTGATGAAGTCTTTACACATATAACGAATGACACATCAAAATGTGTTTACTGTTTATAGTAGAACCCTATAGTTCGATGTGATACTGAAACAACCACATTGGTCTGATACGCTGGAAGCCTGAAAGGCAGTCCCAAGTTGCGGACTGACAGCAGAAGTCTACTGGGAGACAAACTAAATGAATCAACTCCTAAGAGGAACTATGGAAAACTAAAACAACAAACCCCAATTGGAACTACGGAAGATAAACTCCCAACAGAACTAGCAAAAATACAAATTTTGCGAACAACAGAAACACATGATACACATTTCTATAACTGTATAAGTTGAGAGGGAATGATTAGGTCTTCTGCTGTTGTACTCGATCCAAGTCCTCACCACATCTAACAAACTACTGTATGTTATAACTGGTTTCCATGTGAAACAAAATCTCTAGTTAATTTAAATAACCTACTCGTAGATCTTATTTCTACTAGTTTTGGAACTTTAACCCAAACTAGCCGTACATGTTTGCATATTCTTACCCCCAATAAGGAACATTTAAGTTGCCTAATCATAGGAAACAATATAAACTTACCTCTGGCATTCAAATAAAATCATCAGAATCATGGAAATCACAGAATACATGATACCAATGGATCGTGGTTAGATATTTAAAAATTCATAAGAATCACACAAATTGCAAAATACATGATACAAGGTCAGAAATATCCCAACAAAATCAATCAATACCATCATATCGTCACTGGTGACCAAGCAATCTACTGCAAAAATGCTACTACTAGCAAGTAGCCTAATAAATGCACAGTTAGTGTTAAATATGCAAGATTTAAGAGGGGAGTTAGTATGCGATTAAGGCCAAATTCGCAAGGGTTAAGCTAAATTCGTGAGCCATTGGATTTAGAGTTGGATGAATAGTTGAGAATTTTTGGATTCCGCAAAACTCACACCTTTTAATACATAAATAGATAAAACACCTCTTCAACTAGAGTCTAAAACCCAACTATGACTATAGAATTTTTTTCAGGAACATCTTTTAAAGCAGATAGCGTAGATTGACAACTATTGTCTTTTCAAGTTGGAAAGGGAGGACACACACACACACTAACTACATATACCAATCCAAATGTACAAAAAAGTTATTTTTTGGAACTTACAAGTAGGCAAAACCGCAAAAGCAACCAGGTGGTCATGTACCCACGTGCCCAGCACATTGTCCATGAACTAAGGGGTGAAAGTGCTCAAATACTACCTATTTTACAGAACAATAAGTTTTCTAGTCCTATTGCAAAGTATAGGTTATGCATGCAAATGATGTTTTTCTAGATAAATCTTCATTCGGATACCCTCAAGCATTCTTACTCACGTATAAGGGGTTAATTTTATTCTCCCTGTTTTTCCTTGAATTGATGGCATCCTTAATCTGTGTGCCTGGCTGAAATATCTCAAAGTAGCATGCTGAAGTTGAACTACTAATAAGTAAAACTTTGTGGAAAAGGTCCTAAGCCAAACAGTTGCTTACCCATATCAGTAAAATGTTCATCCAAGAAGATAGCAAAACGAAGACAGAATTGCGCCTAAGCAGTAAGCACTAAGCAGAGTACAGACTGGCTAGCTACATTATAACAGATAATGAACAGTACTAAGTGTTGTCTGAACTTTGTAATCATGGTTATGTTTCAACACTAACAAGTACAGAGTGCTAATATCACTGTCACCAACCGAAATAGATAAAGGTGGAGAAATGAAGATATTCCAAATATCATATTCGACCTGTGTAAACTGAGGTCAGATTAGTCGGCTACACGAACAACTGAAAGAGGAACATTTTGTAACCGTACTCTACCCTTTTGTGTTTCTATCATCTAGCATTAGCTTAGTCAAAGAAAGGGGCATGAGTTGCAATAGGAGCATGATTACTTGATTAGACAAACTACCTGCATTGCATGAGCAAGCACCCGGCAATCCGCGAGACGTACATCTGGCAACTGGGGCACCTCTGCCATTTCTTCTTGTTGGCCAGCTTCTTAAGCTTCAAATCAACCTCCCCCTTCTCATCATCCCCAAGCTTCCTGAACTCCTTGCACTTGATTCCATCGTGCCATGGCACGCGGCACCGTGCGCAGAACATGCGATGGCAATGTGGGCACTCAGTGTCCCTAATTTTCACTGTCTCATCCTTGTCTTTGATCAGCAACGCTGAGCAATCTTTGAAAGGACAGTAGTACTTCTCATTCCCCAGTGCCGACTCGCACAGAGTAACACTCCAGCGATCTAACAGCTCCTGTGGAATGATATCTCGGCAGAGTTCAATCTCAACCGAGCCCTCTGTGCATTCGGGGTCAGGGCACCCTATCAAATCCACGTTCTCGCTGACCTTGCCAGCGACATACCGTCCGACACAGCTTTTGCAGAAGGCGTGCTGACAGTGGCTCACACGAAACTGCTCGGAAACCTGAACCTTCTCCATGCAGATGGCGCACTTGAAGCGGCTGCGCTTTCGCCGCTTCCTCGAGTCGGTCGGTTCATCTTCCACATCACGTCAGATTGGAAGAATCAGGCGACTGGCAAGTGAATTTTAGGCATCTACGCATAAAAAGAAAGTGAATCTGTAAATGTATACCTTCCGATGATAGCTTGCGCTTGCCCTTACGGTCGCGAGGGGACTCTTCGGTGGATTCTCCGGAAGGGCCGGCGACGTCAGCTCCAGAAGGGGAAACCGGGGAGGCGGCAGAGGACGAAGAGGAGGGGATGGTGGTGGTTGGGGCGCGGGAGGAGTCAATGGAGAGGAGGATGGCTTCCTGGATCTGGATCTCCTCGGCATTGTAGGAGGCGCCGAGAAAGGATATGGCGTCGTCCTCGTTGTCGGAGATGTAGATGGGAAAGTATGTGTCGTCGGCGGTGGCGGGGGCCTCCATGGCCGGCGAGGAGTGGTGCTCAGGCAGCGGCGGCGGTTCGTGAATCGTGATCCGTTGGGATGGGACGTGGGGCCGTCTCAGCGAAGCGGTTGCTTTTTAGTCGCGGGTACTGTGGGACGCGTGGACGGACGGGATTCCGTGATGCGAAGGGGCGTGAACAGAGGTTGGAACTTGGACGGCCGGGATCGCAATGGTAGAAAACTCTACTCCTTGGACATTTTATATGCTTCCAACTCTAACAAATGTTACATGTCAAAAAATAAAGGAAAAATCTAAGGGAAAGCGACGCGCCGTCGCTGCGATCGCGCGGCGGGTGACGTCAGTGGAGAAACTCCCCCCCTCGCGCATGGTTTTGGTGCCTGTCCGGTCGTGACCTACGTGGCACGAAAGTGGGGTCCACATGTCTATGAGACACTGTTTTGAATTTCGGAGGACGTGCCGGCGGTGAATTAACCAGGCGTTTTTTGTCCACTCATTCCTCTTTTGCAGTGGTTTCTCCTTCCCTATCCAGGCGATTTCGTCGGTGACACCAGCGGTTTCTCCGTTCCCTCGCGCGGCGGCCAGCGGATGTCTTCTTTCTCGCCGCCGACCGACGGATCCGGCGGGTCCCTCGCGGTGGTGAGTTTTATTGGCGCTTTTTTTATCCTCGCGGGGACGACGTTTGATGTTTGTTTTTCGGGAGCTATTTTCGCCGCTGAGGCCCTCTCCTCTTACCGGCGGAGCGAACAGTAATGTGCGAAGCGGGCCGCTGTTTTGCAACGGGGTTGGTTGCGATTTTGTGACCTGCGACGGAAGGGGTAGGCCATAGATGTGTTTGTCCCGCTCCCCCTCTATCCTCTCCTCCCCTTTTCCGGTGGTGGTGCTCGGTTGTATGTGGGGGAGCGACGATAGCGAGTTCCTAGCTTGTGAGGAATGGTAGCTCTTCAAGGGTAGCCGAGATCTGGGTTCTTTGCATGATTTTTATGGCGTTATTGCTTTGTAGGTGGTCGATTTTAGTTGGCTCGATCAATTGTCGCCCCTGAATGGTAACTATGTTGTCTGGTCTGGTGGGGTGGGTGGGTGCTCGATTTTTCGCTTAATTGTGATTTTTTTAGAGAGATTGCTTTTGTTTGTCCTCTTGGTGATCGTAAGGAGCAGAATGTTAATGGTAATCCAGGTGAAAGCAGTTATAAGGGGGATTAAGTTCATGTTGTTTTTCTAGGTGGTCGAAATGAGTGTGTAGGTGAGGAGTGGATGTGATTGCGCTTACATGTGTAAATATGCAAGAGTTATAGTTTTTTTATATTGTTCATAGCATTCATGTGTCGACACAATGGGGTGGTGAAAGAACCAGCAGTTGTATGCAGGAAGTTTTGGCATCTTTTTTGCAATACCATAGTATTCATACCCTACCCTCTTTTTGGAGAAAATCTACCATGTAGATGCAGCATTTTTTGTTGTGTTTTTTCTGTGCAGGTAACGGCATGCATGGTTCATTTTTTATGCATTTTTGATATCTTCGTGTATTCAAAACATTGATGATATATACTCTGTATTGTAGCTACATTTGTCGTACATTATTTGTGATCACATTACCCACACATGTGGTTCATTTTCATTATGGTGTAATGGATATGTATGAGTCATGCCTTTTTTAGCACTTTTTCATCAAGTAGGAGTTAATCCTTTTTTGCTATCTATCTAGTGCAAAACCTTTTTGGCAAGCTAATTCTTCACTTTTGTCATATTAAGTATATATCTAGGAACCTTTTCGGCAAGCTAATTCTTCATTTTTGTGATATTAACCTTTTTGGCAAGCAAAATGATATTTAATATGGTAGTTATTTTTCATATAATCTGGTAGTCATTTTAAAATAAGCTGGTAGTTGTTTGTATATAACCTGGTAGATGTTTTTTGTAAGTAACCTGATATGTTTTTATACATTTTGTAAGTCCTTTATATATAATATGGTAGTCAAGTGTATAACCTGGTAGGCAATCCTGTGTAATCTGGTAGTTACTTTTTTATAAGCAAGTTGTTTGTTGTTTTAGTATAACCTGGAAGTTTTTTTTTGCATGTAATCTAGAAGTTTTTTTATATAATCTGGAATTTTTTGTATATTATCTGGAAGTTTTGGGCACAGATAATTTTTGTTTTTGGAGTTAGCTGTTTTTCTGTGTGCCTTTGGTTTTTGGGATGTTGCCATTATTTTTATTTCAAAATACTTTTCTGTACACTAATAATTTTTTTTCTAATATATCAACAGGGGCTTGAAGTCATGGCTCGGAGGAAGGAACAACAAAGGAATGCCATAATTGCTCGGCAGGGAAAAGGTGCAAGATAGAGGCGTAATGTAAGTTGGATTTGTGGTAATAGGAACCTATTTAATATCCTGGTAGTTGCACTTAGTTAATCTTGCATTTAATGCACTGGTATTCTGGTAATAGGAACCTATCTTGTTTCATCCATTTATTCTCTTGTTTTTTTTCATAGGTTTTCACCGGAGATCGGAACAGAGCCTCGCCAGCACCTATCTTAAAGTTGTGCAATAGTTTAACTGACGACCAACGCGCTGCCATAGTAGACATGGGGCATGGTAGTTTTCTCAATATCAAGTGTGAGCAGTTGCACAATCCAGTCATTTACTGGTTTGCATAGTGTTACGATCCAGTTAGGCGATCTTTTGTAATCCCTCGTCGTGGAGTGATTCCTTTGACAGAGCAGTCTGTGCATGAGATGATTGGGCTCCCACATGGACAGTTGGCTGTGAAATATTATACAGATTATGATTTGGAAGCTGAGATTGCAGCAAGGCTTTTTCCTAGTGAAAGTAGTAGGCCAAAAGTTTCTGAAATTGGCATTAGGTTAGCTCAATAGAGGAGGCGGATGAAACATTCAGGGAGCTTTGGTTATTGTTCATTACTTCAACAGTTGTCGCTCCAACTACTGATACTAGAATGAGTAACAAATGTTATCCAATGCTGGTATGTGATTACATGTTACATTTTTGCAACTCCTCTTAATTTCCTTTTCAATTTTATACACCTTTATATACATGTTAGTCTTTTCTAATATGTGCAAGTTTATTGCTGATGAACTACACAAGCACCTATCAAATGGAAAATACACAAAGGGGTGTTTGTTGTATTACATGGTGAGATCTTATTTCTTTTTTCTAAATTTTATTTTAGTTGTTTTGGGAGATGTTTTTAATCTAGCATCTGTATGTATAATACCTGGTACATCCTGCCATATGTTCATATCCGACAGACTTTTTTTATTTTTCACCTGGCATCCAAATGTACTTTTTGGTGGCACCCATGTGTATTTTTTGGGCAGCCAAGGCATTTTTATCTGGTAGCTACCTGGCCTTGTTACTTTAAAAAAATATTGCTTTTTGTTTTGTCAAATGTGAATGCCTTTTGTTTTACATTATATACATACTCATTATTTTTTGCATTTCTTTTGATTTTTTTCAGCTGTGATACTTTTCTGCTCTCGACACCGACCATATTAATCTTGGTTTTGAGCATACTAAATTTGCTATTAATTGCTGGACTAAGGATGCAATTGATGTCCTTGGTGAAATGGATGCTCAGGAGTTTGATTCAAACATTTTTGGATCCATGAAGGTTAGGAATTCTTTTTTTGTTCAGGAGTTTGCATTTTGTACATTCCCCTTTCTGTGTATTTTTATTCACACACATGTGTTTTTCATGTGTTTATGTAACCCCCGTCCCCCCTCCCAATTTTTTGCAGCTAAAGGATGAGTTTAAAGATGATTTTGCTAGGGAAATTAGTCTTATTGGTAGGCAGATGGTTTTGACGCTTGGATGAATCTTAACATTCATGCTACATGCAAGGAGAAGGTTTGTTATTTTCTTTTCTTGGAAAAATCTACTTACATCTGCTGCATGTCTAGTATTATTGTGTGGCATTAAAAGCGAGTCGTCCATCCGCATATTGTGCCAGCTGTGTGTTGCCGTGCGCAGAGGCATCCCAAAAACAGTTTACATGGCAGTAATGGTAGTAGCAGTGTTGGAAACCTAATAGTTATTACTTTGAAGTATAGTTAATCTGGGCAGTCAAGCTTAATTGATATGGCATCTATCGTAGTTAGAACATGGCAATCAAGTATAATTTGTCTGGTAGTCAAGTCTAATTAATATGACAACCATGCTATATAATTAGATTCATAGTAAGAAACTAGTTTCCGTTGTCTAACTTATTAGCTTATTATTTTTTTGCAGCAAAAGATCAAAGCATTCAATCTCATGCATACTTTTGCATCTAGGCTTAATAGTCTTTTGAGCAACCTTATTCAAGGTTTGACTGAGTCAGATGAAACAAAATTAAATGAAGGAGGCGCACATGGTGATGCTCAAGGACCAAATAGAGATGAAGACATGGGTTCTTCTTCATCAGAATCAGATGAAGGAAATGAAGCTGATGCAGAACCTAGTCACCGTGCAAGCAGCACTAAAATCATTAATGTTGCACAATCAGTGCCACCAACCAAATCCCAACTAGGTGCTAGCAAAAGTGCATCTCCTCCTGGTATGCATTCTCAAATCAAGGTTCCATCATTTAGTGACACCGATGCTTCCGATGGGAGTCAAGGATTTGGTTATTTTGTTGCTGATTCCCTAGTGGATTATACCCAACAAGCTGAAGAGGAAATAAAATGAGATGCATCAAGTCTTGTAGCAAGACTAAGTTCCATGAAACAGCAGCCACTAAAACCAAGAGTCAGTGAATTGAAGTTGCATAACAACATCAAGTGTATAGTTGCAAAAGAATTGGGGATCCCTACCAGCAAGTGTTCTGAAGCAGTAGACCCAATGGGTACAGACAATTCAAGTACTGAAAATGAAGAGGATGTTTCGAAGAATCTACAAAGGAGGTAAGTTATAGTATTCCTGGTTGTATCTTGGTAAAGTAGTGTAATTTGCATGGTAGTGATGTATAGGTAATCTGGCAAGTATGCCTTTTTTATAGTTTTGCTAACATTTGTGTACCAATGCATTTTTTCTGGCAGTAACCACTTGTTAATATGACAAATAAACATTTTTCCAATTCTTCTTTTTTTAAACTTCATGTTTGTTAAAACCTGGTAGTAACGTATAAGTTCTCTGGTAATTATTCATAATAAATCTGGCAACTAAATCTTCTTTTTACATATACTACAGTGCTAATGTAGAGAAGGTGCACGAGGAGTCCGGGGTAGCAATACTGCTGGGAATGAAAAGAAATAATGGCTGGAAAATCCCCTGTATCCGAGAGTGTGCGTACATATCAAAGGTGTTCTACTTTTGACTGTTATTTTTGTGTTTTTGAAATCAACTTTTTTGCATATAGTATGTAACATATTTTTTGTCTAATTCCCTCCCCCCTGTTTTGCCTTTTTTTGTGCATGCAGAAAACGTCGGAGTTTGTCAAGCAGCACACTTACTAGGAAATCTCTAAGGCTTGCACAGATTCAAGGTGGCAGCAACATCAGCACTGCCCATCTAAGTGATACCATGGACAAGAGTGTCAGCTTCTCTCCAACCTTAGAGGATGTGAAGAGTTCAAATTCAGCTTTTTTGGTGTCCCAGACGGTTACCAACAATCAAAAATATGCCCCTGCTGCGATTATCGGTGATGGGAAGACAATGAACACTGCTATTAGAGTTTCCCCTACTGCTGCAAAGATGCCATCATCTAGAATGCTGCAAGAATTTATTTTGGTAGCCAAAAAATAATTCAGCCGATGGAAAAAACAAGGCCAATGCAATCCAAATATCACCCACTATTGTAACTTGCAATCAAAAACAACATCACCAATTGAGAACATGTGCAGAACCATGGTGGTCTCACCAGTAGCACAAGGGATATTTTCTAGGGGTAGCAGCAGCTATTACAGGCCATGGAAGTTATCCCCTTTTGTTGGTGCTAATTTGGGAATTCCTGGTTTCCCGAGTGGGCAACCTGTTATAGTTCCACCAAAAATTCAAGAACTTGTTAGAGGGTTGTCTGAATCAGTAATAAAGCAAGGAGTGTTGCCTAGGGTTGACGAAGCACAGGAAAGCACAACAGAAGGGACTTCTCGTAAAAGGAAACATATTGATTCAGCATGCCCATCTACTAGTTCAAAGAGAGATAACCGACTTGGTATGTTTACACCACCACCTTTCAACCTGGGGTTTAGTTCACAGGAAGAATGTGTGGATGATTCTCCAATGGTTTACACAATCGGTACCCAAGAAGATTTGATGCCTGCATTTGCGCAAGATGTTGCTCCAATAGCTTGGGCAGAACCACAAGGTAACCTTTTTTGCTTATATCATGCAGTTTTTTCATCTATGGAATTTTTGCTAGTATGCTAATAAACATGCATGCTCTTCTACGGAAAAAATATGCTAATATTTTAGTAATATAAAACTGGTATTTTATTCTCCACTCTAATTGTATGTGATAACTACATGTTTCAAAACCTAATAGTGATCACTTTTTCGGTGAAATATAGGAAGAAATTTTATTTTATCTGGCAACTTAGTTTAGTTAATCTGGAAGCAAATATTATTTAATCAGGTAGCCACTTTACTTTTGTCCAGGGGCATGAAGTTGTTTACACAGATAATTGTGACTAGATTATGTGATAGTTGCTATGACTACTTTATAAATAACTTGGTAGTTATTTCTCGTAGATAACTTTATTATTGTGACTAATTAGTCAAGTAGTGTTTTTTTGACATCATCTAATATGTTTGTTACATGGCCACATATATATAAGGTCAATGTGATAGAGTCTAGTTCAAAATGGCAGTAGTGTAGTGCAATTAACAGGATTTTTTATGGTGTGCATTTTTCTGCTAAACATGTATTTGATTTTTTTCTTTTGCTTTTTCCACAGCAGAATCAAGAAAACCTGTTGAAAAAACATGCGCCGACTCTGATTTCGAAGAATTCAAAGTGTCAAAGGAGCAGGAAGACTATATTCTCAATAAAATTGATTTCCTTAGTGAAGAAGGTGTAGTAGAGCTTAATAGGTACGAGGATTATTGTAAAGCATTTTCAAAAAGGAAGAGAGAGTTGAAAGCAGCAGCAGCCCCCGCAACCACCATGGATGGCAACGCTATTCAAAGCACAACACCGAAGGTGCAAGCTCACAAAGTGAGGGTAAAAAATGTGTCCCGTTTTCTGGTGTCCCCCTTTGATAGCTCAATAAAAGTCACTTCAGATCAAGAGAATGTATACTAGAAGATCATGCTGAGCAACAAGCACTCAAGGCCAAGCAAATCCAATTTGAAAAGGTAAACATCATTTATTCTGTTTACCTGGTATTTGTTCATACATAATCTGGTAGTTGTTCAAATATATATGGTAGTTGTTTAAATTTATCTGGTAGTTATTCCATCTGCTCATACTTAGGCTTGTATGTTTTTTGTTCATCTTTTTTTAACCTGGTAGGTGTTAAAACTTAATCTGGTAGTTGTTCCTTTTTAATGTGGTAGCTGTTGATTTTTGAATCTAATAGTTGTTGATTTTTATTATGATGTTGGTTGTTCATTAATCGTTTTCATTCCTTGTTTTAAAATAGGTACCAAATTGTAAAATACACGGACAACTGGGTTGTAACTGGTGACTTGGCTAACTCTATACATGTTAGGGGTGAATTGTCTAATCATTGTATGGGAGTTGGTATCGAGTACCTGGGTCATACGAACAAAATGGAGGGCAAGATGATAATACCATACCAGCTCTCCAACTTTTTGATAAGTGGATAGTTTGAGAAGAAGGTTGTTGTTTCGTATTTCAAAAGAAGATCAGATTACTCGTTCAGTGTAATGAAATAGGTTAGCAGCTGTCCACTTAGAACACTGTGAATGTAGTTTTTCAGTTATGTAATACCGGCAGGTTAATTACCATATTAGCATTGATAAGCTGCCTTTTTAATTTAGAGTAGTTACCTTTTTTGTTGTCTGTGTTTTTATACAGATTTGTTTCCCAGTTCTGGAAGAGATCTGCAGGGGAAATAAGGAAGGCAACCACTGGTATTGCTTGTGTATGAACTTTCAAGCCGAAAGGTTCGAAGCACTTGACTCGATGCGTGGCGAAGAGAGTCAAAGTCTCTCTAATCACGCAAATGCACTAATCAGTAGGATCAAGGCTATATGGCAGATACATTATGCCACCTCGAAGGTCCAGATATAGGATTGGGAACTCACAATTGTTAATGTGCCAATGCAGGAAAACTTGTATGCCATCTTTTTATATTTTTGTCTTTTTTTTACTACAGAAAATGATTTCTGTCTGTTTTATACTACTGTTTTTATTGATGCCTTTTTTATTTTTCCCCTCGCAGATTCAATTGTGGTTTTCATGTGCTCTACAACATCGAGAATTGGGACGGGCAGAACATCCCACAAATTGGCAAAGGTGATGCATATAAACTGAGGAGGATCATACCATACAAGTGGATAACCGCTGATTTTAATGAGAAAAAGGAGAATTGGAGGTTCAGTTTAAACAACAATGTGATACGGTAATATTACAGTTGTTTGTTTGTTCATTTTTTTCATAAAAGTCTTGAGCATACATGAATATAGATGGAAGTAAATAGGACATACATGGCACTGTCTTTACAACATGAAACAACAAGAAATATGTAGAACAGTTAGTTATTTTTTTATGCGGTAACCTAGAGGGATTTTTTTTAATTCTGGTTTTGTAGATGTGATCTTTGTGGGCATGTTCTCAAATCATGTTCCGTCGAGCCACATTTCTTGCACACACGAACTTCTTTCCTGCAAATGTTCAGCGCATTCTCAAATGCATACTTTCTCTTCCTTCCTTTTGTGTTCGATTTGCGGGGATCACGTATGTGAGCATGGGATGTTTCCGAAGATGCTGCAACAGTTGGTATAATCGGATCTGAACTTGTGAAGTTGGTGCTGTTACTTGGCCTAGGATCACATGTAGGTGCTGATGTCTTTGGAGCAGCCTTCTTGCGTTTTGGTGGATGTATTCCTGCCCAGATCTTTGATGCTATTCATCCATATTTGTAGGTGCATGTTGCTGATTTCTTTTGTTTGGAGTATGCTATGAAGAATTTGTAGGGAGAGTAGAATCAGCAACAAATTTTTTTGCTCTTTTCTCTGTCTCTCTCTTTAGTGAAGCCAAATCCTTCTTCATATTTTTTAGATGCATCCTTATTATCTTCTTCCCATCTTCTATTTTGTTACCGTATAGTGCCATGCTTTTGAACTCATTGCACATTGTTGCCAGTGGCATCTTCTTCCTAGACTCCTCCGGCATCTCAGCCGGTTGTCCTAGAGTTTCTTCCACCAAATTCTCCTCCGCACTCCATGTCCACCTTTTAAGCACATATGCCAGTGGCATCACTGTCAGTCCTAGGAAGAACATGGTCTTCATTTTGGAAAAACAAAAAAATGAGGTAGCATAGTTAGTATGTTTCTCAAAAGGAAAACATAATATGTCGAAACTAAAATAATTTTGCAATTATGGTCATTTATAATCTAGCAGTTTTTCATATACATTCCAATCTACCATATAGTGACATTTGTTTTTTGCTTTCCACATAAAATAACTACATGACCTATATTTTTTTAACCTGGCAATCATATACTTTCCTAGTAGGTAACTATTGGCAGTTATTCTGGTAACTGCAACTTACGTTTAGAATGTGACAGCACACCGTGCCATCTCTCTCAAATTTGTAGCACTAAAATTTGTACTAACTATTTTCACGGTCTGCATAAACTTGGTAGTTTCTATTATGGTATGTGGGCACAAACTTTGTTATGCATTCAAGCATGTAAATATGGTCAGCAGTCTGTACTATGTTATAGGACATTGTGTATAGCATTTCTCTCTGAAAACGGTTGTACATGCCACGTGTGTACACCGTTGACATGTGTTGTTTGATTGGGTGCCAGCACCATGTCTTCGCTGTAGTTAGGGATGAGTCTTCTTCTTCTTTGTTCCGTGATTTCATTATCTTTTCTTGGATAATAGCATATTGACGAACAAACTCGAGGACTGAGTTCGAAGGACCGATATATTGTTTCAGCACTGCATTAAATCCTTCACTATGTTGGGTTGTCTGCAGGAATGGGTAGAAGGAGTTCATAAAGTATGCCGGGACCCAGTAACTTCTTTTCTCATACAGTGTCAGAAACTTAGGATGTCCATTCAAGCCAAACTTTTGTATCATGTCATTCCACCTATCTTCAAATTCCTCTAGGGACAAGCTGAAATTTAGGCAATCGTTTAGTTCTTCTCGTAGGCCAGGAATCCTTGCAACTAATGGCCTAATTTCTTTAGTTGCCTTGTCAACTATATGCCAACGAAAGTTCCTATACCTAGTGTTTGGTAACTTGTTATCTATTGTTGACCTCATTCCAAAATCTTGGTCTGTAATTATTTTTATTGGAGCTAGACCATCCATGGCAATTAGGAAAGTCTCAAATAGCCAGTCAAAACTAGAATTGAGCTCATTCCTTAAGAATCCACATCCAAGTTGGATAGACTCTCCATGGCTGTTTATTCCTATAAATGGAGCGAAAGGCATCTTATATTGATTGGTACAGTATGTTGTATCAAAAGATATGCAATCATTGAAGTGTTTGTATGCTCTTCTAGCATCTCCATCTACCCAAAATAAGTTCTCAACTCTATTTTCATCATCAAGCGTGAATCTGTAATAAAAATCTTTATATTGCTGCTTCATTTCATCAAAGTACGTAAATGTATCTTGCATGTCTGTGTACTTGTTCTCATCTCGAATTGATGCTCTGAAGTTCGCCATGTCTTTAGGGGTATATGGAACTCCTTCAAGTGACTCATGGAGTGTAGCCATCACTTGCATCATCCTGCTTGTTTCCATATTAACTGAATGAAGTACCTTGATGAAATTCTGGTCCTCCTGCACGATTTCTCTGTGTGATCGTAAGAACTCGGTTAGTGACCATTTGTTAATGAGTGGGTGGTTATGCTGATCAGAAAATTCTATCACAACCTAGCTGCCATCCCTAAACTTCACCATCATTCTAGCTTGACAGTTTGTTCTTGTGTTTGTACTCCTATTCCTTTCCGGCACAACAGGCTTAGGATTTTAGGTGTCTTCATTTTGTTTTTTCTGGTGGCCTGCCTTGTGACAGAGAAGTGCTGCCCTTATGTACCCTCCACTTACTTCCGACTTCTTCATGTAGTCGTATCTAATGCCAAATCCCTTTCTCCGCGCATACATCTTATAGTGTCTTTCAGCTTCCTCCAATGTATCGAATCTCATGTGTGTACTTAGTGGTTGCGGTGTAGAAATGACTTCTGGGACCCCATCGTTACCACTGTTTTGCTCTGCCGGAGGGGTGTGAGCAGCACTTGACTGTGCGAGACTCATGCCAGGGCAAGCAAATCCGAGCGAACCACCTGCGGAGAGTGTTGCTTCATTGTTTCCACCCAAAAGCATCATATCTACATATTTTTTTAACATTAGTACAAAGCATATTAGATCTTTTTTGTAGAAGTTGCTGTGACTAGGATAGTAGGTAGGAAACATGGCCAACATGTAATTATATTTTGGATTTACTTTTTTTCTGGTAATTACTATGTAATATCCTGGCAGTTCAATCAAGTAGAACCTGGTAATCAATCATTAATAATCTGGCAGTTTGAATGCTTTTTAGCTTGTCCATCTAATAAACCTAATTTTGGTAGTTCTGTATGTGTAACCTTATAACCATTAAGAAATAATCCGGCAGTTCTGAATGGTTTCTAGCTTGTCCATTTAATAAAGCTTTTTTGGTAGTATATTTTTTTGTAACCATTAAGAAATAATCTGGAAGTTCTGAATGGATTTTTTAACCTGTCCATGTAATAAAGCTAAGTTGGTAGGTCAACATGTATAACCTTGTAACCATTAAAGAAATAATCTGGCAGTTCTGAGCTTTTTGTTATTCAATGTGTAAAACCACACATATACCTTCGTTATTCAGTGCTCCAGTTAATGACAAATCACCATTAGACTCGTCCATCACAAAAGATGATCAATATCCATGTTTTTATTTTGTGTAACCTGCAAAGTCATTTGTTTTTGAATTTCATCAAATTCATCATGCTTACTCTTTTTTCAATACAGGAATGAGAAGTGAACTTTCAATATGCATGCCAGATTTAAGTAGATGATGGGAAAGGTTCAAGTTGATCATGCACAGGGAACAATATGCAATTTTCTTTGTGCAAAAATCAAGTTACCAGATTCAAAATGTTGGCTACACTACAAGCATGGAAGAATGTTCAGTCATAATATTTTCTTGTCACCTAGTATATGTTTGGATACTTTTTTATATCTTGTACTTTTTTAAACTACTATTTGTAACCTCTTTTCCTGGGACAAGTATCTTGTTGGTTTGCTAATACATTCTAGATGTTCTATGTGCTTATATGAAAACTTCTGTGAGAGATTGCATCTCTTGTGTGTTTTTTGCAAACTAGTTAAAATTTCTGAGACGAGATCTGGGATGGGGGAGAGGGGTCAAAGATGACCAACATGTTGTGCTTTTACTCCACTAGTTCTTTTTCTATGGCTTCAGATCTGATCTGGTTCAGGTCTGGTATGGTTCCTTCTTTTTCTTGAGGAAGAACAAGATGGGAGGTGGCAGATGGTGGAGTTGTTGTAAAGGAGACGAGACTTTGGTTTTTTGCTCGTGTGGTGTATAAAGGATAGGGGCGATGGGGTTGGCAGTTATACTTGTCCTGGGAGGCCATCTTAAATTTTCTATTGGGTCCAGCCGCTCGTCGTTTTCTATTTCGCGCGCGCGACGTCACTTTCACGTGAGCTGGCAGCCGCCGCTCGGTAGATGATTACGCGCGGCACCGCGTGTTAGCACAGTCCAAAAATAAAATCTACACATAAAAAAACTCTACCGGATGCCTTATATATGCTTAAAACTCCACTGTCTCTTAAAACCTAAGAGCAACTCTAGCCGATTTCATAAAAAATCATACTACCTTATAACAAAAACATTAAAAACTCTAACAGATGCCTTATGCCTTAAAACTCGACAATCCATTAAAACCTAAGAGCACTCTAGCATATTCTGTAAAAAAACATACTCCCTCCGATCCAAATTAATTGGCTAGATACATCTGAATCTAGACAAATTCAAGCCAATTAATTTGGATCGGAGGGAGCAATAGAATATAAGAACACCAGAGATATTGTTTTAGGGTGTGTATGAAAAGACTTGTATGACGGATTTCATTTTTAGTGCATTCCTTAGACCATACACTATGTGACGCTGGTTCAATTAAAAAGTTGGTTCTTTTGTACTGTTGTTGATGACTATTAATAGATCGGTGGAATTTCGTAAAAAAAGAATCACTAAAATTTTCTTGTGATTTATGGAATCACATTGTACTGTGCTTTTTTCCTTCTTTCCTGATCCATCCCGTGAACTCATTTCTTCCCCATTCTTTGTATGCTTTGTATCGGCACGTAATTCATTGTTTACAAGTATGAAACTGAACCGGTTGGTTCGCTTTTGTTGTCAGACTGCGTGGTGTGATGCACTGCTACGTGTGAAACCGGTTCAAAACCCTCATTGAACCGCAGTAAGCATACACGGTGCATGGTCTTATATCATTTTCTTCTTTTCTTTTCCTTATCCATATGATTACCAACTTTTTTGTCAAACTATTTTTTGAAATCAATATTAAACTCAAACATCTATGTCTCTACCATGCACAATGCAACAACATTTTAGATACGTAATTTTCAGAAATTTGAATTTTAAAAATGCATAAAATTGATGAAATTGTTTGAAGAAAGCATGAAGGTACATGAAATATTCTCCACAAATGAGTTCATCTAGAAACAACATTTGATCATCATCAATTTAAGTGCATAAATTGCCAACTTGTTCATTGCAAAATAATACCTTGCAAGAAATTTGTCAAACAACTTTGTTATACCGACAGATGTCAGTCTTCAACTCGATGGAGACTAGAACATGCTCGTTGAGGAGAAACGAGCATCGCCCGACCTCCCACCATATCCAACACCAATTGCGTCATGGGTTGAGCAGGGCCGGTCCTGAGATTTCAGGGGCCCAGGGCAAAACTAAAATTTTGGGTCCCCTAGTATAATTTTTTTATGCATATATGAGATGATAAAAATATATTTTAAGTATACTTCCAACTATAATATTCATATAAAAATAAAAATATTTACATGATATCTTAAAATTTCCTCCAAAAATTCCTAGAAGCAAAGTCCATGATAATAAAATCAATATCAATCTCGTCCACTAACTTCTTCTTGATGCATAGACTTGCCAAACCATTTAACCTCTCCCGAGACATTGAAGATCTCAAATAGTTCTTCAATAATTTCAACTTTGAAAAGCTTCTTTCAGCTAATGCAACAATCACGGGCATAGTAAATAAGATCCAATAAGCGATAGAAATATTAGGATAACAATCCGCTTCTCTGACAAACTCAAAAAGCTCTATAGCAGATATTGGTGTATTTGGCAAAGTGAACTTCATAACACTTAACTCAGAAATAAATGCATTCAACTCAATGATGGCCCAAAATATATCGAGCTTGTTGGGGAACCCCAAGAGGAAGGTATGATGAGCACAACAGCAAGTTTTCCCTCAGTATGAAACCAAGGTTATCAATCCAGTAGGATCAAGGAAAAACCTCAAAGGTGTAGCTAGCTGAACGTTGGCAGGGCACACTACCGGTGCCAGCAGCAACGTGGAGACCTGCACAACACAACCATAGAACTTTGTCCCCGACTTGTGATGAGGTTGTCAATCTCACTGGTTTTGTTTGAAAACAAAGGATTAAACGTATCGAATGGAAAGAAGTAATAGTTTGCAGAAAGTAAACACAAAGCAGTAAACAGTTTATAGATTGTATGTAAAAGAAAGGACCGGGGTCCATAGTTCACTAGAGGTGGCTCTCCTTAAGATAGCTAATATGCTGGGTGAACAAATTACAGCGGGGCAATTGACAAACATCAAGAAAGCATACAAGAATATACTACTCATCTTGACTCCTTTGAGACTTGATTGGGCATTACAACATTATATATAAACCGACATCCAACTACATCTATGACTAATAATCCACCTTCAGGTTATCATCCGACCCCCCTCCAGTATTAAGTTGCAAGCAACAGATTATTGCTTTACGAATTGCGTGTAATGTAAACAATACGATTGTTCCATGAACAAAGGATTGTTGTTTTCTCCTTAGTAGCAACAACACATCTAGTACCTTAGAGATTTCTGTCACTTCTCCAGATTACCAGAGGCATGAACCCACTATCGAGCATAAATACTAACTCTTGGAGTTGCTACCATCTACTTGGCCAAGATAGCTACTAACAACGGAAAGCATGCAATATCACAAATAACAAAGACATGATATAATCAATAATCAATCTGAAATAGCATCTCAATATCCATCGGATCCCCGCAAACACAACATGCATAATTACAAATAGATGATCTTGATCATGAACGGAGCTCACAAGATCTAAACATGAAAGCACAAAGAAGGAGAACCAGTCATCTAGCTACTACATGGACCCGTAGTCCAGAGATGAACTACTCACGCATCACACCGGAGGCTTGTATGATGATGAATAAGGCCTCTAGGGTGAATTCCCCTCTCCGACAGGGTGCCGGGAAGAGCTTCAGATCCCTCCCGATCTAGGGGTAGGGATGACGGCGGCTATAAACTCTTTCGTGGAATTTTGATCGGGTACTTAGGGTTTTGGTATCGGAGGCATCTTATAGGCGGAAGGAGTGGCCGAGGGGGTGCGTGGGCTGGCCACACCACCCCCTGGCGCGGGCCAAGCCTGGCTGCGCGGCCAGGTGGTGTGACCGCCCTCTGGCCCTTCTCCGTCTCGTATTCTGGCTCCAAGTGTCCCCTGGTAAAATAATGACTTTGGCTTTTGTCCCGTTCAATTCCGAGAATATTTATTTTTTGACTTCCTGGAACCAAAAACAGTAGAAAACAGACAGTTGGCACTATGGCTCTTGTTAATAAGTTAGTCCAAGAAATTATATGAAAAGTACTCCAAACTATGGACAAAACACAAGAAAGTATAAAAAACCAAGCATGGAACATCAAAAATTATAGATACATTTGCAATGTATCAACATCCCCAAGCTTAACTCCTGCTCGTCCTCGAGTAGGTAAGTGATAAAAAGAAAGAATAATTTTTGAGGTGACATGCACCATCATAAACTTGATCAAAGTATTTGTAAAACATTCAAAGCTAGGATCATAGTACTTTCATCATAACATGAAAGACAAAGTTCTAGCAATAAGACAAAGAAACTATGTTGCAACATGAAAAGGCACAAACAAAAGATTCATGAATAACAATGCTTTGCAAGACGTTTGTTTGTTTCACATAAAGAAACGTAGCATAATAGTATTCAGTTTGTCCCTCATAGAGTAGCAAATATAAATGCATAGGACACCTTCAAAGTTCATAAGAGTGACTAGATACAAATAGTTTAAAACAAGAAATATCAAGTTATGCATCAATCTACTAGTCTTGGGTCAATGCACATAGAACTAAGAATGGCCACTATGCTCTCAAAATAGGTGCATCAAGATAGAAGGTGGAGACTAAATGTAATGGTGGAAGAAAGGCCTTTATAGAAGGAAGCAGAGATTCAAGTTTCATAAAGAGCTTCCAAAAATTATGGTACTTATAGCTTTCAGCTCTCATTGCCCCTATCATAAGCATCTTGAAGGTGATTAAGGTTAAAATGAACAAACTATGGTGTACATGCTTGACGAAGTATAAGTTAGAAATCTCATGTCCCTTGAAAACGAGGGCTGATCCTCATGCTACTCAAGTTTAGTCATCGGTATGTTCTTGTCATCGTAAGTACATGTGTATCATAGAGAACCGCCAACGGGGTACCCCTTGCCCGATGATACGGAAGAATCTCCATATCAAAATGACAAGGCAAGTAGACAACGAGCATCTCAACAATCTTCTTATTTACCATGGGAATATGGTGCCTTTTTCTCTCTTTCCTCTTTTCATAATCTCATTTTTTCTCTTTTTCTCTTTTTTCTCAATATAGGACTCTTTTTTATAAGAAGAATGCTTCATAGACAGCTCATTATGGTTACGCTGCAGGTTTCCACCATGTTAGCATGGATTAGACCAGCGGCCCAGGCGTTTCTCTAACACATATACATAACTCCATGGACTTACAAGCTCACCTTTCATTTCACACTGACGACATCCATAGACAAAAGAGCATGATATCAACTAGGTACTAAGTACCCGTGCAATGTTGAAAGCGTTCCCCATGACAGCATGGTTCTGCTAATTCCATACAAATAAGTGCAAGCATATACAACATAGACGACACAATGGTTCAAGTTTATTAAGGGCAAGAAAAGTAAAGTGTGCCATGAAGTTCGGGAGAGCTTTAATCACTAGTTTTCTCATAACAAGTTTAATTCGGAAGGTAAACAAAAGCATGAATATACTTGGAATAGCATAAGCTAGTAGGTAGGTATGGTGGACTCTTTGGAATAACTTGGTTTAGGGAGTTGGATACATGTGTGGAACTCATACTTGGTTGTGGAGGCTAGCAAAAGACTGGGAGCGACAAACTAAGAGAGCAGTAATGGCCATAATCATGCAGAGCGACAAAACATCATTGATCAAAGCATAAAGTGATACTACAAGTTGAAAACTAAAGGATCATAAAGGCTATGATGACTTGGGATAGTCATAACATGGTGTGAGCATGTGCCAAGTCAACCCAAATAAAACATCAAAGGAGAATACCACAATACTATGCTTTAATATGCTAAAACAACGCATGATTCATCCAAGGCACATTAAGCAATCTCAATTGTTTATAACAAGTCATGCTACAACAAAGAATACTAAGCATAAAGCTAAAACAATATCAAGCATGGCATGGCAAAGCATAGGCCACAGTCAAAAACAAGCTCTCATTACCACTTAAGCATGAGCTTTCCTACTCTTTTCCAAACCAAACCAAACTATTTGAACACCAATGTATGAAAGAGGGGGTCCAACCAATTTATTCAGAAAACTAAGCAAACAAAGGAAACGAAAAACCAAAATGAAAATGAAAAAGAAGACGCTCCAAGAACAACACAACTGTGCATAAAACAATAAAGATGAAGCGTTTGGAAGAAACCTGCGATTTTTATTGATGAAGAGGGGGATGCCTTGGGTATCCCCAAGCTTTAACGCTCGTACTTCTTGGATATTATTTGGGGTGACACGCGTGGCATCCCCAAGATTGGGCTTTAGTCCATCTTTCATCTCATTACTCATTCCTTCCATACACCCGAAAATTTTCCTTCATACAAAACTTCACACAATTTTTATTAGCAACATTAGTGCATTCAAGATAATAAGTCTTTAGGTTCAGTTCTAACACCAATAAACTTCCATTAGAACACTAGATAATGTAGAACTTCCCTTAAAAATCTCAATTCCCCAAAAGAACTCAAAAATGAACCAACAAGAAGCAAATGCAGAAAATGGCAGAAATCTGTCAAAATAGACCAGCAGGTAAAGACGAATTTTTTCGAAGACCTTCTGTTGCTCAAATCAAAAAGTGTTGAACTAACGAAAGTTAGATAACAACCTGGGGCAGAAGCAAAAAAATTCACGCCTCAAAAGGACATACAGATATTTTACACCAATTTTTACGGTGAAGCATAGAAATCTGTTTCAGGACAACAACTTTCCTAATCATTACTTCTCTCTCATTAGAGGTTACTCTTGGCACCAAAAGCAAATAAAAAGGATAAGGAGCGGTTATTAATGAAGTAATAACTTCCAAGACTCATCTAAAACTTTTGGGTTATCTCCCAATAAGTACTTTTCTTTAACGCCTTTAAGTTAGGCATAAGAAGCAAGAAAAAGAATCAAGTGTTCTCAAACGAAGAAGCATTAAGAGTAAATTTTGTTTTCATAGGAGAGGCAAAAGAAATCTTCTCTCTCTTCTTAGGTAAGTGTTCTATACCTTTCTTTAGTAGGAGTTGATATTTAATGGTGCCTTCTTTCATATCAATAATGGCACCAATAGTTCTAAGAAAAGGTCTTCCCAAAGTAATAGGACAAGAAGCATTGCATTCAACATCCAAAACATAGAAATCAACGGGGACATAGGCATTGTTGACCATAATAAGAACATCATTAATACTCACCATGAGTTTCTTTTTAGCATTATCATCAAGTGGGATATTCAAATAACAATCTTCAGGTGGAGGCAAATCAAGCAAATCATAAATCCTTCTAGGCATAATAGAAACACTACTATCAAGATCACATAAAGCTTTGAAATCAAAATCATTCACTTTCATATTAATGATGGGTTCCCAACCATCTTCTTGTTTTATAGGAATAGAATCTTTATGTTTCATCTTTTCTTCTTTAATCTTTATGAGAGCATGAGTAATGTGTTTTGTAAAGGCCATGTTCATAGCACTAGCATTAGGACTTTTAGCAAGCTTTTGTAGGAACTTAATAACTTCAGAGATATTGCAACCATCAAGATCAAAATCATAATTATCATCTAAGGTGGTAGAGCTATTACTAGCCTCAACACTGGTGGTGGTGATAGTAGAAACACTAATGTTTCTAGCAATTTCATCTTCTCTTTCCCACTTAGCATGTAATTCAGCTAATAGTCTAACATTTTCATCAATTCTTACTTGTATGGCATTAGTAGTTGCAAAGGGATTATCATTAGTTTCAGGTTTATTAGCCATTTTATTAATCAATGAAGATTGAGATTCAGACAAAGATGATATATTCCTTTCAGCATTAGAAAGTTTCAATTGTAAACTAGGAATTTCCCTATTTAGACTCTCAAGTTGATGACTTATGTTCTTCAAAATGGTAGATTGTTCCTCCATAGTCTTGGTGAATAGTTGATTTTGCTCATATTGCATTTGCATGAAATTCTTAGTGGCTCTTCCAACTTCTAAAATTCTTCCTTCACTAGGTAATCCAGGTTTACCATTATAACCATAAGTATTACTAGGAGGGAGGCCTATAATTGTTATTACCATAAGCATTGTTGCCAAAATTGTTATTTTGTATTAAGTTCACATCAACTTGCTCTTCTTAGCAGCCAAATAAGCTAAAGGAACATTATTTGGATCAATATGGGCTTTTCCATTAATAAGCATAGACATAATAACATCAATCTTATCACTCAAGGAGGAGGTTTCTTCAACAGAATTTACCTTCTTACCTTGTGGAGCTCTTTCAGTATGCCATTCAGAGTAGTTAACCATCATATTATCTAGAAGCTTTGTTGAAGCACCCAAAGTAATGGTCATAGAGGTACCTCCAGCAGTAGAATCCAATAGGTTCCTTGAAGAATAGTTCAATCCTGCATAAAATGTTTGGATGATCATCCAAGTAGTCAGTCCATGAGTGGGACAATTCTTTACCAAAGATTTCATTCTTTCCCAAGCTTGAGCAACATGTTCATTATCAGATTGTTTAAACTTCATTATTTCACTTCTCATATATATAATCTTAGCAGGAGGATAGTATTTTCCAATGAAAGCATCTTTGCATTTAGTCCAAGAATCAATACTATTCCTAGTTAAGGAATTCAACCATTCTTTAGCTTTCCCTCTCAAAGAGAAAGGAAAGAATTTCAGCTTAATAATATCACCATCTATATCCCTATTCTTTTGCATCTCACAAAGTTCAACAAAGTTATTTAGATGGGCAACATCATCTTCATTACCAATACCAGAAATTTGTTCTCTCATAACAAGATTGAGTAAAGCAGGTTTAATCTCAAATAAAGTAGCTTCAGGAACATGTGGAGCAATATGTGTGCTCATAAAATCATCGTTGTTGGTGCTAGTGAAGTCACACAACTTAATGTTTTCAAGAGTAGTCATTTTTTTGTGTTTTTAATAAAGAAAGCAAACTGGTAAGACTATTTTGTGTGTGTTTTTGATAAAGAAACAAGCAAACAAAGCAAAAGTAAACTAAGCAAAACAAAAATAACAAAGTAAAGAGATTGGTTATGAGGGACTCCCCTTGTGAAGATGTCCTTGACTCCCCGACAACGGTGCCAGAAAAAGTTGTTGATGGCCCAAACTATATCGAGCTCATTGGGGAACCCCAATAGGAAGGTATGATGAGCACAACAGCAAGTTTTCCCTCAGTATGAAACCATGGTTATCAATCCAGTAGGAGCAAGGAAACGCCCCAAAGGTGTAGCTAGCTGAAGGTTGGCAGGGCGCACTACCGGTGCCAGGAGCAACGTGGAGACCTGCACAACACAACCACAGAACTTTGCTCCCGACTTGCGATGAGGTTGTCAATCTCACCGGTTTTGCTGAAAACAAAGGATTAAACATATCGAATGGAAGGAACTAATAGTTTGCAGAAAGTAAACACAAAGCAGTAAATAGTTTGTAGATTGTATGTAAAAGAAAGGACCGGGGTCCATAGTTCACTAGAGGTGGCTCTCCTTAAGATAGATAACATGCTGGGTGAACAAATTACAGCGGGGCAATTGACAAACATCGAGAAAGCATACAAGCATATACTAATCATCTTGACTCCTTTGAGACTTAATTGGGCATTACACCATTATACATAGACCGCCATCCAACGGCATCTATGACTAATAATCCACCTTTAGGTTATCATCCGAACCACCTCCAGTATTAAGTTGCAAGCAATTTACGAATTGCGTGTAAAGTAAACAATACGATTGTTCTATGAACAAAGGATTGTTGTTTTCTCCCTAGTAGCAACAGCACATCTAGTACCTTAGAGATTTCTGTCACTTCCCCAGATTACCAGAGGCATTAACCCACTATCGAGCATAAATACTAACTCCTGGAGTTGCTAGCACCTACTTGGCCAAGATAGCTACTAACAACGGAAAGCATGCAAGATCACAAACAAAGACATGATAGAATCAATAATCAATCTGAAATAGCATCTCAATATCCATCGGATCCCCGAAAACACAACATGCAAAATTACAAATAGATGATCTTGATCATGAACGGAGGTCACAAGATCTAAACATGAAAGCACAAAGGAGGAGAACCAGCCATCTAGCTACTACATGGACCCGTAGTCCAGAGATGAACTACTCATGCATCACACTAGAGGCTTGCATGATGATGAAGAAGGCCTCCAGGGTGAATTCCCTTCTCCAGCAGGGTGTCGGGAAGAGCTTCAGATCCCTCCCAATCTAGGGATGGAGATGACGGTGGCTACAGACTCTTTCGTGTAATTTTGATCGTGTACTTAGGGTTTTGGTATCGGAGGCATCTTGTAGGCGGAAGGAGAGGGCGAGGGGGTGCCTAGGCTTGCCACACCACCCCCTGGCGCGGGCCAAGCCTGGCCGCGGGCCAGGTGGTGTGGCCGCCCTGTGGCCCTTATCCGTCTCGTATTCTGGCTCCAAGTGTCCCTTGATAAAATAATGACTTTGGATTTTGTCCCGTCTAATTCCGAGAAAATATTCATTTTCTGACTTCCTGGGACCAAAAACAGTAGAAAACAGGCAGCTGGCACTGTGGCTCTTGTTAATAGGTTAGTCCAAGAAATCATATGAAAAGTACTCCAAAGTGTGGACAAAACACAAGAAAGTATAAAAAACCAAGCATGGAACATCAAAAATTATAGATACATTTGCAATGTATCACTCAACATCACATGTATCAAGTTTACCAGATTTACCAAGTTGAGTAAAAGTTTTTGCAAATTTAGTGCAATGTTCTTTCATTTGAGGACCATCCAATGCATTCAAGGATGTGGAACTCATTAAAAACCCAAATATACCTTTGAATGACTGGAGTTCTTCAAATCCGCGCTTCAAAGATGTGGTCGCCATATCGACCATAACCAAAAAGTAGTTCACTTTAAAATCCTCCTCAACTTTGAAGATTGCTTCCTCGCATTCAGTTTCATCAAATTGCTTTGTCCTAGAAGCATGATGCTTTACACGGAATGATTGCTCTACACCCAGCTCAGATGCAATATCCTTGGCACTCTTCAAACCAGCAGCAAACCCTTCATTTCTATATGTTTGAAAGTAAGTGTGCATACCTTATATTTGTTGTATTGTAGAATCAATGCATGATACATTGCAAATGTATCTATAATTTTTGATGTTCCATGCTTGGTTTTATCTACTTTCTTGTGTTTTGTTCCAACTTTGGAGTACTTTTCATATGATTTGTTGGACTAACCTACTAACAAGATGCCACAGTGCCAGTTGCCTGTTTTCTGCTGTTTTTGGTTCCAGAAAGTCAGAAAATGAATATTCTCGGAATTGGATGGGACAAAAGCCAAAGTTGATATTTTCCCGGAAGACTCACGGAGCCAGAAGGAGAGTCAGAGAGGGGCCAGGGGCCAGCCACACCATAGGGTGGCGCGGGTCAACCCTGGCCACGCCACCAGGTGGTGTGGGCCCCCTGGCCGCCCACCGACCTTGCCCTCTGGCCTATAAGAAGCCTCCCGAGACATAAACCCTAGGGAGTCAAGCCTCCAGCCACAAAATGTTCCGCAGCGCCGCCGCCACCGAAGGGGAGATTCGGGGACAGAAAGTCTCTGTTCCGGCACCCTGCCGGGACGGGGAAGTGCCCCCGGAGCCGTCTCCATCGATCTCCACCACCATCTCCATCACCGTTGCTGATTCCCATGATGAGGAGGGAGTAGTTCTCTCTTGAGGCTAAGGGTTCTACCGGTAGCTATGTGTTCATCTCTCTCTCTATGCATGATCATATTGTGATCATGAGCTTTGTAATCAAGTAGATCTACTTTACTACTTAAGTGCTTTATTAGATCTCTGCTCTCCCCATGTGTGAGAAAGTGACAGCGTGCTCACCATGGTGACACTTAGGCTAGAGATTACAAATACTTGTTATGAGTTATATTTGGAGTTGGATGTCTTTATGAAATTGTGGTGTTTGTTGGACTCATATAGTACTCAAGGTGACATTGTGGGGTTTTCTAGATGGGAAAGGCTTACTTTGAGGAGTGTTGTTATAGCCCTACCATTGATTAGAGTGTCCAGCCGGAGAGTAGTTAAGCGTAGTATCATAAAGAGAAGATATTTATATGAGAGAGTGTTCACTAGTGAAAGTATGATCCCTAGGCTTTGTTTGTAAGCATTGAAACACCGTTTGCTACTAGATCTGTTACATGTTTGCTTGCTTCCATCTTTATTTCAATTTGCCTTTATTCTTTTCCACGCCATCAATCTATTTTCCATCACCGTTACCACTTATAATTATCCATACCACTTGTATTTCACTATCTCTTTGCCGAACTAGTGCACCTATACACCTGACAAGTGTATTGGGTGTGTTGGGGACACAAGAGACTTCTTGTATCTTGATTGCAGGGTTGCTTGAGAGGGGATACCTTTGACCACTTCCTCCATGAGTTCGATAAACCTTGGGTGATCCACTTAAGGGAAAACTTCTTGTTGTTCTACAAACCTCTGCACTTGGAGGCCCAACAACTGTCTACAAGAATAGAAGTGCGTAGACATCAATGCACATGGATGTTGATTGCAACTTCTTGCTGACTGTGTTTACTGCAAATAAAATTTCATACCAGATAACCATACCAAATATAAATTCAAAGCTACCAAGCACTTTAAATAATTTTTTGCATCACTCCTATCCTTTGGTTCAATATCAACATCTTCACTTAACTTAAGAAGAGCGGACCTTAGCTAAGGATCTTGAATCTAATTGCTTTGACACTTTTGATCCGACTCTCCCAACGAGTATTGGACAAAGGCTTCATAGTTAAACCTTCCACGTGGTCAAGTAACACTTTCCATCTTTTGGTAGATTCCGAAAATAAAACATAGATCCATTGCACGATACCAAAGAATGAAACAACCTTATCACATGATTTAGCCATATCACAAAGAGTAAGATTAAGACCGTGGCAAGCACACGGCATATATAAAGCCCTTGGATTTACCTCAATCAACCTGTTTTGCACTCCTTTGTTCTTTCCTTTCATATTAGAGCCATTATCATAACCTTGACCCCAAATGTCATCAATAAGAAGACCATATGACTTGATGGATTCAACCAATACATTTAAAAGCCCTTCACCCAGTGTGTCATTCACCACCAAGAAACCAAGAAAGTACTCCTCAACTTTTACCTCTGCATCAGAGGTATTAACACAGCGAACCAATAAACTCATTTGCTCTTGGTGACTCATATCCGGGGTACAATCAAGAATAATCAAGAAATATTTAGCCTTCTTAACCACCTTCAGAATAGTGTCTGTAATACTAGAAGCCATTAATAAAATCAACTCATTCTGAATTTTGTGACTAAGATAATGATAATGAATCTCATTGCTTTGAATCCGTCTAATGTGGTCTTGCATTACCATGTCAAATTTTGCAATCATCTCAACACAAGCTAAGAAATTACCATTATGATCATTGCAAAGCTGCTCATTGGATCCTCTAAATGCCAAACTGTGTTTACCAAGAAATTTCACAACGACAACTATTCTTAGTAAAACTTGTCTAAGGCGCTCCTTCTCTTTTGTGATCTCATGCTGCAACTCCTTATCAATTGTTTCATGTTTCTTTAGTCTATTTTTTAATTCGTTCCAAGAGATCATGCTTGTCATATGCTCGACACTAACTTCATGTTCTTTGAGCCTATCGGTGATATGTTTCCAATCATTAAACCCATCATGTGCCAAGAAACTCTTGTAGTTAATAGAATTGAACAACTTGCATGAAAAACAAAACACTTTGTCAACATGTCTTGAATAAACTAGACTTTTTCGATCATGTACCTCTCCATTGCTCATGTATCTAGAGTAATAAAAATATGAAAAATGTATTTACCAGTTAAAGGAAAAGTGATATTTTCTTCTCTGATAGGACCCTTTTCCACTAATATGTCCCTTGCCTTGTTATCAAGAGTACCTCAATTTGCCGGATTATAAATATCCACACTAATTGGTTCTGGTTCATCATCTGATACTAATTAGAATTATGAACTAAAAGTTAGGGCAAGTGTAACCAGTAGAGGCATGGGCTAGGCGCGACCGCGTGGGCGGAGAACGAACCAGCAAGCAGGCCTTTGCGGAATCGCGCCTGGCGGTGGCCAATGACTGAAGGAGAAGGCGATCCGATCTAGGGACAGGGAGGTAGGAACCATCTGACCAGGGGAAGCGTCGAAAGCGATGGCAGGTGTGAGGCGACTAGGCGAGTCTCGATCGTGACGGGACTCGGGAGAATTCAATCGGGAAACGACAGCGACACAAGGAGTCCTAACTCCTTGCCTCTTGGGACGTGATGTGATGACATGGCAGTGTCGATCAATCACGTATGCGCCTGGGAGTCTGTAGACTGGGACCAGAACCAGTCAAAGTGGGAATCGATCGCCCTGGTCTCGTCGATTGAGAAGGAAGCGACGGCCGACGGGGTGGTGTTGATCGGATCAATGCGCCTGGGAGTCGAGGTGCGGAGGGCTGAACGGACGGCGTTGATAGGCCAATAGAAAATTTCTTTTTTTAGATGTATATGTATAGTAGAACTACATTTTTTTGGGCCCCTATTTTTTTGGGCCCGGGGCCCCTAGTCCCCCCAGGGCCAACCCTAGGGTTGAGACAGACATAACAAAGCACTTAGTGGCCAACTTCTGGCTACATGTCGGCCATACAACATAGAATTTCCTATAGGCATGGGAAGAGCGACAGGTCCCGACGGAGTATACTAGGAGGCGCAAAGGGCCTTACTACGACATTATGTGCCGATGATGGAAGATGGAGGTCGGCAACAGTGTGTCAAGCAACGAGAAAGGCATGGTCTCTGACGGTGTTGTTCATTAGTGTGGGACCTCCATGACCTCATGAATGGAACATGGAGGTGAGCATGAGGGGGAATTGGCTTGGGCGATCGAGGAAAAGGGGAGAAAGGTCCTGGTGGAAATGGGAGGAGGAAGACCCGTGTAAGGGAGATGGCTTCAACCTCAATTTTTTACAAGAGGTATTAGTCTTACAAAATATGTTTGGTTGTCCACCTCATCCCAAACATGGCCGATGGGTGCAAATTTAGGGTGTTTGGTTTCCTGCGTGAGAGGGTGGGCTAGGCCAGCAAGGTGTCTAAAATATCGCTCAACCTGGCTGACTGGAAACATTCCAATGGGCTATTTCCGACAAGCCATGTTCTCACGAACCATTTCTAACATAATCTTGCAGGAGTACAAGATTTTCTATATTCATATTCTCATCTTTTGTTTCGCCTTATTTATTCATGATAAGTTCGTATAGTCACAGGCCCGAGCCTGATTCACGGAACCTCATTTTTTTACAATGTTTCTCATGTTTAAAAATGGGGAATCACATATGTCGATGTGCTAAATCCTCTCAAAATGGCCTCAGAGCTCAAACAAGCTAATGCTAACGAAATGGCGAAATATGGATTTCCACCATACTTCCCCATCCACGCCATTGTGCTACCGAGATCGATATCATCTACCTCTCCCCCTCACATGTTGGATTAAGAAGGAGAAGACGACATCAAGTCGTATGTGTGCAGAACTCAGAGGTACCGTTCGTGTGGTGCTTGGATCAGATATCGAATAGTACAACTACATCATCCCACAATCTCTCGATAGTTAACGCCCGTGTTCTACGAGGGCATGTAAATCTAATCCATCTCGTTACTTGAATATCCTAGATTGCATCTGGATCTTGTTCGCTCTCCTGTAGGAACTGTTTTGTGTTCTATGTCGTGAATCCCTTAGGTGGTGACAATGGGAGGAGGAAAACTCATGTAAGAGAGATGACTTTCACCTATATTTTTTGTAAGAGGTCTTAGTTTAGGGAACATGATACATAAGATCTTGTTTTCATTAAACTATGACATGTTTTGTTGCCCACATCATACAACCATGGCAGAAGGATGCAGATTTAGGGTGTTTAGTTTTCCTGCACGAGAGGTTGGGCCAGGCCAGGCAGTGTTTAATCTCTCAGCCTGGCCGAATGGAAACATCCCACTTGGTTGTTTCTAACAAGCCAGGTTCTCACGAGCTATTTCTAACATAATCTTGTACAAGATTTTTTAGAATGAATTTCAAAAAACCATAGTTGCCGGGAGAAGTTAAAAAGTGCACCATTTAAAAAAAGAAAAAGTCCAACAACATTTCCCTAGTTGCTTGCAATCTTCAATAATGCTAGTATTTGGCCGTGCTAATAAAGATTCTGATAGGGGAGCCATTGTCAGCGGTGACATGGCAAGGTGGAGGCGATCGCGGGGGGGGGGGGGGGGGGGGGTGGTGGGGGGGGCAAAGAATAGACATATATGACTTTTGGAAAAAATGGAACCCACTGATGTCTCCCAAGTGCAAGAGATCTATTATAGTACATTTCAATAAAGAAAAGGTTTTCAAACCCACGAGAAGCTGAAGGTATTGGTTAGCAAGTATTACAAGTAAAAAAAAAGATGCAAAGGTTTGATACTTTTGGGTTTATAGTTTATAGAAAAGCAAATTTTTGTAAAGTAAATTGCAATAAATTAAATGATCTGTTTAATGAAATCCTAATACTCTATGCAGCAAGACTACAAGCTCAAGTGTACGTTCTTATATGTGACAAATGTTCCTAAGGGCAGCATGAATTACTTAGCATAAAGATTTCTAAATAACATGGTAAGTATCTTGTCAAGTTCTATTCTCTTTGGACGGAGCCTAAAATAGGTGCAGCCATATAAATGTGCAAGTGCACCCCAAAAAAATGTCTAAAATATCTCTCAACTGAACCAAAATCATACCTTATTCATCCTATGCCCTCGGGAACATGGGAAGCTACTCACAACGGTGAAACATGATATGGATAGGTGGCATATGGAATACAACACAATCTAAAAATATAACTTCGCCACCAAATAATGAAAAGCTACCAAGCATAATCATGCACAATGCACTAAAATAATATCCAGGGTTCAATCTTATCACAAACTATGAGGAGGAGGATGTGGATCTTTGAGATGGAGTGATGTATGTAAAATACATACATGAACTTTGTAGTTTGTTAATATGTTTCCCCACATATTTGCATCATATATGATATTATATCCCTGTTTTATATTAATTTTTGGGATTTACCAATGATCCCCTTTATTTTGGCTATAACCCGGTAGGGCAGAAAAACTTTGTTTTCAATGTTTCAGGACCTATACGAAGTCAAATGGACCTGCACTTTTGGGAATGCCAATATTTATCCACAAGCATCTACAACACAAGAATCCCACCAAGAGAGCCAGGAGGGCCAAACGAGCCTAGGTGGCACACCCAACCCAGGTAGGCGCGCCACCCATGCTCGTTTCCTTCTCGCCGTCCGATCGCCTCGATTCTTTCACCCACAGAGTTCTCTTGACCTAAAAATCCCTATATAAGGACCCCCTATGGCGTCCTCAGAAAAGAAGTCATCAGAGATAAAAACACCACCAAACAGAGTCAGATCCACCGAAGATTGGAGGGGAAACTCCGCCAGAGCCACCTCCGAGGAGATCTCCACCCTCTCCAACATCTCCAACATCATCACCATGATGAAGAGGGGGTAGTCCACCTCCGGGCTATGGGTTTCTGGCAGTAGCTTGATCTATTTATCTCTTGTTCTTCATAGATCTAGTACCATATGAGCCGCCCAACATGAGTATGTTCATATTTGTAATTCCTATGTGGTGGATCTTTGTTCTATGATTTGATATTTGAGATTGGAATCTATTTTGTGTAAGATGTTTTAATAGATGCATATCATGCACCCTGTTCTTCATTGCTTGTTTTGATCCAACTTGTATGCAAGAACTTGTATGGGGAGAAGTGTGTGTTAGATGGACTAGCATGGTGGCAGAGACTGAATTGTGACACATTATATTCAAGATCTACTTTGGTTTTTACCTTTCTTTTGCTGCCTCACTAGGGATAAAGTGAAATCATGTGCTATAGTTATCACATGACAGTGTGATGACCTTGTTAGATCAAGGTAGCATATTTGTATTTCAAACATCATATAATATTGCTTAAAGCTATACTCTGATTTGTTCTTAAATCAAGATTGCATGGAGATTTCCCTTTCTCAAGGAGTATAAGAGAGAGATGTATTCCATCTCAATATTAGAATGTGATGCCCATATTAATTCCTTTTATCAAGCACATATAGAATTTCCATGAATCTTTATCATTGATGAATTGTTTTGTGATCACTACAACTTAAAAGAGAGTAGATAAGTGAACCCATGAATCCCGGTCCGATTTTTATCATAAGAAACACCTTTCCATTGCATCTACTATCATTTATATTTTCTGCAATTTATTATTTTGAAAATACTAAAATACTTTCCTTACTTGCAATCAGTCATAAAAACCCAAAAACAACTCTACTATCTTCCATATCATCTAGTTTGCATTACTTTACTTTATTTAATGATTTTATTTGAGTTTACATTTTATTATATTTCATATTACTAATACGAAACCTTGTGCTTGATAACCACTTAGTGGAGTTGGGGACACAAGACAAATTATTTTACTTTATAGGTTGCTTGAAGAGGAGAAGACAAACATCCTTCCATAACCAATTCCTCGACAGTTCAATATAAACCCTCGAGTCACCCTTCTGGAGAAAAGAAGCTTGCTACAACACTCTGCACTTGGAGTCCCAATAAAAAGTGGCCACGTTTGTTGCCAACATGGAGATGGTGTTGATGTTGGGGATGGTGATGTAGAAGCCTCCTCCTATGCCAAGGAAGAGTGGTGAATATGATGGATTCGATTTCCCCCTCTCCGGAGGCCCTAGAATAGTAGGATTTGCCCCTCCTGGAGTAGGAGAGAGATTTCTCCTCCGCTGCCACCTCTGTAAATCTTGGGAAAATTATGGTGTAGGTTTTTCGGTGAAATGGAGGCATCTGTAAAAAGGGAGAACCAAGACGACGCCCGAGGCCTGAATAGGCCTAGGTGGAGTGACCTAGTAAGGTGTCCCGCGCCACCTGGGCTCTTTCAGCCCTCGTGGCTCTCCTCACGTGGTTCAAGTGCCCAATGTCCTTCTCGTAATAAAAAACTTCCGTGATATTTTTCCTGAAATTAATTGGTATCCATAAAGTCCCAGAAATAGAAAAACACGAAAACGGAGGTTTTCTTCCTCCTAAAGGTTATATACCAAAATAAGGGGCTTTGTAGAAAAGTCCCGTAAATCATATAAAAGATGCATAAACAAAGATATAATAATGCAAATAACAATATAAACTAGTCCTATATGTGGCTATTATAATGATTCAAAATGCAAGTATCACCCACTTGGCAGCTCCTCTCTCTCTCCTAACTCCTCTTCTCTCTTCTATGTTTCACTCAAATCCACCAACGGCGGTCGTTGTAAATCTTCCCTTCCATCCAAACCATATCTAATATGATGTATACTAGCATATGACAATCACCATGCCATCCATTGAACCAAGCCATAGTACTCCAATAAATGCACCTAAGGTGAATTCCTTCCATCACTTGTCCTCCTTTAGTCCTTAGATGAATGGAATGCTACTTCGATAAAAATACCCATCTTATGACCTAGTCCATACCAATGATCATAATGTTGAGAGGATATGTAAGGGATGTTCGATACCTTCGATTTGGATTCATAGATGGAGTATAGTAGCTTTTTCCCTAGTAGACCTAGGTTTAATCAAACCATGGGAAACAATGCTAAAAGGAATTAAATAAGGACACGTCTACAAGACTTTGTATGTTCGTTTTACCTTCGTTTACCGGGCCTCTCTAGTTTACTTTAAATCGTGGGTTGTTTCGATGGATGAAGATAGACCAGGGTTGAAGATTCACCTGCAGCTGCACATCATATGGGATAAAGATAATTATAAGCACAATCATGTGTAATGTTTTAATAGAGATAAAATTTGTGGGCAGCACATCCCAATATACTAAAGCCCCTGCAAGCCACAGGCATAGCAATAGCCTTTTGATCTAACTGTTTGCACCACGAAGCACCGGGCTACAAACAATTATTAGGTGAAAACACAGATCAAAGACTTAATAAGTGATGTTGTTGTTGTTCCCCAATGGATCGCTAAGCGAAGACCATACTCCCCTTTCTATCACCGGGTTTCCTATGAGATCGCCACTAATGAGTCCAAAATTGAAGCATATTTACCTTTTGTTTTTTGCATAAATAGAGTAGGGATCTTTGTATTTCACTGCGTTTGCACGCACCATTTTTTCTTGTTTTAATAGGATCCCAAATCATTGAGTCTTATATGAATATATCAATTGGAACTGTCATATTGTGTAATTATATGATATTTCTAAGTGATAAAAGTCATTTTATGGATTTACCTTCGCACCTGAGAGAATACCAAGCGAGGAGGAGCAATCGGTACCGATGGTACGGGCGGAGCCCGCTCGTACCAAGTGCCGGCGTGATCGCCTCATCAAATACTTTCTCCTGGCGAAGACGAGAGAGAGATCCGACATTCATAGCCACTAGAAACAAGGAAAACCACATCTGAAAGGGATCTGAAGGAGGAACTTGGCTGGGGCAAAATTCCAGCTGCTTCACGAACCATTGGAGGAAAACGCATCATCCCGTTCATCACCAACCGCTGCATCTCCATTACCACCATTACCCCCATCTCTCATCTATTAGATCTTGTTGTAATTCTAGATTCAATTGTGGTTTGCATTAGATCTATCTTTGTACTTTTATCCATCCATTTGATTATGATAATGTTGTTGATTGCTTCCATGTGTGAGTAGTTCCTTTGTTCTTGGGGAGATGGAGAAACCCTAGCACCATTATGAATTTGTAATAAAGATGATCTATTCTTGTGTCCATATGACTTGCTAGTCTATGATAGAATTATGATTTTTGTTTGATCTCTCTCTTTAGATGGTATGTGTAGTCGGCCACATATCATTTGCCCTTGGGACTAAAGGGAGGGAGAAATCCTTTGGACGTGTCTTGGGATCGTACCCAGAATGGCCCCGTGACAGATTGTCACCGACTCGTAACCTACATGGTCAAAGGACGATAAAAGAGAGACTCCCTAAGATAATTACCATATCCACAGGGAAACCCTTAATTGCAGTGGTTTGTGTGGGTGACTTCTCTCAGACAACGTAGTGGTTATATAGAGGTGACATCACTCTTGGCTCAACAAAGTTGCCTCCTACGAGCCTTGTAGTGAACATATTATTATGGAGCTCTCTCCACACATCTCATGACACAAGAAGTATGTTATCTTGATTACAAATAACAATAATACTATGCTAGTGGTGTATCCTACATCC
This sequence comes from Avena eriantha, assembly GCA_910589775.1. Taxonomy (NCBI): domain Eukaryota; kingdom Viridiplantae; phylum Streptophyta; class Magnoliopsida; order Poales; family Poaceae; genus Avena; species Avena eriantha. The sequence continues at coordinate 80,557,853 of OU342743.1, forward strand.
CCGACAATGTTTTAGCCCTATTGAGTTCAACCATGATTTCATACAAACTTGTTACTTGTTTCCTTTTACTTGTTTTAATTACTTTTCTACAAACAACCATAAACCTTTCAAATACCCTTTACTTGAGATCAAAGGCACTTTATAAGTATCCTTTGGTAGATAGTAATGAGGAGCATAAAGACCTTTACCAATAGCTCTCTGTGGGTTCGATATCTTTACTTCAAAACTAGCTATAACTGATATGTGCACTTGCGGTCATCAAGCTATTTTCTAATTCCATTGCCGGGGAGCTAAGCGCTTTTGGTCTTTGTTCTTAGTTACTTATTTTACTAATTGTTTTACTAAAGTTGTTTACTAGTTTCAGGTAATCACCATGACTACACTCGGACTGATTAATCAGCTTGATGCTACTAAATACCTCGGGAAGTTCAATATAGGACTCGTCAAAGGAATTCCCGAGTGGGAGCGAACCAGAATACGAGGTCAACCCTCGTTTTATCGCTATTATTAAAGAAAAACTTTTGCAGGAGATGATCCAGATGAGGATCCTTACACTCATTTAATACATTTTACCGAGCTATATTGGACTCTTAAACCGAGAGGCTATTTTGATGATGAATTGAAACTTAAACTATTTAGCTAATCTCTAACCAACACTGCTTTGGCTTGGTATAGAATTTGCCCTACAGAGAAAATTGATACTTGGGAAAAGCTTAAAGGAGAATTTGTATTTTGATTCTTTCCCAAGGTAAAAACTGTTGAAGTAAGAAGGGCAATTACAAACATCAAGAACCTCCTAGGTGAAGGCTTGGTAAGGGCCTACAAAAGGTATAAGTCTCTACTTAATAAATGTCCCCATCATGATTTACCCGAATGGTACGTTTTGCAAATTTTCTATGGAAGACTTAATCAAGAAATTAAGCATGATCTTGACACGAATTCCGGAGGCTCTTTGATGGAGTTAACTATAATTAAAGCTTGGGAAATTTTGGAACGAATTTGTCGTAATAGAGAAACATGGGGATTTGATTTAGGAGGTGAAGGAGGTATAGAAATTGAATACGGTTGTCTCAGTGCTTATAAAGACTCCGGTAAAGTAAAATGTAACATCCCAAAACTTTAATCCAAGTGATCAAGATCAAATCTACCCAATTTAGGGTTAACAAAAACGTTTCCATTTAAAAATCTTTAAGCATTCATAGGTGTGTGCATTTAAAATGGGAGTTGTTTTGAATTGCCATGATTGAGTGATCTATTGATTGTAAAATGATTCTAAGGTAAATTACACATCATCTAGATCACCCCCAAGCAATTCCCAAAGAAAAAGAAATCAAAAAGAATTAAATAAGGAAATGGTCACTTTTGCCATTTTAATCACCTAGCCCACTTTGGCTATTCCTAGCACTCAATTCCCAACAGAGACAATTGTGGTTCTTTGCACCCCTTGCTAGTACAAGTAGTGATGTGCCAAGGCCCACTTTGTGATCTCCCAAAAACATTTGAACTCCAATTTTAAATGATATTTGAAAATTGAATCTAGTTCATATGTACAGATCACACTTTTTCAAAAACCACTCAATTGAACTCCATTTCAAAATCCCAAGAAAACCTAGATGCTTAAGCATAAGATAAACAACTCCACCAAAAATCATCCAAAAATTCAAATATTTTGTTCATGCGGCCATTTGGTCGAACAGGTGGCAGGCAGAAAAAATCTGGCCTAACTAATATTGTTGCCAATTGATCTCCTGTCCCCCATTCGACCCTCTCTACTCTCCCTGTCTCCCCCAGCTCTAACCAAACCATCAACCAGCTCCACCTTCACCGCTAGCAGCAGTGGCGCGCCGCCCAAATATGATCATCACCGGCCAAACGCGGGCAACGCTCACCAGACCGTGCCGTGCCAAACCAGCTTGCCCACTAGCTCCGCCCAACCCTACCGCGACTCCCTGTCCACCCCATGGCCAAAGCCAGCCTCTGGACCATCCCAGAGCAGCGACGCCCTTTCTCTCTGCGCCATGCACTACGCACACCAGAGCGCCCTCGCCGCCAGCACGCCACAGACCATGCCTCGACACCCGACTGCGCATGCCGCTCTGCCTCGACCCCCTCAACCCGCCAGACATGGCCATGCACCGCCGCAAGACCCACAGTCACCAGGAGCACCGTCGAGCCCCGCTTCTGTCTCCTAGAGCGCGGGAAGCTCTCGACCGTTAGGCACCGCCCCTAGCGTCTCCATTACACCATAGAGGACCACCAACAGACCGCACACCGTTCGCCTACCTCGCTCACGCTGGTAGCCCTCTGTATCGCCGTCACCGACGAGCTCCGCCCACACCCGTCGGTCCCCTCGTCGAGCCTATATAAGGGAGCCTCCCCAACACCATTTCTTCACACCACCTAGCTCCCCTCTCTCCACTGATCGTTTCCCCTCTCTTGCCGGAGCCGCTCGAGCAGCCTATCGCCGGAATTCCACCGGAGGCAGCCGCTGTAGAGGAGGAGAAGTTGTAGTCGATTTCGTCCACCCTAGCCCCTGCCGCGACCTCACCTGAGTCCGCCGTCGTTGTCCAGTTCGTTTGCCCGCCTCGCCGCACTAGATGGAGCCCTGGTACGTCCCCAATAGACCCTCACCGACCGCTTAGGGTTCAGTCTCGCCGGTGACGAGTCCGTCGTCGACGACGACCGTGGACCCTTAGATCGTATTCTAATCGTGTGGTTCTTATCGCCCCGTACCGCTTTGCATTTTATGAGTCACTGATAGGCGGGACCCCCCTGTCAGCAACCCTCAGCTCCACGGAGTGTACACGGGCCGGCCCATTTAGTTTCCCCCGCTGACCCAGTAATTCAAATTAGGTTTTTTCTATTTAGACTTAAAATCAATTCTGTCCTCTAGTTTAAAAATAAATTCAGAGAGTTTTATAAATGTAAATTGAGTGATTCCAATTTTGTTGGAAAGCTAATGAAAAACTCTATCCAAGCCCGTTTGATTTAAATCATTTAGAGTTATATATCTCTCCTAGTAAAAATAACAAGACTGAAGCTTTTGCACATTCAAACATTTTTATAAAATCAACCATAATAGCTTTTGAGTTGATTCCAACTCTCAAAAATCACATTTAACCATACCTATCTGAATATGTAATAATATTAAGGTTTGCATGCAGTGACTTTGGACTAGTACCAAAATAATGCTATATAGGCATTTCTAGTCACTTTAAATCATTAAATATTAAACTTAAACTTATTAAAATATGATCCAACCTTTAAATCACATTCCCATATGTTAAAATATGTGGTGATGACATGTGTCCACATGATCCCATATTTTAAATAGAGAATATTAAATCTTAGTTATTTTCAATGAGTAGAAATTACTTAGCTCAAATAAAAAGGATGAAGCTAGTTAATTAAACCTTGTGATGCTTGTGATGATAATAGATCATCAAATGTGTGCCTTAGTGTGCTATGTAGACTAGTTAAGCATTGTTTGGTGATTGTGTATCCCGTATGTATTTATAGACGATAGTACCGACCAAGCTTTCGAGGAGGAGGTGTTCTACCAAGAGGAGGAGGAAGAAAACTTAAACCACTTCACCAACCAAGGAAAGCTATTATTGGCAAGCTAACACTTGCAAGTATTATACTTAGAAAGCCATCATTAACCATGCAAGCTAATCCTTGCAAACTCGATATCCTAAGCAAATGCATTAGGCATGCTTTGGGTATACCATTTTGACTTACACTTACTCCAAGTTTATTTCCAAGCTTTTCCTTCTTTACTATACCAAAGTCCTTTACTTGTTTAAAGGTGTAGCATAAAAAGTATAAAACTTGACCTATATAGTTAGACTTAGATGTCATTCTATGGCATGCGATTGAGATTAACATCCCATATTAGTGAACACTCTTAACTTAGTAGTTTAGAGCTAAACCAAAACTTGATTCACTTTAGATGGGAGTACTTGGTGAAAATGACCCGTGAAAACCTTGGAATGATGAGTCATTCTATCGAGATGTTTTGACATGTGTTGAGAAACACAAATAGTTTATGAATTGTTTTCAAAACAACTTACGAAATGAATTGTGACATGACTTGACCACAACAGAGTTGTGACTATGACATTTGAGTTCCCACTTAGGTGATTTCAAACTTTATTTTATCTTTCTTTGTTTCCGAACTCAGCTTAGGTTTCAAACTTAACTTTACAAATGAACTTAGAGTTAGCAATCCTACTAGAACTATCTTACTTGTTAGTGATAGTTTGCGAGTACTTAAAGAGTACTCATGGCTTTTGTCCCTGGCTATTCCCGTGGCCAGACTATGAAGGAGACTACCAAGAGGAAGGACAACATGGCGGCTATGATTACTAGGACTATCTTCCATCATCAGCATTACCTGTGACCCTGAAGATGGACCCCATCGCAACGCTTATTATTTATTCCGCTGCTTGTTGTATTAAGACTGGATCATGAGATCCTTTACTCTTGTAAGACCTTATTATGGTTTGTAATGGATGATGTACTATGATATCCAATCTGTTATGTCTAGCAAAAATGGTAATCCTGGGATTGCGATGTATGGCATAACAAGCATTTGGGATTAAAAATCAGGGTGTTGACAAGTTGGTATCAGAGCCATCCTGACCATAGGAGACCCTAGTTAGAATGGACGTCCGAATAAAAACTTAGTTTCAAAAACCAAAGTGAGTATTTATGAAAACTATTTCCTCTCTTACCCTTGGGAATTCTTTCTCTCAAAAAAATTCATGTTCCTCCAAATTCTTACATTAGTACATAAAATTTTGACACACTTGATCACTTCACTAACTTTCTCATCCTCAATTCTTATAGATGGAAACTCAGTTCAGCAAGTTCTACCAGTTGGGCAACGGAGGCCAGCTGATCTTCGAGAGGGATCTTGATGCACTATCGGAGTACTTGGGATGCCCGCATCCGGAGTTTCTAGGAGCTGAACTTCCTGGACCCCCAGGAGGAGAGTTACAATGGCTAGTCACCGCTGATCTTCAAGGCAAGATAGAAGCACCAACGTCCGGGAGGATCAAGTTCTCCGTGAGAGAGAACAACTGGCTAGATGGATTGGCTAGGGCAATGCATGAAGCTCTTGCACGTTTGTGTGCCATGAGTGTCAACCAAATCCAAGGAACCCGCTTTGCTCACTATGCAAGGCGTGATTTTATGGGAATGCCCATGGACATGCCAAGTCACCTGGAGTTGAAGCGTCAAGTGGAGAACCTCGGCTTCCTGTTGTACGCCAGACAGAAGGAATTGGACAATGCTAGAGAGTTCGCCAACCACAACCTTGCCCTTGCCGCCCAGAAGGCCCAGACTTTCTCGCTGCTCGTCAAGGATCATCAGTATCTTCGCCGTCAACGCGCAAAGAAGGATCGCACCATCGACCGTCTTCGCAAGAAGGTGGCCGACCTCGAGAAGACCATCAAGGAGCAAGAAGCTTAGCTTGCAGCAAAAGAAGAAGAAGAGGAAGGTGAAGACATCCAGGGAGATATGGACTCTTACCTCAGCAATGGTGACGACTATCTGGAGGAGGATGCCGTGGACTTCTACACCGACGATGATGACTCCGACTTCATCAATGATGAGTAGATGCACTAGAGCACTATCGTAGAGTGAGGAGTATCGGTCCCAATGTATCGTAGCTTGCAGAATGGTTCTTAAAACCATCTGCTTTCCTTTGATGTTGTGGTGTGTGTGTGTGTTTGTATCGTGTGCTTTGCTTGAATGAATGAAATGAAGTTAGTTGCAAAACCTGGGTCAAACTCAAAGTTTTAGCTTTGAAATCAAAACCATGAACCTTAGAACCTTCCCTCGTACCCCTTTATCTATCTCAATCTTCAGATGACTCGTGGATACCCCGGAGGGAGCAGCTCATCGCAGGACCCGATGCTGCAGATTATGAAGATGCTAGTTGCCGACCGTGAAGCTAGCAGGGCAGAGCGCCAAGACAACCTAGCAACTCTGCAGCAGATCACACAAATGGCCCAAAACAACCAAGGCCATGGAAATCGGGATCATCAAGGATCCAAACTGAAGAATTTCCAGAATACCAATCCCCCAATCTTTAGCACTTCGGAGAACCCACTAGATGCCGATGACTGGTTGCAAACAATGGAGAACAACTTAGAAGTAGCCAGAGTTGATGACAACGAGAAAGTTCTTTTTGCCACCCACTATTTGGCAAGAGATGCAAGAGCATGGTGGAACAACACCCGCACAATGAACCATGGTCAAGTGATGACATGGGAAGCCTTCAAAATCAAGTTTAGTCGCACCCACGTGCCACAGGGTCTAGTCACCAGAATGAGGGATGAATTCAGAGAGCTGAAGCAAGGCAGAATGACTGTAGTGGAGTACCGTGACAGATTATTGTCCCTCACCCAGTATGCACCTGATGAGATCAACACGGAGGCCAAGAAGAAGGAGAGATTCCTAAACGGACTGCATGATGAGATGCATACTTTCCTCGTCAACATCCGTTTCGAGGATCTCAAAGAGCTAGTCGACTCTGCCATTCAGATGGAAGGGAAGATTAATCAAGCCAACGCCAACCACAAATGTCGTATGATGCACCAAGCTGGATCCAACAGTCACCAGAAGTACCGTCCCAACCCTTCTGCGGGATATGCACCAAGGAACAACCGACCCCCAATGTCTCGTCCAAGCTACCCCAACCATAGCGGAGGAAATGTAAAGTCCGAAGGAAACAACAATCACCCTGACAACTCCAACAATTTCAACCGTGCACCTCCCAAGGGCACCAACAACAACAACACTGCACCAAGAACTGGAAGCAATGCTGTGCCCGTGGCAGCAAAATACAAGTCTCAGATCACTTGTTTCGAGTGTGGAGTGAAGGGTCACTATTCCAATGAGTGCCCCAAGAAGATTGCCACCACTGCCAATGTGAATTCCCTAGCTCTACAACAGCGTTGTTTCAACCAGGAAGAAGATTCACCCCAGGGAACCCTCACAACCGCAATGTCCGTCTCTTCCACATGAACGCCGAAGAAGCCCAAGAAGCGCCATATGTAGTGCTGGGTATGTTTTATGTCAACTCAGTTTTAGCAAGAGTGTTGTTTGATTCTGGAGCATCGCACTCATTTGTCATCGAAGAATTTGCATGCACTAGTAAGATTCACCCAACCAACTTGAAGCATGTCATGATAGTTCAAATCCCCGGTTCAACTGCAAAATCTAGAAAAATTTGCAAAGCTGTGCCTATCAGAATACATGGGATAGATTTTTATGCCAATCTAATAGTACTTGGAACCAAAGGTTTGGAAGTAGTACTAGGTATGGGTTGGATGTCAAAGCATAAAGGATTGATTGACTGTGCCAAGAAAGCCATCACCATGACCATTAGTTTGGGAGTCTCAGTAGAACATATATCTGAAACTTTACCCCGTCAATTCAAGTGCAACAAGAGTCTAGCCCTACTCACCATAGACCAAGTCGGAGTAGTCTGTGAATATCCCGACGTATTCCCAGATGAATTGCCAGGTATGCCCCCGGATAGGGATATTGAGTTCATTATCGAACTAATCCCCGGAACCGGACCCATAGCCCAGAGACCCTATAGTATGAACCCCTCAGAGTTAGTGGAACTGAAGAAACAGCTGGATGCTATGCTGGCAACAGGCTTGATTCAACCAAGAGCATCTCCATGGAGATCGCTAGTGTTATTCATCGACAATAAATATGGAGGCAACCGATTGTGCATAGATTACAGAAAGCTGAATGACGTCACCATCAAAAACAAGTACCCTTTGCCAAAGATAGAGGATCTATTTGATCAGTTGATTGGAGCAAATGTATTCTCTAAGATTGATCTTAGGACTGGTTATCACCAACTTAAGATTCGTGCAACGGATATTCCAAAGACCGCCTTTACTACTCGCTATGGATTATATGAGTATACGGTCATGTCTTTTGCATTAACCAATGCCCCTGCTTATTTCATGAATCTCCTGAATAAGATCTTTATGAATTTTCTAGACAAGTTTGTCGTTGTGTTTATCCACGATATCCTTATCTACTCCAAGTCAGAAGAAGAGCATGAGCAACATCTGAGAATCATCCTTGAAACCCTTAGAGAGCATCGATTGTATGCCAAGTTCAGCAAATGTGAGTTTTGGGTAAAAGAAGTAGGATTCCTAGGACATATTGTGTCTGCCGGAGGAATAGCTGTTGACCCCACCAAGATCAGAGATGCCGAAGCATGGTAAGCCCCAACCACTCAAACCCAAGTCCGTGCATTTCTCGGATTAGCGGGATACTACCGCAAGTTCGTAGAAGGATTTTCGAGCATAGCAAGACCCATGACCCAATTGTTGAAGAAGGACAAGAAGTTTGAATGGACTGACAAATGTGAAGCCAGTTTCCAAGAGCTCAAGAATAGATTGATTTCAGCCCCAATATTGATCATGCCAGATATCAAGAAGCCATTTGATGTGTATTGTGATGCATCCAAGATTGGTCTCGGACGTGTGTTGATGCAAGAAGGCAAAGTCATCGCGTATCTGTCACGACAACTGAAGCAGCATGAGCAGAACTATCCGACCCATGATCTTAATTAGCAGCCGTAGTTTTGACATTGAAGACATGGTGTCATTATCTTATGGGTAATCGCTGTGAGATTTATTCGGATCACAAAAGCTTGAAGTATATTTTCACCCAGAAGGAGCTGAATATGAGGAAAAGGAGATGGATAGAGTTAATCAAGGATTATGACCTTGACATTCACTATCACCCCGGCAAAGCCAATGTGGTAGCGGATGCTCTTAGCAGATTACCGTGTAGGCTAAACACCACGATCAAGGAAAAACAGCCAAGTTTGTATGAGGAGTTGGAGCAGTTTAGAACTGAACTAGTTAGCAGAGGACTTTTAGCTAGCATTGAACTTCAACCCACATTGATTAGCCAAATCAAGGAAGCCTAGAAGGGAAATGAAAGTATCGACAGAATCAAACGTTGTATTGGTACATGAAAGGTACCTGGATTCACCGAAGACGAAGAAGGAGTTCTGTGGTACAAAGGCCGTATCTGTGTGCCAGCAGATTCGGAGCTGAAGCAAGTTATCATGCAAGAAGCTCATGATACTCTTTATTCTATCCACCCCGGAGGAACAAAGATATATCAAGATTTGAAAGAGCAATTTTGGTGGCACAAGATGAAGAGAGAAATCGGAAGCTACATAGCCAAGTGTGATATCTGTCAGAGAGTCAAAGCGGAACATCAGAGACCCGCAGGACTGTTGCAACCACTGCAGATTCCGGAATGGAAATGGGATTCCGTCGGAATGGACTTTATCACCGATTTGCCTACTTCTAGTAGGGGAAATGACTCAATCTAGGTCATCGTTGATAGACTGTCCAAGGTAACTCATTTTATACCTGTCAAGACAACCTACCAGAGTTCGAATCTAGCAAAGTTATACATTGCTAGAATTGTTAGTCTGCATGGAACCCCCAAGACCATAGTATCGGATCGAGGAACCCAATTTACCTCGAGATTTTGGCAAAAAGTCCAAGAAGGATTAGGAACCAAGTTGAATTTCAGCACCGCTTATCACCCGCAAACCGATGGACAGCCTAAAAGAGTCAACCGGATCCTAGAAGATATGTTGAGAGATTGTGTGTTAGAGTATGGATCAAAATTGGAAGATTGCCTGCCTTTAGCAAAATTCTCATACCACAACAGTTATCAAGTCAGTTTGCAAATGGCACCATTTGAGTTCCTATACGGAAGAAAGTGTCGTACCCCTTTGAATTGGTCGCAAGTAGGAGAGAGTCAGATTTTTGGACCCGACATTCTCTGAGAAGCCGAAGAGAAGGTTCACAAAGTCCATGAGCACCTCAAGACCGCCCAATCTGGACAGAAGTGTTATGCTGGCAAGAGAAGGAGGGACCTGACTTTCAATGTCAGAGATTTCGTGTATCTCAAGGTTTCGCCATTGAAGGGAACCCAACGTTTTAGTCTAAAAGGAAAGTTAGCCCCCAGATATATCGGGCCCTTCAAGATTCTGAATCGCCGTGGAGAAGTACCTTATCAACTGGAACTGCCTAAAGAGATGTCTGCCATCCACAATGTGTCCCATATCTTGTTACTTCGCAAATGCGTAGAAGTGCCGGAGAAGACCGAAGTGTTCAAAAACATCGATCACCAAGATGTTGATATCAACAAGGATCTGACATATCATGAAGTTCCCATCCGTATCCTAGAGGAAGCCTACAGAACCACCAGGACCCGGAGTATCAAATTTCTCAAGATTCAATGGAGCAACCATACCGAAGAAGAAGCCACTTGGGAGCGAGAAGATTACATTAGGAGTGAGTTCCCAAATCTCTTTAGTTCCTAGTTTTCTTTCTTAAATCTCGGGACGAGATTTTGTTTAAGGGGGAAGGTTTGTAACATCCCAAAACTTTAATCCAAGTGATCAAGATCAAATCTACCCAATTTAGGGTTAACAAAAACTTTTCCATTTAAAAATCTTTAAGCATTCATATGTGTGTGCATTTAAAATAGGAGTTGTTTTGAATTGCCATGATTGAGTGATCTATTGATTGTAAAATGATTCTAAGGTAAATGACACATCATCTAGATCATCCCCAAGCAAATCCCAAAGAAAAAGAAATCAAAAAGAATTAAATAAGGAAATGGTCACTTTTGCCATTTTAATCACCTAGCCCAGTTTGGCTATTCCTAGCACTCAATTCCCAACAGAGACAATTGTAGTTCTTTGCACCCCTTGCTAGTACAAGTAGTGATGTGCCAAGGCCCACTTTGTGAACTCCCAAAAACATTTGAACTCCAAATTTAAATGACATTTTAAAATTGAATCTAGTTCATATGTATAGATCATACTTTTTCAAAAACCACTCAATTGAACTCCATTTCAAAATCCCAAGAAAACCTAGATGCTTAAGCATAAGATAAACAACTCCACCAAAAATCATCCAAAAATTCAAATATTTTGTTCATGCGGCCATTTGGTCGAACAGGTGGCAGGTAGAAAAATTCTGGCCTAACTAATAATGTTGCCAATTGATCTCTTGTCCCCCATTCGACCCTCTCTGCTCTCCTCTGTCTCCCCCAGCTCTAACCAAACCATCAACAGCTCCCCCTTCACCGCTAGCAGCAGCGGCGCGCCGCCCAAATATGGTCGTCACCGGTCAAACGTGGGCAACGCTCACCACACCGCGCCGTGCCAAACCAGCTTGCCCACTAGCTCCGCCTAACCCTACCGTGACTCCCTGTCCACCCCACGGCCAAAGCTAGCCCCTGGACCACCCTAGAGCAGCGCCGCCCTTTCTCTCCGCGCCATGCGCAGCGCACACCAGAGCGCCCTTGCCGCCAGCATGCCATAGACCGCGCCTCGACACCCGACCGCGCACGCCGCTCTGCCTCGACCCCCTCAACCCGCCAGACACGGCCCTGCACCGCCGCGTGATCCACAGTTGCCATAAGCACCGTCGAGCACTGCCTCTATCTCCCAGAGCGCGGGAAGCTCCCGACCGTTAGGCACCGCCCCTAGCGTCGCCATTACGCCGTAGAGGACCGCCAGCAGACTGCCCACCATCTGCCCACCTCGCTCACGCTGGTAGCCCTCTGTATCATAGTCACCAACGAGCTCCGCCCACACCCGTCGGTCCCCTCGTCGAGCCTATGTAAGGGAGCCTCCACAGCACCATTTCTTCACACCACCTAGCTCCCCTCTCTCCACTGATCGTTTCCCCTCTCTCGCCGGAGCCGCTCGAGCAGCCCATCGCCAGAATTCCATCAGAGGCAGCCGCTGCAGAGGAGGAGAAGTTGTAGTCGATTTCGTCCACCCCAGCCCCTGCCGCGACCTCGCCTGAGTCTGCCGTCGTTGTTTAGTTCGTTTTCCCGCCTTGCCGCACTAGCTGGAGCCCTGATATGTCCCCAGTAGACCCTCACCGACCGCTTAGGGTTCAGTCTCGCTGGCGACGAGTCCGTCGTTGATGACGACCGTGGACCGTTAGATCGTATTCTAATCGTGTGGTTCTTATCGCCCCGTACCGCTTCGCGTTTTATGAGTCACTGACAGGCGGGACCCCCCTGCTAGAAGCCCTCAGCGCCGCAGAGTGTATACGGGCTGGCCCATTTAGTTTCCCGCACTGACCCAGTAATTCAAATTAGGTTTTTTCTATTTAGACTTAAAATCAATTATATCCTCTAGTTTAAAAATAAATTCAGAAAGTTTTATAAAACCAAATTGAGTGATTCCAATTTTGTTGGAAATCTAATGAAAGCCTCTATCCAAGCCCGTTGGATTTAAATCATTTAGAGTTATAGATCTCGCCTAGTAAAAATAACAAGACAAAAGCTTTTGCATATTCAAACATTTTTATAAAATCAACCATAATAGCTTTTGAGTTGATTCCAACTCTCAAAAATCACATTTAACCACACATATATGAATATGTAATAATATTAAGGTTTGCATGCAGTGACTTTGGACTAGTACCAAAATAATGCTATATAGGCATTTCTAGTCACTTTAAATCATTAAATATTAAACTTAAACTTATTAAAATATGATCCAACCTTTAAATCACATTCCCATATGTTAAAATATGTGGTGATGACATGTGTCCACATGATCCCATATTTTAAATAGAGAATATTAAATCTTAGTTATTTTCAATGAGTAGAAAGTACTTAGCTCAAATAAAAAGGATGAAGCTAGTTAATTAAACCTTGTGATGCTTGTGATGATAATAGATCATCAAATGTGTGCCTTAGTGTGCTATGTAGACTAGTTAAGAATTGTTTGGTGATTGTGTATCCCGTATGTATTTATAGACGATAGTACCGACCAAGCTTTCGAGGAGGAGGTGTTCTACCAAGAGGAGGAGGAAGAAAACTTAAACCACTTCACCAACCAAGGAAAGCTATTATTGGCAAGCTAACACTTGCAAGTATTATACTTAGAAAGCCATCATTAAGCATGCAAGCTAATCCTTGCAAACTAGATATCCTAAGCAAATGCATTAGGCATGCTTTGGTTATACCATTTTGACTTACACTTACTCCAAGTTTATTTCCAAGCTTTTCCTTCTTTACTATACCAAAGTCCTTTACTTGTTTAAAGGTGTAGCATAAAAAGTATAAAACTTGACCTATATAGTTAGACTTAGATGTCATTTTATGGCATGCGATTGAGATTAGCATCCCATATTAGTGAACACTCTTAACTTAGTAGTTTAGAGCTAAACCAAAACTTGATTCACTTTAGATGGGAGTACTTGGTGAAAATGACTTGTGAAAACCTTGGAATGATGAGTCATTCTATTGAGATGTTTTGACATGTGTTGAGAAACACAAATGGTTTATGATGATGCAAATGTTGAGGCATGAGCGTTAGCCCTTTTACAAAACTGATGGTTGGGTTTGGATGCGATACCATTCCAATTTTACCGTACAACCACAATACCTGAACTGGGTAAGGCTTAGCCAGAAGTTTATATGCATTAGTATTAGTTACCTCGCGGGAGAGATTTGAGCCGAGACTACCTCTCAATGTTGTCCACATATGTAGAGCCCAGGATGACAAATGGTCATGGCTGGGGGGGGCATACTCATAGGAGAGGTGCTTATACTAGAGTGTGTAAAGGAAAGGTTATGTTTGATTATCTGCATACTAAGTATGATGATTTAGGGTTATCCCTAACGGATGTATCAAATCTTGTGGTGAAAGTGTACCACCTCTGTAGAGTGTCAAACTATTCGAATAGCCGCATCCGCGGTTATGGACAGTTGGAGTGGCCATACAGTTTCGTTGTCAGATGTTTTCAAAACAATTTATGAAATGAATTGTGACATGACTTGACCACAACGGAGTTGTGACTATGACATTTAAGTTCCCACTTAGGTGATTGCAAACTTTATTTTATCTTTATTTGTTTTTGAACTCAGCTTAGGTTTCAAACTTAACTTTACAAATGAACTTAGAGTTAGCAATCCTACTAGAACTATCTTACTTGTTAGTGATAGTTTGCGAGTACTTAAAGAGTACTCATGGCTTTTGTCCCTGGCTATTCCTGTGGCCAGACTATGAAGGAGACTACCAAGAGGAAGGACAGCAGGACGGCTATGATAACTAGGACTATCTTCCATCGTCAGCATTGCCTGTGACCCTGAAGATGGACCCCACCGCTACACTTATTATTTATTCCGCTGCTTGTTATATTAAGACTAGATCATGAGATCCTTTACTCGTGTAAGACCTTATTATGGTTTGTAATGGATGATGTACTATCATATCCAATCTGTTATGTCTCGCAAAAATGGTAATCTTGGGATTGCGATGTATGGCATAACAGGCATTTGGGATTAAAAATCCGGGTGTTGACATAAAAGAAACTGCTAATGAACTTCAACTTGATGATGATATGATTTTCCAAATCCTTCAATCTTTTACAGAATATACTGAAGCTCCTAAGAAGGACTGGCTTCATTACACTCTACCACCTGGGCCAATTGTGGAAAATGATCCAATAATTACATCCCCTATTGAACCATTGAAGCATGTATCCCCATATGGTGAACCCTTTCCTTTTCCAAGGACGGTGAGAAAACATATGATGGCTCAACAGCTAGAGGATCAACGCAAAGATGAAGAACTATTTCTCAAGGAGCTGGAAGAGGAGACACAAAGAAGGAAAACTGAAGTACTAAGTGTACAAGAGGTAGAAGCATCAACAAAGGAAGATATTTTAACCATGTTTGCACACTACAACGTAATTGAACTAGATACTGAAGCTTCACAATTCGTCGAAGGAAAGGTAAAAGCTAAAGAAGTTGGTAAACCTATTCTCCCTTGTACTTTTGGAGGAACTTCCTATTATGGCCTTTGTGACATAGGGACAACTGTTAACATGATCCCTTTTAACTTTTATTTAAAAATTCAAAAAGAACTAGCACCAGCCGAACTAGAAGATACATACATGACTATAATGCTTGTAGATAAAACCCTCAGAGTCCCCATGGGAATAATTTGAGATGTGCCAATTTGTGTTGGACTATACAAATACCCCATTGATTTTGTGCTTATTGATATGCCTACTGATGTTTATTGTCCCATCATTTTTGGAAGAACTTTTCTAAATACCGCAGGAGCAAACACAGACTCCAAGAGACAAACTATGTCCCTCAAGTTTGAAGAGAAAATGGTTTTTCATTTCTCAAAATTTGACCATAAGCCGACTATTGAAGAACTAGACAATGATGAGTATGAACGTGAGGAAAAAGGTAGTGTCATCAGTTTATCCTCAATAGTCATTGATACTCCTGATGATAATTTAGCAAGGAGCTTTGTCAATAATAATAATATCCTCGAGGACATAGAAAAAGCTGAAATGGATGATTATCTTGACTCCACACCTGAGGTGGATGACGAGAATAATCAAAAATATGAAGAACCCATAAGGAAAGGAGATGAGGCTCCTCCCCCTCCAATCCTTAAAACTTTACCAAAGGAGCTAAAATATAGATTTCTTGATGAGACCAATAAATTTCCTATAATTATAAGTTCTAACCTTGTAGAGAAAGAGGAGGAAAATTTAATGAAGGTTCTCCGCATGCATAGAAATGCTCTTGGGTATTCGATGAGTGACTTGAAGAGGATTAGTCCGTCGATAGCCACCCATAGAATATTCATGGAAGAAGGAGCTCAGTCGATCGTAGACTTTCAGCGATGTCTGAAACCTCACATGAAAGAGGAGGTAAGAAAAGAAATAATACGTTTGTTAGATGCAGGCGTCATCTTTCATGGAGAAGAGAGTGAATGGGTAAGTCCTATTCATTGTGTTCCTAAGAAAGGTGGATTTACGATTGTCGAAAATGAACATAATGAAATGGTACCTACTAGAACTTTTATTGGCCACATGATGTGCATTAACTATAGAAAACTTAATAAGGAAACTCGGAAGGACCATTACCCTTTATCGTTTATAGATCAAACTTTAGAAAGGCTTGCTATGAATTTCGTTTTTGTTACTTAGACAGCTATTCCTGTTTGTCCGAAATTGCTGTTCACCCTGATGACCAACTTAAGACTACTTTTATTTGTCCTTATGGCCTTTTATGCTTGTCACCGTATGCCTTTCAGTCTTTGCAATGTTCCTGCCACTTTTCAAAGATGCATGACTGCTATATTTGCTGATTATGTTGAAATTATTATGGAAGTATTCATGGACGACTTCTCTGTTTATGGAACTTCCTTTAATCATTGTCTCCATTGTAGATATGTGAAGACACTAACTTAGTCTTGAACTGGGAAAAATTTCATTTTATGGTTCGAGAAGGCATAGTGCTTAGTCACAAAGTCTTAGGTTAGGGTATAGAAGTTGATAAAGCAAAATTGAAGCAATAGAAAGGTTACCCCCTCCTCAAGACATAAAAGGTATAAGAAGTTTCCTAGGTCATGTTGGATTTTATAGAAGGTTCATTAAGGATTTTTCAAAAACTGCTAGACCTTTAAATAACTGATACCTTCGATCCGGATTACAAATGTAGTGTAGCTTCTTTTTCCCTAATAGACCTAGGTTATCGAATCCTCGGGAAGCGAATGCGTAGTGAAGTTAATTTAACGGACCTTCGAGAGTTTTAGAATTCCTTTTGTGTTTTTACCGGACCAATAGGTTGCGTCTTTTTGTTTTTGTCGATGATGGAGAGAGAGGGCCTAGGGCGTTCGGTTTCACCTGTAGCTGTGCAAAACATCTGAAGGAAATAAAAGATAGAAATAAAGTGTGCATGTAATTGTTAGAGCAAGATAAATAATATGTGGGCAGTGCATCCATAATTTCTATTGCCTCCGCAACCGCTTATAGCAATAACCTACTAGTCTCATCCATAGAAGAAAGAGAACTAATGATATGCATAGTGATGTCACCGTTAATCCCAAGCAAATCCCTCACATACCTCCGTACTACCCCTTCTATCACTGGGGTTCCCAACCTGTAGACCAGTCATCACTCATATTGACTATACCTGGCTCACCTCGGGGTCTTGGGTACCTGACAATTCCTTGGATGAGGCAAGAGAGGATACAATAATCATCATGTCATACAAACTAATACATGATCCCATCTATGATAAATAACATGCACAATTGCTACATGGCTAGGCCGAAGCCCTTAGTCCAAGGAGAATTACTCACACATAGAGATGAGATCAACAATCACAAACATTGTAATGAAAATCATATGATTGATAGAAATAGTCTTACAATGTCGCTAATCGGAGAAGAGATCTACTATTACAAGTGGTGGAATATGGCTATGGAAATGGAGAAGGGTTTGGAGATCTAGAGGCGGCTGGTGATCTGTGGCAGATACTTTTTGGCGAGGTCTAGCTTGTTTTCTCATCGCCCGAGGCTTCTTTATATAGGGGTCCCTTCACGAAAGTTGTTCTGTTTGACCTAATGGTGGTGGCGCCAACTATATGATCGGAGCTATACGGCCGGAATTTTTGCTCCGGTCGTATAGTTGGTCGTTAAAGCGTATGCCTATGTTGTATGGCTCCTGGTTTCTTCTGGTTGTTGGAAATCTCATATCTTTGACTTGAATGTAGTGATTCCCTCCTTTAAACGACATTATCTGCACATGAAAATATAAAAGAAAGGATTACATACCCCTATGAATATTAGCATTAGTGGCAGGGTTTAGAGAGATATTTCATCAAAAATATGAGTAATATCCAGTTTAAATGTGGACGTAGATGGATGTAATTTAGAGCCATCAACCTCCCCAAGCTTAAACTTGATCGTCCACGAGCAAGAAAACCAAAATCAAAAAGGAACTCAGCATTTAAATTGAAATAACACGATGATGATCTTACTCAAGATTAGTAGTCTCATGTTTCCTCCACTTCATAAATCTGAAAAACTTTAGCATAGACAGAGTAATGGCAAGCATATCATACGGGTTTCATGCATCCTTATAGTGAAGCAGAATTATTGTAAACATGGATGATTCAAATGAGCAAACTTTATTCCATATCAAGTAATCAACTCATAGGCTTGCCTTTGAACAGTAAAGTATAATCATGTAAATTAAGAGTGTGAGAGTTGTCATGAAAATCATATACACTAGAGTATCTCAATTCTCCCACATCAGTAAATCAAGACTTTTCAAGCACTACTTTTCTCTTTGTTGTCCTTTAAGAATTTTAGTATTTAAGAAATTGAGAGCATGCCAAAAAAAATATTAGTTTAGCGGGCTATGATGGACACTCGTGGCATCACTAAGGTTTGTTCCTTTTGCATAATGATTTCTCATAACAGCCAGAGGAGTGATTCCATCCTGATTACAACTACCCAAGAGTTCCAAGAATCTTACCCACTATAGCATTACTGCTACAAGTGTTTAATCAACTCATAGCCAAAATCTAGGAGTTTCCTCCATGAAGATCGTTCGTAGCCAGCAGAGTTGTTGGCATCCCATGAAGTTTGACACGCATAAAGCTATATCATTCTTATGATTAACAAGTCAAACTTTGGCATGCTCACAAAAACCGCTAAATATTATTTCAATCGAACAAATTCTTTCAAAGCGAGATATTAAGTCAATCAACATTTTCAGTGGTGTTGAGTGTCTCTAGAGATAAGCCTTCAAGACTAAGCACTACAACACCCAAGCCTTCAATTGTGAGACTTTTTCTTATTACAATTGTTTAGAATAGGCAAGACTTGGTTAATTACGATAGCTGGAACAAAACATACCCAATTAAATACCCATGCAAACAAAAATATTACTACAATACAAAGACTCACTCCATCAATATAACATCTCAACATTTACTACTAACTAGCATGGGTTTCTCAAACTTCAAAAGTGGGGAGTCATAAGGCATACCTCTCATGTTTGGTTCCACTTCTCTCTTCCTTTTTTATTTGTTTCTTGGAAACTCAAAGTCGACCACTCTCCTGCAAATATATGAAGACCTCGAGGCACAAAGAAAAGAAAGAGGGAAAATAAGGAAAATGGAGAATTTTTTTGTGATTTTTAAGAGAGGGACTTTAAAGAATAGAAAATTGGCGGCAAAGCTCGGCTAGAAAATTTCGAAAGCAAAATAGAAAGAACTAAAAATAATGTGTTAGGGAAACCAACACGAGTGCTTATAAACTCAAACAAAAACACAACCTCTAAAATAAAAGCAAATGAACGCCACGTAAAGATACATGAGGAAACTTCCCCAAGCTTAGGCTTTTGCAAGCCCTTCAATTTATTGTGGTGGCGGGAAAAAGTCGTTACTCCAGTTCGCGAATTGAGTTGAGAGGTTACTTGTTGATTCTCAGAGGTTCAAAGAG